>CM028346.1:34904747-35634909 GCA_016618105.1 Dendrobium huoshanense | reverse complement strand
TGCCCGAAAACACTATTTTTCCTATAGCGTCTTTTATCTTAAACTTATAATAGGACTACTTATTTGAGAAATTTTCTAGTAGGCTAATTATGCAAATGATAATTGGGGTATTATATATTTTTGGATATTCTTGCCTAAAGCGTTGTCTCTTTGGTATTTTTTCCCATGTAATTTTTTTTTTTAATTTTAATCCTTTATTATTATCATCATATTATAGTCTATATTATTTATAATTTTGATATATTATGAAACGTCATAGTACACATATATGATAACCTTTGATGCTTTGCTTTACATAATTTAACTATTTTTAAAATGATTTCTTGCTTAATATATGTAATAATAGAAGTTTTAGTTTAGATGCCTCATAATACTTATAGTTGGCCACATAGCCCTCTTATAGATAAATATATTTGAAAGTTATTATATAGAAGAAAGTATCACCATAGATTGTTCATTGGGCCATAAGTAAATAAGTTCAAATAGTTTTCCTATTTGAACTTTGTTACAATCTTATTTGAACCTCAATTTCGAACTTGGTTTGAGCCATATTGCAAATATTTTTTCAAGCTCCACCCCTTGTCTCTCTTCGAATGCCACCTTGAGCTAAGCGAGCCTATAATGGGGGAAGGCAATGAAGGATTGATCTTGTGTGAGAGAGAAGTAGAGTTCATAAAAGGGGACACATTTTTGGAATTAAGGCATGATATAGCGTTCATTGGGGAAAGGCAACAACAAGACCTACTAAATTTGAGAAGTGTGTAGTTCATAGAAAGAAAAGAAATTGCCAAATCAAAGGCAAATAACATAGCCAACTGGGGAAAATCAATTATGTAACAACCCAAATTTTTAACTGTTAAGATATTATCCGCTTTGGCCTAAGGGCTTTATGATTTTGTCAAGGTGGTATAACTTCCCAGGAGATTATTACCCATCCAATAATTTCTCCGGGGATGAGCACGCTCACTATATAAATTTTTTTATTGAAATTATAACTGTTACACCAAAAGGAACCACAAAAGTTTTAAGAGTTTAATGTTTTCTACTTAAAAGGTTTCACATTTATGTGTGAGAAGAAGAGTTTGTAGACGAAGAAGGCATTAAAGTACTACCAAAGTTCGATTACATTTTTACTAAGAAGGCAACGATGAGACAAACTGTGTGATGAGGGAGTAAGTGGAAAGGCAAAATGAGTGTTTAATAGCCACAATGAAGTAGAATATTAGTTTGCGTGATCAATGGAGTTCAAGAACTATAAACAAATAGTTTAAAACTTGATTCAAATTAAATTAATTTTTATTTATGACATTCTTTCATTAATTAGTAGTATGAGGAAAAAATAATTTTATCAAAATATAAAATTTTATGTGTTTTTATTCAAGAAAATAAATTGCACGGAGGCATATAAATAAAGCAAAAAAAAAAAATCCTTCAATAATAGGGATAATTTACGGTCATCCTATTCTTTTTTTTTTGGACATTTAGGCTATTTAAGACAAATTCATACACACAACGCATACACAGACTCAAATCCTGAATCTCTTAGTTGGAAGCCTAAGCTCTCAAGTCTCAACCATAGGACAAGGAGAGTTGTGTATTTTTTTTTTTTCGCTAATAGATAAATGAACGGACATCCAAGCCGCTGGATCCATCCGTCCCCTCTCCCTCCGAAACGAACTGCTGATCCTGCCACTGGAGGCTCTTCGGTGCTACCTTTAAAACTTCGGTTTTTCGCTCTACCATCGTGTATTCGCTCGAAGAATCAGGAGAAAAACAACCAATCTCTTATCAAGGGTTTTCTTCCTCCTTTCGTCCTGCAAATTGTCCATTACGATCTCATTCATTTATTGATCCATGTATACGGCAACGGTCTACAGACTCCGAGAGGCTCCGGCACCAATGGTTACATCGAGAGCACCAAGTTCTTCGTGAAGCCCAAGTCCGCTAGGGTTGACACATGCGCGGTGGGCGGATCCGCGCAGCCCGAGGGACTCGGTGGCGTCCGGAAACCCAATAAAGATATCCTTGAGCACGATCGGAAGCGTCAGATCAAGCTGCGCCTTCTCGAACTTCAGGATGCTTTAGCCGACCAGGGTTTTACCGATGCTGAGATTGCGCAAAAGATAAAGGAAGAAGCGAAGAAGCGCTGAGAAAGCGCTGGAGGTGGAATTGGTTGCATCTGCTTCTACTGCTTCCGGCTGCCCTCCATTAAGCAAGAGGTTTGCTAATATCTCATATATGTTCTTACCGATTGTGTTATTAGAAATTTCCCGATACGCTAATCTTTTTTAGCGGTTTGGTTGCAGTAATTATATGGGATTTGGAATGGATTTAAGGAAAATCGATCTAAGTAGACTTTTCTTGAATTCTGGATTTGCTGGATTTAGCAAATCCCAGGATGTAAGGGATTTGAAGGTGTAGGAATTAAGGATGAAGTAAATCCTGTTACTTGCATTCAAACAGTTTGCGAGGATTTAACTCTGATTAAAGATATTGAAAACCAAAGAACTTTTGGTGATAATTATGATTTAACTCAAGTATATTTTAGTAAATTGGTACATTGGATATAGTCATCTTGGGGCTGGTAAATCCTGTAAACTGTTTTCCATGACAACTAATAAATCGGACAAAATTGGTGTGGAACCGGTAGCTAAAAACACTCCAATCTCCTGCACTGAAGACCACAAAGTCAGCAACAAGGCATACGAACAGGAATAGAACAAAAACTGGTATTGATAAAATTTCTGGCTGCGTTATTCCTTTCACTACATTAGCTTAATATCATAGCAACTGAAATAAGTAAGGGTATTAGTGTAATAACTAGTAAGCAATAATAATTAAAATACTAGGTGCACTTTGTTTATGGCAAAACCGTTAGAGATGCTCAGAGGAAGTGGCCACGCTTGTCAAGGCCATTGGGCGGTTCTGGTGTTCTCCTTCACATCCCTGCTAAATGATACCACATCAGGTGCCACCAGTCGTCGAAAATTCAGGTTCTACCTGAATGTGTGGGGTCTCCTGTAGTCGTCGGGTGGATGATATGGAAAAATGTCAGCGACATTGAAGGTTTTGGAGGTTTTCATTGTATCTGGCAAATCAAAGACATAAGCATTGTCGTTAATGCGTCGAAGAATAGGTACCGGCCCGAATTTGCGGGGACTTAATTTGGAATGAGCTCCAACAGGAAAGCGATCTTTACTGAGCCGAATAAGTACAAGGTCTCCCGGTTGAAATGAAAACTTGCCTCGGATGGCTGTCAGCGGCCTTCTTATATATATGAGAGTTTAGAATGAGATGAGTTTCATGCGTACTTCATCAAGGGACCGATTAGCACATTTCGGTAAAATGGCAATATCAAATAAATGATTTGGGCCTTCGTATAGACGGCGAACGGCGAAAGGGCTTTGTCCGGTTGAGTGATTAGGCATAGAGTTGAAAGCAAATTCCGCCTGACTAAGTGCATTTTCCCATTGTTTCGGCTGGTTTTGTACCAAGCATCGAAGCATGTTACCAAGAGTGCGGTTGTTGACTTCAGTCTGGCCGTCGGACTGAGGATGGTACGCGGAGCTTAGATTGAATGAGGTGTGGAGGCGCTTCCACAGTTCACGCCAGAAATGGCTGACAAATTTGACATCTAGATCGGGACGTTATGCTCCTCGGTAGACCATGTAGCCGCACAATTCATTAAAAAAACAAGCGTGCTATATTGACAGCATCAAGAGTCTTCTTACAGGCAACAAAGTGTGCCATTTTTGAGAACCGGTCGACAATGACCATGATAGAGTCTGCTCCTCTTTGTGTCCGCGGTAAGCTCAATACAAAATCAATGCTAATGTCTTCCCAAATTGAATCCGGAACAGGGAGAGGTGTATATAGGCCAGTGTTCTGTTTATTACCTTTGAATTCTTGACAGATAGCGCATCGCTCAATGAATCGGAGAGGGAGACGTCACGGTGAAGTTTCGGCCAGAAGACCGACCGTGCCTTGCTGCTGCACCTGTTTTTTTGTCGGCCAAGGTGGGCTACTAATCCCCAGCGTGCGCTTCTTTCACCAGTTGTTGTTGGTACGAGGAGTCTGGTATACACAAAGCATTGCCCTTGAAGAGATAGCCATGTCGGAGCGAATACTCCGTAACTGGTTGCATTAAAAGGCACTGTTTCCAAATGATAGAAAAATTAGGATCTTCAGCATAAAGCTCCTGGAGGCATTCGAGACCCGTGAGTTCCGTCTCTGTAGCTGCGTGACTAGTGCAGTCCGCCTACTAAGAGCATCAGCCACTCTGTTTTGATTACCGGACTTATGTTTCAGGACGAAGGTGAACTTCTGAAGAAAAAAGAATCCACCGGGCGTGCATGCGATTAATCGTCTTTGGCTATTAAGAAATTGTAATGCTTTATGATCACTGCTTACGACAAAATCCTGATGCAACAGGTAATGTTCCCAATGCTTAAGAGCACGAACAACCGCATAGAGCTCTTGCTCATACACAGTCCATTTTTGCCTTGCGGCACTAAGCTTTTCGCTAAAAAACTCCAAAAACTCCAAGGCCGCTCGGACTGGGACAACAAGACTGCGCCAATGCCGACAGTAGACGCGTTTGTGTCAACCTGGAAGGGAAGAGATCGAAGTTCGGCAAGGTCAATACAGGGGCTGCACATAAGGACTGTTTCATTGTATCCAACTTCTTTGGCACTCTTCATTCCACAAGAATTGTTTAGATTTTTAAACAGTCTGTGATAGGGGCCATGATGATACTAAACCCACGAATGAATCTTCTATAAAAATTGGCGAGGCCGTGGAAGCTCCGGACGTCAAACAGACTGCGTGGAATTGGCCAATCGAATATCGCCGCGATCTTGTTTGGGTTGGTTGCCACGCCGTCCGCAGAGGCGATAAATCCCAAGAAGGAAACTCGTGCCATTGCAAATTCGCACTTGGACGAGTTCAGATAAAGTTGATGAGTTCGTAAGGTCTGTAGCACCTTAGTAAGGTGCTCAATATGATCTTCGAACGATGGGCTGTAAATCAAAATATCATTGAAATAAACAAAAAAAAAAAAAACGGTTAAGATGATCCTTGAGTACCTCATTCATTAATCGCATGAAGGTGGCCGGTACATTGCATAGCCCAAATGACATAACACGCCTCTCAAATAGGCCTTGCTTAGTCTTGAAGGTTGTCTTCCATTCGTCTTCGGGACGAATGTGTATTTGATGGTATCCGTTGCGGAGATCGAGCTTGGAGAAAAAATTGGATCCCGCGAGCTTGTCTAGCATCTCCTCAATGCGGGTTACGGGAAGCCTGAATTTGGTAGCGATCTTATTGATAGCTCTACTATCAATACACATTCGCTACTTATTGTCTTTCTTTGGAACAAGCAATGCTGGCACCGCACATGGGCTAAGGCTGGGCTGGATCAGCTTTTGCCTTAGCAGATTCTCGACCATATTCTGCAACAGTTCATGCTCCTTAGGACTCATCCGGTAGTGCGGCAGGTTGGGTAGGTTAGCTCCGGGTACCAAGTCAATTTGATGTTGTATCATCCTCATAGGTGGCAGTTCGGACGGTAAGTCAGAGGGCATAACATCACCGAATTCCTGGAGCAATGCGGTGATTTCAGGTGCTTGAGCGATTTTCGGAAGATTGGGAGGGTCATCTATTGCCACCAAGGCGTAGATACATGTATGCTGCTCGGATAAAAAGGTAGCTCCCGATATAATATTAAGAACATTTTTGTTCTTATTGGCGTTGTCAACAGACACCGGGGCATGTGGTAGGAGCCTGAGCTTTCGACCTTTCCATTCAAAAGAGTAGGTGTACTGGCGACAATCATATACAACGCCGTTGTCATATTGCCAGGGGCGGCCCAAAATCATATGGCAAACATCCATGTCGATAACATCACAAAGGACTTCATAGGTATAACTCTTGCCGATAGAGAAACTAACCCTGCACATGTCCGAAATGGAGATCTTTACTCCTTTCTTAACCCAAATAATTTTATAAGGTTGGGGATTCTTTGTAATTTTGAGTTGTAATGCTTATACCAAGGATCGAGAGACTACATTTTCAGTGCAACCATTATCAATCAAGAGTTCGCAAACTCTTCCGCCAATTGTGCAACGAGTGCGAAAAATCGCATTCCGTTGGGAATTTATAGGCTGGCGGTGTCACGACCCGACCCGACGGGGACGGATCCCGCCCGAGCCGGATCGCGACGAGAGACTTACTTGCTTATCCAGGATCTGGCTTTGGATTAGGTTACTGAACTGATCTTCCAAATACTTAACTCAACAAACACACACAGAACAACAGAGCTACTAAAAACATCAAATGCAGCGGAACAAAACATCTATCTTTTCATTTCCTCAAAATAATCATCTACAGAATAGTACATGGCTTTTAAACAGAAAGAAAGACAGAACAGAAAAGCCATGACTGTACAAAAATCAAAAAGTACAAAAGTACCTATACTGATCAGACTCTGAACTCTAGTCCTGAACTTCCTTGCCCTTCCCAGAACCTGAAAACCACCAGAAAGCAAGGGTGAGCTCAACAGCTCAGCAAAGCAACAAACCACCAATCTAAATTCTCAGAAACCAAAACCAAACCCATCAGATAGAAATCAGATCAGAAATCGGAACAGAGTCGGAAATCAGAACTTATACGGACAGATATCAAAGCAGAAACAGAATCGTACAGATCATATCAGAACAGAACAAACTCAGCACATATCAGATATCAGATATTTAATTAATAGCTAAATGTGCCCCCGGCACCAGAATAATAGCTGAGTACTTAATAGCTAAGTGTGCCCCTGGCACCAGAACAAATGTGCTTATAGCACCAGAACAGATATTACCAGAATACATAAATAGTGCTTACAGCACCTAAACAGATTTTCCACGGATCCGGAACAGAACAAATATCAAAATGTATATTGAGCTCATTTCAGAATTTCCCGTTTCACTAACTGAATCTCATAGGATTCAGGCCCCTTATAACTCCCTTTTTATAGCTTATACACATAGCATTTCAATTCAGAAGAAATACGGACAATTCAGAAATTACCCAAAAATCGGGCAGCACAACGGCAGTATACAGAATTTACACAAAAATTCCTGCAATGAAAATTTACCGAATTCGCACAGAACATAGATAAGCATATTCCAGAACATTTATTCTACTGCACAGATAATTTCCAATTTCACAGAAAATTGTAGTCTATGAAAAACATCGCCGGATCAAAAATACCCGGACAAAAATCTTCAAAATATAGTCAAAACGTGCACACCCGGCACGACAACGATATACAGAAACTTACGCGGTAAAAACTGAACCAATCAAAAGATACGGACGAAAAAACCGTAACGAAAACGAAATCCGGACAGAAAAATACCGCCAACCGCGACGGAACTGAAAATTGAGAAAGACGGAATGTGCCTTACCTCGAGCACAGCAAATTCCTCAACAGTCGCTTCGAACGAAAACGGCTCCGCGTCTTCCCGAAATCAACTTTTCCAAAAGTCTCTTTTTCTCTCTCCTCAGACGCAAAATCAGATATTTTTAAAAATCGTTTTTCTCTCTCTTCAAAATGACTGATTTCCCTTAAATCATACACATATCGGCCTGGCCGATCGTCCCGATCGTCCTAGACGATCAGACCAAACCAACATCGCCTGGCGATACTCCAGGGCGATGATCAGGCCGATCCTTATGAATAGTAACATCGTCCTGGACGATATCCAGATCGTCCCGGACGATCAGACCAAATAGATCGTCCTGGTCAGCTCACAGGGCTATTGCACGGCCGATCCTTATGAACAGTGTCAATCGGCCTGGCCGATGTCTCCAATCGGCCTGGACGATGCCTACAGGAAATCACCTGGAGCAAAACTGGGCAAAATCTGGAACTCTTTTTCTACTGATCGTCCCAGGACGATCCAAAATCGGCCTGGACGATCCTGGAGCAGATTGTGATATTACAATCTCCCCAACTCAAAAAAATGTCGTCCTCGACATTATCCAATCCAAACTCAGTCAAAACAAGTACGGGTACGACCGTCTTATATCAGACTCCTTTTCCCACGTTGCTTCCCGTGCAGTCCGGTGCTTCCACTGGACTTTAACCATCGGAATCTCTTTATTTCTTAACTTTCGGACGTCGTACGCCAAAATCAACTCTGGTTCTTCCTTGTACGCCAGATTCTCCTGAATCTCAACCTCGTCCGTAGATATCTTCTTCCCAGAGTCTGAAACCCACTTCCTCAGAGTGGATACGTGAAACACATTATGCACATCCGGCATAGAATCAGAAATCAATAACTTGTAAGCAGCTTTTCCAATTCTTTCCAAAATCTCAAACGGTCCAACATACCTTGGACTAAGCTTGCTTACCTGACCAAATCTGCTCACACCCTTCATCGGGCTGACTTTGACATACACAAAGTCACCAACCTGAAATTCAACAAATCTGTGCTTCTGATTATAATACTTCTGCTGACGGTCTTGAGCGGCTTTCAATCTCTCTCTTATCAAACTGATCTTCTGAGCAGTTTCATCAGCAAAAGTGGCTCCCAAAGCCTGTCTATCTCCGACCTCAGTCAGAGTCAAAGGAGTACGACACTTCCTGCCATACAGAGCCTCGTACGGTGCCATACCGATACTGGACTGAAAACTGTTGTTATAGGCAAACTCAATCAGCGGAATATGATCTTCCCAGCTTCCGCTAAAGTCCAGAACACAAAGTCTCAACAGATCTTCCAGTACCTGAATAGTCCTCTCAGACTGTCCGTCGATCTGAGGGTGAAAGGCTGTACTGAAATGCAGTTTCGTACCCAAGCCTTGCTGAATGCCTTTCCAAAGTCTGGAAGTAAAACGTCCATCTCGATCAGATACAATCACGCGAGGCACACCGTGCAATCTGACTATCTCCTTCACATATATCTGTGCCAAGCGATCAACTGAATCCGTCTGTCTGATCGGAAGAAAATGGGCTGACTTCGTCAATCGATCCACAACTACCCAAATGGCATCATGTCCTTGTCTAGATCGAGGAAAACCCATCGCAAAGTCCATCGTTACCTCCTCCCATTCCATCCATTCAGGGATAGGCAACGACTGCAACAGTCCACCTGGTCGCTGATGCTCTGCCTTCACCAACTGACAGGCTTCGCATCTCGACACAAACTCCGCCACATCCTTCTTCATCCCAGGCCACCAGAACAAAAGCTTCATATCAGCGTACATCTTACCACTGCCTGGATGAACAGTGTAGCCAGAATGATGAGATTCATACAGAATCTCCCGCCTCAAATCTCCAAACACAGGTACCCACAACCTGTTCTTACAGAAAAATAGCACCAGAATCAGAAATTCGAAGTTCAGGAGTCTTACCAGATCCAATCTGAGCTATCAACTTCGAATAATCAGAATCTGACTTCTGGGCTTCTTGAATCCGTGCTTCCAAAGAAGACTGAATACTCATCTGAGTCAATTCCAAATCACTGGAGGAAATCACCTCCAATTGCAATCTTTCCAAATCACGGATCAGAAAGTCATCACAGGTAAGCTGAATACCTGATAATCCAGAAGACTTCCTGCTCAAAGCATCTGCTACCACATTCGCCTTCCCAGGCTGATACTGAATAGTCAGGTCATAGTCCTTGATCAACTCGAGCCACCTTCTCTGCCTCAAATTCAGATCCTTCTGAGTAAAAATATACTTCAGGCTCTTATGATCAGTAAACATCTCACATTTGACGCCGTACAGGTAATGACGCCAAATCTTCAAAGCAAAGACTACTGCAGCTAACTCCAAATCATGCGTCGGGTAATTCTTCTCATGTGGTTTCAACTGTCTCGAAGCATAAGCAATTACCTGACCATGCTGCATCAGGACACAACCCAATCCTTTCAGTGAAGCATCACTGAACACCTGAAAACCTTCCGTACCTGACGGAAGTGCTAACACTGGAGCTGAAGTCAAACAATCTTTCAGTCTCTGAAAACTAGCTTCACACTCCGGTGTCCAAACAAAAGGAACTGACTTCTGAGTCAGTCTCGTCAGAGGAGTCGAAATCTGTGAAAATCCTTTCACAAACTTCCTATAATATCCGGCCATGCCTAAGAAACTACGTACCTCAAATACTGTAGTCGGCCTTGGCCAATCAGCAACTGCCTGAATCTTCTGGGGATCTACAGAAATGCCTTCTCCGCTAATCACATGCCCCAGAAAAGAAATACTCTTCAGCCAGAATTCACACTTGGAGAACTTGGCATATAGCTGATGCCTCCTCAAAGTCTCCAACACAATTCTCAAATGTCTGGCATGATCATCCTCAGATGCAGAATATACCAGAATATCGTCGATGAAGACGATCACAAACTGATCCAAAAACTCCCTGAATACTCGGTTCATCAAATCCATGAAAATAGCAGGCGCATTGGTTACCCCAAAAGGCATAACCAAGAACTCGTAGTGCCCGTACCGAGTACTGAAAGCAGTCTTCACCACATCAGATTCCTTTACCTTCACCTGATAATATCCGGATCTCAAATCAATCTTCGAAAATACCGAAGATCCGGAAAGCTGATCGAACAAGTCATCTATCCGAGGCAAAGGATACTTGTTCTTGATCGTAACCTTGTTCAAATCTCTGTAATCAATACACATACGGAGTGTACCGTCCTTCTTCTTCACAAACAGAACAGGTGCTCCCCAGGGTGAAACACTAGGGCGCACAAAACCTCTGTCAACCAACTCCTGAAGCTGAACTTTCAACTCAGAAAGTTCCTTCGGTGCCATCCTGTACGGAGCTTTCGATATCGAGAGCGGTACCCGGAAAAACATCGATAGAGAACTCCACATCTCTATCCGGAGGTAACCCAACCAACTCCTCAGGAAAAACATCCACAAACTCCCGTACCACTGGGATCTCAGAAACAGAACCAACCTCCAGGTTCAGATCCCGCACTGAAGCCAAAAATACTGGGCATCCTTTCTTCCACATTCTGCTCACTTCCAACACAGAAATCAGACTGGAGAGGACACCTCGTAATCCCTGAAATACAACTCTCTCTCCAGCCATAAGCAAACTCACTTGCTTCTTCAGACAGTTTATCTGGGCTTCATACTGACTCAGCCAATCCATGCCCAAAATCACATCATACGAAGAAATCGGCAATCGAATCAAACTTGATTTCCACTTCTTGCCAGAAATCTCGATCTCACACAAACAAAACTGTCGAGCAATCAAAGGATTCCCAGCCGGTAAAATCACAGACAAAGAAACGGTAAAACCATCGAATCCAAATGTAAAATCTCAAAACAGTGCTCGGACAGAAAAGAATGACTCGCTCCAGAGTCAAACAAAACACGACAGGGCTGATCAGAAATGTAAACCGTACCTGTCACAACATCCGGAGCATCACGAGCCTCCTGCTGACTCAAGCTGTAAACTCGTGGCTGAACTGGAACAGGAGCTGAAGCAACAGAACTACTCTGCTCCCTCTGAATCGTAGGTGGTCTCCGTGGTGCAGAACTAGAACCACCACCTCTACCAGCAAATCCCTCAGGGCGTGGAGGAACAGTCCTCGGTCTTCCTGCTGCCGAACCAACAGGTCTGACGAAGCCCTCAGATCGCTGCTCAGATCCCATCTGTGGACATTCTGCAATCCTATGTCCCGGCTGACCACATCTGAAACAAAGACCAGCTATCCTGTAGCACTGGCCATGGTGTCGCCGTCCACAACTCTGGCACACAGGTGCCGTACTGACAGATTCAGAACTAGTCGTACTGGTAGCAGTACCAGACGATCCTCCGCTCCTTCTGGAATCTCCAGATCCAGAACCAAATCTCCTCTTCCCAGAGGAACCACTGCCAGAAGTATCACCTCCAAATCTCTTCCTACTCGCAGTCCACCGCTGCTGAGTAGCCGTCATGTCATTCTCAATCAGACGAGCTCGCTCCACAAGCTCAGAGAAATCCGTAATCCTGAATGGTATCAAAGGCTGCCTCAAAGTGTCTCGTAAGCCTCTCAGAAATCTGTAGCACCTCTCAGCAGAAGTGCTGACCAGCTGCGGAGCGTACCTGGCTAATGCAGTAAACTCAGCCTCGTACTGCATCACCGTCTTGCTCCCCTGAACCAGCCTCAGAAAACTCTCCTGCATCTGCTGTCGTGCAGAAGGGGGAACAAACCAGTCTCTGAACACCTCAGTGAACTCTTCCCAAGTGATCAAAGAGTTCAGTCTACCCTGAAATCTGGCTGCCTGCTGGCCGTCCCACCAGTGCTCAGCCTCTCCGTCCAACAGAAAAACAGCTAACGGAACCTTCCTGTCTGCAGGACACTGCATCCCGTCAAAAGTCTTTTCCAATCTCCTCAGCCACTCCTCGGCAGCTCTGGGCTCAACAGCGCCCTCAAATCTCGGAGGCTTCAACCTCAGAAACAACTGTAGGTGTCGATCAATGTCCTCAGATCTAACAGTAGAAGCTCTGCTCTGAGTCTCGCTCATCATCTGAGCAACAAGTGAAGCAAACTGTGAAAGCGTATCAGCACCGACCACTGGGGCTGTACTCCCCACTGGTGCTGCCTGATCGGCACTCTGCCCGTCTGTCATGTCTGGGTCTGGCTGATCCATACAGAAAAAATCCAGAAAATCTGGAAAACTATCACAAAAACAACACAAAAACAACACAATAAAAAGCCAAACGACCCAAAACTACCCCCAGACAGACTCACTAATCACTTCCTAGAGCTCTGTTTCACAATCCAACATGTTTCCAAAACCAGTGCTCTGATACCACAAAAGCTTGTCACGACCCGACCCGACGGGGACGGATCCCGCCCGAGCCGGATCGCGACGAGAGACTTACTTGCTTATCCAGGATCTGGCTTTGGATTAGGTTACTGAACTGATCTTCCAAATACTTAACTCAACAAACACACACAGAACAACAGAGCTACTAAAAACATCAAATGCAGCGGAACAAAACATCTATCTTTTCATTTCCTCAAAATAATCATCTACAGAATAGTACATGGCTTTTAAACAGAAAGAAAGACAGAACAGAAAAGCCATGACTGTACAAAAATCAAAAAGTACAAAAGTACCTATACTGATCAGACTCTGAACTCTAGTCCTGAACTTCCTTGCCCTTCCCAGAACCTGAAAACCACCAGAAAGCAAGGGTGAGCTCAACAGCTCAGCAAAGCAACAAACCACCAATCTAAATTCTCAGAAACCAAAACCAAACTCATCAGATAGAAATCAGATCAGAAATCGGAACAGAGTCGAAAATCAGAACTTATACGGACAGATATCAAAGCAGAAACAGAATCGTACAGATCATATCAGAACAGAACAAACTCAGCACATATCAGATATCAGATATTTAATTAATAGCTAAATGTGCCCCCGGCACCAGAATAATAGCTGAGTACTTAATAGCTAAGTGTGCCCCTGGCACCAGAACAAATGTGCTTATAGCACCAGAACAGATATTACCAGAATACATAAATAGTGCTTACAGCACCTAAACAGATTTTCCACGGATCCGGAACAGAACAAATATCAAAATGTATATTGAGCTCATTTCAGAATTTCCCGTTTCACTAACTGAATCTCATAGGATTCAGGCCCCTTATAACTCCCTTTTTATAGCTTATACACATAGCATTTCAATTCAGAAGAAATACGGACAATTCAGAAATTACCCAAAAATCGGGCAGCACAACGGCAGTATACAGAATTTACACAAAAATTCCTGCAATGAAAATTTACCGAATTCGCACAGAACATAGATAAGCATATTCCAGAACATTTATTCTACTGCACAGATAATTTCCAATTTCACAGAAAATTGTAGTCTACGAAAAACATCGCCGGATCAAAAATACCCGGACAAAAATCTTCAAAATATAGTCAAAACGTGCACACCCGGCACGACAACGATATACAGAAACTTACGCGGTAAAAACTGAACCAATCAAAAGATACGGACGAAAAACCGTAACGAAAACGAAATCCGGACAGAAAAATACCGCCAACCGCGACGGAACTGAAAATTGAGAAAGACGGAATGTGCCTTACCTCGAGCACAGCAAATTCCTCAACAGTCGCTTCGAACGAAAACGGCTCCGCGTCTTCCCGAAATCAACTTTTCCAAAAGTCTCTTTTTCTCTCTCCTCAGACGCAAAATCAGATATTTTTAAAAATCGTTTTTCTCTCTCTTCAAAACGACTGATTTCCCTTAAATCATACACATATCGGCCTGGCCGATCGTCCCGATCGTCCTGGACGATCAGACCAAACCAACATCGCCTGGCCGATACTCCAGGGCGATGATCAGGCCGATCCTTATGAATAGTAACATCGTCTTGGACGATATCCAGATCGTCCCGGACGATCAGACCAAATAGATCGTCCTGGTCAGCTCACAGGGCTATTGCACGGCCGATCCTTATGAACAGTGTCAATCGGCCTGGCCGATGTCTCCAATCGGCCTGGACGATGCCTACAGGAAATCACCTGGAGCAAAACTGGGCAAAATCTGGAACTCTTTTTCTACTGATCGTCCCAGGACGATCCAAATCGGCCTGGACGATCCTGGAGCAGATTGTGATATTACAATCTCCCCAACTCAGAAAAATGTCGTCCTCGACATTATCCAATCCAAACTCAGTCAAAACAAGTACGGGTACGACCGTCTTATATCAGACTCCTTTTCCCACGTTGCTTCCCGTGCAGTCCGGTGCTTCCACTGGACTTTAACCATCGGAATCTCTTTATTTCTTAACTTTCGGACGTCGTACGCCAAAATCAACTCTGGTTCTTCCTTGTACGCCAGATTCTCCTGAATCTCAACCTCGTCCGTAGATATCTTCTTCCCAGAGTCTGAAACCCACTTCCTCAGAGTGGATACGTGAAACACATTATGCACATCCGGCATAGAATCAGAAAGCAATAACTTGTAAGCAGCTTTTCCAATTCTTTCCAAAATCTCAAACGGTCCAACATACCTTGGACTAAGCTTGCTTACCTGACCAAATCTGCTCACACCCTTCATCGGGCTGACTTTGACATACACAAAGTCATCAACCTGAAATTCAACAAATCTGTGCTTCTGATTATAATACTTCTGCTGACGGTCTTGAGCGGCTTTCAATCTCTCTCTTATCAAACTGATCTTCTGAGCAGTTTCATCAGCAAAAGTGGCTCCCAAAGCCTGTCTATCTCCGACCTCAGTCAGAGTCAAAGGAGTACGACACTTCCTGCCATACAGAGCCTCGTACGGTGCCATACCGATACTGGACTGAAAACTGTTGTTATAGGCAAACTCAATCAGCGGAATATGATCTTCCCAGCTTCCGCTAAAGTCCAGAACACAAAGTCTCAACAGATCTTCCAGTACCTGAATAGTCCTCTCAGACTGTCCGTCGATCTGAGGGTGAAAGGCTGTACTGAAATGCAGTTTCGTACCCAAGCCTTGCTGAATGCCTTTCAAAGTCTGGAAGTAAAACGTCCATCTCGATCAGATACAATCACGCGAGGCACACCGTGCAATCTGACTATCTCCTTCACATATATCTGTGCCAAGCGATCAACTGAATCCGTCTGTCTGATCGGAAGAAAATGGGCTGACTTCGTCAATCGATCCACAACTACCCAAATGGCATCATGTCCTTGTCTAGATCGAGGAAAACCCATCGCAAAGTCCATCGTTACCTCCTCCCATTTCCACTCAGGGATAGGCAACGACTGCAACAGTCCACCTGGTCGCTGATGCTCTGCCTTCACCAACTGACAGGCTTCGCATCTCGACACAAACTCCGCCACATCCTTCTTCATCCCAGGCCACCAGAACAAAAGCTTCATATCAGCGTACATCTTACCACTGCCTGGATGAACAGTGTAGCCAGAATGATGAGATTCATACAGAATCTCCCGCCTCAAATCTCCAAACACAGGTACCCACAACCTGTTCTTACAGAAAATAGCACCAGAATCAGAAATTCGAAGTTCAGGAGTCTTACCAGATCCAATCTGAGCTATCAACTTCGAATAATCAGAATCTGACTTCTGGGCTTCTTGAATCCGTGCTTCCAAAGAAGACTGAATACTCATCTGAGTCAATTCCAAATCACTGGAGGAAATCACCTCCAATTGCAATCTTTCCAAATCACGGATCAGAAAGTCATCACAGGTAAGCTGAATACCTGATAATCCAGAAGACTTCCTGCTCAAAGCATCTGCTACCACATTCGCCTTCCCAGGCTGATACTGAATAGTCAGGTCATAGTCCTTGATCAACTCGAGCCACCTTCTCTGCCTCAAATTCAGATCCTTCTGAGTAAAAATATACTTCAGGCTCTTATGATCAGTAAACATCTCACATTTGACGCCGTACAGGTAATGACGCCAAATCTTCAAAGCAAAGACTACTGCAGCTAACTCCAAATCATGCGTCGGGTAATTCTTCTAATGTGGTTTCAACTGTCTCGAAGCATAAGCAATTACCTGACCATGCTGCATCAGGACACAACCCAATCCTTTCAGTGAAGCATCACTGAACACCTGAAAACCTTCCGTACCTGACGGAAGTGCTAACACTGGAGCTGAAGTCAAACAATCTTTCAGTCTCTAAAAATTAGCTTCACACTCCGGTGTCCAAACAAAAGGAACTGACTTCTGAGTCAGTCTCGTCAGAGGAGTCGAAATCTGTGAAAATCCTTTCACAAACTTCCTATAATATCCGGCCATGCCTAAGAAACTACGTACCTCAAATACTGTAGTCGGCCTTGGCCAATCAGCAACTGCCTGAATCTTCTGGGGATCTACAGAAATGCCTTCTCCGCTAATCACATGCCCCAGAAAAGAAATACTCTTCAGCCAGAATTCACACTTGGAGAACTTGGCATATAGCTGATGCCTCCTCAAAGTCTCCAACACAATTCTCAAATGTCTGGCATGATCATCCTCAGATGCAGAATATACCAGAATATCGTCGATGAAGACGATCACAAACTGATCCAAAAACTCCCTGAATACTCGGTTCATCAAATCCATGAAAATAGCAGGCGCATTGATTACTCCAAAAGGCATAACCAAGAACTCGTAGTGCCCGTACCGAGTACTGAAAGCAGTCTTCACCACATCAGATTCCTTTACCTTCACCTGATAATATCCGGATCTCAAATCAATCTTCGAAAATACCGAAGATCCGGAAAGCTGATCGAACAAGTCATCTATCCGAGGCAAATGATACTTGTTCTTGATCGTAACCTTGTTCAAATCTCTGTAATCAATACACATACGGAGTGTACCGTCCTTCTTCTTCACAAACAGAACAGGTGCTCCCCAGGGTGAAACACTAGGGCGCACAAAACCTCTGTCAACCAACTCCTGAAGCTGAACTTTCAACTCAGAAAGTTCCTTCGGTGCCATCCTGTACGGAGCTTTCGATATCGGAGCGGTACCCGGAAAAACATCGATAGAGAACTCCACATCTCTATCCGGAGGTAACCCAACCAACTCCTCAGGAAAAACATCCACAAACTCCCGTACCACTGGGATCTCAGAAACAGAACCAACCTCCAGGTTCAGATCCCGCACTGAAGCCAAAAATACTGGGCATCCTTTCTTCCACATTCTGCTCACTTCCAACACAGAAATCAGACTGGAGAGGACACCTCGTAATCCCTGAAATACAACTCTCTCTCCAGCCATAAGCAAACTCACTTGCTTCTTCAGACAGTCTATCTGGGCTTCATACTGACTCAGCCAATCCATGCCCAAAATCACATCATACGAAGAAATCGGCAATCGAATCAAACTTGATTTCCACTTCTTGCCAGAAATCTCGATCTCACACAAACAAAACTGTCGAGCAATCAAAGGATTCCCAGCCGGTAAAATCACAGACAAAGAAACCGGTAAAACCATCGAATCCAAATGTAAAATCTCAAAACAGTGCTCGGACAGAAAAGAATGACTCGCTCCAGAGTCAAACAAAACACGACAGGGCTGATCAGAAATGTAAACCGTACCTGTCACAACATCCGGAGCATCACGAGCCTCCTGCTGACTCAAGCTGTAAACTCGTGGCTGAACTGGAACAGGAGCTGAAGCAACAGAACTATTCTGCTCCCTCTGAATCGTAGGTGGTCTCCGTGGTGCAGAACTAGAACCACCACCTCTACCAGCAAATCCCTCAGGGCGTGGAGGAACAGTCCTCGGTCTTCCTGCTGCCGAACCAACAGGTCTGACGAAGCCCTCAGATCGCTGCTCAGATCCCATCTGTGGACATTCTGCAATCCTATGTCCGGCTGACCACATCTGAAACAAAGACCAGCTATCCTGTAGCACTGGCCATGGTGTCGCCGTCCACAACTCTGGCACACAGGTGCCGTACTGACAGATCCAGAACTAGTCGTACTGGTAGCAGTACCAGACGATCCTCCGCTCCTTCTGGAATCTCCAGATCCAGAACCAAATCTCCTCTTCCCAGAGGAACCACTGCTAGAAGTATCACCTCCAAATCTCTTCCTACTCGCAGTCCACCGCTGCTGAGTAGCCGTCATGTCATTCTCAATCAGACGAGCTCGCTCCACAAGCTCAGAGAAATCCGTAATCCTGAATGGTATCAAAGGCTGCCTCAAAGTGTCTCGTAAGCCTCTCAGAAATCTGTAGCACCTCTCAGCAGAAGTGCTGACCAGCTGCGGAGCGTACCTGGCTAATGCAGTAAACTCAGCCTCGTACTGCATCACCGTCTTGCTCCCCTGAACCAGCCTCAGAAAACTCTCCTGCATCTGCTGTCGTGCAGAAGGGGGAACAAACCAGTCTCTGAACACCTCAGTGAACTCTTCCCAAGTGATCAAAGAGTTCAGTCTACCCTGAAATCTGGCTGCCTGCTGGCCGTCCCACCAGTGCTCAGCCTCTCCGTCCAACAGAAAAACAGCTAACAGAACCTTCCTGTCTGCAGGACACTGCATCCTGTCAAAAGTCTTTTCCAATCTCCTCAGCCACTCCTCGGCAGCTCTGGGCTCAACAGCGCCCTCAAATCTCGGAGGCTTCAACCTCAGAAACAACTGTATGTGTCGATCAATGTCCTTAGATCTAACAGTAGAAGCTCTGCTCTGAGTCTCGCTCATCATCTGAGCAACAAGTGAAGCAAACTGTGAAAGCGTATCAGCACCGACCACTGGGGCTGTACTCCCCACTGGTGCTGCCTGATCGGCACTCTGCCCGTCTGTCATGTCTGGGTCTGGCTGATCCATACAGAAAAATCCAGAAAATCCGGAAACTATCACAAAAACAACACAAAAACAACACAATAAAAAGCCAAACGACCCAAAACTACCCCCAGACAGACTCACTGATCACTTCCTAGAGCTCTGTTTCACAATCCAACCTGTTTCCAAAACCAGTGCTCTGATACCACAAAAGCTTGTCACGACCCGACCCGACGGGGACGGATCCCGCCCGAGCCGGATCGCGACGAGAGACTTACTTGCTTATCCAGGATCTGGCTTTGGATTAGGTTACTGAACTGATCTTCCAAATACTTAACTCAACAAACACACACAGAACAACAGAGCTACTAAAAACATCAAATGCAGCGGAACAAAACATCTATCTTTTCATTTCCTCAAAATAATCATCTACAGAATAGTACATGGCTTTTAAACAGAAAGAAAGACAGAACAGAAAAGCCATGACTGTACAAAAATCAAAAAGTACAAAAGTACCTATACTGATCAGACTCTGAACTCTAGTCCTGAACTTCCTTGCCCTTCCCAGAACCTGAAAACCACCAGAAAGCAAGGGTGAGCTCAACAGCTCAGCAAAGCAACAAACCACCAATCTAAATTCTCAGAAACCAAAACCAAACCATCAGATAGAAATCAGATCAGAAATCGGAACAGAGTCGAAAATCAGAACTTATACGGACAGATATCAAAGCAGAAACAGAATCGTACAGATCATATCAGAACAGAACAAACTCAGCACATATCAGATATCAGATATTTAATTAATAGCTAAATGTGCCCCCGGCACCAGAATAATAGCTGAGTACTTAATAGCTAAGTGTGCCCCTGGCACCAGAACAAATGTGCTTATAGCACCAGAACAGATATTACCAGAATACATAAATAGTGCTTACAGCACCTAAACAGATTTTCCACGGATCCGGAACAGAACAAATATCAAAATGTATATTGAGCTCATTTCAGAATTTCCCGTTTCACTAACTGAATCTCATAGGATTCAGGCCCCTTATAACTCCCTTTTTATAGCTTATACACATAGCATTTCAATTCAGAAGAAATACGGACAATTCAGAAATTACCCAAAAATCGGGCAGCACAACGGCAGTATACAGAATTTACACAAAAATTCCTGCAATGAAAATTTACCGAATTCGCACAGAACATAGATAAGCATATTCCAGAACATTTATTCTACTGCACAGATAATTTCCAATTTCACAGAAAATTGTAGTCTACGAAAAACATCGCCGGATCAAAAATACCCGGACAAAAATCTTCAAAATATAGTCAAAACGTGCACACCCGGCACGACAACGATATACAGAAACTTACGCGGTAAAAACTGAACCAATCAAAAGATACGGACGAAAAACCGTAACGAAAACGAAATCCGGACAGAAAAATACCGCCAACCGCGACGGAACTGAAAATTGAGAAAGACGGAATGTGCCTTACCTCGAGCACAGCAAATTCCTCAACAGTCGCTTCGAACGAAAACGGCTCCGCGTCTTCCCGAAATCAACTTTTCCAAAAGTCTCTTTTTCTCTCTCCTCAGACGCAAAATCAGATATTTTTAAAAATCGTTTTTCTCTCTCTTCAAAACGACTGATTTCCCTTAAATCATACACATATCGGCCTGGCCGATCGTCCCGATCGTCCTGGACGATCAGACCAAACCAACATCGCCTGGCCGATACTCCAGGGCGATGATCAGGCCGATCCTTATGAATAGTAACATCGTCTTGGACGATATCCAGATCGTCCCGGACGATCAGACCAAATAGATCGTCCTGGTCAGCTCACAGGGCTATTGCACGGCCGATCCTTATGAACAGTGTCAATCGGCCTGGCCGATGTCTCCAATCGGCCTGGACGATGCCTACAGGAAATCACCTGGAGCAAAACTGGGCAAAATCTGGAACTCTTTTTCTACTGATCGTCCCAGGACGATCCAAAATCGGCCTGGACGATCCTGGAGCAGATTGTGATATTACAATCTCCCCAACTCAGAAAAATGTCGTCCTCGACATTATCCAATCCAAACTCAGTCAAAACAAGTACGGGTACGACCGTCTTATATCAGACTCCTTTTCCCACGTTGCTTCCCGTGCAGTCCGGTGCTTCCACTGGACTTTAACCATCGGAATCTCTTTATTTCTTAACTTTCGGACGTCGTACGCCAAAATCAACTCTGGTTCTTCCTTGTACGCCAGATTCTCCTGAATCTCAACCTCGTCCGTAGATATCTTCTTCCCAGAGTCTGAAACCCACTTCCTCAGAGTGGATACGTGAAACACATTATGCACATCCGGCATAGAATCAGAAAGCAATAACTTGTAAGCAGCTTTTCCAATTCTTTCCAAAATCTCAAACGGTCCAACATACCTTGGACTAAGCTTGCTTACCTGACCAAATCTGCTCACACCCTTCATCGGGCTGACTTTGACATACACAAAGTCATCAACCTGAAATTCAACAAATCTGTGCTTCTGATTATAATACTTCTGCTGACGGTCTTGAGCGGCTTTCAATCTCTCTCTTATCAAACTGATCTTCTGAGCAGTTTCATCAGCAAAAGTGGCTCCCAAAGCCTGTCTATCTCCGACCTCAGTCAGAGTCAAAGGAGTACGACACTTCCTGCCATACAGAGCCTCGTACGGTGCCATACCGATACTGGACTGAAAACTGTTGTTATAGGCAAACTCAATCAGCGGAATATGATCTTCCCAGCTTCCGCTAAAGTCCAGAACACAAAGTCTCAACAGATCTTCCAGTACCTGAATAGTCCTCTCAGACTGTCCGTCGATCTGAGGGTGAAAGGCTGTACTGAAATGCAGTTTCGTACCCAAGCCTTGCTGAATGCCTTTCCAAAGTCTGGAAGTAAAACGTCCATCTCGATCAGATACAATCACGCGAGGCACACCGTGCAATCTGACTATCTCCTTCACATATATCTGTGCCAAGCGATCAACTGAATCCGTCTGTCTGATCGGAAGAAAATGGGCTGACTTCGTCAATCGATCCACAACTACCCAAATGGCATCATGTCCTTGTCTAGATCGAGGAAAACCCATCGCAAAGTCCATCGTTACCTCCTCCCATTTCCACTCAGGGATAGGCAACGACTGCAACAGTCCACCTGGTCGCTGATGCTCTGCCTTCACCAACTGACAGGCTTCGCATCTCGACACAAACTCCGCCACATCCTTCTTCATCCCAGGCCACCAGAACAAAAGCTTCATATCAGCGTACATCTTACCACTGCCTGGATGAACAGTGTAGCCAGAATGATGAGATTCATACAGAATCTCCCGCCTCAAATCTCCAAACACAGGTACCCACAACCTGTTCTTACAGAAAAATAGCACCAGAATCAGAAATTCGAAGTTCAGGAGTCTTACCAGATCCAATCTGAGCTATCAACTTCGAATAATCAGAATCTGACTTCTGGGCTTCTTGAATCCGTGCTTCCAAAGAAGACTGAATACTCATCTGAGTCAATTCCAAATCACTGGAGGAAATCACCTCCAATTGCAATCTTTCCAAATCACGGATCAGAAAGTCATCACAGGTAAGCTGAATACCTGATAATCCAGAAGACTTCCTGCTCAAAGCATCTGCTACCACATTCGCCTTCCCAGGCTGATACTGAATAGTCAGGTCATAGTCCTTGATCAACTCGAGCCACCTTCTCTGCCTCAAATTCAGATCCTTCTGAGTAAAAATATACTTCAGGCTCTTATGATCAGTAAACATCTCACATTTGACGCCGTATAGGTAATGACGCCAAATCTTCAAAGCAAAGACTACTGCAGCTAACTCCAAATCATGCGTCGGGTAATTCTTCTCATGTGGTTTCAACTGTCTCGAAGCATAAGCAATTACCTGACCATGCTGCATCAGGACACAACCCAATCCTTTCAGTGAAGCATCACTGAACACCTGAAAACCTTCCGTACCTGACGGAAATGCTAACACTGGAGCTGAAGTCAAACAATCTTTCAGTCTCTAAAAATTAGCTTCACACTCCGGTGTCCAAACAAAAGGAACTGACTTCTGAGTCAGTCTCGTCAGAGGAGTCGAAATCTGTGAAAATCCTTTCACAAACTTCCTATAATATCCGGCCATGCCTAAGAAACTACGTACCTCAAATACTGTAGTCGGCCTTGGCCAATCAGCAACTGCCTGAATCTTCTGGGGATCTACAGAAATGCCTTCTCCGCTAATCACATGCCCCAGAAAAGAAATACTCTTCAGCCAGAATTCACACTTGGAGAACTTGGCATATAGCTGATGCCTCCTCAAAGTCTCCAACACAATTCTCAAATGTCTGGCATGATCATCCTCAGATGCAGAATATACCAGAATATCGTCGATGAAGACGATCACAAACTGATCCAAAAACTCCCTGAATACTCGGTTCATCAAATCCATGAAAATAGCAGGCGCATTGATTACCCCAAAAGGCATAACCAAGAACTCGTAGTGCCCGTACCGAGTACTGAAAGCAGTCTTCACCACATCAGATTCCTTTACCTTCACCTGATAATATCCGGATCTCAAATCAATCTTCGAAAATACCGAAGATCCGGAAAGCTGATCGAACAAGTCATCTATCCGAGGCAAAGGATACTTGTTCTTGATCGTAACCTTGTTCAAATCTCTGTAATCAATACACATACGGAGTGTACCGTCCTTCTTCTTCACAAACAGAACAGGTGCTCCCCAGGGTGAAACACTAGGGCGCACAAAACCTCTGTCAACCAACTCCTGAAGCTGAACTTTCAACTCAGAAAGTTCCTTCGGTGCCATCCTGTACGGAGCTTTCGATATCGGAGCGGTACCCGGAAAAACATCGATAGAGAACTCCACATCTCTATCCGGAGGTAACCCAACCAACTCCTCAGGAAAAACATCCACAAACTCCCGTACCACTGGGATCTCAGAAACAGAACCAACCTCCAGGTTCAGATCCCGCACTGAAGCCAAAAATACTGGGCATCCTTTCTTCCACATTCTGCTCACTTCCAACACAGAAATCAGACTGGAGAGGACACCTCGTAATCCCTGAAATACAACTCTCTCTCCAGCCATAAGCAAACTCACTTGCTTCTTCAGACAGTCTATCTGGGCTTCATACTGACTCAGCCAATCCATGCCCAAAATCACATCATACGAAGAAATCGGCAATCGAATCAAACTTGATTTCCACTTCTTGCCAGAAATCTCGATCTCACACAAACAAAACTGTCGAGCAATCAAAGGATTCCCAGCCGGTAAAATCACAGACAAAGAAACCGGTAAAACCATCGAATCCAAATGTAAAATCTCAAAACAGTGCTCGGACAGAAAAGAATGACTCGCTCCAGAGTCAAACAAAACACGACAGGGCTGATCAGAAATGTAAACCGTACCTGTCACAACATCCGGAGCATCACGAGCCTCCTGCTGACTCAAGCTGTAAACTCGTGGCTGAACTGGAACAGGAGCTGAAGCAACAGAACTACTCTGCTCCCTCTGAATCGTAGGTGGTCTCCGTGGTGCAGAACTAGAACCACCACCTCTACCAGCAAATCCCTCAGGGCGTGGAGGAACAGTCCTCGGTCTTCCTGCTGCCGAACCAACAGGTCTGACGAAGCCCTCAGATCGCTGCTCAGATCCCATCTGTGGACATTCTGCAATCCTATGTCCCGGCTGACCACATCTGAAACAAAGACCAGCTATCCTGTAGCACTGGCCATGGTGTCGCCGTCCACAACCCTGGCACACAGGTGCCGTACTGACAGATCCAGAACTAGTCGTACTGGTAGCAGTACCAGACGATCCTCCGCTCCTTCTGGAATCTCCAGATCCAGAACCAAATCTCCTCTTCCCAGAGGAACCACTGCCAGAAGTATCACCTCCAAATCTCTTCCTACTCGCAGTCCACCGCTGCTGAGTAGCCGTCATGTCATTCTCAATCAGACGAGCTCGCTCCACAAGCTCAGAGAAATCCGTAATCCTGAATGGTATCAAAGGCTGCCTCAAAGTGTCTCGTAAGCCTCTCAGAAATCTGTAGCACCTCTCAGCAGAAGTGCTGACCAGCTGCGGAGCGTACCTGGCTAATGCAGTAAACTCAGCCTCGTACTGCATCACCGTCTTGCTCCCCTGAACCAGCCTCAGAAAACTCTCCTGCATCTGCTGTCGTGCAGAAGGGGGAACAAACCAGTCTCTGAACACCTCAGTGAACTCTTCCCAAGTGATCAAAGAGTTCAGTCTACCCTGAAATCTGGCTGCCTGCTGGCCGTCCCACCAGTGCTCAGCCTCTCCGTCCAACAGAAAAACAGCTAACGGAACCTTCCTGTCTGCAGGACACTGCATCCCGTCAAAAGTCTTTTCCAATCTCCTCAGCCACTCCTCGGCAGCTCTGGGCTCAACAGCGCCCTCAAATCTCGGAGGCTTCAACCTCAGAAACAACTGTAGGTGTCGATCAATGTCCTCAGATCTAACAGTAGAAGCTCTGCTCTGAGTCTCGCTCATCATCTGAGCAACAAGTGAAGCAAACTGTGAAAGCGTATCAGCACCGACCACTGGGGCTGTACTCCCCACTGGTGCTGCCTGATCGGCACTCTGCCCGTCTGTCATGTCTGGGTCTGGCTGATCCATACAGAAAAAATCCAGAAAATCCGGAAAACTATCACAAAAACAACACAAAAACAACACAATAAAAAGCCAAACGACCCAAAACTACCCCCAGACAGACTCACTGATCACTTCCTAGAGCTCTGTTTCACAATCCAACCTGTTTCCAAAACCAGTGCTCTGATACCACAAAAGCTTGTCACGACCCGACCCGACGGGGACGGATCCCGCCCGAGCCGGATCGCGACGAGAGACTTACTTGCTTATCCAGGATCTGGCTTTGGATTAGGTTACTGAACTGATCTTCCAAATACTTAACTCAACAAACACACACAGAACAACAGAGCTACTAAAAACATCAAATGCAGCGGAACAAAACATCTATCTTTTCATTTCCTCAAAATAATCATCTACAGAATAGTACATGGCTTTTAAACAGAAAGAAAGACAGAACAGAAAAGCCATGACTGTACAAAAATCAAAAAGTATAAAAGTACCTATACTGATCAGACTCTGAACTCTAGTCCTGAACTTCCTTGCCCTTCCCAGAACCTGAAAACCACCAGAAAGCAAGGGTGAGCTCAACAGCTCAGCAAAGCAACAAACCACCAATCTAAATTCTCAGAAACCAAAACCAAACTCATCAGATAGAAATCAGATCAGAAATCGGAACAGAGTCGGAAATCAGAACTTATACGGACAGATATCAAAGCAGAAACAGAATCGTACAGATCATATCAGAACAGAACAAACTCAGCACATATCAGATATCAGATATTTAATTAATAGCTAAATGTGCCCCCGGCACCAGAATAATAGCTGAGTACTTAATAGCTAAGTGTGCCCCTGGCACCAGAACAAATGTGCTTATAGCACCAGAACAGATATTACCAGAATACATAAATAGTGCTTACAGCACCTAAACAGATTTTCCACGGATCCGGAACAGAACAAATATCAAAATGTATATTGAGCTCATTTCAGAATTTCCCGTTTCACTAACTGAATCTCATAGGATTCAGGCCCCTTATAACTCCCTTTTTATAGCTTATACACATAGCATTTCAATTCAGAAGAAATACGGACAATTCAGAAATTACCCAAAAATCGGGCAGCACAATGGCAGTATACAGAATTTACACAAAAATTCCTGCAATGAAAATTTACCGAATTCGCACAGAACATAGATAAGCATATTCCAGAACATTTATTCTACTGCACAGATAATTTCCAATTTCACAGAAAATTGTAGTCTACGAAAAACATCGCCGGATCAAAAATACCCGGACAAAAATCTTCAAAATATAGTCAAAACGTGCACACCCGGCACGACAACGATATACAGAAACTTACGCGGTAAAAACTGAACCAATCAAAAGATACGGACGAAAAACCGTAACGAAAACGAAATCCGGACAGAAAAATACCGCCAACCGCGACGGAACTGAAAATTGAGAAAGACGGAATGTGCCTTACCTCGAGCACAGCAAATTCCTCAACAGTCGCTTCGAACGAAAACGGCTCCGCGTCTTCCCGAAATCAACTTTTCCAAAAGTCTCTTTTTCTCTCTCCTCAGACGCAAAATCAGATATTTTTAAAAATCGTTTTTCTCTCTCTTCAAAACGACTGATTTCCCTTAAATCATACACATATCGGCCTGGCCGATCGTCCCGATCGTCCTGGACGATCAGACCAAACCAACATCGCCTGGCCGATACTCCAGGGCGATGATCAGGCCGATCCTTATGAATAGTAACATCGTCCTGGACGATATCCAGATCGTCCCGGACGATCAGACCAAATAGATCGTCCTGGTCAGCTCACAGGGCTATTGCACGGCCGATCCTTATGAACAGTGTCAATCGGCCTGGCCGATGTCTCCAATCGGCCTGGACGATGCCTACAGGAAATCACCTGGAGCAAAACTGGGCAAAATCTGGAACTCTTTTTCTACTGATCGTCCCAGGACGATCCAAAATCGGCCTGGACGATCCTGGAGCAGATTGTGATATTACAGGCGGGGTGCAAGCAGTAACCTTTCTAAAATGCAAATAACAGCGTCCCCTTCATCCGGTGCGAGTTCCTCTATACCGTCGTCATAATCTGCTGCAATTCTCTCTTCGGTATCTTCATTGTCACCTTCAACTATTTAGAGTTGGGGTCTCGTGGGGCACTCATTAGACTTGTGCCCTGGCTGAAAACAGCGAAAACACTTCAGGGTCGTTGGCTTAACATATGGGTTATCTCGTGGTGGCTGCCGAGGTTTGAATGGTGCTTTGCTGTCGGAGGCGGAAGCAGTGCTGGTACCCGTAGGCAATCCGGGAGGTGTAGATTTATTAGGATCGAAACTGCGGAAATCACTAGATTGCTCAGGAAGTACCCGCCGAGATGAGTAGTTCTTAGAATGTTTTGACAGCTGCAATTCGGCCTTGAGTGCAAAATTGACCGCCTGGGAGAGTGTCCACAAGGAATTTAACTGCAATTTATCTTGTTCCGAGTCTCTTAACCCACCCGTATACCTGGCAACGAGCTGATTCTCTGATTCTCGTAGGTTGTTACGCGCACTCAGCTTGTAGAACTCTTCGGTATAGTCACTGGCAGTGCGCTGGCCCTGGGTACAATGCTGATACTGATGGAAGAGCATCTGTTCATAGTCTGTTGGAAGGAAGTGGCCCCTCATTAGTTGTTTCATACGGTACCAGTTTCGGACAGATCCCCGACCTTCTTGCTGCCTATTTTGTTGTAATTGCATCCACCAAGCGCTATCACCTCCTTTCAAGCGGCACGCGACGTACTTGACATGTTTTTATGGTGGAATCTCCATATAGTCGAAGAACGTTTCGACGGTCCTCTCCCAGTCCAAATAATCTTTAATGTGGAGTCGTCCTTCAAAAAAAGGAATGTCAATTTTGATGCGGAACTCACCTTGGTGAACAGGCAGCCGATCCCGAGTTCGTCTGGCTCCTGGTCGTTCGCCATATCCTCTTTCTTCTTGCTCAAGAAGTTCCGCTCCCGTATGCAGTTCGTCGTCATCCTCCGAGTCTGAATAGCTGGGATAAACAGTAGGAAGTCCTCGCGGCGTCCGTTCGGCGTTCGCGCGTCCTCGCCGCATTGGTGAGGTGTCCTCGCGACCCAATCTTCGGCCTCCAGTTGGTACGCCACTGTTCTGCTTCAACTTCTGTATGTCCCTATTTGTCTCCTATGCGAATTGCCGGAATTCGGCAGCAAGCTCCGTCAATCCCTTAGAGATGTTGTTCACGGCGGTCCACAAGTCCTCCTAGCTCCGATCTTCGTCATAAGCAGCTCGTCGGCTAGTTTCGGCCATCCCAGTGTTGATTGTCGGCGGCTCTGATACCAGTTGGTGTGGAACCGGTAGCTAAACACTCCAATCTCCTGCACTGAAGACCACAAAGACAGCAACCAAGGCAATAAAACAGTAAAAACTGGTATTGATAAAATTTCTGGCTGCGTTCTTCCTTCACTACATTAGCTTAATATCATAGCAACTGAAATAAGTAAGGGTATTAGCGTAATAACTAGTAAGCAATAATTAAAATACTAGGTGCACTTTGTTTCTGGCAAAACCGTTAGAGATGCTCAGAGGAAGTGGCCACGCTGTCAAGGTCGTTGGGCGGTTCTGGTGTTCTCCTTCACATCCCTGCTAAATGATACCACATCAAAAATCCTCATAAATTGTTTGATTGTTATTTTCAGGATTTAAGATTTAAATTAAATTTTATGGTGATTTGATTTGCGGAAGTTAATTGACGTGTAATTTAGAAGTTAATGTTTTAAACTAAGATAATTATAAAATAAAGAAGGGTTTACTTGGTTGCCTTAAAGGTTAGCTAAAATTTTTATTTAACTGATTAATCATATTGTTGATTATATATTCTTAAAGTTGAATAGTTGATGGCCTGATGAGGATATATGCCATCAGAGTTGACATCGAGCTAGAAAGAAGAGGAAACTGTAGATGACATGCTTAAGGATTTACTAAGTCTTGGTTCTTCCAAAAATTACTAGATCCTAAAATTGACGCATAACAGAGAAAAAATAGGATTTTAAGAACTAAAAGATTTAATGACTCAGAGTAAACATGTTTCAATGTGAATTAATGCTCTCATTTGGTAGGTTGGAATTGAAGTCGCATAATTTTAATAAACTACTCTGATTTAAGTTGATCCTTATTACATTATGGTACTGGTTGACTTCGAAGTTCTTCCACTATTTTGAAGTTGTGATGCTTGAGAATTTAAGATTAGTAAGCTTGGTATCTATTCATTCATTATTTCTTTTCAATTATGTTTTTACAGGTTTTCCGAGACACATACACATCAAATTCCTTCACGGAAAGAGAAGCAGATAGAAACTATGAGAGAAGCCTTGAAAATTGGGGAAGACAAGAAAGAGAACAAGAAACAGGGTAAAAACTACATTGAGTTTATCACCCCCCACAATGCATAAACACAAGCTAGAAATGGATGATAACTTATGTAGTAGATTTTAATATTTTGATAATGATAATAATCTTTTTCCATGCATGGATTTTAATAGAATCTGCATATCTAAGTCAAAGTCTCATACTGATGAATTTCTCTTATAGCACAGATTAAAGATGCTTATACACTAAATTTCTTTGAGCACAACTATAGTCGATCTCTTGAGTGGTGCAACAAAGAAGATATTGAAGCTTTCTTTCTGTCAGATTAAAGGAAGATACAATCTGGAACAACCTGGATACAATACTATGCTGTCATATTCTCACATGAATGAGAAATGTCCATCACTGCCACCAGACTTGACAGGCCGAGCTATTGTTGAAGCTGTTGCTGTTCATACTGCAATTATACATCATTCATAGTTTAGTTTGTTTTTCGTTGGATCTTTCAGTTATATTGTATCTCTCAAGATTTACTTGATCGTTTCAGATATTTGGTTCCTACAGACCTCACAGTAGAATAGTCTGCTTCTGTAAATAATTTATTGGGGTTGCCTGTTTGGATGTTGATATAGTTGTGTTTGATTTTCATATAATGATTCAAGATATTCCTTTTTTTTATAGATAAAATTGATATAGTATGTCATAAATTCATTTTAAATTTTATTATATTGTTCTTTATTTTTAGAATTTTTAAACTTAGAAACGGGCATTTATGCTTGTCATCAGTAGATGCTTATCTTCATAAATTTAAATCACTTTCAAACCGAGTGGCGGATCTCTTTGAATTTTTCTTACAAAGCTGCTTTGAATCAGGATTACGTCCTGCCTGATATTAACCACGAAATTCGGGCATTCTACTGGAAATTAGTTTTGGTATTATTCTATTCTCATATTCGTTTTTAAGCATTTTCTTAAATTATTTAATTTAATTAAGTATAAGGTGGTGCTCATCATATTTGTGATGATTTGAGAAAGTGTGACACAAACTAAACAAACTAAAACAATAAGTATTGATTAATATGCACATGACATGTGATGCTAGTTGGATGTACATGAATAATAACTTGACACATTTGTAAAAATCAACGAGTAATTTTTATTTATTAAAAAACTAATTCATGGGAAGTTTAATTTTATGTCTTATGATGCTCTCGAAATTAGAGAAATATGCTCTTTGTTTATTTTTTTGAGAAAATATGGTCGAAAAATTTCTTCATATTAAAATACCCCTGCTTCAGACCATATACTACTTTACGTGCATTGTAAACAAAATTATTATGAATAACTTAAAAAAAAAAACCTTTAATCTAATATTGTTAAAACTATTTGAATAATATGTTCGAATTTGATTCAGAGTTGTACAAGATTCAAACTATATTAGCACATGAGTTGAATAAGGTTCATATAATGTTCAACCATGACTTAATCTTGTTAAGCAATAATGTAAAATATAATAGAAGCAATCACAATGTCTTTAACACAATAGATTATACAACAAAGATAATAGAAGATAAAAGCACAATAGCATTACATTAAATGAAAGTGGCTATGATCTTATAATAGTAACAAGATTGGCACAATCATAATAGTTATAATACAACATAAAAATTCGGACAACTAAGTTGAAAAATGAAGCACTAATCAAAATTATTTAAAAAACATTTCAATGCAGTGGATAAACAACATTTCTTATTTTTACACATTTTATTATCACAGTATTATAACAACAATATCGATCAATTATCATTTATTCACATACCAGTATTCAATCTCAATGTTAGTATTAATAATATGTTTAAATAAAATGCCTATTGAGTAAAATTTTATAGTTTCAAAATATAACCAAATTATCAATGATTGTGTGAAATATCATTGTAAGACTTTAATCGTGCTACAATACCATTTTTCAGAGTCGAGATTATTTTTTATTAAATAAAAATAACAAAATTTTCAAAATTACCAGCGAAAAATTTCCAGAAAATATTCAAAATATTTAGAATATCAATCGCTATAACGTATAAAAAGTTATACGATGAAAATTTTTCAATGCAAAGTTTTTCTTATTTTTTGGTAATGAGAAAAGAAATTTAATAAAAAAAAAATTTGAAAAAGAATTGTATTTTTGAAAACTAAGATATGCATAATGTGACATAACTTAATTCATACAATTTTCTCAATTGTCTCGATAGTTAAAAATAATCCAAAGCAGCTTAAAAATTCTTCTCTCTCCCTCCAAAATCCTTTCCTTTTCTCTCCTGCTCGAATGGTTACGACACTCGAATGAATGAAACAATGAGTTTATTAATATTTAAAGTGCAGATAACAGCGTAGCACTACGACACTAGTTCATTTTTCAAAAACTCTAAACTATAGCGCTGAAATGTCAGTATTTGACGCATCGATGTTGTTGCAGCAGTGCGGTGCTTAGACACCTAACACCTAGGCGGTCAAATAAAAAGTTTTAGAATTTTTACCAAAAAGCACTTCAAACCCCCGTAACTCAATCTAGAACACATGCATATCCTTTTCATACACAAAAATACTTCCAAATACATATAATATGTTCAAAACACAAAATTTCAAATATTTACCTTTTAAAATTACTTTTTTTATATATATTTTGAATTATTACACATCATACTCTAACTCTTTATTTAAATTGAGTAGTATAAAGTCTCTTTGCATATATGATTAGAGAAAATATTTGCATGTATAGCAAGACAACTTAAATGAGTCAATCCACTAAGAGACATGGAGTGCAAAAGTATAAATTTAAAATTTTATCTATGTTTGCTCAAAGATTGATCAAATCTTGATCAACCTCACTAGAAGTTGTTTGAGTAATTTTTCAACATTGATCAAAATATTTTTTTTGTAATGATTGAAGCTACTTCAAACATTGTTGGAATCTTATTTAGAAATATAAACAAGATTCAAACAATGTCTAATTACGAGCAGAATAAATTTCAATCAAGTTCAAAACAAGTTTTGATCGATGTTCGAAACTGTATTTGATGTTTAATACATGAATTTATGATCCAGAGTGCAAACATTTAACATCGACAAAGCTAAGAACTTGGCCAAACATATAACATCTAGAATTGTTAATCGTTTGCTACAAAGCCATCACTCTCGAAGAACAATCACTAGAGAAGAATAAGGTAAGGTGCTTAGAGTATGAAGGATAAACAACCTCTTGTGTGAAATGTCTCATATATATAACACTTGAAAGTCTCTTCGAATTATGAAGAAATTTTGGTCTAAACAAAACTTTTAAGCACATTTCCCCAATAAATGAAACGGAGGATGTATTCCTTCACATATAAAGTCAAATTTTAAAATACTTTTAAAAATAATATTATTAAAAATAAAATTTTATGTGTTTTTTTTTAAGAAAATAAATTGCATGGAGGCATATAAAAAAAGTAAAAAAAAAAAAATCATAAATCAAATGGATGGTTTGTAGTCATTCTAGGTTTTGTTGCTTATAGATAAATGAACGGACATCCAAGCCGCTGGATCCATCCGTCCTCTCTCTCTTCGAAACGAACGGCTGATCCCGCCACTCGAGGCTCTTCGGTGCTACCTTACAAACGTCGGTTTCTCTCTCTCTCTACCATCACATATTCGCTGGAAGAATCAGAAGGAGAAAAAAACCAATCTCTTCTCTCCTTTCGTCCTGCAAATTGTCCGTTTCGATCTCCTTCATTTATCGATTCATGTATAACGGCATCGGTCTACAGACTCCGAGAGGCTCCGGCACCAATGGTTACATCCAGAGTAACAAATTCTTCGTGAAGACCAAGTCCGCTAGGGTTGACACCAGCGCGGTCGGCGGATCCGCGCAACCCGAGGGAGTCGGCGGCGTCCGGAAACCTAATAAAGATATCCTCGAGCACGATCGGAAGCGTCAGATCCAGCTGCGCCTTATCGTTCTTCAGGATGCTCTAGCCGACCAGGGTTTTACCGATGATGAGATTGCGGAGAAGATCGAGGAGGCGAAGAAGGCGCTGGAGGTGGAATTGGCTGCATCTGCTTCTACTGCTTCCGGCCGCCCTCCATTAAGCAAGAGGTTTGTTAATATTTCATATCTGTTCTTAGGGATTCTGTTATTAGATTCTTGAAATTTCCCGATACGCTAATCTTTTTAGCGGTTTGGTTGAGGTAATTATATGGAATTTGGGATGGATTTGAAGAAAATCGATCAAAGTAGATTTTTCTTGAATCCTGGATTTAGCAAATCCGGCCAATAGCAGGATGTAAGGGATTTGAAGGTGTAGGAATTAAGGATGAATTAAATCATGTTACTTGCATTCAAACAGTTGCGAGGATTTATGTCTGATTTAAGATATTGAAAAACAAAGAACTTTTGGTGATAAGTATGATTTAACTCTAGTATGTTTTAGTAAATCTGTTACATTTGGATATATCAATCTTGGGGCTGTTAAATCCTGTAAACTGTTTTCCATCAACTAATAAATCTGGCAAAATCCTCATGAACTGTTTGATTTTTATTTTCAGGATTTAAGATTAAAATTAAATTTTAAGATGATTTGATTTGCGGAAGTTGATTGATGTGTAATTTAGTAGTTAATATTTTAAACTAAGATAATTAGAAAGAAAAGAAGGGTTTGCTTAGGTTCTTTAAAGGTTGGCTAAATTTTTTTATTTAACTGATTAATCATATTGTTGATTATATATTCTTAAAGTTGACTGGTATATTATTAAATCTAATCAGGATGAAATGAAGAATAAAAGGTAAAGTTAATGGCCTGATGAGGATCTATGCCATCAGAGTTGACAACGAGGTATAAAGAAGAGGAAACTGTAGATGACATGCTTAAGGATTTGCTAAATCCCGGTTCTTCCAAGATTTACTAAATCCTAAATTTGGCGCATAACAGAGAGAAAATAGGATTTTAAGAACTATAAGATTTAATGACCCACAATAAACATGTTTGGCAAGATTGGCCAAATCTTGGTTAAATCTTGCAACCTAACAACCCCTTAAGGTTTACAAAATTTGTGTACAAGATATACAAAATTATACTTAAATCAGCCATGCTTCTAAACAACCCTAAATTAAATTTAGAGTAAGTGTTATATGTCAGATAAAAAAAAAGTGTTATATGTCAGATTTTGCTTATCTGCCTGCCATCTAAGCATATGCTTTTGCTCATTATGATTAGATGAGTGCATGGTAGAGTATTGATATCCTTTCACATCAGTGAAAAAATCTACTCTATTTGTTTTAATGATGCACCTTGTAATTATTTCAATGTGAAATGTCGCTCTAGTTTTGGTAGGTTGGAACTGAAGTCACATAATTTTTTTTAAATTACTTTGATTTCAATTGATCAAATTTCAGCAACTCAAAATAAAATTGATGGATGTGATTAGTAATTGCATCAGTTAACTAATAAGGGTAATTGGGAAGGATCCTTATTACATGAAGTATGGTACTGGTTGACTTGGAAGATCTTCCACTGTTTTGAAGTTGTGATGCTTGAGAATTTAAGATTAGAGAGCTTGGTATCTATTTATTCATTATTTCTTTTCAATTATGTTTTTACAGGTTTTCGGAGACACAAACACATCAAATTGCTGCACGGAAAGAGAAGCAGATAGAAACTATGAGAGCAGCCTTGAAAATTGGGGAAGACAAGAAAGAGAAGAAGAAACAGGGTAAAAACAGTATTCATGATTCTGAGGATGATTCTGGACATTCTGATCCTGAAAGGTATTTTAATGAGGGACATGATGACAAAGAGAAGAAAGGATTTGAAAATCAAGGGTATCCCAATCCTAGTAAGAAGAAGAAAAGTAATGATGCGGATTTTGATTCAGATGGAGATGCCTTAGCTAGAGAAAAAAATGGGAAACTACTAAATGAAGTGGGTGGCCTTGATTCTAGCCATGTGGATTCTTATAGTGGTGATGAAAAAGGAAAAGGTAAAAAGGAAATTTCTATGAAATATAAAAAGTCTAGTACAAGCCTAACTAATAACAGCTTAGAGATTGATAGTGGAAAGGAAAATGCAAGCAAAAATAAGAAACATGAGCAGAGACGTGTAAGGAAATCCTCAGATGAATCAGGATCTGAAACTGATGATGAGAGTAGCATTAGAAGGAAGATAATGGAGAAATACACAAAACCCCACCACAAGCATACGATTGATTATTCTGATGGTGCTTGTAGAAAGAAAATTTTAACTAGAGATACTAAGCATGATAGAGATTGTGAAATTGCCAAGACAAAGCTTAAAGCTGAAGAGAAGAAGAAGAAGAAGAAACGACATGACTCTGATGAAGAAAGCTCTGACTCTGATAGTGATAATAAACGTCAAGTGTACAAGAAGAGGAAAAGGTATGACACAGATTCTGATTCAGATGGAGTTTATTTGGCTAAAGAAAGAAAAGGGAGTCTACTGAACAAAGACCGAAGACTTGAACCTGAGCATGTTGATTCAGACGGTGGTGATAAAAAAAGAAGAGGCGGAAAGGAAATTTCCTTGAAACAGAACAAGTACACAAATAGACAGAATAATAACAGCTCAGAGATTGTTGGTGGAAATGAAAAAGCACGTAAAAAGAAGAAGCATGAGAAGAGAGATGTTAGAGACTATTCAGAGGAATCAGGATCTGAAACTGTTGACTATAACAGTAGTAGAACTAAACTAGAGAAATACATGAAGCCTAGCCGCAAGCACATGAATGATTATTCTGATGATGATGATAGAAAGAACATTTTTACTGAGGACACCAAGCATGATAGAAATAGCAAGTTTGACCGTGAGAAGCATAACGTTAGGGATAAGAAGAAGAGGCGGGATGATGCTGATGAAGAGATCTCTGACACTGATGTCGATAAGAGGCATCCAGAGCACAAGAATGATTATTCTGATGTTAATAGTAGAAATAATTTTTTTACTAAAGACACCAAGTATGATAGAATTAGCAATTTTGACCGTGACAAGCATAAAGTTGGAGAGAAGAAGCAGAAGCGTCATGCTTCTGATGAAGAGAGCTCTGACACTGGTAGTGACAAGAGGCATCCAGAGCACAAGAAATCAACTGAGGCTAGCAGGAGAAAGAAGGGGAGGCTTGAAGCTGATGATGAAAACAGCGACTCTGATGGTGGAAAGAAAAAAAAGACCGTTAAGAGTGCGGGGTACCATAGTTTTCAAAAGGAGTCGGATTTGGATAGTGATGCAAGTGAAAGCGATAGCTACAGCTCATATTATAGCAGTTCCTCTTCCGATGCAAGCAGTGGCCACAGAGAAGAGAAGAATGACCGAAGAAGAGCAGGGGTTAAGGAAGTCAGAAGAGTAGATGGCAAAAGTTCCAAGAAGCATGAATCTACATCTGCTACTAAAACAGGCCCGAGTTCCAATGGTGACCGTGATGGAGTAAAAGTTAAACCAAATCATTTCACTGATGATGATGGCAGAAGTAAGAACCTTGATTACTCTAAGAGGAGTGACAAAAGTGACTACCTCCACTCAATAAGAGACACTAACAGTATCCATGCGCACTATAAGCAAGAAGCAGGAAAGGAACAAAACTTTTATGATGGTAAGCATGTTGATGTATCTAGAATGGCACATGATGTGAGGAGAACTGAAAGGGATAGCAAAAGGTATGATGGTAGTCATAAGGCTGGTGATGATCACATGGAGGGCTATCAGCCTAATAAATATGTAGAAATGCAGGGTCAGACAGCTTATTCTGCTGAAGATAAACTTGGTAGAATGAAGAATGTCACGGATGGTGAGAGATTTGAGGACAAGCTGTCTTCACAAGAACTCATTGCTGTAGATAGACATGGCAGCAGTAAACACACATATAAGAAGCATGATTATGAAGATGGTAAGAGAAATGAGCACCTTGAAAAGCATTCTTCAAAAGAAAATTTTAATGAAGGCATACTTGAGGGTAGAATTTTCACAGAAGATGAAGACAGAAAGAGGAAAAGGTGTGAGAACAAGAAGACTGCAGAAGGTTTCTCCCTTCCAGACAAATATGGTAGCAGAAACAACAGCGAAGATAAGCAGGTTTATGATGAAAGGAAGCGGACAAGGTATGAGGATAAACAGGTTCCGAATGACCTCTTAAATGAAGACACACATGGCACTAGAAGACGTTTTGAAGATGACCACAATTATGAAGGTCGTCAAGGTGGCTACAGGGAAAAGCAAGCCTCAAAAGAACGGAGCCATGAGGATAAATATAGAAGAAGAAGTCATGATGAGGATCATCAAAGTTATGGTGATAATAAGAGGAGAAAATATGACGAGTCTCAGAAACATTCGAGAAGAGACAGGCGTGAGCATGAGTATAGTGAAGATAAAAGTCATCACAGGCGGCACTAATGCTGACAATGGCCCTTGCTATCCTAGTGTGATAGGTGCTACTTTTGATGTTGAATGATTGTGACAAACCCATCTGCTATTGTAGAGTCTTTACAGACATGGTCATCAGAATCAGAAGGCTCCATATCACTTGTCATTGATGATGCTGATATACCTGCAGCAGTTTATGTATGTGTGTGTGAACTTGTTTTTACCCCCTTAGGTATGCAAGGCCAAGGGCAGTATCCCAACAGTTTGTGTTGTTTCAAAAGGTTCTTTTTTGTGAAGCATCCTTAGCGTTCGTCATTTGCTTTTTGTATGTGACTTAGGCTTCGTTTGGGACGGCTTTTTTATTGCTTTCTAAAACGGAGTTTTAATACAAAAATAAAAAATTTTGTACTAAAACTCCGTTTTAGAAAGCAGTAAAAAAGCCGTCCCAAACGAAGCCTTAGGCTTAGTTTGGTATAGCTTTTTTACTACTTCTTAAAGCAGCTTTTTAGTATAAAAATTAAAATTTTGGTACTAAAAAGTTGCTTTAAGTAGTAAGAAAGTTATCTCAAACGATGGTTTTCTTATTGCTTCTTAAAGCAGCTTCCTAGTATAAAAGTTAAAATTTTTATACTATGAAGCTGCTTTAAGAAGCAGAAAGAAAATTGTCCCAAAAGGAAGCCTAACAGTTATTTTCTGAGAAGCGGAATTCTGTTCTCTCTATGTTTATGTTTGATGATTGCCTGGAAACCGTCTGATGTTATTTCGTCATGACAATTTACAGTCATCTGTTTATCTAAACCAAAATGATATATCTATTGCTTTTTATTGGTGTTGCAGGTGAACCAGTGGTATTGTTAGTTGTTATGAAATCAGTTTTTCTTTGATGGAGCAGTTTTTCTGCTTACTGTTGGAATCGGAATTAGACGTCTGCTGTGGTTTTTCATGTCTTTTGCTATTCACCGTGCTTACAAAAGTTTAGTTCCTTCACTTTTTTTTCTGTATCATCTTTTATTTTTATTGGTTATATCATTTAATTGTTAGTTTTAATAACTAGTCTTGCGCTATTCTTCTTTGTTTGCATCTATTATAGATTTATCTAGAACTTGAAATATAATTTCACAAAATATCTTCTAAAGAGTAAATCTGAAATTGTGTGGTGCAGACAGGCTTTCTCCTTCTAAATTGTTATTTTCTTACTTTAATAAGCTATGATTGCCATTGTTTTTTTAGCTGATCTTCATCCTACCTTATGTCGATTTGTCTTTTCGTTCAGATCTTTTTCATTTAATGATTCAAAGAACATGAACTTAATATGCCTGAAACCATCATTTCTTCTGGTCCTTCACCTACTCTTCTTTCAATATATTGTGCTTCACCTTCTATCATCTTATATTGTAATTCATCTTATATTGTAATTCATTTTGGAGATCTTTTCATTTGAGAGTCTTCGTAGTCTGTTACCTTTACTAGGATGGTGTTTCATTGGGCTTAATATAGATTTGAGCCAGATTGAGCTAATGAAGGATTCTATCCAAGGTAGGAATGACTCCTTGATATAAATATAACTTTGAGCTCAATCTTTGATGTAGAAAAAAAAAAAAAATTCATGGGAGCAAGAATGTTGGGCTTCATAAAGACTGTTTGATTATTATGTTACTATCATACAAATCATAATTTACTACAATAACAATATCAAGCCTTTTATCCCACTACGTGAGATCAGCTACATAAATCTTTTTTCTCAATTGTGTCCGGTTAAGAGTTAAATTCTCATTTAGATCTAATAAAGAAAAATCATTTTACTATTTTCTCCATTGCCTACCATAATGAATTTTGCTAATATAGTTATGCCAAATTTAACAAAGGCCAAAAGCTTGCTCCTCGTCAATATGCTATTTATTCACTAATAGTGGCTATGACAACGAGATTCTCACTGCTTGAGAGGCTATTGTTTCGTTTGAGATAATTTTTTTTATTGTTTTTTAAAGTTACTTTTTGTTATAAAAAATTTTAAAGTAAAAATTTTTGTACTAAAAATTTGCTTTAAAAAACAGTAAAAAAATCATCCTCAACGAAAAGCCTATCATGCTTTCAGTGTGATTGTGAAGTCACAAGTGAATGAGAACTTGCTAATCTGAACCAAATTTGAATGATTCAATCAATTTTGATAATTTCGATCAAAATAATCGGCGAGTTTATAAATATGATGTTTATACATCATGTTTAGCTCATTTAAGTATTAATGCAAATTAACTTACGCATCATCATAAGAAGGATTTTCACAATTCCTAACAATTATAAAACAATTTGTAAGTACCTTGTTATACATAAATCACTCACTCCAGCCATAAAAAAGAAGCAATTAACTACTCTCAAGCATCCACTCCACTAGCAAAATATATATCAGTTTTTTTTTTAATATATATATCAGTTAAAAACACACATCATCTCCTCCCATCCATCCAAATTTACATCCCTCACAATCACACTCAATCTCGCCTTCCTTCTCCCAAGCCTTCATCCCTACAAGAACCTCAATCTCCTTCCCTCTCAACTCTCTGCTCCCGCGTTCTAACTTCACCCATCTCTCCACCAAATCATCCTTCCATGGAACATTTACTGTAGCCAAAACCTTAGACTCTGCTGGCATCTTCATACCAAAAACTGAATAGCCTCTCCTCCTCCACCTCAACTCCAACATAACAGATATCTTCTTCTTCTTCTTTATATCTTCTATGAAGGAAGGATCATCTCCAACTGAATTAACTCTGCATTCAAACAGAGTTTTGTGGTTCAGTGAGATCATGGAGTTGGATGAGCTCAAGGGAATGCATTTAGTGTCCACACGAAATGTTTTCTCTGATCCTGGTTTGAAGTAGTACCTGATGAAGAGATTTCCCGGCAAGGAGAGATCGATTTCGAGGTTGTTTAGCTTTAGAATGGTGAACTCATAGTTAAGAAGAGTAGATAAATGAAAGGAGGAAGAAGAAGACATGGACACCATATGGCTTTGAAGAAAGAAAGAGTAGTTTGTGGATATCAGCTTTAAGGAGATTTGGCTAACATATATCTCTATATATAGACTGAGGAAGAAAATGCAGAGTGAATTTATATATTTTTTTAATGGGGACCATGACATTTTCATAGTGCTTGAGTAAAGGCAGTAATAAAACGCGGATTTGACTCAAAAGTTATCAAATCTTAAGCCTTTAATCACTATAATTAAACATTCAATATTCTGGTCAATGTATTAATTAGATAGAACAGTAAAGCGAATACTTTAAATTAGGTTAGATACCATACTATCTTTGAAACCAATCTCCTTCGAGCATCTATTGATTTTTCTCTTTTATTTTTACTTTTTTATTATGAATGGTGTTTGAGTCATCTCATTATACTACAATACTTCAAACATCTTTTAAACAAAATAAGCCTACAAAGATCTTCATAGTTTGAATCGAAATCAATCAAGGGCAACTCAAATTACTTGAATTGAATTTAAAAAGAGTGGCTCTTTGGATCTAATCATGTTCGCTTGATATTTCACCCAGATGTAAATGCACATTTAGGCTTTATTTGGGACAACTTCCTTCCTACTTCAAAAATTTTTTACAAAACTGCTTGAGAAAGGAAAAAGAAAATTGTTTCAAACGAAGTCTTATATAAGAACGTATTTACATATTTTTAGGAATGTAGATATATATACATTTATATATTTGTATTATATGAATCTATGTATTTATGCATGCTAGCTTAATAATTTATCTTAAGAGAACAAAAATTGATTGAGAGAAGTTCTTGAATCAAATTAAATAAATCAAGTCAGATCATAATAAAATTTGGTTCAGCTCAGATCAAACTGGATTATTTCATGCTAATGGATCAAAAACTGCACAATTCATGGAGATCATATAGTTGATCCCATTATCCTATCTTTGCTTAAATCATATCATTATATTAATCTATTTTATTTATATGATCAACTTGAGAAGTGATGAGGATGTCAATTAGAAGATAAGGATAGTTAATCTTTCTTTTTTTTATTTAAAGTTATCCTCAGCCATATCTAATATAAGATTCAATGTTCTAAATAGCACAATCATATATTGACATGGAATTATAGTCATTAAACTAAACAAGTCAGTTAATAATCTGTAACCTGGATAGTAAAGATACTTACAAGAACTATCTTTATAATATTATAATGTTTATTCAGCTACCATATAGTGATACTTGCCAGTCTCTGATATTGCCCTAATCTCATCCTTGCAGCAAAGGCTGGAGCAACCTAAAATTATGCCATCTTTATCACTAAATTAGTCAGGAAGTAGACTGTTGTCATGCCCATAATGAAACTCTAGATGAGATAAGATGAAAGCATGCTAATAACAAGCTTAAGAGATGGCTTCCGCCAAGCAACATTTTCTTTTGTCCAGAAATGAGTTCAAGAGGCATCTTTCATGGTGTAGGATTTTATATTGGATAACATTTGGTTTCCATATTTTGTTTGTCGTATTGCTCTAATACTATTTATAACAGCTTGAACTCATAATCATCAAAATATTATCTTCATTGACCTATTGGCCGCACAATTTTATCCCATTGCTCCAACTTTTTTAGGACCGCAATCATTCTAAGGGCAGTCATGTATGAGCATGCTTAATTTCAAAATTTCTAATAAAATTTTAACAATTACATCAAAAATATTTTTATGTTTGAGAGTTTGACTTTATTTTGTTTAACTTGATTCAAAGTCCTACTAAAGGAAAGGAATTGGCCTTCATATATCCCAACAAGGGATCATGTCCAGTTATAGGTCTTGAAGATCTAATATGAACGTATAAAATCAAATATCTCGGTTGATACTGCGACCATATATTTATTCATTGATTCAAGTCGTGTTGACACCCGTCCTATCAAGGAGAAGGATTGAACTTAAACTTAAGTTCATTTCTTGACCTGCGCAGCATTCTCAGACGTCACATGTGTAAATACAACATGCTCGTCGGGGTTCATGCATGTATTTGGGGGGCATTTTTGTAATTATCTATTGAATCTTATCGACTCTATTTGATTGTTGGCAGATGATCGAGTTCATACTAGAGTTTGTGCCTTTGCCAATGAATTTTCTTTATTATAAAACTTGAAGGTCTAATATGAACGTATAAGATAAATATTCAGGTCGACACTACAACCGTATATTCGTTTGTTGGCTCAAGCCATGTCAACTTTTATCCTTTCATGGATAAAGATCGAGTTTGAACTGTGATTTATATTTGACCAACGCAGCATCCTCAAACATCACGTATGCACCCATAACATGCTTGTCGGGGCCCATGCGGGCGTATATTCTTACATATATACGGGTTAATGTACTTGCATGTGTACTTTCATATATATATATATATATATATATATATATATATATATATATATATATATATATATATATATATATATATATATGAGGGCATTTTAAAATATTTGACATTGATCAACATTTACGTGTGCACGACACTTTATGTAGAAGCCCGTAAATGTTTTTTGTCCGCTTCTATGAATGCTGTGGATCTGATGGCATGGCATGACACCATGGTTATTTGCTGCTTCTTGTAGATGAGAAATGCGAAGGGCTTCACTTGAGAATTTGCACAACCCTTTTATCCGTTTGTATGCATGTTGTGAATCCAATGACGTGGTGTGACACTATGATTATTTGCTGCTTCTTGCATATGAGAAATACACAGGGCTTTTCTTGAGAATTTGCGCATGCCTTATGTTCGCTTGTATGCATGTTGCGGATCTGGTGGCATGGTGGCATGGCATCATGGTGCGATATGCCTCATTTGAGAATTTGTAAACACCTTCTATCAACTTGCATGAATGTTATGGATTCGGTGATGTGACGCTACATCATGAGTTGTTTGCTACTTTATGTGGGTAGATTGTCATGCGCTAATGAATCTCCCATTATAGTTCTTAGATAACTGCATTCACTATAATTATCTTGTACTCGCTCACATATAGCATGTTGTATGCACAACGATTTCCTTCTGATAGCTCGTAAGCATTTGCATTTGGTGTAATCACATTACATCTTGCTTGTGGACGATACATTGGATACATAACTGGTCTTCTACAACAGCTTGTAGGAGCTTATATTTATTGTAGCTCTCCTACATTTGTTATGATCTTCAGCACTTGCTTACAAATGACACGTTGCATATGCACACTCACAGAGGATCCCTCATCCTTGCAACATAACCTCTGTTATTGCTTGTTATGCAAATAAATGTGCTCATTTGTAATTTGATGTTGGCTGCCAGCACCAATGATCTCTTCATGCATTTTGATTGGCATGTTATTACATATCAATTGTCCCTGCTTGTAATCGGATGAACATGTTTGTTCGTAAGTTAAGGTTGACTATGAGGGTAGGGGTGTCAATTAGGGTCAACAGCTTGGGTTCGGGTCAAACCCAACTTAACCCGACCGTAAATAGGTCGACACTAACCCGACCTAATTTTACAAACGGGTCAGGATTGTCAACCCAGACCTGACCCGTGCAGGTTGCTGGGTTGACCCGACCCAACCCGCGAGGGAAATAATCACCCGCTCGTAATAGCAGCGCAAGAGGGATGGTGGCAGGCAGACAGCGGCAGCTCTGTTGGGATGGTGGCGCGAGCGCGGTTGGGATGGCAAAGGCAACACTGGCGGAATTACAAACGGCAACGACGACACGGCAGAAGCAGCACTGCAGCAACGCAGGTGGGACAGCGACAGCCGGCAGGCCGGCAGCAAGCCGACAGCGGTGAAGCGATGAGGTAGTGAGCAACAAGCGACAATTTATGCAGCACTGACGCGACGACGCAACGCGAGTGACGCAACGATTGACAAAGATAGGTCACACGGGATCGGGTCAATTTAGATTGGTTTTAAGTTTCTAGGTCAACCCAAACCCAATCCGATTTTACAAATGGGTCGGAATTACAAATCCGAACCCGACCCATATGACAAATGGGTCGGAATTACAAACTTGTAGGAAGTCATTGCACCTGTGTTATGTTCGTTATCATCATTCGTAGATGAATTGGTGTACTCGTTTGCAATGACACTAGTTACACGCTGTACGGTGTATGTTTGCAATACAAATCTTTCCTTCTATTTGTAGGCAAGACGTTGTATGCATAACAACTCTTTTAACCATATTTGTTAGGGAGTCCGTTATATTTACAATTTGTCAAATATCGAAGCTGCTTAATAGTGTTTGCAATAAGCTACATTGTTTGCAGGTGGATTGGTGTATTCACTTGCAATCGGTGACATTGATTTCAAGAGGATTGCATTGGATTCAAAAATTTCAAATACACCTTCATCGACAATTCATTGTATGTTGAATCCTTTTGCTGCTTGCATCGCTTAATATGCTTGGTCGTATATTGACATTGACTACAAGATGTTGCATTTGTTGCTTATTTATATTTCAAATTTTTTGCACAAGAATGAACAATATGAGTGTTGTATGTCACTTATCATTCGGTCGGTAATTGCAATAGAGTGATAGGAAACACATGAAGATTTCAAGTAATTCCTATCAAGAGAGCAAAAACAGCAAGAAAACGGTTCCAAACTCCAATGAAAAATAACAAAACAGTAATTTTATTGCATGAAATCCAATAATACGGAAAGGAAAGAGCAAGGTACAATTGATCCTCTATTTGAGATGAGGATCGTTCTCTCCCAATCTCTAGACGCCACTAGAGCCCAAAGGAAACCTAACATTAAGAAATCTCAAATTTCAGCCAAATTCAATATGCCCTAACCCTAGGAAAACAAACTATTTAATGCATACAAATCAATAGGAAATCCATAAACAGTCCCTACATTCAAATTACCTCATAAACTTTCTTCAAAAACCCTTCCAAAACTGCTATGTTGGTGTGGGCTCCGAAAATTCAGCCCCGGCCTCCACTTGCTCACTTTTCTTATTCGGCGAGGGAGTTTTAACGAACTAAGTTCCAAGGTAAATTTTGGAAGGCAGATGGGTTTGTAGATAAGACACAACCCAGAGATTTCGCCCTCATTTTGTGAGGACTTTATGATCTGAGTTCTGGTTTCCTATAGGCGCAAGCCCCTATAGTTAATTACCCCTCCCGATCACGGGAGAGAACTTTCGATTAAGGCTAGTCGTTGATCAGATACGTATAGAATACGTGTTATCTGGCATATAGTAGCAGCATGGGTTATTGGTATTGAGGATTGGGTTTTTGGATTTGGAATTTGGTTCGGAAGATTTGATATTTAAATAGAAATTGCACCATTTTGTACTTAAAGCGGATGGTGGGGGAATGGATGATGGGCCCGTCAAGATCCCATGGTTCCGTCGTCCCAGGCCATCGTGGTCCCTGGTCTACTTAGTCAGAGGAGGTAGTCGACCCAACCTGACAGAAGGATCCTTGTCGGCAGCCATGGGTTGCTTCGTCCAAAGGGACCTTGTAGACCTGGGTTGGATGTTTGTCTAAGGGAACAAATTTGAATCCACCTTAACTAACAGAGGGCTTTGTGCCCTATCGATCATATCCTATTGATTCATATCTCAAGGATTTGATGCCAATAAGGAGCGTACTGGCTCTGGCCATAACCGATATTTCGTGGTGCCATTTGGCGGCAAAACCACTCGGTTCAGAGGGCCCCGGGTCGTCATAACTGTTTATCCTGCGGTGCCATTTGCCGGCTAACCGCCGGTTAGAGGACACGTACCACGTCCTTACTAGCAGGAGATTATTTTGAGAATGGATCCTAGTGATATTTTCGACTAGGCATTTTGCTCTTTGTGAGCTGAAGTAAATTTTGATTTGTCCACCCCGGCAAACGGTTGCGGAGGGTGGATGGGTTTTGCATTGAGTGATTGATGGATTCATTTCAAATTTAAATATCTTGGAATTTGGGATTGATTTGGATTTTCGGAGTATTTGGGTGGCATTTGAAAGTATTTGTGAACCCCTCCGGTTGAGATAAGCAATCAACACGGCCATCATCGGGGTGAAATGTTTGAATTTTGTATAGGTTTGAGGGCATTTTTATGGAGTTTGTGGACCCCTCCGGTTGAGATAAGCAATCAACACGGCCATCATCGGGGTATTTGGGGTCATTTCCACTTTAGTTGATTAAACCCTGTCAACTCGACCGGGCTATTGCTCGAGGATCAGGTTTCTCATAGGCTTTGTGCCTTTGTTTGTGAATTTTCTTGATTGTAGACCTTGAAGGCCTAATACGAATGTATTGAAACAAATACACTGGTCGCCACAGCCGTGTATTCGTTTAAAGGTCCGAACCCTGTCGACTTCTATTGATCCGTATAGAAGGATCGGGTTCGAACTAGAATTCACTTATCGACCCGCGCAGCATCCCTATGTGTCACGTGTGTACCAATAACACGCTCGTCGGGGCTCATGCGGGTGATTTTTATATTGATTTAGACATATTTGTAGACGCCTTCTGTCTGCTTGTACCAGTGTTGCAGATCCGGTGGCGTTGAGTTGTAGATTGTAGACGCCTTCTGTCTGCTTGTATCAGTGTTGCAGATCCGATGGCGGTGAGTTGTAGATTGTAGACGCCTTCTGTCTGCTTGTATCAGTGTTGCAGATCCAGTGGCGGTGAGTTGTAGATTGTAGACGCCTTCTGTCTGCTTGTATCAGTGTTGCAGATCCGGTGGCGGTGAATTATAGATTGTAGACGCCTTCTGTCTGCTTGTATCAGTGTTGCAGATCCGGTGGCGTTGCGTTGTAGATTGTAGATGCCTTCTGTCTGCTTGTATAAGTGTTGCAGATCCGGTGGCATTGCGTTGTAGATTGTAGACGCCTTCTGTTTGCTTGTATAAGTGTTGCAGATCCGGTGGCGTAGCGTTGTAGGTTGTATATGTAATATTACAATCTGCTCCAGGATCGTCCAGGACGATCAGGGATCATCCTGGGACGATCAGTTGAGAAACTGCTCCAGAATTTGCCCAGATTTGCTCCAGGTGATTTCCTGTAGGCATCGTCCAGGCCGATTGGAGACATCGGCCAGGCCGATTGGCACTGTAGAAAATATCGGCCAGACAACAGCCCTGGGAGCTGACCAGGACAATCCTTTTGGTCGGATCGTCCCGGGACGATCTGGCGATCGGCCAGGCCGATCTGTGTATGATTTAAGGGAAATCAGTCAGTTGAAGAGAGAGAAATTTTATAAAAATAAATATCTGATTTTCGATCTGAGGAGAGAGAAAAAGAAGAAAATTGGAAAAGTTGATTTCGGGAAGACGCGGAGCTGTTTTCGTTCGAAGAGACTGTTGAGGAAATTGCTGTGCACGAGGTAAGACACAATCCGACTTTCTCAATTTTCAGAATCGTCGCGTTTGACGGTATTTTCTGTCCGGATTTTGTTTCCGTTACCGATTTTCGTCCGTATCTTTTGATTGGTTCAATTTTTACCGCGTAAGTTTCTGTATGTTGTTGACGTGCCGAGTGTGCACATTTTGGTTATTTTCTGAAGATTTTTGTCCGGGTATTTTTGATTCGACTGCGTTTTTAGTCGACTGGATTTTTCTGTGAACTTAGAAATTCTCTGTGCAGTATAATAAATGTTCTGAATTGTTGATATCTATATTCTGTGCGAATTTGGTGAATTTTGATTTTCAGGAAAATTGTGTAAATTCTGTATATTGCCGTTTTGCTGCCCGATTTTTTGGTAATTTCTGATTTGTCCGAAATTCTTCTGATTTGATATGCTATATGTATATGCTATAAAAAGGGAGTTATAAGGGGCATGGATCCTATGAGATTCAGTTAGTGAAATGGGAAATTCTGGAATGAGCTCAATATGAAATCTGATATCTGTTCTGCTCCGGATCCGAGGAAATCTGTTTAGGTGCTATATGCACTATATATGTATTCTGGTGCTATATGCACATCTGTTCTGGTGCCGTGAGCACAAAGGGAGGCATAAGGGGCCTGGATCCTATGAGATTCAGTCAGTGTCAGGGAATTTAGCTATGAATTACATAATATCTGATATATGATTCTGATCTGATTCTGATACGATTTTGTTATGTTCCGATATGATCTGTACGATTCTGATTCTGTTGATCTGATATGTCTGATCTGTTCTGTTTCCGATTTGATACAACTTCTGTTTCCGTACAGTTCTGTTTGATTTGATATCTGTCCGATTCTGTTCTGATTTCTGTACGGATTTGTCTGATGTGTTGGTTTTGAGATTCTGAGGATTTTGATTGGAGGTTTGTTGCTTTGCTGAGCTGTTGAGCTCACCCTTGCTTTCTGGTGGTTTTCAGGTTCTGGGAAAGGGAAGGAAGTCCAGGATTAGTTCAGAGTCTGATCAATAGGTACTTTTGTACTTTTGATTTTTTGTACAGTCATGGCTTTTCTGTTCTGTCTTTCTTTCTGTCTAAAAGTCATGTACTGTATTTGTAAATGATTGTTTTGAGGAAAAGAAAAGATAGATATTTTGTTCCACTGTATTTAATGATTCATAGTAGCTCTGTGTTTGTTTGTCTGTTTTGTTTAAATAATTTGGAAGATTTAGTTCCGAACCAAATTCCAAAGCTAGATCCTGGTTAGTGCTTCTCTCGTCGCGGCCCGGTGCGAACGGGATTCGTCTCGTCTCGGGTCGGGTCGTGACAGTAGACGCCTTCTGTCTGCTTGTATCAGTGTTGCAGATCCGGTGGCGTAGCGTTGTAGATTATAGACGTCTTCTGTCTGCTTTCATAGATGTTACAGATCCGGTAGCGTTGCATTTTGATGTTGACTCCCCCTTTCTCAATCACCGGGGATGGCTTTCTTTTGGATTTTGGGAGTCAAGGACTACTGATTTGGGGAGAACTCCCTTCAGGATCTTTAGTGTAGTAGACTGTTATTTTCGGTATTCGTAGACATCAGAACTGTTTTCTTCTCGAGTATATAACTAAGAAGAGACTTTGGAACATCAAGAAGTTTGATTCTAATTTGTTCAAACATTTCCCTCCTTTCTGCCAGTGGGTGTCCTTTTCGTACATCGGGCTGCCCTTGTACCCGGTGTACTGACAGCATTTTGATCACCACTATCGTAGGTGATGTCACGACCCGACCCGACCCGAGACGGATCTTGTTCGCACCGGGCCGCGACAGAGAAGCTAACCAGGATCTAGCTTTGGAATTTGGTTCGGAACTGAATCTTCCAAATCATTAATTCACACAGACAACAAACACAGAGCTACTATGTATCATCAAATGCAGCGGAACAAAACATCTATCTGATTTCATTTCCTCAAAACAATCATCTATAGAACAGTACATGGCTTTCGACAGAAAGAAAGACAGAACAGAAAAGCCATGACTGTACAAAAATCAAAAGGTACAAAACAATACCTAAACTGATCAGACTCTGAACTAATTCTGGACTTCCTTGCCTTTCCCAGAACCTGAAAACCACCAGAAAGCAAGGGTGAGCTCAACAGCTCAGTAAAGCAACAAACCTCCAATCAAAATCCTCAGAATTTCAAAACCAATACTTCAAACAAATCCGTACAGAAATCAGAACGGAATCGGACAGATATCAAATCAAACAGAATTGTACGGAAACAGAAGTCGTATCAAATCAGAAACAAAACAGATCAGACATATCAGATTAACAGAATCAGAATCGTACAGATCATATCGGAACAGAACAAATCATATCAGAATCATATAGCAGATATCAGATATTTAATTAATAGCTAAATTCCCTGACACTGACTGAATCTCGTAGGATTCAGGCCCCTTATGCCTCCCTTTGTGCTCACGGCACCAGAACAGATGTGCTTATAGCACCAGAATACATATATAGTGCTTATAGCACCTAAATAGATTTTTCCTCGGATCCGGAACAGAACAGATATCAGATTTCATATTGAGCTCATTTCAGAATTCCCAGACGCTAACTGAATCTCATAGGATCCAGGCCCCTTATAACTCCCTTTCATAGCATATACAGATAGCATATCAATTCAGAGAAAATCCGGACAAATCAGGAATTACTCAAAAATCGGGCAGCACAACGGCAGTATACAGAATTTACACAATTTTCCTGAAAATCAAAATTCACCAAATTCGCACAGAATATAGATATCAACATTTCAGAACATTTATTCTACTGCACAGATAATTTCCAAGTTCACAGAAAAATCCAGTCGACTAAAAACACAGTTGAATCAAAAATACCCGGACAAAAATCTTCAGAAAATAACCAAAATGTGCACACTCGGCACTTCAACAAAATACAGAAAGTTACGCGGTAAAAATTAAACCAGTCGGAAATTACGGACGAAAATCACGAACAAAACTTAATTCCGGACAGATAATACCGCCAAAAGCGACGGTTTTGAAAATTGAGAAAGTCGGATTGTGCCTTACCTTGCGTACAGCAATTTCCTCAACTGTCACAACGGACGAAAACAGCTCGGCGTCGCCCAAAAATCCACTTTTCCACTTTTTCCTTCGTTTTTCTCTCTCCTCAGCTTTTTCTCTCTCTTCAAAATATCTCATTTCTATATATATCCAGACCGATCGTCCTGGACGATCCAGCTTCGTACCGGACGATCCATGAAGAGAATTATTTCGTCCAGACGAAAATCAAATATCGTCCCCGGCGAAGGGCTCTCTGACTTATTTTCGTCCAGACGATCCTGATTTCGTCCAGACGAACCATACAGCCAAACATGATTTTTTCTACACAACCTGTACCGATCGTCCCGGACGATCCGACTTCGTCCGGACGAACCTGGAGCAAAAACTGATATTACAATCTCCCCAACTTAAAAAAAAAATGTCGTCCTCGACATTATCCAGTCCAAACTCAGTCAAAACAAGTATGGGTACAACCGTCTCATGTCAGACTCCTTCTCCCAAGTGGCTTCCCGTGCAGTACGGTGCTTCCACTGGACTTTAACCATTGGAATATGTTTACTTCTTAGCTTTCGTACGTCGTACGCCAAAATCAACTCTGGCTCTTCCTTGTACACCAGATTCTCTTGAATCTCAACCTCATCAGCAGATACTTTCTTCCCAGAGTCGGATACCCACTTCCTCAGAGTGGATACGTGAAACACATTATGCACGTCAGGCATAGAATCAGAAAGTAATAACTTGTAAGCAACTTTTCCAATCCTTTCCAAGATCTCAAAAGGTCCAACATATCTCGGACTAAGCTTGCTCACCTGACCAAATCTGCTCACACCCTTCATCGGACTGACTTTGACATACACAAAGTCACCAACTTGAAACTCTACAAACCTGTGCTTCTGATTGTAATACTTCTGCTGTCGATCTTGAGCAGCTTTCAATCTCTCTCTTATCAAACTGATCTTCTGAGCAGTTTCATCAGCAAAAGTGGCTCCCAAAGCCTGTCTATCTCCAACCTCCGTCAGAGTCAAAGGAGTACGGCACTTCCTGCCATACAGAGCCTCGTACGGTGCCATACCGATACTGGACTGAAAACTGTTGTTATAAGCAAACTCAATCAGCGGAATATGATCTTCCCAGCTTCCGCTAAAGTCCAGAACACAAAGCCTCAACAGATCTTCCAGTACCTGAATAGTCCTCTCAGACTGTCCATCGGTCTGAGGATGAAAGGCTGTACTGAAATGCAGTTTTGTACCCAAGCCTTGCTGAATGCCTTTCCAAAGTCTGGAAGTAAAACGTCCATCTCGATCAGATACGATCACACGAGGCACACCGTGTAATCTGACTATCTCCTTCACATATATCTGTGCCAAGCGATCAACTGAATCCGTCTGTCTAATCGGAAGAAAATGGGCGGACTTCGTCAATCGATCTACAACCACCCAAATAGCGTCGTGCCCTTGTCTAGATCGAGAGAAACCCATCGCAAAGTCCATAGTTACCTCCTCCCATTTCCACTCAGGGATAGGCAACGACTGCAACAGTCCACCTGGTCGCTGATGCTCTGCCTTCACCAACTGACAGGCTTCGCATCTCGACACAAACTCTGTCACATCTTTCTTCATTCCAGGCCACCAAAATAAAAGTTTCATATCAGCGTACATCTTACCGCTGCCCGGATGTACCGTGTAACCTGAATGATGAGATTCGTACAGAATCTCCTGCCTCAAATCTCCAAACACAGGTACCCACAACCTGTTCTTACAGACAATAGCACCAGAATCAGAAATTCGAAGTTCAGGAGTCTTACCAGATCCAATCTGAGCAATCAACTTCGAATAATCAGAATCTGACTTCTGGGCTTCTTGAATCCTTGTTTCCAAAGTAGACTGAATACTCATCTGAGCCAACTCCAAACCACTGGAGGAAATCACTTCCAACTGCAATCGCTCCAAATCACGAATCAGAAAGTCATCACAAGTAAGCTGAATACCTGATAATCCAGAAGACTTTCTGCTCAAAGCATCTGCTACCACATTTGCCTTTCCAGGCTGATACTGAATAGTCAAATCATAATCCTTGATCAACTCGAGCCACCTTCTTTGTCTCAGATTCAGATCCTTCTGAGTAAAAAATGTACTTCAGGCTCTTATGATCAGTAAAGATCTCACATCTGACGCCATACAGGTAATGACGCCAAATCTTCAAAGCAAAAACTACTGCAGCTAACTCCAAATCATGTGTCGGGTGATTCTTCTCATGTGGCTTTAACTGCCTAGAAGCATAAGCAATTACCTGACCATGCTGCATCAGGACACAACCCAGTCCTTTCAGTGAAGCATCACTGAACACCTGAAAACCTTCCGTACCTGACGGAAGTGCGAGTACTGGAGCTGAAGTTAAACAATCCTTCAATCTCTGAAAACTAGCTTCACACTCCGGTGTCCAAACAAAAGGTACTGACTTCTGAGTCAGTCTAGTCAGAGGCGTCGAAATCTGTGAAAATCCTTTCACAAATTTCCTATAATACCCGGCCATGCCCAAGAAACTACGTACCTCAAATACCGTAGTCGGCCTTGTCCAATCAGCAACTGCCTGAATCTTCTGGGGATCTACAGAAATGCCTTCTCCGCTAATCACATGCCCCAGAAAAGAAATACTCTTCAGCCAAAATTCACACTTGGAGAACTTGGCATACAGCTGATTCCTCCTCAAAGTCTCCAACACAATCCTCAAATGTCTGGCATGATCATCCTCAGATGCAGAATATACCAGAATATCGTCGATGAAGACGATCACAAACTGATCTAAATACTCCCTGAATACTCGGTTCATCAGATCCATGAAAATAGCGGGCACATTGGTTACCCCAAAAGGCATAACCAAAAACTCGTAGTGCCCGTACCGAGTACTGAAAGCAGTCTTCACCACATCAGATTCCTTTACCTTCACCTGATAATATCCGGATCGCAAATCAATCTTCGAAAATACCGAAGATCCGGAAAGCTGATCAAACAAGTCATCTATCCGAGGCAAAGGATACTTGTTCTTGATTGTGGCCTTGTTCAAATCTCTGTAATCAATACACATACGGAGCGTACCGTCCTTCTTCTTCACAAACAGAACAGGTGCTCCCCAGGGCGAAACACTAGGGCGCACAAAACCTCTATCAACCAACTCCTGAAGCTGAACTTTCAACTCAGAAAGTTCTTTCGGTGCCATCCTGTACGGAGCTTTTGATATCGGAGCGGTACTTGAAAAAACATCGATAGAGAACTCCACATCTCTATCCGGAGGTAACCCAACCAATTCCTCAGGAAAAACATCAGCAAACTCCCGTACCACAGGGATCTCAGAAACAGAACCAACCTCTAGGTTCAGATCCCGCACCGAAGCCAAAAATACCGGACATCCCTTCTTCCACATTCTGCTCACTTCCAACACAGAAACCAGACTGGAGAGTACACATCGTAATCCCTGAAACACAATCCTCTCTCCAGACATAAGCAAACTCACTTGCTTCTTCAGACAGTCTATCTGAGCTTCATACTGACTCAACCAATCCATGCCCAGAATCACATCATACGATGAAATCGGCAATCGAATCAAACTTGATTTCCACTTCTTGCCAGAAATCTCAATTTCACAAAAACAAAACTGTCGAGCAATCAAAGGATTCCCAGCCGGTAAAATCACAGACAAAGAAACCGGAAGTAAAAGAGAATCCAAACGTAAAGCCTCAAAACAGTGTTCGGACAGAAAAGAATGACTCGCTCCGGAGTCAAACAAAACACGACAGGGCTGATCAGAAATGTAAATCGTACCTGTCACAACATCGGGAGCATCTCTAGCCTTCTGCTGACTCAGACTGTAAACTCGTGGCTGAACTGGAACAGGAGCTGAAGCAACAGAACTACTCTGCTCCCTCTGAACAGTAGGTGGTCTCCGTGGTGCAGAACTAGAACCACCACCTCTACCAGTAAATCCCTCAGGGCGTGGAGGAACAGTCCTCGGTCTTCCTCCTGCTGAACCAACAGGTCTGACAAAGCCCTCAGATCGCTGATCAAATCCCATCTGTGGACACTCTGCAATCCGATGTCCTGACTGACCACATCGGAAGCACAAACCAGCCATCCTGTAGCACTGGCCAAAGTGTCGTCGTCCACAGTTCTGGCACACAGGTGCCGAACTGACTGATCCAGAACTCGTCGTACTGGTAGCAGTACCAGACGATCCTCCGCTCCTCCTGGAATCTCCAAATCCAGAACCAGAAACAAATCTCCTCTTTCCAGAGGAACCACTGCCAGAAGTCTCACCTCCAAACCTCTTCCTACTCGCAGTCCACCGTTGCTGAGTAGCCAACAGGTCATTCTCTATCAGACGAGCTCGCTCCACAAGCTCAGAGAAATCGGTGATCCGGAACAGTATCAGGGGCTGCCTCAAGGTATCTCGCAATCCCCTCAGAAATCTGTAACACCTCTCAGCAGAAGTGCTAACCAGCTGCGGAGCGTACCTGGCTAATGCAGTAAACTCAGCCTCGTACTGCATCACCGTCTTGCTCCCCTGAACAAGTCTCAGAAAGTTCTCCTGCATCTGCTGTCGTGCAGAAGGAGGAACAAACCAATCTCTGAATACCTCAGTGAACTCTTCCCAAGTAATCAAAGAGTTCAGTCTGCCCTGAAATCTGGCTGCCTGCTGGCCGTCCCACCAGTGCTCAGCCTCTCCGTCTAACAGAAAAACTGCTAACGGTACCTTCCTGTCTGACGGACACTGCATCCCGTCAAAGGTCTTCTCCACTCTCCTCAGCCACTCCTCAGCAGCTCTGGGCTCAACAGCGCCCTCAAACCTCGGAGGTTTCAACCTCAAAAACAACTGCAAATGTCTATCCAAGTCATCAGATCTGACAGTAGAAGCTCTACTCTGAGTCTCGCTCATCATCTGAGCAACGAGTGAAGCAAACTGAGAAAGCGTATCAGCACCGACCACTGGGGCTGTACTCCCCACTGGTGCTGCCTGATCGGCACTCTGCCCGTCTGTCATGTCTGGGTCTGGCTGATCCATACAGAAAATCCAGAAAAATCCGGAAAACTATCACAAAAACAACACAATAAAAAGCCGAACAAATCAAAACTACCCCCCAGACAGACTTAATGATCACTTCCTATAGCTCTGTTTCACAAAATTCTCAAATTCCAAAACCATTGCTCTGATACCAAAAAGCTTGTCACGACCCGACCCGACCCGAGACGGATCTTGTTCGCACCGGGCCGCGACGGAGAAGCTAACCAGGATCTAGCTTTGGAATTTGGTTTGGAACTGAATCTTCCAAATCATTAATTCACACAGACAACAAACACAGAGCTACTATGTATCATCAAATGCAGCGGAACAAAACATCTATCTGATTTCATTTCCTCAAAACAATCATCTATAGAACAGTACATGGCTTTCGACAGAAAGAAAGACAGAACAGAAAAGCCATGACTGTACAAAAATCAAAAGGTACAAAACAATACCTAAACTGATCAGACTCTGAACTAATCCTGGACTTCCTTGCCTTTCCCAGAACCTGAAAACCACCAGAAAGCAAGGGTGAGCTCAACAGCTCAGTAAAGCAACAAACCTCCAATCAAAATCCTCAGAATTTCAAAACCAATACTTCAAACAAATCCGTACAGAAATCAGAACGGAATCGGACAGATATCAAATCAAACAGAATTGTACGGAAACAGAAGTCGTATCAAATCAGAAACAAAACAGATCAGACATATCAGATTAACAGAATCAGAATCGTACAGATCATATCGGAACAGAACAAATCATATCAGAATCATATAGCAGATATCAGATATTTAATTAATAGCTAAATTCCCTGACACTGACTGAATCTCGTAGGATTCAGGCCCCTTATGCCTCCCTTTGTGCTCACGGCACCAGAACAGATGTGCTTATAGCACCAGAATACATATATAGTGCTTATAGCACCTAAATAGATTTTTCCTCGGATCCGGAACAGAACAGATATCAGATTTCATATTGAGCTCATTTCAGAATTCCCAGACGCTAACTGAATCTCATAGGATCCAGGCCCCTTATAACTCCCTTTCATAGCATATACAGATAGCATATCAATTCAGAGAAAATCCGGACAAATCAGGAATTACTCAAAAATCGGGCAGCACAACGGCAGTATACAGAATTTACACAATTTTCCTGAAAATCAAAATTCACCAAATTCGCACAGAATATAGATATCAACATTTCAGAACATTTATTCTACTGCACAGATAATTTCCAAGTTCACAGAAAAATCCAGTCGACTAAAAACACAGTCGAATCAAAAATACCCGGACAAAAATCTTCAGAAAATAACCAAAATGTGCACACTCGGCACTTCAACAAAATACAGAAAGTTACGCGGTAAAAATTAAACCAGTCGGAAATTACGGACGAAAATCACGAACAAAACTTAATTCCGGACAGATAATACCGCCAAAAGCGACGGTTCTGAAAATTGAGAAAGTCGGATTGTGCCTTACCTTGCGTACAGCAATTTCCTCAACTGTCACAACGGACGAAAACAGCTCGGCGTCGCCCAAAAATCCACTTTTCCACTTTTTCCTTTGTTTTTCTCTCTCCTCAGCTTTTTCTCTCTCTTCAAAATATCTCATTTCTATATATATCCAGACCGATCGTCCTGGATGATCCAGCTTCGTACCGGACGATCCATGAAGAGAATTATTTCGTCCAGACGAAAATCAAATATCGTCCCCGGCGAAGGGCTCTCTGACTTATTTTCGTCCAGACGATCCTGATTTCGTCCAGACGAACCATACAGCCAAACATGATTTTTTCTACACAACCTGTACCGATCGTCCCGGACGATCCGACTTCGTCCGGACGAACCTGGAGCAAAAACTGATATTACAATCTCCCCAACTTAAAAAAAAAATGTCGTCCTCGACATTATCCAGTCCAAACTCAGTCAAAACAAGTATGGGTACAACCGTCTCATGTCAGACTCCTTCTCCCAAGTGGCTTCCCGTGCAGTACGGTGCTTCCACTGGACTTTAACCATTGGAATATGTTTACTTCTTAGCTTTCGTACGTCGTACGCCAAAATCAACTCTGGCTCTTCCTTGTACACCAGATTCTCTTGAATCTCAACCTCATCAGCAGATACTTTCTTCCCAGAGTCGGATACCCACTTCCTCAGAGTGGATACGTGAAACACATTATGCACGTCAGGCATAGAATCAGAAAGTAATAACTTGTAAGCAACTTTTCCAATCCTTTCCAAGATCTCAAAAGGTCCAACATATCTCGGACTAAGCTTGCTCACCTGACCAAATCTGCTCACACCCTTCATCGGACTGACTTTGACATACACAAAGTCACCAACTTGAAACTCTACAAACCTGTGCTTCTGATTGTAATACTTCTGCTGTCGATCTTGAGCAGCTTTCAATCTCTCTCTTATCAAACTGATCTTCTGAGCAGTTTCATCAGCAAAAGTGGCTCCCAAAGCCTGTCTATCTCCAACCTCCGTCAGAGTCAAAGGAGTACGGCACTTCCTGCCATACAGAGCCTCGTACGGTGCCATACCGATACTGGACTGAAAACTGTTGTTATAAGCAAACTCAATCAGCGGAATATGATCTTCCCAGCTTCCGCTAAAGTCCAGAACACAAAGCCTCAACAGATCTTCCAGTACCTGAATAGTCCTCTCAGACTGTCCATCGGTCTGAGGATGAAAGGCTGTACTGAAATGCAGTTTTGTACCCAAGCCTTGCTGAATGCCTTTCCAAAGTCTGGAAGTAAAACGTCCATCTCGATCAGATACGATCACACGAGGCACACCGTGTAATCTGACTATCTCCTTCACATATATCTGTGCCAAGCGATCAACTGAATCCGTCTGTCTAATCGGAAGAAAATGGGCGGACTTCGTCAATCGATCTACAACCACCCAAATAGCGTCGTGCCCTTGTCTAGATCGAGAGAAACCCATCGCAAAGTCCATAGTTACCTCCTCCCATTTCCACTCAGGGATAGGCAACGACTGCAACAGTCCACCTGGTCGCTGATGCTCTGCCTTCACCAACTGACAGGCTTCGCATCTCGACACAAACTCTGTCACATCTTTCTTCATTCCAGGCCACCAAAATAAAAGTTTCATATCAGCGTACATCTTACCGCTGCCCGGATGTACCGTGTAACCTGAATGATGAGATTCGTACAGAATCTCCTGCCTCAAATCTCCAAACACAGGTACCCACAACCTGTTCTTACAGACAATAGCACCAGAATCAGAAATTCGAAGTTCAGGAGTCTTACCAGATCCAATCTGAGCAATCAACTTCGAATAATCAGAATCTGACTTCTGGGCTTCTTGAATCCTTGTTTCCAAAGTAGACTGAATACTCATCTGAGCCAACTCCAAACCACTGGAGGAAATCACTTCCAACTGCAATCGCTCCAAATCACGAATCAGAAAGTCATCACAAGTAAGCTGAATACCTGATAATCCAGAAGACTTTCTGCTCAAAGCATCTGCTACCACATTTGCCTTTCCAGGCTGATACTGAATAGTCAAATCATAATCCTTGATCAACTCGAGCCACCTTCTTTGTCTCAGATTCAGATCCTTCTGAGTAAAAAATGTACTTCAGGCTCTTATGATCAGTAAAGATCTCACATCTGACGCCATACAGGTAATGACGCCAAATCTTCAAAGCAAAAACTACTGCAGCTAACTCCAAATCATGTGTCGGGTGATTCTTCTCATGTGGCTTTAACTGCCTAGAAGCATAAGCAATTACCTGACCATGCTGCATCAGGACACAACCCAGTCCTTTCAGTGAAGCATCACTGAACACCTGAAAACCTTCCGTACCTGACGGAAGTGCGAGTACTGGAGCTGAAGTTAAACAATCCTTCAATCTCTGAAAACTAGCTTCACACTCCGGTGTCCAAACAAAAGGTACTGACTTCTGAGTCAGTCTAGTCAGAGGCGTCGAAATCTGTGAAAATCCTTTCACAAATTTCCTATAATACCCGGCCATGCCCAAGAAACTACGTACCTCAAATACCGTAGTCGGCCTTGTCCAATCAGCAACTGCCTGAATCTTCTGGGGATCTACAGAAATGCCTTCTCCGCTAATCACATGCCCCAGAAAAGAAATACTCTTCAGCCAAAATTCACACTTGGAGAACTTGGCATACAGCTGATTCCTCCTCAAAGTCTCCAACACAATCCTCAAATGTCTGGCATGATCATCCTCAGATGCAGAATATACCAGAATATCGTCGATGAAGACGATCACAAACTGATCTAAATACTCCCTGAATACTCGGTTCATCAGATCCATGAAAATAGCGGGCGCATTGGTTACCCCAAAAGGCATAACCAAAAACTCGTAGTGCCCGTACCGAGTACTGAAAGCAGTCTTCACCACATCAGATTCCTTTACCTTCACCTGATAATATCCGGATCGCAAATCAATCTTCGAAAATACCGAAGATCCGGAAAGCTGATCAAACAAGTCATCTATCCGAGGCAAAGGATACTTGTTCTTGATTGTGGCCTTGTTCAAATCTCTGTAATCAATACACATACGGAGCGTACCGTCCTTCTTCTTCACAAACAGAACAGGTGCTCCCCAGGGCGAAACACTAGGGCGCACAAAACCTCTATCAACCAACTCCTGAAGCTGAACTTTCAACTCAGAAAGTTCTTTCGGTGCCATCCTGTACGGAGCTTTTGATATCGGAGCGGTACTTGAAAAAACATCGATAGAGAACTCCACATCTCTATCCGGAGGTAACCCAACCAATTCCTCAGGAAAAACATCAGCAAACTCCCGTACCACAGGGATCTCAGAAACAGAACCAACCTCTAGGTTCAGATCCCGCACCGAAGCCAAAAATACCGGACATCCCTTCTTCCACATTCTGCTCACTTCCAACACAGAAACCAGACTGGAGAGTACACCTCGTAATCCCTGAAACACAATCCTCTCTCCAGACATAAGCAAACTCACTTGCTTCTTCAGACAGTCTATCTGAGCTTCATACTGACTCAACCAATCCATGCCCAGAATCACATCATACGATGAAATCGGCAATCGAATCAAACTTGATTTCCACTTCTTGCCAGAAATCTCAATTTCACAAAAACAAAACTGTCGAGCAATCAAAGGATTCCCAGCCGGTAAAATCACAGACAAAGAAACCGGAAGTAAAAGAGAATCCAAACGTAAAGCCTCAAAACAGTGTTCGGACAGAAAAGAATGACTCGCTCCGGAGTCAAACAAAACACGACAGGGCTGATCAGAAATGTAAATCGTACCTGTCACAACATCGGGAGCATCTCTAGCCTTCTGCTGACTCAGACTGTAAACTCGTGGCTGAACTGGAACAGGAGCTGAAGCAACAGAACTACTCTGCTCCCTCTGAACAGTAGGTGGTCTCCGTGGTGCAGAACTAGAACCACCACCTCTACCAGTAAATCCCTCAGGGCGTGGAGGAACAGTCCTCGGTCTTCCTCCTGCTGAACCAACAGGTCTGACAAAGCCCTCAGATCGCTGATCAAATCCCATCTGTGGACACTCTGCAATCCGATGTCCTGACTGACCACATCGGAAGCACAAACCAGCCATCCTGTAGCACTGGCCAAAGTGTCGTCGTCCACAGTTCTGGCACACAGGTGCCGAACTGACTGATCCAGAACTCGTCGTACTGGTAGCAGTACCAGACGATCCTCCGCTCCTCCTGGAATCTCCAAATCCAGAACCAGAAACAAATCTCCTCTTTCCAGAGGAACCACTGCCAGAAGTCTCACCTCCAAACCTCTTCCTACTCGCAGTCCACCGTTGCTGAGTAGCCAACAGGTCATTCTCTATCAGACGAGCTCGCTCCACAAGCTCAGAGAAATCGGTGATCCGGAACAGTATCAGGGGCTGCCTCAAGGTATCTCGCAATCCCCTCAGAAATCTGTAACACCTCTCAGCAGAAGTGCTAACCAGCTGCGGAGCGTACCTGGCTAATGCAGTAAACTCAGCCTCGTACTGCATCACCGTCTTGCTCCCCTGAACAAGTCTCAGAAAGTTCTCCTGCATCTGCTGTCGTGCAGAAGGAGGAACAAACCAATCTCTGAATACCTCAGTGAACTCTTCCCAAGTAATCAAAGAGTTCAGTCTGCCCTGAAATCTGGCTGCCTGCTGGCCGTCCCACCAGTGCTCAGCCTCTCCGTCTAACAGAAAAACTGCTAACGGTACCTTCCTGTCTGACGGACACTGCATCCCGTCAAAGGTCTTCTCCACTCTCCTCAGCCACTCCTCAGCAGCTCTGGGCTCAACAGCGCCCTCAAACCTCGGAGGTTTCAACCTCAAAAACAACTGCAAATGTCTATCCAAGTCATCAGATCTGACAGTAGAAGCTCTACTCTGAGTCTCGCTCATCATCTGAGCAACGAGTGAAGCAAACTGAGAAAGCGTATCAGCACCGACCACTGGGGCTGTACTCCCCACTGGTGCTGCCTGATCGGCACTCTGCCCGTCTGTCATGTCTGGGTCTGGCTGATCCATACAGAAAATCCAGAAAAATCCGGAAAACTATCACAAAAACAACACAATAAAAAGCCGAACAAATCAAAACTACCCCCCAGACAGACTTAATGATCACTTCCTATAGCTCTGTTTCACAAAATTCTCAAATTCCAAAATCATTGCTCTGATACCAAAAAGCTTGTCACGACCCGACCCGACCCGAGACGGATCCCATTCGCACCGGGCCGCGACGGAGAAGCTAACCAGGATCTAGCTTTGGAATTTGGTTTGGAACTGAATCTTCCAAATCATTAATTCACACAGACAACAAACACAGAGCTACTATGTATCATCAAATGCAGCGGAACAAAACATCTATCTGATTTCATTTCCTCAAAACAATCATCTACAGAACAGTACATGGCTTTCGACAGAAAGAAAGACAGAACAGAAAAGCCATGACTGTACAAAAATCAAAAGGTACAAAACAATACCTAAACTGATCAGACTCTGAACTAATCCTGGACTTCCTTGCCTTTCCCAGAACCTGAAAACCACCAGAAAGCAAGGGTGAGCTCAACAGCTCAGTAAAGCAACAAACCTCCAATCAAAATCCTCAGAATTTCAAAACCAATACTTCAAACAAATCCGTACAGAAATCAGAACGGAATCGGACAGATATCAAATCAAACAGAATTGTACGGAAACAGAAGTCGTATCAAATCAGAAACAAAACAGATCAGACATATCAGATTAACAGAATCATAATCGTACAGATCATATCGGAACAGAACAAATCATATCAGAATCATATAGCAGATATCAGATATTTAATTAATAGCTAAATTCCCTGACACTGACTGAATCTCGTAGGATTCAGGCCCCTTATGCCTCCCTTTGTGCTCACGGCACCAGAACAGATGTGCTTATAGCACCAGAATACATATATAGTGCTTATAGCACCTAAACAGATTTTTCCTCGGATCCGGAACAGAACAGATATCAGATTTCATATTGAGCTCATTTCAGAATTCCCAGACGCTAACTGAATCTCATAGGATCCAGGCCCCTTATAACTCCCTTTCATAGCATATACAGATAGCATATCAATTCAGAGAAAATCCGGACAAATCAGGAATTACTCAAAAATCGGGCAGCACAACGGCAGTATACAGAATTTACACAATTTTCCTGAAAATCAAAATTCACCAAATTCGCACAGAATATAGATATCAACATTTCAGAACATTTATTCTACTGCACAGATAATTTCCAAGTTCACAGAAAAATCCAGTCGACTAAAAACACAGTCGAATCAAAAATACCCGGACAAAAATCTTCAGAAAATAACCAAAATGTGCACACTCGGCACTTCAACAAAATACAGAAAGTTACGCGGTAAAAATTAAACCAGTCGGAAATTACGGACGAAAATCACGAACAAAACTTAATTCCGGACAGATAATACCGCCAAAAGCGACGGTTCTGAAAATTGAGAAAGTCGGATTGTGCCTTACCTTGCGTACAGCAATTTCCTCAACTGTCACAACGGACGAAAACAGCTCGGCGTCGCCCAAAAATCCACTTTTCCACTTTTTCCTTCGTTTTTCTCTCTCCTCAGCTTTTTCTCTCTCTTCAAAATATCTCATTTCTATATATATCCAGACCGATCGTCCTGGACGATCCAGCTTCGTACCGGACGATCCATGAAGAGAATTATTTCGTCCAGACGAAAATCAAATATCGTCCCCGGCGAAGGGCTCTCTGACTTATTTTCGTCCAGACGATCCTGATTTCGTCCAGACGAACCATACAGCCAAACATGATTTTTTCTACACAACCTGTACCGATCGTCCCGGACGATCCGACTTCGTCCGGACGAACCTGGAGCAAAAACTGATATTACAGGTGATGCCTGTACCTGTGTCCACAATGGTTCGTTGTACTTACGATGTATCCACTGTTGTTATCCACAAGTGATTTATACTCATTTGCAGGGACCCATTGTGTCCGCTACAACCTCCTAGAAGTATTCGTAGGAAAGCCATTGTCCTTGTATCATACCCACCCTTTCACCAATCTCAGGTGGTTTAATGTCTGAATTTGTTTATAGAGGACGGGTCTTTGACTATCTAATAGTAGTGTTGCCTTCTCAATCAACAGACAATTGTAGAAATTGTCGTAGGAGTTTGTTGCATTCATCTTTCGTGTGCATCGAGATTTCATCTCCTACTTGTAACTTGTTGTTAGCTTGGACGACTGTGTACTTAGATCTTGATTTGTTCATTCATCCAAAGCCCAGTTCTATGTATTCCATTGAACCCAAGTTCAAGATTCAACTCATGCTTGAGTCTCGTGTGTTGTTCTTGAAAGTTCAAGTTCTTTATTGCTCATGTTAAATTTGGATCCAATCTTGAGTTCAATTTGAGTTTGAGTTATATGTTCGGGTCCCCTGATGTTGCACAGTTTGAGTTCCAAGAACAAGTTCAAGTGCTTGTTCAAAGTCTTCTGGGATCTTTGCAAGTGCTATTTCATGTTCAAATGATTTGATTTTGACTCCAGCTTGATTTCATTTGGATTTCATATTTAGAAATCATTTGAGTTTTGTTCTGATTCAGGTCCACAGTTCACTGTTCATTTGAATGCAGGCTCTTGTTCTTTTCTGTTCATACAAGCCCTCTGCTCATTTTAATTCAAGTTCTGTGCCTTTTTGTTCGAGTACAAGTCTTCTGCATTGTTGCCCAAGAAGGTCTTCAAATTGTTCAAGTCTTTGTACATTTCAGTGGAAATTGCGGCAGCACCCCGGCATATCCCCCGTTTGGGGGAAAATAGGGGAGCTGGGCCTTCCCACCACGCTACTAGAGCGTGTATGGTAAGTGTCCTTGGACACCACGGCCGTACAAATTTTGATCCCACCACGCTACAAGAGCGTGTATGGGGCCTTCAGCAGTACCCGTACCAGAACAGCAGTGACGTACCAGAACAGCAGTGACTCTCCCCACCACGCTACAAGAGCGTGTATAGGGCTCTCCCGCCTCGTCGTATGCTTCGCACCGGGCTCCCTCCTACCGTGCTACAAGAGCGCGTATAGGTGGTTCTCCGGTCCGCTGCAAACGTCGAGAATGGGATTTTGGAACATCATACCTTTGCGTAGCAGTGTCGGCGGTGTCGGTGTCGAGGTCGAGGCCGAGGACCGTCCCCACCACGCTACAGGAGCGTGTATAGGGCTTACCCGCCTCGTCTATGCTTCGCACCGGGCTCCCTCCTACCGTGCTACAAGAGCGCGTATAGGTGGTTCTCCGGTCCGCTACAAACGTCGAGAACGGGATTGGAGTCAGAAATGTATACCTTAGGGCCCGGCGGAGGTGGCTCGTGGATCGAGGCAAAGAAAGAAGGTATATTTTATTTTATTTTATTTTAATTAAAATATTAATTATAATTAATTATTAACTATAATTATTTTTAATTAATTATGTTTATGATTAATTAAAGTAATTAATTATTTTTATAATTAATTAAAATAATTAATCATATTTATCTTTAATTAACTAGAATTAATTAATATTAATTAATTTTAATTAATTAATAATAATTAATTGTAATTAATTAAAATCAATTTAATTAAATCATTATAATTAATTAACATTAATTATAATAATTTAAATAAAACTAATTTTAATTAATTATACTAATTATAATTAATTAAAATAATTAAAGTTAACATTAATTAAAAATTAATTTTAATTAAACAAACTAATTAATCTCTCCCTCTCTCTGTCTCTCTGCTTACGGGATCCGGCCAGAGAAGCGTAAAAAGGAGAAAGTTACCTTCCAGCTAGCGAGCTCCTGTTGATGCTTCCGATCAAAACGTCAACTTCCGATCCAACGGGATGGGAATACCGCCGGAGGAGGGAAGGGAAGAAGCGCACGAAAGGTAGGAGGTTATCTTCACAGCCAGCGATCTCCCGAGTTGCTTCCGATCAAACTGTCGTAAGCTCCGATCCGACTGGAAGGAACATCGGAGGAGCAAAGTCGACCAGCAACAATGGATGCGAAGAAGCGCTCAAAGGGAGTAAGTTAACTTCACAGTCGGCAAGCTCCTGTAGTTGCTTCCGCACAAAATGTCGTAACTTCCGATTCGACAGAGAGGAGTCGGGGAGAGAGCGTGCAAAGTCGAGCAGCCAGGAAGGATCGAGCGAGCTCCCGAATTGCTTCCGATCAAACGTTGTAACTTCCGATCCGGCTGGGAGGAGAAAGAGCGAGAGAGGGATCGGGAGAGGAGAGTCGACGCGAGAGAGAGGGAGTGAGAGTGAGAGAGAGGTTTCTGCCTCTTTTCTTTTCATTTTAACGACACAAGGTCGTGTGGGAGAAGGGACGTCGACGTGCCAGCGACGTGCGGAATTCGGCGCCGAACAGGTACGTTATTTTAAATTTTTTTTGTTTTCTCTCTTTTGTTTTATACGGCAAGTCAACAGTTGGCGCTGGCGGTGCGATCGGCGTAAATGAGAGGCGGACGTTTCCGCCTGGGTCGGTCCCGTATGGACCGGTCTAACATAGAGCTATTAGATATCACGATGATTCTTTTGATGATCCTATTAGTGATGGTGATAATGATAATGCTGATTTTGGGGGCATAAAAGACTTGACTTAGATCTTCAAAAGACTTCATTTAGAATCTTGTCCTATCACAAGTTAATAAAAATTTTCATCTTTAATGAACTCGGAACTTCTATTCGATATTTAGAACTATGTTTACTTTTCTATTGTGCATCTTTTACGAGTTAAAATTATATTTTTTTATGAACATGGTATGTTTTCTAATTTTTCATAATTTATGAATATGTTTTTTGTTTTCAACTCGAAACATACACCTTGATTTGATTCAAAACCTACGTTTCGATTTTATTGAGAAAACCACCTCTATTCCCAATATAACATTACCTATACATTTTTGCATGCCACAATAAAAAAATTAGAATTTGACAACAACAAATAATACAGAAAAAGGTTTTGTCATAAAATTTGAAAATTGGGCATATATTTGATGGATGGAGGTGAGGGGATATGGTTCTGTAAGTCTAAAAGATTTAGATATTACATAAAAAAATTGATCCTAAAAAATTTTCTTCAAACTAATATGCATTTAGCTGTAAAAAAAAAAAGTATAATATTTCATGCAGCACCTTTCCAACCTGTATTTTCACAGCAAGTTGGAAAAAAATCTGACCTCCTGGCATGTGATTTTGCAGAAACCTGTTCTTTAGCTTCAAGCTGGGAATATACACACCTTTACTTGCCTGTCCACACTCTGAAACAAATAAAACACATTATTTGATACAATTCTTCATCCATAAGAAGATCAAGTTGTTTCTGAAAAGGAACGGTGCACAAGATGCACATTCTCCCCACCAATAACACAGTCCCTCTGAAGCATCAAATTCAACAAACATCTCCAATTCACTGTCCATCAAAATTGGAAAAATCTAAGCCCTTCAGAAAGGGTGATCAATTTTTTTCTTTAGTTCCAAAGATTTAGAAACTCCCAGCCTCTACCCACTTTTTGGAAGAAGGCCATCTTTTGCCATCTCAGTAAGAACATCAACCACAGCCTCCAAGTTTCCATCCCTCAGGTTTATGCCAGCAAGAATCTTTGATGATTCAGCATCTGTTAGCACAGAGCTTCTCAATAATTGCTCAATAACCTGATTAAGCTCTTCATTCATCCCCTCAGTTGCAAGCCCTTTAATTAGAAATATTGTACTTATGGCACTAGGAGAGAGACCAGCCTGCAGCATTTCCTTATACAGGCTTAGCCCCTTCAGAACATTTCCACATTTGCAGTGCCCATGAATAATTACATTATAGGCAGCCTCATCAGGCTTCAAGCTCCTCTCATGCATGGAGCCAAACACTTTATCAGCTTCATCCATCAATCCTTTCATACAAAAGCTCTTTATTAGAGATACAACACTCTTGAAATCTGTTTTGTCACAGCTTTCCATTAAAGCATCATATGTGATTCTATCTGGAATAGTCTCCTCATGGTACAGCTTAAAAAGTAGACGTCTGGCTTCCTTGGTTCGCGACATCTTGTTAAGCCCATTTATGAGCACACTATAAGTAACTACATCAGGGAGAATACCATTCCCAATCATCTCATAGTGAAGAAGAAAAGCCTTCTCCAACTCCCCTTCTTTGCAATGTCCATCAATAAGGGTTGTGTATGTCAGTTCATCAGGCTTCAACCCCTTGCGAATCATTTTGTCGAACATCTCAGCAGCATCACCCAATCTTCTCACCTCACAAAGTCCCCTAATAAGTGAAGAGTATGTAATTGCATCTGGCAAGACACCCTTGGCAACCATTTCTCTGTACAACTTGAATGCCATGTCCACATCTCCAATTCTACAATACCCACTAAGTATTGTGCTGTAAGTTATCACATCAGGCATCAACCCTCTCTCCTTCTCCATATCATGAACAATCAACAAAGCCTCTTCCATTTTTCCCAAAATACAATACCCATTAATCAGAGCATTATAACAGATAACTGATCCTTCAATCCTATTCTCTCTCATCTCCTTCATAACATCCATGGCCTCGTCCAAGAGCCCCTTCTTTGAAAACCCACTTACCAAACTTGTGAACGTAACCTCGTTGAGTCGAATCCCTCTCTCCCGCATCCTCCCAACAATCTCCATTGCCCTGCTCAGATTGCCAGCATTGCACATCGCGCTAATTACCGAAGTATATGTCACCACATTCCCTTTCACGCCTTTCCTCCACATTTCATCAATCACCACCAATGCCCCGTGCACATCCCCCTCCTTACAATACCCATTCACAAGAGTATTATAACTAACCACATCAGGCACTACTCGCTCCTTAGCCATTTCATCAAACAACTTACGTGCATCTCCTACCCTCCTCTCCCTGCAATACCCATTCAATAACGAATTATAAGTAATCAAGTTCGGCCTCACTCCCCTCTCCAGCATAAATCCCAACAATCCAACTGCTTTGTTTACCGCCTTCGACTTACAGTACCAATCAATCAGAGTGTTATAAGTGACAACGTTAGGCGAACAACCAGCCATCCTCATCTCTTCAAAATAGCCAATCGCCGTGTCAAGATCTCCGCTTGAGCAGAACCCACGAATGAGAATGTTGTAAGTGTAGACATTGGGGGAGACGCCGGAATAGGTGATCTCGGATAAGAGCTTCTTGATAGAGGCATCGGAGTAGCGAGAGCGGAACATGGCGTGGAGGATAGAGTTGTGGGATAGTAAAGAGGGACTGAAGCCGATAGATTTAGCGAGAGAGAGAACAGAGAGGGCTTCGGGGATTTGGAAGGAAGACGAGTAGGATTTGATGAGGAGGTCGACCGCATTAGGGGAGGCGGAAAAGGAGGAGTTTTGAGAGGGAAGTAGGGAGAGGGAGGTGGAGAGGGAGGGGAGGAGGGAAGAAAGGGGGAAGTGAGAGGTGAGGAAGCGGGAGAGAGAGAGGGCGGGGGAGATAAGGTTGAGGTGAGAGAGAATGTGGAGGGCGAGGGAGAGGGGAGAGAGGGAGGGAGGGGAGGAAGGGAGGCGAAAGAGGAAGGGGAAGAGAGAGAGGGTGAGGCGGCGGCAGGGGAAGGCAAAGCGGAGGGCATGGGTTAAGGTGGAGGGGCTAAGCGGGTGGGTGACGGGGAGGTTGTGGTTGAGGCGGGCGAGGGTTTCTTTGGCCAGTTTGAACTCGTCGGCGGCGGAGGGGTTCGGCGAGCCGGGCGTCATGTCAACGTGGAGAGGACCATTGCAGTCTGCAGATGGTCTAGAGTCTCTACATTCTGAAGGTTGTGGGGTGCCGTTAGTGTGGTTCTCTCTTACAAGTATGATTTAAATATATAAAATTATATAAAGATAGTTTTTTGGGAAATAAATAGAGAAAATTTACTTTTTATATTCTTCATAATTTGAATATTTATCTCATGTATTTTTATTTAAAAAATATTTATAATTTACAAAGTTCATTTTAGATAAAATTTTGTTATTATTGTATTAAGAGGGAGACCCTCCTATAAATATTAATCATTGAATTTTCTTGTTACTTGAACTATTATGTTTTAAGTATATGCTCAATCGATCTTGAGGATTGTTTGATATTTCAACAAGTTTTTGTTGTTCTAAGATTATTTGTGTTGCTTTATTTATTTGAATTAAAATATAATCAACGTCATGGATTATAAATAATTTATCAAACGGGGAGATTGGAGTAGGAGGTGTAGGAGGCAATAACATGATTTGATTTTAACAGCTAAATACGTTCACATCTTGGTTAGAGGGTTTGGTAACAATCATAAATTCATAATGATGACTTATAGTACGATGAACACAATGTACCTTAGTAATACATTGTTATTTATGATATGGCTTATTATTATGTAGCATATATGCAATCAAATTTTTAATAAAGTGTCGAGTTTTACTCTACCCCAATACATTTTGGGTAGATATAGCTGTCTTAGATGAATAATTTGATCAATAATGCATAGTGGTAGTGTATGTATATTTTTACTACTAGTGAATTAGAATAAGTCCCATTAGATAATATGTGAAGTGGCATTGTTTATGAAGTTGATGACATTAAATTTTTTTTTACCATTTTATTTTTACACCACATACACAAATGCTAAGACAAACAATGACCCACTATATAAATGTTTCTATGCATTGTTAGAAGAGCATGGTTATGCACACACACAAAGGACTTTCTCTCATCACTTTAAATATAGAGGAGGCTAACATAAATGAGGTGAAATCATAATGTTCAAGTAATAACCTTGAGATTGTGAGTAAATAAAATATTTAACATCTTATTTCTACAACTTATACACTAACAAGTTTTCAATTTTATTATTTTGCAGCAAATGATTATGGAGTATATGCGATTCATTACATTATATACTTGGCTTAAAAGAAGATTCTCCTTGAATTTTGAATTATATTATGTAATTTTCATAGAGAAGTTTTTTTGTGGACTTATTCTTCAATAACTTAGACCCTTAATGCAATTTTAAAGTATTTCATGTCATTATAATTGAATTTGTGTGGACTTCTAAATAAATTTTGTGAATTTATCTATTTGCATACTTGTTCTTAAATTATGCAGCTATGACATTGATTTTCTATGCAACTATATAATCATAGATCTTAAATGAATTTTTAAATTCTATAGCTATGTAGATTATTAATGATGTTGATGTGAATGTTGTTATATAGTTATATGTGAATGATGTTTTGTCAATGATATTCAGAAGCAAATGTTGGTCATTATGAAGAATGATCTTCATGTTGCTCTTATTATCACAATCTTAATAAAGTTAAAACCTTGCTCTACATTAAGCACAAGTAGAAAGGGAGAGATGAATATGGTTTGGACCTAGTTAAGTCATATTCATATCATGTTTGTATCTTATTCGACCATTATTTTACATTAGACATGAGAGAAAAGCAAGTGTCGAATATGGTTTCAACATAACTGAACAAGTTTCAAATAATGTTTAAACAAACTTAAGTCTTTTTTAATCCCTGAAGTTTGAACCAAGTTAAAGAAGGTTTGAAACTTGTCAATCCAGGTTAAACAAGGTTAAAAATATGATTGATAATCGATGTAACTTATTCAATCCTATTTCAAACCTAATCGAAGTAGGTTATAAATAAGTTCAAATAAAGTTTAGACCTCTTTAAAACTTGATCTTACAAGGTGCAAACTAGGTTGAAACTTGATTGTAAATGGTGTTTCGTTATGTTATGGATGAGATATCGACAATTTTTTGAGTGGGATATATTTACTTTCAAGAGCATTTATGTTTGAAATGAACTTTAAGGTATATTTTTTAAATTAAAATATATTGAGCATATTTTCCCAATGGCCCTATTATGGAGGATACAACAACAACAACATCAAGCCTTTATCCCACTACGTGGGGTCGACTACATGAATCCTTTTTCGCCATTGTGTCATGTTAAAAGTCAAATTCTCATTTAAATTCTCATTTAAATCTAATAAAGAAAGATCATTTCTAATATTTTCTAACCAAGTCATTTTTATGTCTACCTCTACATTTATTAACATAAGTCAAATCTAATAACTCAACTTTCCTAACTAGGTCATCGGAAGGCCTTCGTTTAATGTGACTAAACCATCTAAATCAACTCTCTCTAATCTTATCTTCCACTAGAGCTACAATAACCTTTCACGTATATGCTCATTTCGTATCCTATCTCTAAGGGTCAAGTCACTCATCCACCTAAGCATCCTCATCTCTACAATACTTAACTTAGTATTATGCTTCTCTTTTAATGGCCAACATTTGGCGCCATAAAGCATTGCAGGTCTCACCACCATCTTATAGAATTTTTGCTTAAGTTTGAGGAGGATTTTTCTATCGCACAACAAGCCCGATGCATTCCTCCACTTCAACCATCCAACTTGAATTCTGTTGATAATATCCCTAACTATTTCACTATCACTCTGAACAATAGATCCAAGATATCTAAAACATGTACTCTTATTAATGACTTGATCGTCCAAAGTCACAATCCCCCCATTAGGTCTATTGCTACTAAAATTATAATACACACATTCAATTTTAGATCTACTCAAGCGAAAACCTTTAGACTCTAAGGTTGACCTCCATAATTCAAGTTTACCTTCAACTCCCTCTCTAGTCTTATCAACAAGAAGAATATCATCAGCAAAAAGCATACACCAAGGTACATCCTCTTGCAAATGTCTAATGAGAACATCCATGACTAAAGCAAAAAGATATGGGCTTAAGGATGATCCTTGATGTAATCCAATCGAAATCCTTGATGTAATCCAATCGAAATAGGAAAATACGTGGTCAAATCACCTTGTTTAAACATAAAAACTTGATCCTTCATATATATCTTTAGTTATTTGAATATAAACGTTATTAACTCCTTTCTTTTCAAGAACTCTCCATAGCACTTCTCTTTGAACTTTATCATATGCTTTCTGTAAATCAATAAATATCATATGTAGATCCTCCTTATTCTCTCTATATTTCTCCATCAAACCTCTCAATAAATGTATGATTTCCATAGTAGACTTACTCGGCATGAATCCAAATTGATTTTGAGAAACATTAGTATCACGCCGTAACCTACACTCCATAACTCGCTCCCATAGTTTTAAAGTATGACATATTAACTTAATTCCTCTATAATTTGTAAAATATTGTGCATCACCTTTATTCTTAAAAATAGGAATTAACACAATCATTTTCCACTAATCTGTCATCTTTTTAGTCTTCAAAACAATATTAAAAAGTTTAGTAAGTCAAGAAATTCCATCATCTCCTAAGAATTTCCACATCTCTATTGGAATATCATCAGGTCCAACAGTTTTTCCACAGTTCATTTTCTTTAAAGCCTCTCTAATTTCAATTTTACTAATACGTCGATAAAAATAAGAATCTTTATTTTCATTTAGGGTGCTAAAGCCACTAAAGTCAATCGTATTTTCACATTCTTCATCAAAAAATTTAGTAAAACATCTCATTAACCTTTATTGAATATCATCTTCTATGAAAAAATATTTTTGATCTTCATCCTTAATACACTTTATTTGAACTAAATTTTTATTACTCCTATCTCTATGCTTGACTAACTTATGCATATATCTTTCTCCCTCCTTAGTATCTAATATATTATATAACGTAAATAGCTTTCTTAGATGCATTTGAGCCTCTTTATAGCTTTCTCAATTATCAGAATTTTTACATCTAAACAAATTTTTATAACAAATCTTCTTATTTTTTATCTTTTATTACACATTTGGATTCCACCACCAACTATTTTTACTATTAAAAGTTTTTGCCATCGAAACTCCAAGCACATCTTTTGCAATATTCTTACTATTTTGAGAGAGAGAGAGAGAGAGAGAGAGAGAGAGAGAGAGAGAGAGAGAGAGAGAGAGAGAGATTATAGGTCGCATGTTGATGACTATTTTACAGGGAAACAAATTTAGTTGACAGTAAGATTCATGAACAAATGTATTCAAATCCTAAGTTGATTTTAGTCTATGGCTTTATTTGGGACATCTTTTTTATTGCTTTCTAAAACAGTTTGAAATTTTTTTAAATTAAAATATTATACTATAAATGAAATTTAGAAATTAATAAAAAATTATCCCAAATAAAATAGAAGTAGCATATATTGAAAACAGTTAGAAACCCCTAAATCACTGCATCAGTGAAGGCCTTTTTAGTCGTGTGGTTCTCGATCCTTGTCCACTTCCTCACATTTCGGCCTTTTGCAATCAGATAAATTGCAAAGCCCGTGGACTTAGGTACACTTTAGCATGTTGGCCGACAAAAGCCCATGGACATATATTGAAACTGTTCATTACATCTTGAGAGAGCAAGAGAAGAGAGAATATATTTAAACGGATAGAGCAATTCAATTATTCTCAGACATTTTTTCTTATCATTATAGTTTTAATACTTAAAAAAAAACATCATTAAACAACCTAATTCTTACCAATTAGTAGAAAAATAAATCAGGCCCATTAAATGACAAATTAAAACTAAAATGATTGCATCGAAAACCCTTTTGAACAAATCAAGAATTCATCCGAGCTAGCGGAACTTAGTAGAGTTATTTCTAATGATATCCCATGTGACATTAACCATACTTTTCCCATATTCACGCTCAACTAATAAAATTCTATTTATAAGCATGTTTCTAAGTAGACGAAATGTACCTGATGATATAACACAATTATATACAAAATGAATAGATGAAACTCGTTGTAGCTGATTTGTTTTCATATTAGTTAGGCCAGGGAATTATGAACGACTTACTTTGAAGGATTCTTATACTAAAATTCATTGCTGACAGACATACTCTAAGAAAATAAATCATTAGTAGACACAACTTCAGGTGTTTGTTGAACGAGTTCAACAACTTATAATTGAGCTAGGAATAATGCTTAGTTGAGCTACTAATTTGAGAGTTAATTATAGAGGGCTCAAAGATTTAAGAAACTTAACTTTGATTATGTTACACTCGATGATCTATATTGAAAGAATTACATATGTTTTTCATTTTTTTAACCATTTAACTAGAGCTTACCGATAAATAACAGAAAGAAACATGATTGTATTTTTATCCTGTACAGAGCCTCATATCATATGATCTTTATCATTTCCTTAAAAAATATAAAACCACGTAATGAGCATATATAGCCCAACAAGTAATTAAAATTTTACAACTGAAATCAATGTAAGATAAAAGAGAATAATTTGCTATAATTCAAATAAATAAATTTATGTATTAATGTCTTTACTAATTATCTCTATCAATTTATTCTTTTATAATTCATTATATGTCAGTCCATAACATTATCAAGCACAATATCAGTAACAGTCAATAGTACTATACATTAAGAAAAAATTATTTCATATATTTGAATTATTACATATTAGCTTCAATTTATAGAAGATTTAAATCAATTCATGATGGTCAACTTTTGTGACTTGGTTATCTTTATCAAGATAAGAAGTGGTGTGATACAAATGTAGCTAAACATAAATATTTAACTGTTTTAAATATTAAATATATTTTTAGACAATAAGAATATCTGAAGATAAATAGTTTTATCTTATTAAAGAGTAGAGGAGCTAAAGCCAACTAATTATAAATAAAATATTAGGTATCAACGTACAGTCTTCAACGTCAACATTAATTAGAGGAATCGAGCACGTTTGCATGTCTTTGCGTGCTTAATTGAATATATTATTTCCACTGTTCACGATCAAAGCCTATCACCCATAAAATTTAAGGGCTCGTATCATTGGATTTTGCAGCTATTATTAGTTATGTGGCTATAAATTGAGCTTCTTCTTTTTTCAAATGAAAAGTATTTTTATTTTAAAAGTAGAATAATAAATTGATGGGATCTCAAATTTATCTATAAGCTGATGAAGGATGATTTTTTTCTTAAGAAAAAAAAAACCTTAAAATGAGCTTAATCAAATTCAAATTTTAACTTTAACGATAATTTTAATGATAAAATGAGCATAAATAACACAAACTTATTGTTAAAAGATCTGTCTGATCATGATGATCACAACAACATTATAATCATCAAAATTTGAGCAATGAATGGACAAAATTAACTTAGACCAATTCATGAGCATAGAGGCCGTAATTAATTGCCCTAATGTATTTTCATTATTGTCACCATTACCTCAACCAATCTCCAGGGGGCTACTCAATTCATTCGGTGGCAACATCTCTCTACAAGCTTGATATTCATTTTGGTATAATCTTCGGAAAGAATCGTTATTTTCATGTAATTCACTAGATAAGATATAAAGTTTAAGGGTTCCTATAACATATGCATACCTCTATTTTATGAGGCATTTATAATGATTGATTTTCCTATAGAAGATGACTATTTAGGCATAAAAATAAAGATGTATAATTATTGTTTCTTGATCTGGCCAATGTTAAATGTGGTAGAGATATACCTAAATAGACTTGGTTAGAAAATATTATTAATGATCTTTTTTATTATATTTAAATGAGTGAGTCTTAAGTGAATAATGGAGAAAAATGATTCATGTAGTAGACCCCGTGTATTAGAATAAAGCTTGATATTGATGCTATTGATGACCCTTGTGAATCTTCTCCAAACTATTTAATCAACTTATCCATTAAAATTTCAATCTATCAACTATATATGTTAAATTTATGGCATCAAGTTCTACAATAAAGCATACTATGCAAGCTAATTCAAATTTCATTTGTGGTGATCACTTCTAGATCATTGTTGTAGGCCTCTGGCTAGCTGTATGAAAATTATTATCTAACTTTAAAGTGGAAAAAATCTCTAATACTGACAAAAACTTTCAAAAAATTTAATTTTGCAAAAATAATTTCACAACTAATTTTATTAGCAATTGAAGTTATCCCAACAAACCCTAATAGTTCATTGTGTAGGGTCTAAGTTTTTATAATAAAATGAGAATTTTAAGAAGAATACATTAAAAAAATTATGTTGAAAGGACGGTTAAAGTGACATCAATTGAAAATAAGAGATAACAAAAAACAATTGTAGTATTTAAAAATGTACCCTAATTAATATATCTATATATATATATATATATATATATATATATATATATATATATATATATATATATATATATATATATATATATATATATATATATATATATATATATATATATATATATATATATATATATATAATACACCAATTAAATTAGTAGATAAAATTAATATTTACAATTTAGCTAGGAAAAGAAATGAGAAAGAATTTGTTTAAAAACACTCTTAAATGAAAATTTGGATTTACAAAATCTATCCCAAAATTAGATAAAGATGATATTGACAATGATGACCATAAAACAATCTACTTATACACTTGAAAGAATTATTGAATTGAAGAAGGTAAGAAACACATGATTGTAGCTTCAAGAAGCATACCATATCTAACATTTATTTATTGGATACAAACTTGCTACCCCACTTTCATGGAAGAGAGGGATGGAGATCATGTAACTCCCACATGATTGGTGGAGGCATATGGAAACATACATATGAATACAATAATGTCTCAATAATCAATGTGAGTCACTTTTATATATCAAAATATTTCTCTGATGGCCGCCCAAATAATATTTTTATAAGAGGGACATTTGATATAAAAATAATAGATAATCAATGATATATCTTTTTGCAATATATAATTTAAAACAATATATTAAATTTGTGTTGAATTTACTGAGCCAATAGATATTTGATATGCAGCTTACCTTAATTTAATTGTTGGGAGTTTTGGCTACCAACAAAAAGGTCTTGAATTTGAAGCTTGTGTATGTGATGTGTATGTGTTTGTTTTAATTGATTCAAAAGACAAAGAAAGAAAGAAAGATGGTTCTCTATGTAATAATTCTTTGAAAAATTGATTATATATATATATATAGTCCTTGCGCTTATCCATTCATGAGAGGATACTTTTCTTTTTGTCTTCTCTAATCCTTTTAAATAGTGGCAAGAAAGTTGACCTCTTTTCTAGCTTGATTCCATGGGATTTCTAAAAGAGGCAAAGAAGGTGGTGCATATTATATGAATCAAATTCCAAACTTTGAAAGCATGCATAGAAGGTTGATAATTCAAAAGTGATAATTAACTATTATTATTTTTGAGGGAAAAATAATCTTAACATATATAAAACATTTAATATAAGTTAACTTAGGCTTTGCTTGGGAGAGTTTTAAGCTTTTTTTGTTTTTACTTTCAAAGCTCCTTTCTTAATTAGCGAGAGTTTAAAAAAATACTTATTCGAAAGTGTTCTTTTAAAGGCAAACGTTTGAAGCAACGATTAAAAAGTTGTTTTCATAGCATATTATTTTTTTACTAATTACTTTTTTTATCATGGAAGCATTGAAAAGCTATTCCAAATAGAGTGTTAATGATGCTAAATAAATAAGTTGATTCAACTTAATAATGAAATTTAACTCTAATGTTGGATTGTCTTTTACCTTAATCGGTGCACTGTATAAAAGTGAAATCAATCTAAATAAGCATAACTAACAATATTTGACTTAAATTAAATTTTAAAATTTTGAATTGAATCAACTCAAATTGGCTCTAAAAGATATCAATAGTATAAACATGCATATGCATGCATACATATGGCTATGTATGTAGTCATCTTTAAGTTAATATTCATCCAATTCTTTGGGAGTTAAAGGGAACAAATTAAAAAAAAAAAATACAAAAAAAAAAAAAAATGTTATTACAAATTATTACTTTATATGCAATAATACAAAAATTTAAAATAGTAATAAAGATAATAATATTCTTAATATTTGTTTAATGAAGGCCAATTAATTCAATGCCCATATAGAAAAGTCTGAATCAATGAATAGTCAATAAATAATATTTCAATTTTTTTTTTATTTTAGAAAATTATCTATTATGAAGAAATAGATTTTAGTTCATATTTCAAACATATAATTTTCAAATTTTATTATCAAGCATAAGAAAATCAGCGGAGAAAAAGCTAATGATAAAGTCGACAAACTTTGTTTACTAATTTTTTTCAAAGTTAGATTAAAAAAAAGGATTAGTTGAGTTCAAGCATTAAGCAAGTGAAAATTGAGGTTATAAGTGGTGGGGCAAAGAACTAAGGTATATTAATTTTGACCAAGAAAATATTATTAAAATATATCTAAAACTAACACTAATAAGGACAAAAGTTAATTAGGAAAATTGAAGGTTCTAATTATCAGGGGTTAAAGTTTCAGAATTCACTATGGATCTTAAATTCATTTTTATTTAAATAATTAGTCTAAATGTATATATAAAAATATGACATTTTAAGATTTCTAGAGGGGCATTTTCATTTATTATGCTGAAAGCTATTAAATTGGCACCTAGCTTGAACTAGGAGAGATTATTCTGTGCAGTGTCGGATGACATGGCACGTCCAGATTGACCTCCGGACGCATTCGGCCGGACACTGCATGTAATAAATTTTCCTTGAACTAGACGATCCAAATTGCTCTTACCTTAATTCAGGAAGTATCCTAATTGTTCCACCATCAGGCGATGAGCTCGTTGGATCAGATGTAGACCAGATAGCCAGAGTGTGATTGGCAATGATGATTATTAAACAATGACGATTGAAAATGATGCCTCCAATTGGTAAGCGAAAGGTATTGTTCCAAAGCTTTTGACATCATGCATGAGGCACCAATGGAGTTGATTGATTAAAAATCGGGCTCTTCGATCATCCATAATAATTCAAAGGTGTAAAGTCCAAACTTTACCATCCTCTAAAATATCAATGATATGTGAAGTTCTTAATTGATATATAGTTATTTGTCAGTACTAAACTAACTCTAATAATGATTCAAATACCAAAGACAAACAAGACAAATTTCTTCACTTATAGTTATATATATGAAAATTTGGATATTAAATTATATTTTTGAGATAAATGACAAAAATTATAATTATGATTGATTATTCTGAATAATGTATCATTTAAATAAGATAACAATGAATCAAATACAACCCATTTGATAAATAATACTATTATCTAAACAACAAATTCTTATTATTTATATATAAATAAATAAATAAAGGTCTCCTAGCTTGATCCAACTATCAACCAAGCATATATATACACTTAACCGACAAGTTATTTGGGATAAAAGAATATCCAATTGCAGTAACGATTTGAGGAAGAAGTTGACTAAAAAGATGATCATTGCAGAATTATTAAAGTTCATAAGAAGAGAGCTTATACACTGATTTAAAACTGGATAACTTATCCTATACTTATTTTTATTTATCCTATATGAATGATGACTAGGCTGACAAATAAAATATCATTATATAATTATTATTTTATTATTTTATGAAATTTTTCTCACATGGTCTGATTATATAAGGGAATTGCCATGTGATGTATGCAAGCATATATGATAGAGAAGGCATATGCATACACATTTATTCATATGCAGGGAGAGCTAAGAAACCAAAATACATCAAATGATAATGCCATAATGGGTATCTGAATGATGCATGCTTCAATTCATAAGTTATGTATATGTGATGCTAGAACATCATCCTTAGCTGAGAAGAAATGGTTGTCCATATTTATATCAAATATTATATTTATTATATTATATGAAATTTTTGGGTTTTGAGTGAAAATATTTGAGAATTTGTGGACATTATGAGTAGAAGAAGGCTAATATTTAATGTGTAGCAATTACTAAATGGAAATGGGGAAATTTTAAGAATATTGAGAAAGGGTAAAAGTTGTTTTATGTTGACAATATTAATATTATTAATAGGAATGCATATGTGACATTGGTGAATAAAGAATTTAAAATAAATTTTTTTATGTGAATAGAGTTGGAGATTGGGGTGATTGTCATTAAGATAATTATTAATGATATAAGATTATAAATGTGGTTATTGCTTATGTTTTTTTTTTTTTTTTTCAAATTGATTAGAACATATTTTAAAAAGATTCCAAATTCCTATAATATATAGATGAGGAAAAAAGAATGTTTATTGAAGATGATTTATATGTGGATATAGGCTTTGATAGGATAAACTATAAAATGTAGGTTTTGATAGGATAAACTATCAAATGAGTCACAAAATAATAGATAAACATACTAATTGCATAATAATATGCGATGTTACAATAGTGAACACATATTTCAAGACAAGAGAAGAACAATTAGTTATATACAATAGTGGAGTCACAATACTACTGATACAACCAAACTAATTATTTCACTCATTGCTCGCTCAGCCCCCTCTGTTAGGGCCTTGCCCTAGCTCTCTCCGGTGGCGTCTTCTTTTGGCTGGGGTCATTTGATGTGGTGGCGCTGACATCCTCTGTTCCTTCAGGGAAGTATTCCTCCATCTCTAGTTGTGCTTTCGACCTAGATTTTGTTGGTATTTTTTTTTCAGCGTTTGCCGGAATGCCTCCGAAGCTCTGCGACCCTGATTTTTTAGAGGGTGCAGCTTCCTATCGTTCGTTTTTAGATGACCTTGCGGGCTCGTCAACTATCCAATTTTCCAGAGCCAAGGGTTTCTTCATTTTGTGGTTTACCGTCTCTTTGGATTTCGGAACAATAAATTTTTGCTTTAGTTGCTCCTTTCCAGTTTTCTTTAGTCGAGGTTTTTCCCTCCAAGCGGCCTTCTTTGGACTCTATCCGACGATTTTTCTTTAATCTAAAATTGAATGGGGAATTCTTGATAACTTTGTTGGACCCGATGCATATATTCATCAAGCTCAAAAATGATGTTGATTACTGTCAGGTTTTCTGTCATGGCTCATACTTAGTTTATAATTGTTACATGAAGCTTACCAAGTGGTCGCCTTTTGTGGATGTCGGAGTTGAGTCGCCGATTGTCCCCATTTGGGTTTCCTTCCCTCATTTGAGCCCCCACCTCTTCTCTCCCTGTGTCCTTCACGGCTTGGGTTTGATCTTTGGCAAACCTATTAAAATTGATATCGCTACCTCTGATGGTTCCAGACTGTCCATAGCTCGGGTCTTGGTAGAGTTGGATGTTGCTAAAGTCAAGTTAGGCCCTGAGAAATCTGGAAATTTTCTGCAAGTGGTTTTGGAGGATTTCCCTCCTTTTTATTCTTCTTGCAAAAAATTTGGGCATCCTCCTGATAATTGTCGTCCTGTGGCTGATTTTTCAGCTCCGTGCAAGGTTTCTCAAAAGATTTTAGTTAATCCAGAATTGGGTATTCCCTCTTCTCCCTCTGAGGATGTTCAATTTAGGGATTCTGTTTTGCCTGCTGTGGAGGATGCTAGTATTGTGCAGGTGGATGTCTCTTTAGATAATCCCATTGTGAATATTGAGTATGTGGAAAAGTTGGTTGATGGCTGCAATAATGTCCCCTTATATGTGGTCGGTTTGGGTTCTGTTGGTGAGGGTGCTATTGTTTTTACTTTGGTCGTTTTTGAAGGTGTGGTGGGTGGGGTTTTGCCTGTTGTTCAGGATTCTTGGGTTTGTGCTAGTGAAGGTAATCATTTGGGTTGTCTTGATAATTCCAATTTTGTTTTATCCTATTTGGGTGCTATGTATGTCCCGTCCTGTTTGCCTGGGTTTGTTGAGTTTGAGGTGGCTGTGGAGTTTTCGGATTCGTCTTGCAACCTTATTGAGCTTTCTCCTGACCGAGCGGATGAATATGGTGTTGGCTTGGTGAATGTCGGTTCTATCCGTGTTGATGTTTCCCCTGTTACGCCTATTGACCAAGTTACTGGACGGTTTGTTGAGGTTCTGATTAATCTTTTATCTCCTAAGGATTTGATTGATCATGTGGGTGCCAATTCGGGGGAGGTTGTTAGGTTGCAAATTGACTGGCTTCAATGCTCATCTGATTCCTCTTCGGAGGATAGTGGGGAGGATGAACCGGCTGTTAAGTTTGATTTACACAAGGACCATCCTGTTGTATCTGTTTCCTCTCGTGAGAGAGGTAAACGCGGTTGTAAATAATTGTGTGTGATGACTGCTGAATTCCCCCCTCCCCCTCCCTTTCTTTCTGTGGATTCTTGTTGCCTTTTCTGCTTATGTCTTATGTTGGTCTTGCGAATTTTGCTAGTGGTTTCTGGGCAATGATGTGGCTCGGGCTCATCGTTCCAATCTGTGGCTAGTTGGCAACCTTAGGTGGTGATTCTTCTTAGCGGTGATGGTGGTTGGTTGGCTTTTGGTGGGCTCTATCACTCCTCTGGATGGTCTGTGCCCGGATTTGGAGTGGTTCGCAGTTTGTGCCTTTGTTAAGCCTGACAGCCGTTGTGCCTTCTTCTCCCTCTTTCAGCATTCTCTTTGTATCTGTTTTTGGTTTTGGCTGCCTCGGGGTTCTGGCTTGCCTGTTTTTGCCTTAGCTGTAACTTTTATGTCCTTTTTGAATAATATTTTCCTTTTATAAAAAAAAAAAAAAAAAAACAATACTACTGATAGATTTTTTTTATTAGAAATAAAGAAAAAAAAATATTTCAAAGATTGTAAGATAATTTTGTGAGAGAGGTTGAACACGCAAAATCTAATTTTTGTTATGAACATATCTCTTCAGAATATAAGAAAAATAATTTAAATTAATTATTATTATTTGACAAGATAGTGGAATGTAAAAGGTGATAGATTATTAATCTTTTAAGAGACATTTCTAAGAGAGGCAAATTGAAATTTTTAGTTGGCCAAACCCACTATAGGGTAATTATTATGGCTAGTTTCAATGTTATAATTCTTGTAAAAAAATTAGGAAAGTTTTGAAATAGATTGTACATTGATAAAAATGAAATCATTACTTTCTTTTATGTGTTAAATATTAATAACATATCAGTCATATATGTGCCATCATTAGAGGAATATTATTGTATATTTAATTAATCATTGCCATAACATCTCTAATGGCAACTAAAGCTCTTTATAGAGGCAATTTCTCTCAGGAATAAGGAATCATAAATGCCTTTGATTTTCTCATGTTGCGATCTTAATCATTAAATTTATCATCCTTAATTAATAAATTATGCATTGCAAATCTTGAAATAAAGATAAAGCTTATCAATAGAGGATGAACCAGATAAGTGTTCTAGTATTAAGACTGACTCATATTCAAATGACAACAATAATTTAATGACAATGAAAAATCTTTTCTCGTACATGCATTAAATGCATAATGGAATAATGCTTAAGATAAGATTTAGTAGATATAAAAATGATTAAGTACTCTAGCAAAAGGAGGGGAGAACTTAGCAAAGGAAGCACAAAAAACTATAATTACATGTAATTCATTATATATAGAGAGAGTTAGAGTGTGTGTGTGTAAGGAGAGATAGAAAGAAAGAAGGATGGATAATAGATAGAGTGAGTGAGAGGGAAAAATAAAAGATAGATCCTCTTATACTTTTATTCTTTTTATAATAAAATAAATTATTTTATCCTCTTTTAATATTGGAGTCGAGCCATTTTAATCATTGCATTCTTATATTACTTGTACTCTTTACTTCCACTGTGAGTTTACTCTAGCCTCTTCATAAAGTATCGCAAAGTTTAGTTTTTCGTCACACTCTTCATATTTAATTAGAACCCAATTATAAAATCATTTTTATCCTAGAAGAGGATAATTTGCACAGTACTCAAAAGAGATATGATATTAGAGTCATTTTTAAAATATGGCAAAAAAAATTCTATTGAAAGTTAGGAAAATTATGTCTTTTTTTTGTAAATTCAGAGACGGACCTGCATGTTAATTTCAAAAATCGATTACAAGTCCTTAAAAGAATATACTAATGCTCAAAGAGTTACATCTAAAACGAAAAAGAAACCTATAAGCTTAAGATACCAACTATTTACAAAATAAAGAAATAGAGAAAACCTACGGGGCAACAAGAATCACCCAAAAAGGAGCCAGCGCCCAAACAGACCAAAAAGCCCAGCTTGGAGAAGATAAATAGCATAAAAAGAGGAGATAATCCACCACAAAAAATAAAAGGACCTAAAGCTTGCAAAAGCATTAATCTAAACATGAAAGGAGCTCCATAAATAGACAGCCAATCAAAGAAGAAAATTTTAAGTGTCACACAACAAGCACTATTGACATACTAGAGAAGCAACAACCATGCCATCCAAAAATGAATCTAAAAACAAGTCCATGATCCAAAACCTGTAGGAAAAGAAAAATCTCCAAACAAAATGAGATAAGCACAACAATAAGAAAGGAGCACAAGAACCGCCCAAACAGGCACAAAACAGCCAAAAAACACCTAAAAAATAACTAATTGAACATATCAGTGCACCATAAGAAGTCAAGCACAACACCAGGCCACGAAAATAATCCCACCAACAACCCAACTCAGAAGACCCCAACAAGTAAGAAATAAGAGCCACAAAGCCCAAAACAAAAACTAAAAAGCCATCAGCTAGCAACCGGGAGACCCATAAAGGGCCCCTAAAATAAAGAACCTAGGACATCAAAGCCAAACCAACCCGCAACAAACAAAGGCATCCAACGACGAGCAAGATCCCCAACATCAGGAAAACTAAATCTCAGTAGAACTAAAAATTAGAAGTATGATTAGAGGAAGTTTTAGATATCTAGTAAATTTATCTTTAGAGTACTTCAAATTCTGCACCAAATTTTTATTTATTTTTCTTGCCTGTAAATGTGGAGAATCCATCATCACTAACTTGCAAAACATTCAAATCATTATCATCTGAGAGCCATTGTCGAGACCAACTTTAACCTACCCAACATCGTAGTTAGTAGACTAATCATAGGGGATCAACCAGATTCTCAATAGAAAGTAAATCCATATGCTGATTCCTCACACCTAATTTTAATAATTTATCATCAGAAATAGAAGAATACGATATACAATTATAGAAACCCTTTTAGAAACATCCAAAACACCATGTACATCCACAAGGTCTTAAATTTTACCTGTGTCTCTTAATCGGGATAATGAAATAAATCAACATCTAAACTAGAGGCCAAATTTAACATGTTATTAATGACCCGATGATTCACAATCCTTACAAGAAGAAAGAGCTTGTTCAGTACCAGAAGTATCCATAACATGATCCATAATAAGATTAACAGACATAGTATTAATAGTGCCCATGATTTCCTCAACATCAGCACTAGTATTAACATGATGAGCTAACCTAGTGTTTTTAGAAGGCGACCAAATAACGATCCCAAATTATGAATGATACAAGGAGAAAATAAATGGGACCGAAGATTAGGGAATGAAACCCAAATAGCGTTGATGGGGGATTCCACATAAATGTTAAAAAAAAAAAAAGATGACAATTTTAGTTTAATCAACGCATATCTTGGATCCAAAAGGGTAACTGAAAATTCACCGTAAGCTTAAGATTCAAGAAAAATTTTCGGATCGAGTCCAGAGTATGCCTGCAACTGAGAAATTTACCAATCAATCCAAATTTAAAAGGATTGCAAGAGCCCGAATTAAAAAGGCCATTGATATTTTAGTTGAGCTTGGTAGAAAGGAGTGTGCTAAGATAATATGATAAAATTAAGAAGGATAAATTAAGTAATAATTATATTAGATGAATAATTATAGTGAAATTTCTTTAAAATAAAATAAGATAATTAAAAATAGATTTAGATGTTCTAGAAATATGCATATATAATAAATATTAGAAAATGTGCCTCTATGTTAGGGGATTATGGATGAGATGGGACTGGTAAACCTATAGTTATACGGATAGAACTTATTAAAAATAAATTGCAAAAAATATTTTTTTAACTCCTTGGACAACAATAAATATAAATGAATGAAAACGAGCATACATAAATTAAATAATCAAAATGATCCTAATGATACGACGATGGATCCACTCATCAAGTTCATTTTAATTTCAATAACTATCCAACCAAATAATTAATCGAACATCATAATAAACTCATTAATCATCAATATATATATATATATATATATATATATATATTAAAACTCACGAAGGGCCTACGCGTTAATTTCCAAAAAAACGGTTACATTGTCAAAATATGTTCTCTAACTTCTAACAATCAAATGAACCCTAAGCCTGAAAATATTACATTGCTTAAGCAGTTAGAATTATGTATAAAAAAGGTAATTATGCATAACAAATCAAATTAAGCCTAAGATAATTAGGTGTTCCATTACTTTATCAATTGATAATTACAACTCCTAAACTAGTCAGGTTAGAATGGGATCCACACTAAATGATGCCACACATCATTATCTAACCCTAGCTATCAATATAATATTTGAATGAAACACCTTAAGTACCTTCTTCATTTTTCTAAAGTTTGCTTTTGCTGTCTTCATCGATCTCAAATCAGCTTTGTTCACGCCTCGTCAGTTACTTAACTTTTTTATAAATGAATGATTAGGAAGTTGCACGCTTTCCCCTTCATCTCTGATAGCTTCCATCACTTCCTATCTACTGAAGCATCTTCTTTTTTTTATAGTATTCATTTGTCATTTTCTGATTTGAGGTATCCATGGTGGTGTTTACAGTTACAGGTCTATTTCTAATTTGGTTTTTTAGTTGGCAAGCAATAATTTCTCTTCTGTTTGTGTAACTAAGCGTACTAACTGAGCAAATATGATGCAATATTCATTTCATTTGAGCTAATTATGCCCTAAATGGAGGGAGAATATGGTTCTATTACACATGATGAAAAGAACAGTTTCATAGAAAGAAACCTCCTCTTATTTTGCAGCTAGTTATTAATAATATAAGGCATGGTAGATCTCATAATGATTAAAGTGAAACAGTATCAACAAATTAAATTATAAGTTGGCAACTTGCATGACCATTTTACACAGCCTATTTGTAGGCATTAGATGCTACAATATTGTACAATATACAGTTTTACTGTTTGTAACAGATGAATGCATGCTTTGTTCCGAAGGATTATGTGGCCATATTCATATAAAAGTAACACGCATGTAATGTAGGTCGCTTTCATGTGGCTTTCTCTTGTTAAATCTAACACTGTGTTTGTACTGATAAATTTCTTATTGTTTTCTAAAGCAATTTTTTAGCGCAAAAATTTTTAATTCAGAAAAATTTTGTAATAATCTAGTGCTTTAGAAAGCAATGAATAAGAAAGTTGTTCCAAATAAAGCATAAACTCATTGAGAAATTTTATTTGACTGAGATTTCATCATCTTCTCAAGATCAGCAGGATATAATACACTTCTAATTTTCCTATAAAAGACAATATTTTTAATCTGATTATATGACATCAAGCAAAAAAAAAATCAGATTATAGTCATAATAGCTGGGATGTCAAAAAATTTCTTCATATAAAGCATGACATTTGATAAAAAGCACTAAATTGGAGCACTCAAAAGGAGCAGAGCATACTATAAATTTTATATCTCAAAAATTAATTATGTCACAAATCAATTGATCATCAAATGATATAACTTTATTGTTGAAATAATTGTCTTATCATAATGATTCAAATGATGATAACATTATCCAATTATATCACAAATCACACCTATGGTGTTTAATCATCCCACCGCATGACTATTTTCATGCAATTTGTACGACAAGATGCAAACTTTACTGAGCTATTACAAAATCTAGCCACAAGTCTCCATTTTGAGCTAATCATTACTATCAAAGAGATGATGAGCATTTTGATATAAAAAAAAAACATTATTTTGAGCTAATGATTACAGTTCATACACATTATATGAAATAAGCAGTACATCGTGGATGATATGTGACATATATAACAATAATAGATAAACATATATATGATATAGAGTAATGAGTATATTGTATCATATATGAAATACACATAGATCATGTACGATTGTATCATATATGAAATACACATAGATCATGTACGATCATGTTATGTAAAGTGCACATATATTATAATAGTTATGCAAAGTGCATATGATCACATATAGAATGTCACACATAATGCATGCATGGTAATCCAAGTTAGTAGTATAAAAATTTAATGGTTACAATATGATGTATGTTGTGCATGCTAGATAATCATGCATGCATGCCGACTATGAATTGTCAAATAATATGATCAATACTCATCATAATGTCATCATCCACATCATATCACTTGATAAAAAGAATAATAAATATAGTAAAACATCATATGAATATACTTAGAAGAAAATATAATTTATGCTATCATTTGGTATGAAAATAATATTTAATGAAAAAATAATTTTCATTAAAATAGCATGTAATTAATCTTTTGTCTTATTAAAAAGATTTATTTTTTCCCTTTTAGAAAAAATTTTCACTTCACAATCAATTCTCTATGCATTTCCCAGTTCAAAGTGTGGATCCACTCAAAGCTTAAAAATCGCTAAAGATCAGATAAAAATGAGCGAATAAAGTCAGGAGTGACCTTTTTCCCTTTTTTTTATTTGCAAACTTCTCTATTTTTGCACGTTTCTTGGTATCATTTGTCCTGTTTACTATAGTGGATGAAGAATTTTTTTTTTTTTTCTACTAATGTGATGAACGGTGGAGAAAATTTTCATTAAAGATTAATGCTGATCATGACCGCTGACCAAGCTTCATTAAAGATTAATGTTATTATATTTCACATAAAAAATTACACTACAGGAAAATCAGTTATTACCGGCGGAATTTTCCGGCCGCTTTCCGGCGGTCAGTTTTCCGGCGGTTTTCCGGCGGATTACCGGCGGTTTTCCGGCGGATTACCGGCGGTTTATTTTCTACAAAATTTTCCGTCGGCTTTCCGACGGATTACCGGCGGCTTTCCGACGGCTAATTTCCCGGCAAAAAATTTGCGACGTCTAATTTCCCGCAAATTTTTCCCGCGAACTTTTCCGCGGCTTTTCCGGCGGCTTTTTGGCGTTTCCGGCGGATTTTTAAAAAATTAAAGAAAATTTATAAATTTTAAAATATTTAAATGATTTAACAAATAATTATTAATAGTTATATTAACTATGTAATTAATTTTCATTTTAAAATTAATTAGTTAGTTAATCTTTATATTATATTAAATATTAAATTTTATTTTAAAATAATCAATTTTATTTTAAAATAATCAATTTTATTTTCTAAATAATTAAAAAATACTTTAATTACAGTAACACTATAGTTTAAATAATAAATATTGACAAAAAAATCAAGTTTCCAGAGTTAGCAAATCGGTCCGTTAAGGAAAGTTTTTCCCAACTGGTTCAGGTTCGAAACGCGGGGGAGCATCGCCGGCGCGGGAACGCGGGAGCATCGCCGGCGCGGGAACGCGGGAGCATCGCCGGCGCGGTGGAGCGCGGGAGCATCGCCGGTGCGGGAACGCGCTGGAGCGCTGGAACGCGGGAGCCGGGATCGTCGCCGGCGTGGTTCAAAATGATTTTTTTTTTTAATTTAACCGGCGGTCTTAAACCGCCGGAAATCCGTCGGATAAATTTACCGCCGGAAATTAATTTCCTACGCCGTTTTTACCGGCGGAAGATAAACCGCCGGAAAACCGCCGGAAAATGGCAAAACCGCCGGAAAAGGTTAAATTTCCGCCGGAAAAGGCCGCCGGAAATGCGGGATTTTCCTGTAGTGTTATTAAAAAATGAAGAGATATTAAACTTTATCATCAATACTATTACTAAATATTTTTTATTTTATTAAATTTAAATACATCTTAGGTAAGTATCACTCTTTTTTATATTTTCTAACCATCTGATATATATCACTCATCAAAGTTCATTTTTGTTATAAACTAAATTACAGGAGAAAGTACAAACAATTTTCTCTTAATCATCTTAGACTAATCACACTAAACATTTTTTATTTATTTTTTTACATTTTGGCGTAACACATTTGAGATAATGTCTTGAGCATACTAGCAAATATATGAAATTATATATTCATATTTTCATATGACTATGATATATCATTTAGTGATAATATTATATATATAGTTGCTTTATTCATTAGAGCATTCCTCTACTATGTACCATACTTATTTTTCTCTTCTATCTTTCAATAAAAAAAAAAAATTCAAAAATGGAGCTTGTTTAGTACACACTAATGCATGCATGCTGCCTAAAACCTAAAGTTTAAAAAATGGATCAATGGATTCACTCTACTTAAAAAAATATTTCATTCCAGTCATTTATCAAAGTTATTCTCTAATGATCTATTATATATTCTCTCTTGAAGAATAAGCATATATTAAGTTACAAAGTAAAGGAGCAAGAGCTGATGATGCATTGTCATAATTATAAGATGCAATTAAGGGGAATGAGATCCAAAGTTAGGCAGAATCATCAAAACCATTAGACTAGGAATTATTTGATGTAAGTTTGATTCATGCTATATATTTCCATTAATTATTTCTAGATACACACTCTAATTGGACTGAGTGTGTAATTTGGTTTCATATTCCTTGAATATTTTGAAGATTACAACATCTTTTTATCTATTGATTGATCAGTTTTTATTTGAAGATTACAATGAAGTTGAAGCCATGCAAGGCCTTGGCCAACCAATGCTGCTATTCATTATCTCAAATGTGAGAACAACAAGTGGCTAGCTAACTTTAAATAACGCATCAATTTGGTGCACTTTGCATTGAAGGACTCTATTGGCTACAAAAGTGATCTAGAAAGCACCTTTTTTTTTTCACTTTAACCTCTTTTTATCTTTGAATATTTATGTGGACAATGCTCTTTCAATATAAAATTTGTGTTACATGCCAAGTTTTAATGTTGCTTTATCATTTTCTTATACATCTGATCGACTCTAATATCAAATGTCATATGAAAAATATTTAAAAAGCATATTGAATTTGTAGATGTGAAAAGATTGATGTCAAAAACGAAGATATTGCTCTACATACTAATATCGGGCTCCCCCCTCCCACCCTATATATATCTATATATATAATTATCCCCAGTATAATTAAACATATTGTGTAGAGGTGTTATTAGCGGGGCAGAGGGGCAGAACCCCGCCAGGGGGCTCTGCCCCCTTGGACCCCGACATATCTGCTAACATTTACTTATAAGTTTTCCCTCCCTAAAACTTATGGATAGTTTCGCCCCTTATTGCTTCAATTAAATATCTTAATGGTTTGTAGAAATAGGCATAAGGTGGGTGACCAAAGTTAACTTAGGAGAACTTTGTACAAAAGGAGACGCTCTATAGATGATATAAAACTTGCATTGTCTAGAAATATATACTATAATACTTTTTGGTAAAAAAGGAGAAGCTCTATAGATGATATAAAACTTGCATTATCTAGAAATATTGTTTTCACATGTTGTTGATAACCTTTTTATATTTTTGAATTCTTATATCATTCATACATTCAGAGGTAATGTGCTCTTGATTGCAATTAATTGTGAAAGATTGTATAATTGAAAATAAAAAAAATGGCTCTCTATATTACTAATCAATCATCTCCAATTATTATTTTTTTCTATTTACATAAGATAGTCTCACCTTTATTAATTACTTTTCATACCATCATAAATTGATTTCACCGTCATAGTGATATTCCCCAATCACTAAAGGAAAATCAAATCTTTTTGGCGGCCCCAACGGCGGGGAAACAAGTTAAATCTATCGGAATTGATGTTTACTGGCGAATTCTAGCTAATTCACCAGAAAAAAATGCACGTCGAAAAGGGATTATCGAAAGAAAAATTTAGTCGAAAATATTTCCAACGGCTTTCCGGCGGATTTATGGGGGATCTACGTGGCCAAAAAATAACGCCTTTTCCAATATTACCCGGTGTAATGTTCCACCAGAATTTTCGGCAGTTTGCCAGAGAAAAATTCCACCAGTAATTCAACGAAAATATTGGCAGAATGTCCATTGGGAGATCCGCCGGAATTTCTAATAAAACATTTCGCCATAAATCTGCCAAAATTTCAGGCGTAAATGTTTTGCCAATAATATGTTTCAAATTCGTCGTATAGTCATTTCCTCCAAAAAAAATCTGCCTTAAATCTACCAAAAACCTTTAGCAAAGGTTAAGAAAAAACACCACCTCATATCAATTTTTTTTAATATTTCAACATGGCAGTCATGTCAATTACTCAATTATGCTACATAATAGTAGAAAATAGTATATATTTCAACATGCACAAACAATAGATCAAAACATAATTAAACATTTTGCAAAAAACTGTCCAATAACATAACTTTTCTATAATTATCAAACACCTTTAAATTAAAAGTATAATTCTTATATATTGACAACCCAACAAAATGTTCATCTGTATAGACAATCTAGTCATAATCTGTACCCTCACTCTCCCGCTTAGCCGATGCAGATTGCTTTCCACTAAGCTGTTTTCTCATTCTCTGAAGCTCCTAAAGTATCTGCATGTGCAAGTTCACTTGTGATTTTCGGACATGCTCTAGCTTTATTGTAAGGGCAGCCAACTGTTGGCTATACAAACTAACTCTCATGGCTGCTTGCAAAGAAGCTGGAGGCTTTCTATGGTGTTGTTCTAAGTTGGCTAACCAATATATTTGATATAAAATGGTTAAAAACAATAACTTTTTAATCTTAAATAAAAAAGATTAGTATATTATATCTAATTTTGCTTCTAAGAAATAAATGAATCCAATGAAATGATAATTTGGATTTAATTTTGTCATTATAAATAAATTATATAATTAAATATAAAAAGAATTTTATTAAAAAATAGGCACAAAATTTTTGCTAAAGTATAAATATTTATTTACTTAAATTTTAAGATTAAAAAAGAAATATTATTTAATTATTGCTTTAAGATTTAGTAAACATTAGAGCTTGGGCCAAACCAATATGCAATTCCAAATACATTTCAAAACACAAAAAACTAATGACTAAATAGATATTTCTTGTGCTTTGAGTCATCGCAATTTGGTAAATTCATTCATAGCAATCCTTGCACTTTACCAATCCAACACTCGGTTGATGTGAAATATTATAAATGTTTTTATTTATTTTTTGTTATGATCATCAAAAAAAGTTTATCGCATCAATGGTTTTACATATTTAGCAAAGTTTATATGAGATATTGTTAGATTTAATCTAAAATTTAGCTTAAATCAGTAGTTAGTACAAATGTTTTGGTCCACTCCAACGACCATTGCTCGCCGACCACGATCAACTCCGACCTACATCGCCCTCCTACTACGATATAAACCTTCAACAATACCTTCATCGCTCGCCAACTATAGTCCATCCAATCTCTGTCGCCCGCCAACTACGGTCCCCTCTCTAACCAACATCGTCCGCTGACTAAAGTTCACTTCGACCACCATCGTCTGCCGACCATGGTCCACTCTGACCTCCATCGCCCGCCTACTACAATATATCTGACCTACATCGCCCACCGACTATGATCTATCCGACCACTGTCACCCATCGACTACAATCCACTCCGACTACAGTCCCTCCTACCCCATCGCCTCCGACTACTATCCCTCCAACCACTGTCGACTACTTGCCACCCGTCAGCTACAACACTTGTGACCTTCGTCGCTCCCTGACTATGGTCTCTCTGACCACCGTCACTCGCCGACTACAGTTCCCTTCGATCTCCGTCACCTGCCGACTACAGTCCGTCCGACCACCATCATCTGCTGACTACAGTTCCTCCGATCACTATCGCACTACTACGGTCCTACTGACGAAACGATAATGCCAATACTCTCTTGAAAGTATCTCTCATGTCATTAGATTCTCTCAACTCCAACTATGTAATATACTCTGTAATTAACAACAAACACTAGTTAATTATTTCAATTGGGTCAGGCTCAGTGGTTTTCCCCCTTTTCAAGATTTTCCACGTAAAAATTTTGGTGTCTCTTAATGCTATTGCACCTCTCTCTTTTATCTATCTATGTTCCAAATCTTCATACAAAACTTGGATGTTAAACTATATATTTTGCTACCGTTGTAAATGTTTCAGGACGCAATAATAATGATAGGGAAATGATTGTGCAACAAGAATATAAAAGATGGCAAAACTTTAAGATTGGAAGACCGAAAGCCATAAACTAGGAAAATTCCATTTCAATGTGAATCTCATGTTGTCATGACTTGTACAATCATTATGAGTTTCAAAATGCATCATATCTAAATGCTTCTCATCCAAGAGCATGTTGAGTGCAAGAGGGAATGCCTAATTACGAAAGGTTCAGACAAATCTATCAATCCAAATTTCATGATCTTAATTTAATGACTATTTGTAGCACACACTAAAGAGTGTCTATTTAATCCTCAAGTTACACAAACAAACTAATCAAACATCAAAGTTTCGTTAAAAAAATGCCTAATTAGGATAAAAAAAGAAGTTTCTAGGTACAAACAAGTCAGTACAAGTGAAGCTCAAACATGTCAGACGCTCAACCACCTGCAAAGAAAACAACAAGAAACCAACTAAAAAAGATGAGTGAATTATATATATCCAGCTACTGAGCTACAGCACCACTCACCCAGCTGAAGGCAAACCTCTCTCCTCTTTTCAAAAGAGGCAGACTGTTATTGACTCTACCACAACCATGAAAATAGCACACCCACCAATGTTGCATATAGTATATTATTTATATGTGGGGGGGGGAGCGAGAGAGAGAGAGAGATTTATTAAATTTGGCTTCTAATTGTAAGGCTTTTGTCATATTATAAGGATGATTGCTTGATTGATAAAAATTTTCTTAATATTAAATAGGACAACAGAGACACAAAGAGACATTATGACATAAAAACTAGAAATTAATACGTATAGATTCAACTCTCCAGCTCCAATTAACTTGTGTAGGAGCTTACCAGTAAAAAAAGTTGTATAGGAGAGAGTGGAGCTTATCAGCCTTTTGTCAACCACTTCCCCTTTCCATGCATGGCCTTAAAGCTGCAATTGTCAAGTCCACATCATCTTTAATCTTTCACACCACCCACAATAAAGGCCAAAAGGCCACAATCAAATTAAATACTCATATATAAGAGAGAATGGGAGTGAGAGAGAGAGAGAGAGAGAGTCATTTGTCTCCTCTCTTATGGGTCGCTTCTTCAGCTGCTTGCATGTATTTGCATTTTAATGGCTTCTTTTGAGCATGCACAATTATAAGAGAAGAGAGCTGAATGAACTTTAAATGGTTTCATGGTGGGGTGAGAGTGTGTGGACGGTGAAAAATTATCATGTGCGGTGTCCGAACATATTCGGAAGTCAATTCTGACTTGTCACATCACCCAATGCCCAGTGCATTGAATGACGTGGAACATTCAGATTGACCTCCGATTACTTTCGGACTCCACATATAATAATCTCTCGTGGACGCTAAGGGTTGATTAGATAAACAATATGAAATTGTATGTAGACTTGACCTACTCATCATCATCATATATTTTTCTCTCCATCTAAATATTGCATCAGATATTAAATTTAGTTTTCATAATCATTTTAATAACTTAATATTCATAATTATCTTAAGTTTAATTATTTTCCTTTCTATTGTGAAACATTTTGATACATATATATTGGATCTTTTTTTATATTTCTTTCAGCATGTCTAATGTTGCATAATACTGTTATTGAAAATAAAATCACATATTGTTTTTTAATGTAAATTACTAAGCATTCATTGAGCAACTCATCAATTATTCTACTATGTAATTGATGACTACTAATAATCCTCATTACTGAAAAATACTCATTTTATCATATCAGTAGTTATTGGTAACATGAATGATGATATAATAATCATGTAAATGATGGGATACATATCATCTTTTTTTTTTATTTAAATATTTCTTCTTCAAGAACATTAATCTATCTCAAATATGAGTACTCGTCATTAGTGCACGTACATATCAGTAATGTTCGAGTGTCACAAACTCAAATGTCAAAAAATCAATATCGTTAATCTTAGTGAGACGATTATTCTGCTCTTGAAGTTACTTATCAACTGCAATGTAAAATAGTTTAATACAATAAGTCTATAATAATACAAAATTTATTAACTTCAACTCCCCGTATTTATCATTGATGAGCCTTTATGTAGAATTCATAATTTGAATATCAATTTTAAAGATGATGCAAAAATAGCGCTGCATTTAATTTGGAATTCATATTTGAAAAATTATTACGTCCGAATTGTGAGTGTATACAGTGTGTGCACACCGTATTCACCGTGTAAACTCTCATATCTTGATATGAAAATCTTAAGTCCGAACTCCACACGTAATAATTTATCTTCGTATTTAGTGCTGAATTTTTTCTTTTCTTAAGTTGCTTTTTTCTAAAACTGATTTTATTTGCAAAATAAATATAGATCGTGCATCACTACTAAAAAAAAAAGGCAGAAATCACAACTTGAACACCAAATCTTATAAAGAAATAAAAATTTGATTTCATATTTATTTTATTTTTTTTTTCTTTCTATCATTTGATATTGGATTATCTTAACCAATATAAATGCGTCACATGTTAAGGTTAAATCCGGACGAACCCAAAATATTGAATAAAAAATAGGTACTCGACAAGCAGATCACTTGCAAGATAGTCTTTAGAAAAATAAATATTATAAGATAATTATTTTGTATTATAAAATAGCAATCAAATATATTTTTTAAAGTAAAAATCATATTGTTTATAAATTTTATTACATATATTTTTTTAATATAAATTTACAGTGTGTTCTCTCGATGTAATTTTTATTTTTCTTGTTTTACAGCTATTTTCTTTATTTTTTTAAAGCGAAGCTAGCATGCAAGTCGAGCACTAAACTCTTCTTAGGCTCCGTTGGTTATGCACTATGCAGCAAATCTACATTTGTTTAGTCCATAGGGTCCCAAAATCAGTGCCATTCCACCAAAAGGTCTCTATTTTTCCTTCACATAGCTGATAGCCCTAGGATCCAGAGCTAAAAATTTGATAATTTATATTTGATAAGCCATGGTCCTTCTAACAACCATCACCTAACCATCATATTCTACTCTTTGTCATTGTTCAATTGTGGTCCTCTAATCACTATTGCTCAACTATATAGTCCCCCAACCGTTATTGCATATTTTTTATCTTTCCTCCTCAATCACCCGGTTATGATCCTTTCGACCACTACCGCATGGCTACAATCCTCTTATCTCTGTCCCTTGACTACAATATTTTGACCTGCATCTCCTAACCACGATTTCCAGAACACCATCACCCTACTACGTTCCTCTGACTATTATCGTCCTACTATGATTCTTCGATATTGTCTTCTAATTATGGCCCTCATGCATCCATCAAGTGACTACAATCATTCTGATCAACTACTATCACACGGCTATGATCCTTCAACCTTCATCCACCTACTACAGTCTTTTGACCTTCGTCACCCCAATATAATACTCTAACCCTATCACCTGACGATGGTCTTATGATCACTATCTCCTAAATACAGTCCCTTGACCCTCATTATCGACTACAATCCTCTAACCACCATCGCTCGATCGCAATCCTTTTGACCACTATCATCTAACTGCGATTCTACAACAATTTTCATATGGCTATAATTCTTTAACTATCATCACCCGACTATGATCCTCCAATCACTTTCGTCTGACTATAATCTTTTGACCACCATTTTTCAACAATGAACCTCCAACAAACATCGTCCTACTATGTCCCTTTAACCATTATTACCCAACTATGATCCCTCAACTAACTTCCCCCAACTACTAGCCTTTGAACACTTACACCCGGCTTCGGCCTTTTGACTACCATCACTCAACTAGAGCCTTTTGACTAATATCATCTAACTACAAAACAGGATTATTGACCTAATAGTGAAGCCTTGGTCAACTATCCTTGGCTCACATGAATTTATCCTTGAAGCTATTTAATTCAGTGATTTAAACAACTAATGTCTTGAGAAGAAATATTACATTTGATAGAATTTTTACATCTTAAAAATTATGATCAACCTCACCTTCCAATTGCTTCGAGATCCATATCACTCAACACAAATTGTGCCATTTCAATTTAAAAATCTTACAATCCCAACACACACGATAGTACTATTACTCGATCTGTGCTCTCCTTCATAAATGTACAATTATGAGCCATATGTTAGCAAAATACTTTATTGATCAAATAAACACTGAGGTTAAAATAGCAACTTAGCTACCAATAATTGGAAGCAGAAGTGCCATTGATATCATAACAAAGGAAAACAAAGGAACCAGCCCAGATGATCCTATTCCTTTGCCACAATGCATAAACTAACATCAAATATATCAACTTTTAATTTGAGGATCAGTCTATGTTAATTTGAAAAAGTAAAAAAATAAAATAAAAATCAATATTAAAAGTGTGAAGAAGAGCATTGTGGATTGAAAAGGTGTAGTCCCCCACATTGTTCACAAGCATCCAGCAATTTGTTTAAGAAGAAAGCAATATACTTTCACTTCAATCACTCATAGAGCAATCCGTGGTCCTCGATCTTAAGATTAGAAGAGGCTCTCATTATTTAATACTCACATCTCATATATGTTTCCACTTGTTAGTTAACCTTACAATGAATAAAAGTTAACTATTTCATCATTACATTATTGTGAGTCTCTACCAACTTTATATTAATTATTTTATTTTTATTTTTTAAACTAATGGCTAACATAGATTCCCCGCTCTCTATGGAGAAATTATTCTGTGCAGTCGCTGGACGGCCTAGAGATGAATTAGGATGCGCCACGTTGCCCAGTATACAACATCGGTACACAGCAAAAAAATGACATGGAACTTCCTGATTCGCCTCTGGAGGCCGTCTGGTGACTGCACAGAATAATTTCTCCTCTCTATAGATCTTCGCTTGCATAGTTACATATTATTGAGAGGAGGGGAGAACGGCTAATTGGAAAGATGAGAGTTGAATGACAGTGATTGAGGGGTCTTAAAAGACGGAAACGATTGGCATCAATGTTGGTTAATGAATAGCCCTGGGAAATGGTGATAAATGGCAACAAGACCGATTGAGGACGAGTGTTAGGATTTGGGCTTATTTTTAATTATAGTATTTCTTAGTTTATTTCATTATTTTCTGATATTCTATGAAATTATCCTATTTCTATTAGCTTTATTTTTAAGGCATTAAATGATGCTTATAATGCTTTATGTTTGGTGAGTTTGATGGGGTTGTGAGAGAAGAGGATAGGGGCTATGAAGGGATGAATAGGTTTGTAAGTAATGGATATGATGCTGTGGAATGTGGTTATTTTTTTAGTTTTCAGTGATTTAAAAGAATTTGTAACAAGTATAATATTCAAAATTAGAAGGTCACTTATGACTTTATTTGGACAGCTTCTTTATTACTTTTTAAAATAAATTTTTAATACAAAATTTCTTTAAAAAGACGTAAAATAAATTAAATAATCACACATAACATTGACAAAGTAAGAACCAGGCTAAATAATGTCTATAATTTCATTATTCGTTTACAAACAAAGATTGACATTAAAGACGGTGATGAATGATTGCAGTCATTAATACAAAATGACGAAGAACATTAATATCAGTCGATGGTCAGTATCAATCAATAATAAGCATAACTCTAAAATTCTCTATAAATCATAAATCTCTCTATATTAAAATTATTTTACATATTTACATTAAAAAATGATCTATTTATTAAATTTTAGAGGGATGAAACTAAAGTCCCCTTAGAGTGTAAGCACTTGAGCATCATGGCATGGGTTTCTTTTGGCCCATTGTGGAAGACAGTTTCAGTCTTTGAGTTGGCACTTTCATTGAGGCAAATAATGTGTGCAAACCTTCAATTATATGTGAGAATGTGGAGTCAACAGAGAATAAATTTAGTTTTTCTCACCCTCTTTCATTTTTTTTCATATCATATGGTCCCAACTAAATCAGTCTTCTATAGTCCTATATATATATATAACATCAAATACACTATTTAGTTAAAACCATGAGAAAAATATATAATAGCTTTATCAAATCGTATATATTTATTACCCAATATAGAAGTAGATGAGTCCAGCTAAGCTCTTACAACTCCTAACTTGAACTTGGGATGGGCAAATCAATAGAGTTTGAGTTCAAATTTAAGGTCAATTCTACAAATCTGTGTTGGCTCACCAATAATGTGGTTTATTATAAAAAAGTGAATATGATTACAACTTTAATAAAAAATGATAAATTTGAAAAGAAATAATAAAAAATAATTAAAAATAAGAAATATAAATAAAAAACTTTTTAGATATTTTTAATAATATTATACTTAAGCTTATACTTTTGATATCAATATCTTTTGAATAAATTAATACTTATCATAGCTTATATAAATTTAACTCGTTAGCTCGCTAAATGAGACTCGCCAGCGTTTTATTAAGCTAAGCTTGAGCTGTTATTATTATTATTATTAATTGACTGAATAATACCCAGCAGGTAGGGGTGTCAATTCGTATCAATGGGTCGGGTACGAGTCGAACTCGGAACTGACTCGGCACTATTCGGGTCAACTCGGACCTGACCCGATTTGGGTCCAGGTCAACCCTACCTAGGGGTGTAAACGAGTCGAGTCGAGTCGAGTTTTGACCCTTATCGAGCTTGGCTCGTTAGATAGATAGCGAGCTCGAACTCGAGCTCGAGCTCGAGTCGAGCTCGACAGTCGAGCTCGAACTCGAGCTCGTGTCACTGTTAACGAGCTCGAGCCGGCTCGCGAGCCGGCTTGCCAGCCATGGGCGAGAATTTTTAAATTTAGGCGGGATTTTTAAAAAAATTTAAAATTAGGCGGGATTTTTAAACTTTAAGCGGGATTTTTAAAACTTAAACAAATTTTTTATAAAAATATGAAATATTTCACTTTTAAATAAATTTTAGGTGATTATTATTATATTTTTTTAATATTTAAATTTAATAAATAAAATAAAATTATTTTTAAAAATATTAATATTTAATCGAGCCGGCTCGCGAGCTCACGAGCCAAGCCGGCTCGAGCTCGAGCTCGTTTACTAAACGAGCTCGAACTCGAGCTCGAGCTCGACTCGTGAGCTCGATAAGCTCGGCTCGCGAGCTCATAAACGAGTCGAGCTCGAGCCGGCTAGCCGGCTCGGCTCACTTACACCCCTAACCCTACCCGACACGAATGACCCGGGATGACCCAAAATTGTTAAATTTTTTTGTCAAAATTGGGTCAATCTTTAATTTTCAGGTCAAAAATGGGTCAATCTCTAGTTTTCAGGTCAAATACGAGTTTTCATGTCAATTTCGAGTTGCTGGGTCAACCCGAACCTGACCCGATTTTTAAAACGAATTAATTTGTTGAACCCGAATCCGTCCCGTTTCGAGTCCGGGCTGCCCCGAACCCAAATTCTTTTGGATCGGATTTGGATTGAGTTTCAAGCCGTGTCAAAAATTGACACTCTTACAGGCCAGCAGCATTCCGAATGACGAATACGAAGCAAACGGGGAGCATATTTTATAAGTAGAAGGGAAATCGGGTAGCACGGACGCGTGGGGGCCCCGACTAAGAACACGTATGAGCCACACGAGGGAGACACGTGCGAGAGATCCAGCTGGCACGCTCACCGGGCTACCCGACGGAGAAGACGGCGTGTGGGCCCCTATCCCTCGCGGATGGCCCCACCGAATTTCGGGCTACGGGTGGGACCCGCTAACGTGGATTCTCGTGCGCAACCAACTATAAGAATACAGCTCTCCCCACTTCTCAGTTGCACCGGGACAAGAACTGAGGCATTAACAAACCCTTCTAAGCTCTTTAGCTCTCTCTACCTATCTCACTCTAAAGCCCCTAAAGCCCTTGCTTTCGATCGGAGATGACGAATCAGAATGTGGTGGTACCGGAATCGATGGAGATTGCGGTGGCGGCGGTGGCTAATCCGGCGCCGATGTTCCCTTATCTGCTGCCGAAGGGCGGTGGTGCTTCCGCCGGCGGCGTCAGAGGCGGATTCGGCATCAGACGTAAGTGTCTGCCTCAGCTGGATCTTGCTGAGAATGGTGGAAGTGGTAGGATCAATGTATGGATTGAAACAATGGAAGCCTCTTCGCCGAAGCACAAGTCGGCGGCGACTCTTGGTGTCTCCGCCTCAATCACAGGTCCGCACGAGCATTCGACCTGGATGGTGAGCGATTAAGGGAATTTTTTTTTTTTCTTTATGTGATATGGGTTTTGATTTTCTTTGCTGTTTAATGGGTTTATGGTAATGAACGCAGTTGAGCCACCCGTCGGCGCTGAGCATGTTCGATGAGATCACAAAAGAGTTGATTGGGAAGCAGGTTGTGATGTTTCTCGACTATGACGGCACGCTCTCACCCATCGTTGATGACCCCGACCGTGCCTTCATGTCCGACGCGGTTTGTGACCTGCTTTCATATGTGCTTCATATATGAGTTTTAACATCTCTGGCATTATGATATGTTGTTATTGATTCCAGATGAGAGATGCGGTTAGAGATGTGGCGCGATATTTCCCAACGGCAATTGTGAGTGGCCGGTGCCGGAACAAGGTACATTTTCTTTTCTCCGTGGTTCTCTTTGTATTTCTTTATTTCTTTATGCTCATTTTCTTTTGCCGTTCTGAGAAAGAGAACTCTTGATTGCTGGTGGGCAGGTCTACAGCTTTGTGAGATTGGCAGAGCTGTACTATGCTGGTAGCCATGGAATGGACATCAAAGTTCCAGCTAAGGGACCCAGTTTGAAGAAACCTAATGTTAGTGCTTTCAAGATTCTTCCTCCTCCATAAAAATTAAAATTTGAAAATAAAATTAAGAAAATACACTGATAACTATACATTTGTGCTTCGAAATAGGATTTTTGTTAGGATTTATGCTTATGTATTTTTGTTATTTTATTTATTTTATTTTATTTTTGGCTCAGGGTAAAGCCGTTCTGTTTCAACCAGCTAGTAAGTTCCTCCCGATGATAGATAAGGTGTGATTTATGGTTTATTGAAATTTTTTACTTTATTGCTGACAGCAATATTTCATGGAATATGTGACTGTGTATTGAAAGGCATCTGTGTGATTATCTTATAAAGGTCTATAGAACCTTGCTGGAAGCGACCAAATCTACTCCTGGGGCCAAGGTGGAGAACAACAAGTTCTGTGTGTCTGTCCACTTTAGATGTGTGGATGAAAAGGTACTGAATCATATTATAGTTCTAAGCTTTTCTTTTCTACTTTTTTGGTTTTTTTTTTTTTTTTAACAAGATGAGTTCTTTCTCTCTTCCTAGAGGTGGAGAGCTTTAGCCGACCGAGTTAAATCGGTGTTGAAAGAGTACCCAAAGCTACGGCTAACTCCAGGAAGAAAGGTAGAAATTTTGGTGCTTCAAGCCACTTGCTAAAGTTTACCGTAGATAATTTGTTTTGTTGCTTGCTTTTAAAGCATGAATGTGACAAGTTCTTGGACTTCTCGGCCTTCAGGTGCTAGAGATTCGCCCCATTATTAAATGGGACAAAGGGAGGGCCATGGAGTTCCTGTTAAAGTCTCTTGGTAAGTTGTAGGACAGGTTTTAGACACATTACATCAAGTCGTTTTCATAGTTTTGTTTCTTTTTGTTCCAGTTTTTCGATTTTTTTTTTAAATGGTGAGTGTCAAACAAGCCTAAATTTGATGTAGATGAGATTCGAATCAAAAAACTTCATCTATTAAACTAGCTTACCCACAGTTTATCAAAAACTTTGTATGATTATGTCATAATGTTTTCTGCGCAGGATTCGCAGACTGCAAGGACGTATTTCCTGTTTATATTGGTGATGATCTAACAGATGAAGATGCTTTCAAGGTATGCAAGGTTTGTTATTTGTTATCAAAATATCAGATTTTGCTCAAACTTCTTGTCTTTGGGTACATTGCTTCCACACAGTTGGGTTTTAAGAGCTAATGTCATTACAATAAAGAAGTATTTCTATAGCATCCATTATCCTGAGTGTTTTCTGGTGATCATATGTAATAATGGCATGAACTTGAAATTTCTGCTAATTTGTATTTATTTGTCAGCCACATGATAATTTTATATATATATATATATATATATATATATATATATATATATATATATATATATATATATATATATATATATATATATATATATATATATATATATATATATATATATTTATTATTATTATTTTTTTTTTCTTGTTATAATTTTGAATAGTCAACAGTTTTATCATGCGGATGTTTTGTAGTATGATTTCACTATTTTGCCCTTTATTTTATTTATTTATTTATTCCATCACTATTAGGTGTTGAGAAACAGAGGACAAGGCTTTGGTATACTGGTTTCTAAAATTCCCAAGGAAACAAGCGCCTCTTATTCTCTTCAAGAACCATCTGAGGTATGTTAAACTAACACCAAGCCTCTCTGTCTTTTGAACTTTTTAGTGCTTTTGGATATTTTTGATATTGGTTAAGTTATTCACAAGGATCACATGACGGTTACTCTTGTGTAACCTTCTTTGTTTGTCTTGAAAATGTCAAGTTGCTGATTTTTTTATTCTCTGAAATTATTTCTAAGGTTATGGACTTCTTGCAACGGCTAGTGGAGTGGAAGAGACTGACCTTGAAGTCTTGTACAATGGTGTAGATTGGATAAAATATGTGCTCCGCACCACCCATTAAAGCAAAGGGTGGGATAGTTGGGATAGAAAATGCATGTATTTCCTCTAGGAAGGAAAAATTGAGTGCCTTTTGTTCTTCTTTCTTTCCTTCCTTGCTCCCCCCTTCCCCTTTTGGATCTTTGTTGGGCTTCAAAGCATTGTAAACTAGCTTTCTTGACCCTTCACAAGCAGCTAAGTATTTGTAATTATTTCCATGTACAAGGAAAAAAGTAAGTAATAGCAATTGTTCTTTTTGTTCTCTATATCGAACTTGTTCCTCCTGAAGCAGTGGTGAAGGGTGGATGGGGGTGGCTTACATTCCCGTATATTTTGGATATGTTATCTTCTCTTTATACATATTAATGAAAGTTTTGTCCATCAATCATCATGCAATTATGCATATAATGACAGATATCCCTATCCTAAATTTGGCCTAAACCCTTTTGTCTCCTCCGTTTAAATCTTGGTTTCACTATTGTGAACTTGAATGTTCGTAGATTGATTGGCCATTAGAGCAATTACAAGGGTTGTACATGAAAGTTGTGGTGTTTAGAAAATAATTAAGGATGACTTCTACTACAAGTATAGTTAAAAAAGTGCTATTCTGAAATAGTTTACTCAGAACCACGCTGCATTTATTTTGTTTATGTGCAGGTAGAACGGAGGACGTGAGTCCTATTATATTTAATTGTTTGCCCTCTCAAAAGCCATGCAAATGCCCAGTGTTACATGAGCTGTACTTCTTTGTCTTTTAAGCAAGGTTTGACCACAGCAGCAGCACCTATGTTTAGTGATAATTGATAAAAGAAGCAGAGCCATTGGTCTTGATTTTGGTGAGCTGGCTTTTTCCACTGCACAAAAGGTAGAATGCTGATTTGGGATGAATTATTCTGTGCGGATGCCGAACGACGTCCAGAGCCCATGAAAATGCGCCGCGTCACCCCTACTCGGTACCGTGGCTCGGTATTGCTCGGTACTGAGCTCGGTACTGCTCAGTACTGGATGATGTGGCTGCACCTAATTGGCCTCTAGACTGTAAGCTATATCTGGTGTCCGCACAGAATAATCTCTCCTGATTTGGAGAGTGATACAAGATAACATATGGGCTGTTAAGCATGAAGTAAACAGTATTTTCTTCCTTATTCTAAGGCAATAGTTTATGATAGGCACCATTATCGTAGCAGCTATAGTAAAACTCACAATTTGATTAGCAGAAGCAGATTATTTTTCAGGAAAGATTTGATTATTTGTGTTAGATACATTCAAATCATTGCATCAGTGCCAAAACAAGTTGACTTTTTGTGAAATATCGCACAGATTATTTTGAAATTTCTTGAACCATATTTTAATCCCAAGAAATACATGTCTAGCAATAATCCTGGGTCTCATCAATCGTGGAGGTTGCATACCATTTTCAGGTTGTCTTTTAGGTTCAAGTTCATCATATCAGATCATTCTTTCTGGAAAAATCTGAAAGTTGCTTTCAGGCACCTTAGTCCAAACATTTAGATGGCAATTTCCATTGTGAAGAGCATGATTGTTCCCCTGTGCAGCTTCACCAAGACTCACTAGCACTAGAAGTATTTTCCCTAAAAGAACAAAGAAAAAAAAAAACTTTCAGAAGCTAATCCACTCACCAGGCTTTCTGCAACCCTAGAATTCCGAAATTAGCATGCATATCATGCACGACTTATACTCTGATTACTCTTATGTCGGTACATCGAAATTTTAAGTTGATATTTGATTAGAATACTTAATTGAACAAATTAACTCTCAAAAAGTTGATTATGACTAATTTACAAATTATAAGTAAATTTAATGACAAGACTATATATTAGCACTAAAGTTGTTTTGGCTCTTATGTTAGTGCTTTGAGATTTTGAATTGATATTTTGATGGCAATACTTTATTGACTAAATTAACTCACATAAAGTTGATTGTAGCTAACTTACAAAGGATTAGTTTATTGACAAGACACCATATTATCATTAAAATGGAATGATTATAGAATAAGCTGGCATTCTAATGAAAATAACACTATTGTTCACTTATGATTGTTAGTGCCAATGCAAATTCAGCACTCAAGTCGTTTACTTCTTTGGAACATGTTTCTAAGGGACTTTTTGGTTAGTTTCAACCACTTTACCAGTTTAAGAAGGAAAGAAATTAAAAGCTAGGCATTAATGTAACACTTTTGCAGCATACCAAATAAACAACATAAGATTTCCTGCAATTTGTTTACAGTCATTTTGCAGCAAACCAAACAGCCAGCCCCTTGAACAAAAGTTAAGAATATATTTATTCTTTCATGATGATTTTACTTCATATCCATCCATTTTCATGCTTCTTGAAAACAAAGAAGGCTTATTTTGGTTGATGATTGTTTTGCAAATGGTAGGAATTCAACAACAACAACATCAAGCCTTTGTCCCTCTATGTGGGGTCGGCTACATGAATCTTTTTTCGTCATTGTGTCCTGTTAAAAGTCAAATTCTCATTCAAATCTAATAAAGAAAGATCATTTCTAATATTTTCGAACCAAGTCTTTTTAAGTCTATCTCTACATTTTTTAACATAAGTCAAATCTAATACCTTAAATTTCCTAACCAGGGCATCGAAAGGCCTCCGTTAAATGCAACCAAACCATCTAAGACGGCTCTCTCTAACCTTTTCACATCAGCCAAAAATTAATTGCCTAAGCTTCATTTTGTTTACCTCGATTTCCTTTAACCCAAACACAACATACTACATTAATGAAATGCACACCTGAAAATCAGCTTTTGCCCAACAGCTACGCTGCATTTAGCTGTCACCAATTAAAGTGCATTCAAGGCAGGGGTGTGCATTTTCATGATCATCCTAAAAGACTTAGGAAATCATAAATTCATTAAAGGTGTTCAAAATCCCACTAGTCATTTATGGGATAAATGTTGCTAGAACTTCTAGAATCCCATCCCATATTCTGATTAAAAGTACTTGAACCACACAAGAGTTATTATTGTTGACAGAAGGAACCAGGAAGTCCAGTCTCCATCTTCTTTCTTTACAAGTCTACTTAAATAGGAACATTGTTAACTCCATTTAATAATTTAACTGCTACGCCATTGGCCTCCTTCTGTCTCAGCCAATCCCATATAGAAAGGAGTAAGAGTGGTGTCTTTCACCATTTTTCTTAGGTCATTTTCTCTTTTTATAGAGAAGTTTGTGACGCCCTTCCTAGTAAGGACATGAAAGCGAGTGAGAGATGGAGACCTCAACTAGCTGTTTGAGTGAGGAGTTGGATTCCATTAGTAGCGCTTGAGAGCCCACGCCTTAAAGTTAGAAATTCAGTTCTATCATACCATCATTGGTGCTAAGCTTCCATGAACAAAGCCATTGGATGACCCATATCATTGATGGCAGAAGCCTCAACTGTCCAAGCCCTTCACTCACCTACCAATCATTAAGCATTTCAATCACATTGTTAGATAAAGGAAAACCGTGAGTCTCTTGAAAAATTATTACGTGCGGCGTCCGGAGGCAAATTCGAACGTGCCACATCATCAGGACCCAGTGCAGCCAGGTGACGTGGCTTGTCCGGATTCGCCTCCGGACGATCCGGACACCGCACGTAATAATATCTCGAGTCTCTCAAACCCAGTTTTGCTGTTAAGAGAAAGCTAGAGGGCTAGCCTAGGATCTGATGATGCTTTGCACATATGAAACACATGAAGTTTTATTAAGATATGATTTTAATCGAATCTTTACGGTGTTCATTTCCCATGCTTTCATGATTCATTACATGTCGCCCCTCAGGCCTACAGTCTCTTCACATGTTACTTCTAAGAATCTAGATTGAAAGTAGTAAAAAGATTAACTGTGATAAGCAGGCATATTTTATGTAATTGGAGCACGATTAGCCAGGTAAAATCCATGCCTCTGCCTTGGTCTCGGGGCTACACCTGTTGCCTCAAGGAGGTTTGGAGTGGCTGGATTGGTGATCTACAGATGTTTGATTGGCCAATGCTGCTTTTAAATAAGCAAAAAAGATTATGATTGCATCAGTATTCTTTGTTTCTTCTTTGCACATGGTGGTGTGGTATGCTCTTGAATTGGAGGATTATTACGTGCGGTGTCCAGACCGTCCGGAGGCAAATCCGGACGCGCCACGTCACCCAAATGCACCGGATCCTGGTTGACATGGCACGTCTGGATTTACTTACGAACGAATCCGGACGCTGCACGTAATAATTTTTCCCTGATAGAATTGGGTACCTCCTGCAGAAAAAAACATAATTGGAGGAGATAAGGCTCCTTCCCAATTCCATGACAGCATTGGTACTGTTAATGTTTTCTATGAAGCTAAGCTCATTATTTACTGTTATAGAGATTCCCATCCCTTTATATAAAAATTAATGAGAGTGGTAGGTTCTGCTCCTGGAATTTGATACTGGAATGGTTAAATCTTTTTTGTGATCGAGGTACCTTCTGTTTGATAGTTGTATATATATGGGTGCTTTTTAAAGTTTGGTGGAGCATGCGCCAAGAGCAATGGCGTGCAGAAGAATAAAAAAATAAACTGGGCGGATAATATCACTGATACAAATTTTGAGTTTTTAACATATCAAGCTTGATGGGAAAGATGAAGATTTTACAATATAAAACCTTGGTGCATTCCCTTAAGCTAGATCTCATGTGCCTACTGGAAACTAAGTTCAAGATGACAACTACATATGACATTTTTGTTTTTGATATTTAGGCAAACTAAAGCAAATTCACATACATCATCACATATGTAAGATTAAAAACCCAAAACCTCTTAGTTTATAGTCAAAGCTCCCAACCAAACAAGGGTGGATCCACCTTGAGCTTTATTATATGATTCTTTAGGTAATTTACCCCCTCCATATATTTTTTAGTCTTTATTACATGGATTTTTAGGCAATTTGATGTAGGTAATCAGCACATAATGGAAACTGGGAAAACAAAGGAATAAAACCAATGGAACAGGAAGATAAAACTTATATAGCTTTTAGAATAATAATCAACTTCCTTGCCCTCTCCCTCCTATGGAGTATATATTTCTCCAGCTAAAGTATACTATAATCAGCTAAGAAAATAAAAAGCTTACTCAAGTACTAACGGTCTAAAGCAGAAAATAAAATGAAACAAAAAGGTAGTGGTGGACGTCTCCCTACCAACGGTCCATGTGCCTAACACATTGTCCATGTAGACTACACCCACAAAGATGCTCCGCATCACAATTGCCCCTCTAAAAGTTTTAAAATATTATGATATTTAGGCAATTGCCCCCAGAATAATTAAACATATTGTGTAGATGTATTATTGTTAGAGAATGATAAACCAAATGCAAAAAGAAATAGTAAAGACAACCCAAAAATATCATGGTAGGTTGAACACCGCTAGGGGGCGATGCCCCCTTGGACCCCGAACATATATGTGAAATGTACAACGATCAAGGATATGAACAAATATGGGTCGAGCTAAATTCTACACTTTTACTTATAAGTTTGCACCCCTAAAAATTAAGACTGGTTCCACCACTGCTACCAACGAACTAAGATGAGATGCGTCTTGCGACTCTCTGTGTATGTAAATATTCCAAACACAACATTTATTGCTCTCATTACTAAATCTCAGCATGAAATGATTTCATTGACATTAGAAAAAGCTTGGTTTTCTTTTCTTAAAGCACATGCTTTTAACTTAGAACACAGGTCTTGCTGAGCTTTTATTATTTTCCCTCAGGTTTTATATTTGATAGCTCAAATGTGTCTTGAGTTATGTTCTGTCAATAATTGTAGCTATTTTTTTCTTGATAAATTGATCTAATGAATGGATATAATAGATGGTTTTTACCTTCAAACATTTTAGAATAAAAGTTTTGTTTTTTCCCTTCACTTTCGAAAGCAGAGCATTTAGGCTTTGTTTGTTTTTTTTGTGCTTTTGTAAAAGACAGTTTTAAAAAACATTAGTTTAGAAAATGGAGTTTTCTAATAGAGAAGCATGTATAAAAAGCTTTCTCAAAACTGCAGAAAAAATGAAAAAAAGGAGTTATTGGGAACATGATTTGACAAACCAAACAACACAAAAAAAAAACCTCCGTTTTCGAAAACGGGAAAGACAAAAAAATGCTCAAACAAACAAAGCCTTAGTTATGGCTGACAAGGCTCGGCTTTCATAGTTGATTCAACAAAGAATAGGACTCAAATTTAAGATATGTCAAAATGGGTTGACGGATCAGATTGAACTCCAAGCTGAATCAATTAACCCAACTAGTTTAACCAACTGGTTAAAAATATCAATTTGAACTTAACTTGCTAGCAACCTGAATGATCAAAACCTGGGCCATTAATCCGTTTGGGATAAGGCTTCGTTTGGAACAGCTTTCGTAATGCTTTTTAAAATAAATTTTTAATACAAAATTTTTAAATTCAAAAAAAAAATTGTACTAAAAAGCTATTTTAGAAAGCAAGAAGAAAGCCGTCCCAATTGAAGCCTAAGGTTTTATTTGGGAGGATTTTTTTATGCTTCTTAAAACAGCTTTGTAGTACAAAATTTTTAATTTTTTTACTAAAAAATTACTTTATAAATCAGTAAGAAATCCGTCTCAAATGAGGCTCAAAATAAAAATTATAATTAATTAACAATAAAATTTAAGATATTTGATAAAAAAAAAAAAAAAAAAAAAGAGAGAGATGGGAAGCTATAATTAAATGTGACCTATATAAGAATTATTTATGGTTTAAATTTCATAAATTTTTATATTAATTTAATAAAATACAAATATTTTCGAACTTTATGATTTTTTTAAACTCTGACAAATGGGCCGTGGATATTGATTTGGACCGGGCCTCCAAGTAGCACTATCTTATTCCAATTTTGATTAGCTTGACTACTTGTAGAAGCCTTCGTAATTTTAGGCCCATTTAAACAGAAGCTTAAGCCCTTCCCTAATATCTTTTTAGTTTTTCTTATTTCTCTTTTTTTTTTTCCTCCCCTTTTTTCAATTCTCATTCGAGGATTTCTACATAAGAAGACCCTTCGGAGGGAGAAATTATTGTGTGTAGCTTCTCGTCCGGACTCCAATCATGTCTTGACACATAATTTTTCATTTTTTTTTTTAATACAGCCACATGGATTTTTTATTAATGCGTGATCCGATGACTCGGCTCAGCTAATTAAATTAGTGCGCTTTTATTTTTAAACCAAGCTTCATCCCCAAATTTTAGTTCTTCAAATTTTAGGGTTTTAACGGAATAAAACTTTTCATACTTGCTAAGAAAAAAAAAATGAGGATCATACAATGAACAAGTAATAGGCGATGATGTTGGATACAGATTTGGAGGACATTCAATTCTTTGATGAGAGGACATACTCAAGTGATAGTGTGGAGGCAGAAAACTTAAAGATAACAAGATTGTAGCCAACCATGGAGAGTTTACAGAATAGAGCGGAGAGTGCAAGGTTGGTTGAAACATAAGTGAATTTGGTTGGACGACCTGCATATTTTAACTTATCAGTAAATTTATAACTCTTCTAAAGTTTATATTTTGGGGATTTTTTTAAATATTGTCTGCTCCATATACCTGATTTTGAGTTTATAAATAGATCCTCTAGAAATAGTGATATTCTTAGAAGGGGTACATAAACTTTTTATACCATCTACACAATGTTTGTACAAAGGGATTTCCTTGCCTTTTGTGGATCCTCTTATACATAAGCTTGTACACATTGATTGGATGATTATACAAATATTATGTACAGCTTGTACACACAATGTGTACAAGGTTGTACACACAATGTGTACAAGGTTGTACACGGTGTGCGTGCAAGGGCTTTTCACCTTGTACATATTGTGGGTATAGGAAAATTCTTTATCGTTTTTTATTTTTAACATGTATAAATAGGTCATGTTGATTTCCTCTTAATATTTTTTGCATTGTACATAAGCGTATATAATGGTGAGAAGGAAGCATAATAGGCTTATTGTAGGTATGTACTTAATAATGATTTTAGTGTTCGCAAGGAACATCATATTTACGGGTCAAATTCTAGGAAGATAAGATGCAAGAATTTTGTATGTTCAAAATATAGTTTCAAGAATGTCCTGGTTTGAGTTCCTAAATAAAATATTGAAAATCAAATACCATGATTGATTGTCCATCTATGATTAAATATATAGTGGATAAAGTTGGAAATTAGAAAGTGCAAAAATTTATAGAAAACCACAATCATTAGTTGGCTAAGCCAGAAAACCACTAAGATCATGTAAGAACAAGAGTGATGAGAAATTATCAGTTCATAAAATAATGATAGAGGCCAGAATTATAACCGTTAATGTATTTTGCTATATTGTCGATGAAGTTAAAGGTATCAAGAATGTCAGATTCTCTAAGAGAAATTCATACAACTACATTAAAAAAGAGAAAAGAGCAAAATTGATTATGGGGATATTAATTCTTTAATTTAACTATTTAAAAATTGGCAAGTTGATGACCCTTTATTCGCATGGGACATCCAAATTGATGAATTTGATAGGTTGTTGAATTTCTTTTAGGTTGATGGGATGGGTATGATAGATTATGATATTGCTTTGGAGGTATGATAATTTTTTATACTAGTTATAGGCTTAAGAAATATAATTTAGTATGTGAACTATTTATCAGGGTTAAAAATTATTGGCAGAATATTCTGCTTATGGTGGTTTTCTTGTGAGAGGAAATAATTGAATCATTTACTTGGTTGTTTAAAATATTTAATAAATAATTGGTGATAAAAATCCAATAACAACATTTACTAATCAAGATCGTGCAATGGCTAGGACCATAAAGTTGCATTACCTCACACATGTCATAAACTATGTCAATGAAACATCTCTAAGAAGGCTCCATCTAAAGTTTGTTGCTTCAATAGCAACGATATATTCAAATGACTCTTTTATAAGTGTTTGAGCAAGTGTGATTCTAACAAAGAGTTTGAAAAAATATAGACTGAAATGATCACATAATGGGGCCTTCATAGAAATGTTTGGTTGGATGAACTCTATAGAATAAAAAATAAGTGGCCAACAACATTCAATAAAAATTATTTTACTATAGGCATTCTATCTGCACAGCTTAGTGAGTCTACTAATAATATGTGTCATGTCATTTCATATGCAATAAGTTCAATAACTGATTATTTTTTGGGCCTATAAAAGGTGGTGATCGTATGGCGTCGAAATGAGCATGATCAATGCTTTAAACATAGTCAGTGCACAGTAGTGCCTGTAATAAAAAGCAACTCAATATTAAAGCAAAATGCTCGACTTTACTCCACAAAGCTTTATTTATTTTTGAGGAAGAATTTTACATGGTGTGGATGCAATGAGTATAGAGTATGCCTCAAGTAATTCTTTAAATTTTTTCATTAGGAGTAAGGAGAATACGAATCAGTCAATCCCTTGGGTTATTCATTTCGATGCAAAATACGATAGTTTTCAATGCACCTGTGAGAAGTTTGAGACGCTGGGCTTATTATGTTCTTATTCCATGACAATTTTGAGTCAATTATATATTATGAATATCCATGAGAAGTATCTACTTCCGCTATATATATATATATATATATATATATATATATATATATATATATATATATATATAATGGCCGCATGTTCACAAGTACATGAAAGACATCTGAAGAAGGTAGTGACATAATATTCAAAAATCATATTAACAGATTCTCATATCAAATTACCATATGAGTATAAGGGAACAAAGAGGTAGAACAATACATGCTAGCTGTAATAAAGGACACGACTAAAAATATCAATGTGATTCTTGATGGCAAGAGAAAGAACCACAAGTTCTTAAGCAATACAAAGCGTGGGGTTACAAAATTTAAAAATCCACCAAAGTGTGGACCTAAAGGGTTCTTTAATGCAAGGTTGAAAGGCCATTGAAAAAAAAAAGAAAAAATCTGAAAAGTTAGTTGATATCCCATATTTATTTTAATGTGTGTATAGTATATGTACAATCTTTCTATTAGTTTCTTCAAACTTTTACATAATGTGTATAAAGGAATCAACAAAGTGTCTTATACACACACTACGTACAAGGTGTACACAATATGTTTATAATTTTTATATTAGTTTTTATAAACTTGTACATAATGTGTACAAGGGAATCCACAAAGTTTCTTGTACATACACTATGTACAAGTTTGTACACATTGTGTGTACTGTTGCGACCCATGATCCCGAGTTTGAGATTTTGATGATGACAAATAATGTCGCCTGAACTACTCTTCATTGAATATCATTTATTATTTGCTATTGTCCGTGAGTACTAACATTTCAGGAAGATCACAAGCCACTCAGGACAACGGGAAGCCTCAAGACTAGTTAGATTAGTAGTATGAGTCTGACAATGTAATTTGTTATTTATTTTATTTTTTATTTTCTTGAATCTGGCCACAAAATGCAGGTGAGTTTGAGCAATCATGCACACACACAGGGGGAGAGAGTTTTTAAAAGTAAAAAAATATAGTTTTTCATTGTCTGTTAATCGTACTATACGAAGTTATTTCGTACTGTACGATATTATATTATAAACGTGTTCTGTGAACAAATCGTACGGTACTAATATTATCGTATTGTACGATGTGTTTCAAATCTAAAACCCTAGCCGTCACATTAACTTAAGTAAGTTATTTTGCACTGTTCGTACTGTACGAAGACCTTCGTACTGTACGCTCTATTTTAAATACTTACTTAATTTAACCCATGATTAGTGCAAGAAGTCAAGGCTTAATTACAAATTGAAAATCATATTGTACGAACACATTCGTACAATACGATGAACATAGATGAATTTAGATCGTTCCGGAGATCATCCTGGACAATCCCTTATTTTTATCTCATCGTATTGTATGATATCTATCGTATCATACGATGAACAGAGACGACATTTGATTGTCCCGAAATTCGTCCTGGACGATGCCTTGATTTTCACCATTCGTACTGTATGATGTGTATCGTATCATACGATGAACAGAGACAACATTTGATCGTCCCGGCTATCGTCCTGTACGAGCAGTAGTGTTGAGGATCATACTGTACGATTTAGTATCGTAACGTACGATTAGATTTTGAACTGTTCGTACAAATTCGTACCAGGAAGAAGCATGTTTATACATGTCGTACTGTACGATGAGAAATCATACTGTACGATTGTAACGGCTACTTTTGAAAATTTTAGGGATTTTGGAGCCCATTTTATTTGTCAAAATTGTTATATTTTAAGAGAGAGACAGAAGAGGAAAATGTGATTAGAGAGGAAATCCTTGGGAGAGAGCTCTTGAGAAGTTTTGAGGGATTGAGAGAGGAAGGAGAATGTGAGCTTGGTGAGGGAGAAGAGGTGTGAGGGAGATCACACGGTTGCTCTGATCTTGCTACATCTTGCTCCTCCTATGGCCCGGGAAGAACTTGAGGGAGGCTCTCTAAGGGGGAGACTCTTCTACATCCGTGACCTCAAGGTGCTCTGCTTTCTCCAGGAGGGAGAAAAATGAGAAGGTTCTCTGCCGTCACCAGGAGTGTGAAAACAGCGCTTGGCACTCCGCCACGCCGGGTTGGTGAAAGGTAGTATTGTAAGGGCTTCTCCGCCTTGCCGAGGGGGGCAAAAGGAGAGCTATAGTTTATAGTGAAATTCCCAGAGCGGAGGACTCCGGGGAGTGGACGTAGGTCATGGTTTGACCGAACCATTATAAAAATTCTGGTGTGTTTTTTCCTTATCGCTTTTTATTCTTGTGTGCATTTTATTTTCATAATACTTACTTGGTGAAAACTTGTGAAAGAAAAAGGATTCTATTGTTGCACGTTGAGTACAATTGTTTGCCTTCGTAGTAGTTTAAATTTTCATGTTAAATTTATGTATTTTTTTCAAGCTAATTAATATTTGAACATAATTGAGTAAGACACTTCTCTCTACAGCTTAAAAAAAGCTATGATGTTTTTTTCTCCTGAAAGTTCTATGGCATACAAGTTCACATATTGAACAATTTTTATGTATACAGATAGCTCTAAATGTTTACCGTTACATAATATCCAAAAAACAAGTTTGTTTTTCATACTAAACAACTAAAGAGGATGAAGAGAGTGATGACCAATCATTCCTTCTTGAAGATTAAGAGCATAGTAATCTCTGTGATGAATGATCGTTCATTTCGGATTCTGCACGTAATAATCTCTGTTGAACTTGATGAGAGCTCCGAATTCAAAACCCTAAAATTTTTTGTCTTCCACGAGTTTTCAAAACTGAACTGACTCATCTGCTTTATTTTTTTTCAAATCTATAACATGCGGATTGTGTCGAGCCATGCATCAATAAAAAAGAAATCCACGTTAGATTTTTACTATATAGAAGCGCAATTTCACAGAAGAACAGTCTCCGAAAGAGATTTTCCTTTTTTAATATAATTTGATTAAAGAAGTTTTTAATGCAACTTTTTGGTCATTTCTTTCATAGATTTTGGCAAGAAATCAAATCACCTACTTATCTTCTTGTCCATTACTTCTGAAAATTAATCTCAGATCAATTTTATATTGCAATTAATGTGAAGACCGGTTTAGGCTGGGCTGGTTCGGTTGAACCGGCAGCCGACCAATGACGGTTCTGAGAGAGAGAGAGAGAGAGAGGTGTATTTCGTTTTTTTTTTTCAAATTTAGCAAACGATTATTTTCAATGGTAAGAATTGATCATTTTTTTTCATTTCTATCATTAAAGGAGTACTAATTTGGGAGAAGTTTCAATGAGCGAGAGAAACTACCGAGGAAAAAGAAGGAAAAAGATTTGTTGGATTTTCTTTCGGATTTCGTATAAATCTTCTTCTTTTATTTCGTTTAAAGCGAACAATATATTTCTTGAAGGTAAAGAAAGAGATTTCAAGCAAAGAGAGAATTTTGAGAGATGAAGAAGAATATATGGATTTTAAGAAAATTCCTATTTTGTAAGTAAATTCTCCATGTTATAGCTTTAATTAAATTTTATTAATTAATCATATTTCTTTCATGAAAGTTATATTGTGCAATTTTAAAAATTTGGGAGAAATAAATCAAGATTATAGGAGTTGATGAGCTAAGGATTCAACAAAAAAAAAAGGAATTTGAGATTAGAGGTTGTACCCAGGCCAACATCAAAGACTTGAGAGATTCAAAGTGGATAAATTATGTTGTTTTATGATTTCATTCATGTTTGGAATCTTTTAAGTAATTAATTAATTGTGTATTACATAATGTTAAAGATAAACATCTTATGATTTTATAATCTTATGAATAAATTCATTCATTATAAAGGTTTGAAAGTTTATGAAAATAAAAGGTAATACTTATAAATGTACATCTAAGATATGTTAAATATAATTATAATAATAATGATGAAAATGAAAAAAAGGGTAAATAGAAAAAAAAAAGAGAAGCAAAAAGTCATATATGTATGGAAATGAAACGGATATAATATAACAGGGAAAATGTATTTAAATTTTACAGGAGTTCACCCCCTTATGGTACTGACTGGGGACGTCATACTCGTGCACGTAAAAAGGAAAAGGTAATGGAAATGGAAAAGGTTGTACCTTTGGGTACATTGAGACGGTGCTTCTGTAAGAATTAAATGGGAAAAGGAAATATCAAAGTTTTATATTGCTTTAAAATGTTTAAAAGGAAAATAATCGGATATGTATAAATTACTAAAATGAATAAAATAAAGTTAAGAAATGATTTGATGCATATTAAGAAATTATAAAAGTATTGTAAATAAGAATATTTATAATAATTATTTTAATAGTTACCCACTGAGTTTACTATGTAAACTCAACCCACGAATTTAAATATTTCAGGTAAGTCTCCAAAGGAAAGAAATGGCTGAAAAAGAAGAATTCGTCTATAGAAGACTAGAAGACGACATGCAAATTACAACAAGTAATTTATATTTTGTGTTTTAGTGGCTCTTCAATACAAATGAAGAAGTAGCATACTATTTAATAAATTCCATCGTCTGACTTTTCCCACCTCGTTAGAACGAGTATTCGGGCCGGGTCATGACAATTAATATTAAAAATTTAAATTTATAATCAGTAATAAATATAAAAGCATATATGCAATATTTTAATAACATTTTAATAATTAAGTTAATACAAATGAATTTAGTACTTTAAAAATCAGCTATTATATGAATAGATAAAGTTAATATCTAACATTAAAAATAGATAGATATAAGATAACATTAAATATTTATTCTAAATGATACATAAAGAATGAACATATAATTTTTAATACAAATGAATGAAAAATAAAAAAAGAAAACTCATAAAATTAATTTCAAATAGTTGAAGTAAGATTTATGATGGTGATGGAGGCGACATTGGTTCTCAAATCGCATTTGAAGAACTCCAAAGTTGCAAGAGAAATTATTACGTTCAGAATCTGGACGTTGCTCTGTGTCCAAACTTCCATGAATTTATTTTTTTAATGTGACCCACCGGCATAAATTCTTCTTATACATATTGTGTACAACTTATACACAATGTGTGTACAGGAGAGTCAAATCGTTGGGTCACACAAAAACTATGTATCTTCATCTAATTGAACTCTAACTATAAAGCTATGTTCAGACTCCACATGTACTAAAAGTTGCAGCTATGTGCCTTAGAATTGTGCCTGAAATATTTGTTTAAAACATGAAGTCAATAAGGAATTTACTTTTTTTTTTTTTATATTTCTATTTCTTCATATTTTTTTATGCTAGCTCAAATATTAGTAGATTGTGGTCAGAGTAAAAACACTTAAAATGGCTGTAGTCAACTGATGCCAAAAACATTACAGGCTTACTTAAAATAAGGATAAGCTATCTACCATCTAATCGCAAATGGAGCCCAACCTTACTAATAACAGTATCAGATAGTTTAAGCCTTATATTTTCAAGCTCTGCATTTTGCCTTTCCTCTTCAGATAACCAAGAAGATGAGCGCAGATCAAAGCAATCTTTTCCACAGCATTTGGCAGCACAGCAATCTGACTTATCTGGTTTATAAAAACTGAATTTTTTCTTCATATTTGCAGCAGAAGGCTCCTCAACAAAGCTTAAGATTTTTCTTGTAGATCCACACCAGATGGGGCTTGCAAACTTCAAAAACTTGAAAACATCAAGAACTGGAAGATAGACACTCCCCAAGTCAGATTCATCATCAGCTTTTCTTCCATGGTAATCTGATCCTCCAAGCTTTAGAAGGTCATATGTATCAGCTAAATTACTGAAACCTGTAAACAAAATAGCCACTTCATTATGGGATGCTAGAACAGATTTTAGATTTCGGTCTCATGAAAAGTTTGGATTTGATAGTTTTTATAATTTTGTTGTTTTCTAAATTTAGTTTCATTTTGATTACGGTTTTTTTTTAAAATTATAAATAGTTTAAATGCATATTTCATGTATGAAACCAAAAAAAATCATATACTTGGCTTAAATTAAAACTCATGAAATTTACCAGAGCCTAGGTGAAAGAATTTTTTGCAAAACTTTAAAGGTTTCGTTTGGGATGGCTTCTTTTTACTTCTTAAAGCAACTTTCTAATCTAAAAAAATTAATTTTGTACTAGAAATTATAACTCATGAAATTTACCAGAGCCTAGGTGATAGAAATTTTTGCATAACTTTAAAGGTTTCATTTGGGACAGGGCTTTCTTACTGCTTCTTATAGCAATTTTTTAGTAGAAAAAATTATTCTTTTATTAAAAAGTTGCTTTAAGAAGCAGTAAGAATACTGTCTCAAATAAAGCCAAAGACTTCTCCGAAGTTTTAAATGCAGTACGGTTTTAGATCAATTTAAATTGAAACTGAAGACCATGAAGGGCATTGCAAACGCAAGAGTCTTACAGGCAATGCAAGACTTGAACTATTGCTGGAGTTTGGAATTAGGCAAACACAATAGATAGAGAGAGAGAAAGAGAGAGAGAGAGAGAGAGAGAGAGAGAGAGAGAGAGAGAGAGAGAGAGAGAGAGAGAGAGAGAGAGAGAGAGAGAGAATACCAGCCAACTTCCCATCGCTTCTGTATACCTCCACAGCATGAAGGCCAGCAGCTTTCAAGCTTTCAATAACAGAAACTGGACTTTTCAATGCCCAAGGATGAGCCAAAGTTGCTATACCTCCAGAACGGCAAATCAATTGAACAACATAGTTCGCCAATGGTTCAGTTCCCCTGCACACAGTGAGATGAACTTTCACTTTATAGTGTAAATTCCCATAACATAACTTCTTAACATCAAGTGACCAGTTTTCTCTCTTAAAATAGTCTGCTTACTTAGCATAAGCCGGTCCACCATCATACAAATATTTGCTAAATGCTTGCTTCAAGTTCTCAACATAGCCAGCTTCGACCATTGCCCTTGCAACATGAACCCTTCCAGGTGCCACCCCTTTTCCTGCTATGTTCACAACATCTTCCCATTTAAGAGGCATTTTAAGTTTGCCTAGCTTCACTAGCATCTCTTGTGCTCGAGTGTAACGGCCATCTCGAATATTGGCCAACAAGTCATCAAGCTCTTCACACATAGAAAAAGGTCCACAGCTACCATAGTAAGCAAGAATATGGAGAGGTTCCTCTCCTCCTGGTTCATTCCTTCAATTGGTAATATGACAAATGAACAAATTGAACTACTAAATTAAGAGTTAAAGCAAGAAATTTGTTCTTTAAAATGGTTTCTGTTGGGAAAAGCTATCGTGTTCAAAAAGCATCAGAATTTTCTGTTGTTTGCTTCTATTTCCATGAATAACAAATCAATTCCAAATACTAAGACAATGTTAAACAATATGAAAGCTGAAAAGGATTTTTAGTTGTTATCATGATATTTTAGGTGATTTCCTATGAAAGTACTTTAATAGAGGTTTCATTTGGGACAACTTTATTGCTTTCGAAAATAGCTTATTAGTATAAAAATTTTTAATTCAAGAAATTTTTATACTAAAAAGTTGTTCTAAAAAGCAACAAGAAAGTTGTCCCAAACGAAGCCAGAATTTAGATTTTTCCATTTAACAAATAAACAAATAAGTATTCATTACTTATATGCTAATTAAGATAATGTATTGTAATTGTATGTAATTCATATTAATATCTATAGAGGTCATTCAATCAACTCATACCATAACTACATTTACATGATTTGATCAATCATTAGTTTACTCGGCAGCACAACACATTACTTAAGAAAGCAATACCAAACAAAGAATTAGAAAGGTATCTGTATAGTATGTTCATGGAAAGGGATCTTGAAAACACGTACGCTTCAAGGATTAAAGAAGAATTACCCTGGAGAATACAATGCACTTATTTCAACACCAGGAATTATCCTCATGTTGAACTTCTGAGCAGCTTCTATAGCCCCTGGTATGCCAGCCATGGTGTCATGGTCTGTCAAAGCAAGTACTTTCACCTGTTTATTACAAATGGTTATACAATACGGATTCTCTTATTAGCAAATCACCAAATAACATAGAAGTATGTAGCCCTATTAATATGGAAATAAGGTTTATAAACTATCATGTTGTAACTAACGATATCTAGCTCAAAAATACACTCCCTGGTTTTCAGGACTGTGGTCGTAGGTTTGAATCTTTAAGTAACTAGCTTTATGTCAAGCTTTTCTATAAGTACTTTTCTGTCGCACTTACGTATAACTGACCTCATCACTTATCTGTAATTAGACTTTAGGCTACTTTCAAATGATAAAAGTGTCATTTGTAATTTTGAATGTATGCATCAACCTTCAACAGTAATGAAAACTATAACCACAATTATTCCAAACATTTTTGCTATTATTTGAAACAATTACTCTGTTTTAAACTCATACAAATTTGACAAGCTAAGATCAAGATTTAAAATCTCGCAATTGGGCATTTAGGCGTTTATCGTCCATGAGATAGCGTAAGCCTTTTGAGTGATTTGAGGCTTCTAACAATAAAAAAAATTGCGCAAAGTTAAAATGAAGGTAAGAAATAATATATTGGCGTCATAATCAATTATACATTACATATTAACATTCTAATTTAGTAAGTATATATGAAGGAACAAATTACACAAACTATGATTGTAATTCAAACAGCAAGAAGTCAAAATAATATAAGATATCAAAATTAAATAAAACTAACATAATATATCAAATCAAAGTAAGAAATTAAATAAATTTAGCACAATAAGTTTCTCTCATTCACTACTACTATTAAACACTGAACTTCCAATGATCAAATTAATAATATGACAAATCAAAAGTACTCCATACTCTCATCACTCAAGAAGTCTTCATTCAAGCCATTCAAGCCATCATCATAGCGAATAGTTTTCTCCCCTATCTCATCTTCAATAGGGTACAAGTTCTCCCAACCTTTTTTTTTTTTCAATCTCAGTTATCTCTCTTTCCTGATCAATAATAATTATAAAAAAATTTAAAATATTACTTAAAATTTAAGACAACTTTAAATTGTTAAATTTTCTTATATGATGTATTTTTATTCTTGTTGATGGCTAGTGTTTAGATGTATATGCCTTGTTTCTATCACCATTGAAAAATTACAATTTAGATCTTGTTGCAAATCAGAAGATGTGATAACATTAACATCATTCACAAATCATTTTGTCATTAACTAGCATATCATTACATAGTAGGTGATTCTCATCATCCTTCAAATTTGTTTCCTCAAGTTTCCATCTTTCATTCTCTTGTTTAAAGTAATATCCAACAACATGCAAATGGCAATGGAGCTGAAATTCTCACATCTCATCAATGATATCCCATTTTTTCTTATAACTTTTCTCATCTTCACCTAACTTAAGAGATTTTAACTTGTGAGCTTCATCCATTGCATTATAAATAAAACTCGCAGCTACCTTTTCTCTGCATCAATTGTCCTCAAAACTTGGACCAACAATCTTATTGTCATTATTACATATGAGACTAATGAAGATCTCTCATTCAGATCAATTTTCTAGATTATTTTCCCTTAGCTTTCTTAGCCCAACCACAATTGAGCCATAGAGTGGAAGTAAATATAGCCTCTAATGATTACATAGCTTCCAACATGCTCCCAAGCATCAACCAACTTGTAGCAAATCTAATTGCAGCAAGCTGTAGATGTTATTTTTTAGAAAACTTTTTCATCTAAATTAAAACCCAAGAATGATTTTATATGAATCTACATCTTCCTGGTTTTGCTTAGGGCATTCTTGTGTTGTGGTAAGTCACTTAATTTTTCTGGAATGAGATCTACATGGTGTGTGACATAAGATGTCTGGCGTAGGTTCTTTCTCTTGTCCATCAATTTGGCCTCAAATACCTATAAACATTGACATTATCTTACATAACATGCACAACCGAATACTCTCTAATCTTTTGTATCACCCTATTAAGCAATCAAAAAACGTACTTTGCGCATCCTTCACCCGATCTTATGGTTCTATACAACAACAACAACATCAAGCCTTTATCCCACTATGTGGGGTGGTCGGCTACATGAACCCTTTTTTCATTGTCCTGTTAATAGCCAAATTCTCATTTAAATCTAATTAAAAAATGTCATTTCTAATATTTTCTAACCAAGTCTTTTTAAGACTACCTCAACCTTTTTTAACATAAGTAAAATCTAATGCATCTACTTTCCTACCAAGTCATTGGAAGGCCGCCATTTTATGTGACCAAATTATCTAAGGCAACTCTCTCTAATCTTATCTTTCACTAGAGCTACTTCAACCTTTTCACATATATGCTCATTTCGTATCATGCCTCTAAAAGTAAAGCCACTCATTCACCTGAGCATCCTCATCTCTGCAACACTTAACTTAATATTATGCTCTATAGATTAAAAAAAAAACAATTCCATAAGAATTATTTATCAAAGTATTAATCGGGTTTTCATTCTTAATATCATACCAACCATCAAACATGATTTTCACTACAATCTAATTTTAAATCATTTTAAATTCCTCAATGGCTTTCTCAATCTTGCTCAACTAAGTTTTTAAGTCATACATAGATATGAGTTTCAAGCCTAAACCATAAGCACTTGTGGAATGGATCATATTATAGTAAGAAGTGAAAGTTTCCACGTTGAATGGAATGGTGTTCTCATAAAAAACCTCCTAATATTCATGCTGATATGTCTGTGTGCTTGTCTAGCAATCTCTGGAGACAACTTCTATGATGCAAATGCCCTCTCTCCCCGCCTATCATCCTCCAAATTAACCATGTAATGAGCTCTCATACATCTACTAGACATTAGTGTTAAGGATGAGGGTGATTTTCGATCATTGCACTCGCTCCAATAATATAAGCCAACATCAAATTCAACTTTGTCATCGAACTGTCATTATGTCAGATGCTTTGACATCATCAACTTATATGAATGAATATCTTGTTCGCTATTTTTGGCACTTTGACACATGGAGCCATATCTTTGTGCGAGCTGGAGAGGTGTTTCATTATTCTTATAATGATGCAATCGAGCTGTCCCTTGGCTGCTATCTAGATGCTTCAGATTTCCCCCCTTGTTGCTTCAATTTCCCCCAACTTGGCAGGTGTGTTGTTGCTTCGATTTGCCCACCCCCCCCCCCTCCCCCTCCCTATAGCTATGCTATGTAGATGCTTCGTTTTTCCCCATTAGCGGTTGTCCCTTTGGTCCCTATTTGCTGTAATTTTCTAGGTGTTCCTATTGGTTGTTTGGGAGGTGCATTAACTACATGTATTAATAATTTTTTCCCTTTTTTCCCCTATAAATGGGGTTGTTTTGTGGCAGTTATAGAAAGGATATGTGATGATTTTTGGAACGTAAAACCTGCGAGTTTGTTCTAGCTTGCGAGCTAGCCTCATTGTCCCTTCCCCTCTACTATTTCATCTCGGGTTTCTACCTATTCTTCTCTATCCACGATTCACGCCCCATCTGTATCTTTCTTCTCTTAATTAATATAAGTTGTAAGGTGTTGTGTTTTAGACTTTTAGTATAGTTATATTATATATATGTTTGCTTATGTTTATGAAAAGGAAGACTTTTAGTTTGCAATCTTGATGTAATTTTTTTTTATTGCACCAATTTGGTATCAGAACTTTAGGTTGTAAGTCATGTCTTCATTTCTTTAAAAAAAAATCAAAAACAAAAAAATGGAAAACCAAATACTCAACAGGCCGGAGTTCTACCTCAAGATGTAGAGGAGTATGTAGATGGTGAAAGTGAACCTTCTATATAGACGATCTCATCAGGAGATGAGGATTCTCCGCCTAGGGCCAAGCTGTCCCTTGGCTGCTATATGGATGCTTCGATTTTCCCCCCTTGGTGCTTCGGTTTCCCCCTCCTTGGCAACTGTGTTGTTGCTTTGTCCCCCCCCCCCCCCCCCCCCCTTATGCTATGTGGATATTTCATTTTTCCCCTTTAGCGGTTGCTCCTTTGGTCCCTGTTTGTTATAGTTTTCTAGGTGTTCCTATTGGTTGTTTGAGATGTTCATTAATTACATGTATTAATTTTTTTTTCATTTTTCCCCTATAAATGGGGTTGTTTTGTGGCAGTTATAGGTAGGATATGTGACGATTTTTGGAATGTAAATCTTGCGGGTTTGTTCTAGCTTGCGAGCTTACTTCCTTTCCCCTTCCCCTCTACTATTTCGTCTCGATTTTTTACCTCTTCTTCTCTATCAATGGTTCTCGTCCCATCCGTATCTTTCTTCTTTTAATTAATATAAGTTGTAAGTGTTGTGTTCTAGTATTATTATGTTATATATGTGTTTGTTTATATTTTTGATAAGGAAGACTTTTAATTTGCAATCTTAATGTAATTTTTTTGGTTGCACCATATAAAATCCCGTTTAATTATATTCTCATAATAATTGTGCTACAAATAAATATATATCTTATCGCTTACTCCAACATTGACTTGAACATTATCCTATGACCCTCCTTTTTATGACCGTTATGGATTTCTCCCTACTTCAAACTATTTCATACAAAATCCTATAATGTAAATTTTAATTCAAATTTGAGAACATGAAAGCATTGAAAGAAATAAATAACATAACTACGACATACAAAGAAATTTCATTGCATCTAACAAAAAAAATTTAGGGCATGGTTTAAATTTTTGAATTAACCAGAGAAAAAATTTTGTTGAAAAGGTGGAATTCCATCTGGAAGAGGCGAACTTGGCTATGATGAAGAGGAACGCATGGTAGCATCGGCGCTAGAGATGGCTGGCATCAACAGAGAGGCCTAGAGAAGGCCAAGGCCTGTTTGTGAGGAACAGACGAGACGAACAAGTTCTTGATTCAATGCGCGGTTGCATCTTGGGGTGAGTTTGTGATGGTAAATAGCATAACTATTTAAAAAGAATAAAATAAAATAAATAAATCTTAAGATTGTGATGCGACAAAATAATAGCGCAAAAACAACACAACCTTTCTTTCTTAAAACATTGACAAACATAAACAAGATAACAATAATGTTAAAACAAAGGCACACTACAACTTATAAAAATTTAAGAAGAAGGATACAATGGAAGGGTAACTTGTGGAGAGAATAACTAGGTAGAAGACTTAGAAGAAGAAATAAGGAAGAACAAGCTCTCTAGCTTTGGAAGAAAACCCTCATATTTTTAGAGACAAATATCCACTTCAACAACCTTCCAACAGTAGAAAATATCACTATAAATAGAGAAAAGGAGCCCAAAAGACACTCAAGGTAGCTGCCCCAAACAGCAAACCAGAACAGGGGAAAAGGCACGGCAGCGCCTCAATCGAACAGCCAGGAAAGGAACGGCCAGGAGCCGAACAGCCAGGAAAGGAACGGTCAGAAATCAAACAGCCACCAAGAAGTGGAGCTCGACACACAAGAACCCAGCATCAATGCCAAAAAGACAGCCCCCAATCAGCCCCAAACCTTCAAACACCAAACAGCCAAAGAACAATGGGCCAAGCCCATTTAGATGAAAATCAGACCACAAATAATTACCCATTTAAAATTTTTGCCTACATCAGATTGCCTCCGGGAGCATGTTAGATAGTGTGAGGCATATGACTCACCTAATCCAGTTAAGGCATTTGCCTCAAAATATTTTTAATACTTATTGCACTGAAGCATGCTTCTGGGCGCACATTGCATTGTGCAATTTTGAACAATGGCTAAGTTTCATCTTAGATTTTCAGAAAAGACATTAGGATGACAACTGGAAACCTTCTACCAAGCCAAAATGATTACAATTCAAAAGAATTTTTCTCCATGTCTAGAGCAAAATAATGTTTCAGATTTTGTGAAACAATGAAAATGAAGAAAACAAGTTTTCTCCTCATAAATGGGGTAGCAAACGTTTCAGCTGCTTCTTACATGTTCATTATATTTTATGAAATTTCCATTATAGCAATAAAAAGTCTAGCAATAGAGATTTAAGCCTATCGCTCACTTCTTGCAGAAACATGGCTCAATCGATATAGCATTCACCTACAAACTTCACATGAAAATGCCACAAAAGAGAAAGGTAACTATAAAGTCATGGCTGTTTGGCCAAAGATAGGATAAAACTCAAATAGAATTTAATAAATCCTGCAACTTCAGATTTTGTCAATCTTACGATGATTAAAATCTAAAAATTTATTTGACATGACAACGATTAAATCTGGCTAAACTCTGATAATTTATTTGACTATTTGATGCAGCACTTAGGATTTGCAAAAGGAGAAAAATGCTTTGAATTCTGCGGCAAAACATAAATTTAATTAGTAAAAAAATAAGATTTAGAGCCCAAAAACTTCTATTCGGCAGGATTTAAGCTAATTCTTGCTTAAATGCTCCTAAAATAGGATACCGAACAGCCCGAGTTGAAAGGAGAACAAACTTCAGTAAAGAAGATCACTTTTATACAGTCCAGGCAAAAGACAAAGGACAACAGTCTATGTTTGCAATTTCATAGCAAAACCAGGTTGAAGGGCCTCAAAAAAGCAACACAAACGACAGAAACCCAACTAAATCGGAAAAATTACAGCAAAATGAATTCAAAATGAACAAGCAACTCTTTTCCACAGAAAAACAAATGCAGAGATTTATAATGGGGAAAAGGTATAATCATTACGACATCATTCATAGAAGTGACAAGGAAGAAGGCCATGGCTGACAATCAACTTTAAATTTCAGCAAAGAAGATCCTTTCCATACTTCACCGATCAAAAGACAATCGAAAACTACTAGGAATGCTTCAAAAGTAAATAAAAAACAAACAACAAAATCCAACGAAATATGAACATACAGCAAAATGAAGCCGAAAAACATCCTTATTCACAGAAAAGAAAAAAAAAAGTCATTTTTTTATAACATAGAAGGCCAATTCTTCGCATTTTCTAGGCAGCCACTGCGGCAAAACATCAAATAGATAAGAGCCAACCACGGAATCCAACAGTTAAACCATGCAGAACCAGACAAAAATCACCAAGAACAGGAAAAAAAATATAAGGTTACGAAGATCATTAGGAGAAGATCAAAAAACTCACCCCATTCCTATGAGCTCTCTCCACGAGCGCTGTCGGCGATAAGAACCCATCGCTAAACTTCGAATGCGAGTGGAGCTCAAAGAGGACACGTCCGGCGCTGTCATCGGAGGGTTCGGAGTGACCGAATGCCCACTCATGCACGTACCTTGACGCAAGAATTTGCTCTGCTGTCACCTTCTTCTTCTTCCTTTTACGCCTCCGACGCCTCAGCTTATGGTTTCCGGCGGTGGAGTCGTTCTCAAGCTCGGCAACGATGGGGAGCTCAGAGATCGAGGGCATTATTGGTTCTAGTGGAGTAAACTCGGAAAAGTTCGAATCTTTGATTTGGATTTCGATTCGGAATGTATAAAGTGAGGTCAGTGGCCTTTTATTGGGTCAGTGATGGGACTTGCTCAAAAAAAAAAAATCGTGATTTTTTACTCTTTTTCACCAATAAAAATAAAAATATCTCTTTCTTCTTCAACTTTAATTAATGGAGCCCATTTTGCTCAGCAATATCAAGAAAATTTTAACTTCTATATGTTCTTAGTCATATTTTTAATTTTTAACAGTGAAACAGGTCGGAAAGCAGGGGATAGGAAAGCAAGCGGATTCTTCGATGAGATGTGGACAAACAAATTTATCACTCTGGTAAGTTCTCAGAAATTGGTCATGGACCGAAGTAAATATTCTAGCAATACGTGCCATTTTTAAATCTTAAAAAAAAAACAATCAGATGGAATTATTAAGCTTTTTTATTTTCTGCTACTGGCTGTATATCAAACAAAATTTTGGAGCTTCTAAGGGGTGACTAGGTAATTTTATTTTTTATTTTACTATGATAAACTTTCACATGCAAATAAGAAAATACTAAAAAAAAACTATATTCACATTATTAATTTATTAGATGAACTAAGTGGTAATAGGAAAAACTATATTATAGTCATATTGTTTAGATAGAGGTGGCCTAAGGTTGTGCATTTGGATGCATCATGGTTGCTAGCTTGTACTTCTATAAAAATGGTAAAACTCAACATAATTTTTACTACTGAGTTCATTTTGATTTTTTGGTTGGGAGCTTTGGCTATCAACTAAGAAGTCTTGAGTTCAAGCCTCGAGTATGTGACGTATGTATGAGTTTGTCTTAATTGATCTAAATGTCCCAAAAAATATATGATTTGTACTTATTTAATAATTATCACAATAGTTTATATCCATATATTATACCTGGATGTAGAGTAGGAAATGCACTTTAAAGTCTTAAAAGAAATGTGTTGACTATGCCCATTAGCTATTTTTGGTGATAGAGTAGATAGTCATAATGAAAAATTATATAGAATTGAACATTCCGCCTAAATACTCCATGTGTAGCATGCTAACTTATTACTAAGATAAAAATAAAATCAATTTTCTATTTTAAAAAAATTCCCAGCCAAGCCCCTATCGCTCACAACTTGTGTGTATCTTCTCCCTCTTTTAGTTCCTCAAGCAAGCACATAACCCACCTCCAAACTAATCTGCATCAGGCTCTCCCTCTCTATCTCCTGATCTATCACTCTCATTCTCTCTTTTCTCTCTACAACCTAAAATCCTTGGTGATCGAAAACAAGGAAGTCACCATATAGGTGTAATGCCGTGGGATCTAAAGTAGAAGATTTTTTTTAATTCTTTTTATCTTTTCATATATAACAATTAATATTCTCTCATTTAATTCAATTTTCAGAGCTAATTAATTATAATATTGAAATATAAATTATGAAAAATAAAATTCACATTAGTATAATAGTAAATATTTATATTTTGTCTCTACAATTCAAAATAATATATACAATAGCTTTCATAGACTACAAAACAATATACATAAACTAAAGAAACTTAAAGAAAACTAAACTAATAGCGCTGAAAGAAAACTATGCATCTTATCTAGTGTCTCATGCCACGGGGTCCTTACCCTTACCCATGGGCGGATCCCCAATATATTTAGGGGGTGGGCAAATGCCCACCCTAAAAAAAAATTAATGTAGATGAGGGGTAATTTTGAAACTCTGTCCCTCCTCCCCTTTGAATAATATAAATAAATTGTCATGATTCCTTATGACTCTCAATTAGTATCCAGCTCATTATGACTCTCATTAGTGAATTGATGTAAAGGATGGGTAATTTTGGAACTCTGCTAAAGCAAAAGATTAAGTAAAACTAAATAATGAGCATAAAAGGTTAAAAAATAACTAAAATCTTATGACGGTAATCAATGCAAAGCAAAAGATAAATAATATATTATAAATCTTGTAAAAAGTCAATACATCAATATATGCTATTTATAATGGTCACATGTGTCAATTGATCAGTTCTATTACACATAACATCTCGTTCTATCAATCAATCAATCATTCTATCTTTATCATTTACTCAATTTAATTCACTCTTATCATTCAATCATTCGAGGCGGTCTATCAATTATAATAGCAGTATCGTCAATATATGTAATACCCCAAGATCCGTGTAGCGAAAGGATTCATCTATTTTTTTCTATCTCTTCTATTGGTTTCCTCATCTGTTGTTCATATCAATCCATACATACATATATCCAGAGCCAGAGATAATTACATTACAGAAAAGAAACAGCAGCGGATACTATAATTCACATATAGTACAATCAGAGAAGAGACAATAGAGTTCAAAAGAATATCTACACTAGCCACATCGGCTACAAAAGAAAGCCTACCAAAGGCTACAAAACAAAAGGCTGAACTCGACAGAAAGATCTTCAGACTGGAGGCCCTGCACCTGAAATATTAACCACATATAATGAGCTTACAAAGCCCAGCAGGTCACCAAAGCCTACAACTGAAATCAAAGCACGACACTGAAAACAATATGCAGGTTAATCAAATCAAGTCAAATCAATCAGTCGAACATGATCAATGAGTCAATGCAATCCGGAAATCAATAGTCAATAAAACCAATCAATGCAGCGGCAGACAAATCGATAAATCAATTCAATCAATTAATATTCGTCAATCAAAACGATACGGTCAAATCAATACGATCTAATCAATGAAGTCAATCGAGAAAAACGATACGAGACAATGAATCTATAAAACAGTCAATACGGTGTAGAACAATTGTAACAGTGAATCTATAAAATCTATAGGTAGCAATATCAGTGAATCTATACAATGTCCATATCAATGTTCAGTAGAATCAATGCTCGGTAATCAATCGATGAAATCAGTGAAGTCGTATCAATCAATAAATCCGATCAATTCCAATAAAGTAGAAATCGGTAAATCAGTAAATCCGTCAATATCAATAAATCAATCCGAAATCAATAAATCAATATAGATCAGACAATCTAAGCGATGCAATATCGTATACATGCAATTTCATACAATGGTCTTACTCGACAAGCCCAAACACTAGTCATGATGCTGTTGTAGTTATCAATCGTTCAATATCAATAGTGCTGTTGTAGTTCGTTCAATGATCAATGATGCTGTTGTAGTTCGTTCAATATCAATAGTGCTGTTGTAGTTCGTTCAATATCAATAGTGCTGTTGTAGTTCGTTCAATACACGTTGGTTTCTATAACCAACGTTCAACTAGGTTTCCACTTGTCTTTCAGCAGTCAATCAATCAATCAATAATCGATGCAATAAACAATATCAAAGAAATCGAGAACGATCATATCTATATCAATAGTCATAGGCAGATCAATTCAATCTATCAATTCCGGGAAAATCAGAAATCATACGAAAATCGGGCAGAGTAACGGTAGTCTATCGAAATTACACAAAAATCCTACAAAAAGACAAATTCTGAATTTCACCAAATTACAACAGAATAACCACGGCATCAATGCAAGACTATCAATCTATAGAACACTACAGGAAAACACGCGAATACCGTCGGATTTTCCGGCGGAAAAGTCTGGACGGTAATAAACGGCGCCGTTTCCGGCGGATGTGTTTGACGTAAAGTTTGCGTCAACCTTTCCGGCGCAAAATACGCCGTAAATGTACCGACGCATATTCCGCCAGAAAATCCGACGGCACAGGGATGCCTGAACCGTTTCCGTCGCACGTTACGGCGGAACTGTTACGGCGTATGTTACCGGCGGAAATTGCGCCGGCTTATTTTAAACTCAACGAAATATAACCGACGGAGCAGACGTCGGTATAATTTCCGACGTCACTAATGCAACTACCGGCGGAACATCCGCCGGTAAAAGCCCTATTTCGCGAACCCGAACCCGTCTGGCCGTCATTTGTTTCCTTACATTCTCTCACTTCGACTGCTTCGCCCGTCGCCCTCCGTCGCCGTTCGTCGCTCGCCGTGGTTAGACATCGCCGACGGTCACCGGACTTCGCCGTCGACGATCGCCGGACTTCACCGAGCCTCCTTCCTAATCGCACGCCTGCCTAGTCGCGCGCCGCCGAGGAGAACCGAAGGTTTGGTTTTTGTTTTCAATTTTTTTTGCTATTTCGGTTGGATTACATATAGGATTAGCCTTAAGTTCATATCTTTTTGCTATAGTCATGATTGTTATCACTAGACATTTGCTAGAGGATAGTTTAGGGTTTAGGGTTTTGTTTGATGATCGATATTGTTCTTGTTGATAAGACTAGAGAGGGATTTGAAGGTAAACTTGAATTATGGAAATCAACATTAGTCCATATCTTTTTGCTTTAGTCATGATTGTTAGCACTAGACATTAGCTAGAGGATGTACCTTGGTGCATGCTTTTTGTTGATGATATTGCTCTTGTTGATAAGACTAGAGAGAGAGTTGAAGGTAAACTTGGATTATGGAGATCAACATTAGTCTATTTTTTTTATGTTTTAGTCATGGTTGTTAGCACTAGATATTTGCTAGAGGATGTACCTTGGTGCATGCTTTTTGTTGATGGTATTGTTCTTGTTGATAAGACTAGAGGGTGTTGAAGGTAAAGTTGGATTATACATGGAGATCAACATTACTCCATATCTTTTTGCTTTAGTGGTTAGTAGACCTAGTGAGGGTATTGTGACTTTGAGCGAACAATTCATTAATAAGTGTAACATAATTTTATGTTATGGATATTAGAAATATATAAATCCATTAAATTTTTACTCTTATTTATAGGTTATGGATATTAGAAATCAACGAAGTTGGATGTATAACCGATTATCTCAAGGTCGGAAGACATTAACTGATGAATTCATCAATGGGGTGAACCTTTTCATTCAGCAAGCGAAACAGCTGCCGATCTTTATATCTGAAGGAAAGTTTCGATGTCCATGTTCTAAACACAAAAATTTAGTGATCCTAGAACCAGATGACGTAACCGTTGATCTGTATCGCAGAGGATTCATGCCACGGTATTGGTATTGGACTTGTCATGGTGAGTATGAGCCACAATTTGATTATCAATGCGGTCCTTCTACAAGTAGTAATGTTGCTGAGGCTGAAAACATCCGTCCAAATCTTGAGGAATTAGTTCATGATGCAACTGGAATTTATGAAGAGTTACCGAATACGGAGGCACAGAATTTTTATGATTTATTGCATGCTGCACAGCAACCAATCTGGAAAGGGTGCACGACTCACTCAGAACTATCTGTTGCTGTGAAGATGTTAAGCATCAAGGCTGAATATAATGTTGCTCGTGAATGTTTTAATCAATTCATTGGGCTGCTTAAGGAAACCAATCCGACAGATAATTTAGTTCCTACAGATCTATATCGGACAAAGAAGTTAGTTTCGAAACTTGGTTTGACATGCACAAAGATAGATTGTTGTGTCAATGGATGCATGCTATACTTTAAAGAAGATATTGCAGAAACTGTATGCCGTCATTGCAATGCACCAAGATTTAAACCCAAATCTAGAAATAGAAGAAAACAGAAGGATGTGTCTGTTAGTAAGATGTTCTACTTTCCAATAATTCCAAGACTACAACGGCTATATGCATCCATGAGATCTGCTGCACATATGAGATGGCATAATGATCGCATTCCACAAGAAGGTGTTATCACACATCCATCAGAAGCAGAGGCTTGGAAGCACTTTGATCGTACACATCCCACATTTGCGGCAGAACCAAGAAATGTCAGATTAGGTTTATGCGCAGATGGTTTTACTCCATTCAGTCAGTCGGCTACACCGTACTCATGTTGGCCTGTGATACTTACTCCTTACAATCTTCCTCCAGAGTTATGTATGACTACTCCTTATCTGTTTCTGTCACTTATAATTCCAGGGCCACATAATCCAAAATTAAAGATTGACGTTTTCTTACAACCTCTGATTGATGATTTAAGTTTATTATGGGAAGAAGGAGTAAGTACATATGATATCTCCACCAAACAGAATTTTACACTAAGAGCAGCATTACTTTGGACAATTGGTGACTTTCCTGCATATGGTATGCTCTCAGGTTGGAACACTTCAGGCAAGTTAGCTTGTCCATATTGTTTGGAAAATACAAAATCATTCACTTTAAAGTATGGTAGGAAGAACAGTTGGTTCGATTGTCATCGAATGTTTTTGCCTCAAAGTCATCCTTTCAGGCGAAATAAAGAAGCTTTTACCAAAAATAAAATGGTGATGATTCCTCCTCCACCAAGATTCAGTAGTGAAGAAATTTTTGAAAGAGTAGAGTTCTTGCCCACCATAATGGAATCTCCAAGATTAGCTGAGTTCAGATTGCCGGAATATGGTGTCTACCATAATTGGACCAAGAAAAGTATTTTTTGGTCGTTGCCATATTGGAGAACAAACTTGATTAGACATAACTTGGATGTTATGCATATAGAGAAAAATGTTTTTGATAATATTTTCTATACAGTTATGGACATCAAAGAGAAATCAAAAGATAATATAAAAGCAAGGATGGACTTAAAGGAGATTTGTAGAAGGAAAGCTTTGGAATTGAAGGATGGTGGAGCGGGAAAATTCCTCAAACCAAAAGCTCCATTCACATTAACTTTAGAGCAAAAACGAGCAGTTTGTGAATGGGTTAAGACTCTACGAGTACCTGATGGATATTCTTCCAATCTAAGCCGGTGTGTTGACATAAGATCAGGGAGATTATTTGGATTGAAAAGTCATGATTGTCACATCTTCATGCAATGTCTACTATCCACTGCTTTCAGTTATCTGCCAGATCAGATTTTGAAGCCCTTGATCGAGTTAAGTGTCTTCTTCAAAGATTTATGCTCTTCTAAATTAAATGTGGAAAATTTGATTCATATGGAGCAGCAAATTCCATTTATTTTGTGTCAACTTGAGAAAATATTTCCTCCAGGCTTTTTTGACTCTATGGAGCATCTACCTATTCATTTACCATATGAGGCTATGGTTGGTGGACCTGTTCAATATAGGTGGATGTATCCTTTTGAGAGATATTTAAATAAACTTAAGAAGACCGCTAAGAACAAAGCACGACCCGAAGGCTCTATCGCCGAAGCATATTTAACATACGAGACTACTCAGTTTTGCTCGTATTATTTTGAAACAATATCTCAATCTGGTGAAAGTTCAACATCTCAGAATGTTGGTAAATCCTCTAATATATCTGTATTTAGTGGAATTGGGGAACCTTTAGGCGCTAGCACCGTGCGCTATTTGACTGATAAAGAGATGACAGTTATCACATTGTACATCTTGCTTAATTGTGATGAAGTTGAGCCGTATCTCGAGTAAGTATAATTTCATTTTGTTATATTTTTAGTTCTCTTTTAACTTTCTTCTAAACTCAAGATATGAATTTGTAGGAGGTTCATTGATGGTCTTAGTATATCAGAAGAAGGAGAAGTCCAAAAGATAGTGGAAAAAGAATTCACTGCTTGGTTCAAAAATACGGTATATTTTGAATAATTATTCTTACTTAATGAGTTAATTATTTCTGCAATTAATATTAGTAACAATGACATCTTGTACATTTAAAGGTACACGCTGAAGATAGTTCCCAGTTTTCAAGGTTATCTGAGTTAGCTTGGGGACCAAATAGATTAGTAAAATGCTATCAAATATTTGTGGTAAATGGTTATAAATTTCAAACAAAAAATTTGTGTGAAGGTAGGAAGACAGAAAACTCAGGCGTATGTGTAAGAGGGAACACACATACAGGCGATGATTCTGAATACTACGGGGTATTACAAGAAATATTAGAGGTTGAATATCCCGGTATGAGGAATATTGTGTATCTCTTCAATTGTGAATGGTTTGATCCAGTACCAAATAGAGGCACGAAAGTTCATCCAATTTACGGTATAACAGAAGTAAAGCAGGCTAGGAGATATGCAAAGTTTGATCCTTTCATCATTGCTAGTCAAGCAACTCAAGTCTATTATGCTAACTATCCAAGCGGAATACGAGGCAAACAGGATTGGTTGGTAGTTATGAAGACTAAACCAAGGGGAGTAATTGAGAAAACCAGTACGATACCAACAGCACACCAAGAAGAGTTTATGTCTAATTTAAAAGATCTCCCAATCAATGTAGATGACCAAATCAGATTTAATGAGAGGGAGTTGCAGTTAGAGGAGGTAGATTTAAACATAGAGGAAAGTGATGATGAATCTGATTGTGCTAGGAGTGTATCATCTGATGAAAGTGAATCAACAAATGATGAGTTAACAACATAAGGTAAATTAAATTTATTCTTGCTACTGCACTGCTTTTTATTTTACTTCCCTGTATTTTACTTTCATGTTATTTATAACTACTGCACTCCGTTTTTTTTACTTACCTGTATTTTACTTCAGTTAAATTTTTTTAGCTACTGCACTGCGTTAATTTCCATTTTTGTTATAACTCATATTTCTAATATTTCTTTTTTATTTATGTGCAGATGGCTTCAGGTGAGGAGCAGCCTAGTAGAGGGTTGATAAAAAATATTTTTAACAGGCGCACTAAGAAGACTACAATTGGACCACATAGGTCACTACATACTGAGGAGACCACCTCGGCTGAGCCTGCTACACAGTCTCAGCCTGCTACACAGCCTCAGCCTGCTACACAGCCTCAGCCTGCTACACAGCCTCAGCCTGCTTCACAGCCTCAGCCTGTTACACAGCTTTTACCCACTCCTGGAGCAAGTAGCCCGCAGTTCTACTCACCGGACCTTCGATTTCCTTCACCAGATCTCGGGCAGGCTACTCCTTTCTACCCATACTTCACACCCCCACCTTATGCTGGTGCCCCTCCTACTTATCCATTTCCACCATATGCTCCACCATACTATCCCCCACCACCCTATCAGCCTGCTGCAGCTGGACCTTCGACAGCAGCTGGACCTTCGACAGCTGCTGGACCTTCGACAGCAGCTGGACCTTCGACAGCAGCTGGACCTTCGACAGCAGCTGCAGCAGAGCAGCAGACAGATGGTAGAATGTTGATAGCACCTGAGGGTGACACGTACGTATGGTAACTTTTATTTAAACTAACTAATTGTTTTATCTTATATTTTATATTTGTTTTACATAACTTTTTTTTTGTAGGTTCTATCCATCAAAACAACCAACACATAAAATACGGGACATCATACGGAGCAGATTTGACGCTCCTTATATTTCTTGGAAGAAAGTCCCAAAAGAAGTCCGGGAGATGTGGTTTAGAGAGTTTGAGGTATTTCTGTTTTTTTGTTTTTTTGTTAAATGATTTATTCTTTCTTACTTAAGGTTAATTGATTTTTTTTATTGCAGAAAGAGTTTTGTTGGCTGCCCCAACACAATGACAGGATTAGAAGGAATTTTGAGAAGCGTGGCTCTACTCGGATGCGCGACATGTTCACAGATGTTAGAAAGGTTGGGAAGCGACCATTGTGGATTGGAGAGGAGATATGGGCTGACTTGAATGCAGCTTGGGGCAGCGAAGAGTACACTAGGAGGAGGGATCAAAATCGACAGAACAGAGCTTCTGATGTTGGGGGCTTAGGTAGTGCACTTCATACAGGAGGCTCCGTTCCACATACTGAGCACAGGCGTCGTTTGGTAATGAATTTTAATTATTTTTTAAAATTGTTTTTTAATAATTAGTATTGATAAAACTCTCTTAATTGTAACAGAAAGCGTCACTTGGTAGAGAACCAACTCCTGTGGAATTGCATAGTCGCACTCATAAGCGACAGGAGGATCAACAATGGATTGATGAGAGAGCAAGGAAGGCCCATGTTAGTATATTTATAAATATTTGATATTTTATAAGTTTTAGTTTAATTATATATATACTTATATTCGATTTTCACAGGAGGAATATACACGGATTCGAGAGACTCGTGCCGCAGCAGGTGAGGGCTCTTCTGGCGGCTCTATGGAATATTCTGAGTATCGCATGTGGTCACAGGCCGTCGGAGGAATGCAGCATGGTAGAGTATATGGCTTAGGTGCGCAAGCTCAGGCATACGAGGGGATGACCTCCTCTACTGCATCCAGCTTCGCATCCAGTTCGCATGAGTCCTTACAAGCTCAACAAATAGTTGCCCTTCAAGCTGAGCTAGAACAAGTAAGGAAATCACAAGTTGATTGGCAAGCTCAGCTGCAAGCACAGATTCAAGCTCAAATGGAAGCACAGGTGCAAGCACAGGTTCAAGCACAGGTTCAAGCTCAGCTGCAAGCACAGGCGCAACACAATCAGTTGCTGGATGAAATGCGCAAGATGAGGGAGCAACTGAGTGGAAAAGACGTAGCTTCACCTGAGGAGGAGTCGACGGAGTCAGAGTAGTGTAATTTAGTTGAAATGAACTTTTATTTTTATGTGAACTTGTGTTATTAACTTGTGTTGTTGGTTGTATTACTTTGAAAATGATGTTATCAGTTGATTTTTAGTTCTAAACTGTTGTGAAACTGTTAAATTATTGTGAAGTTGTGGAACTGCTTGCTTTTTTAGTTTTAAACTTGTATCTGTTAGAATTGATATGTTTGCAGGTGTGGAAATGGGATTGTTGGCTGGGATGGCAATTTTTTTTTGTCAATGCTACAGGTTTCCGGCGGATTATGCGCCGGAACGTACGATACAACGAATGTATCGAACGTTATTAACGGCGAATATTCCGCCGGTACTTACCGGCGTAACAATTGCGCCGCAAATAATCAAATCGTGGAATCTTGCTGGCGACATTCCGGCGTTTAATCCGCCGTTAACTTCCGTCGTATCCTGCGACGGTAAATACCGGCGCATCAGGCGCCGGCATTTTAACGTTTTCACGTCGGCAAGCAAACCGTTTAATGCGCCGGTAATTCGTCGGAAACAACGCCGGAACGGTGTTCCGTCGCAAACTATGCGTCGGAAACAATTTATCGATGCACCTCAAACCGGCGGAGATGTTTGCGCCGGAACATGCGCCGGAAAATAACGGTTCCGTCGGAATTTACATTAATTCCGGCGTATTCCGTCCGCCGGTAATAACAGGTTTTCCTGTAGTGGAATCCAAATCAAATCAAGTCCTGATAATTTCCTATTCAATTAAAAGCGCGTAGAATCAATTCCGACCGGTAAAATCTTCGTAGAATACAGTCAAATCGTGTGCAATAAACATATCTATAACATATCAGAAGTTGTGCGGTGGAAGTTGTGTCAAATCAAAATCATGTCGAAAAGTCGACTACGAAAACACAAAACAGATCACAACTCGGTCAAAACACAATATCTTCGAAAACAGAAGTAAGGTTCGGAGTCCTTACAGCGAGATAAACAAACTATCCAACAGCAACGAACGACGAAAATCGCTCCGCGGGCCCCGAAATCGGACTTCTTCCTTTGCTTTTCCGCTCCTTCTCTCTCCTCAGATATTTTGATTTTATAAAATGATTTCTCTCTCCCCAAAACGAGCTGATTTTCCTTATATCATACTCAGATCGGCCTGGCCGATCGCCCGATCGTCCCGGGACGATCAGACCAATTTCTGATCGTCCCGGGACGATCAGACCAATTTCTGATCGTCCTGGACCATTCCCAGGGCGATGATCAGGACGGTATTATGTGAACAGTGCCGATCGTCCCGGACGATCTCAATATCGTCCTGGACGATCCCGTCCAGAAATCATTCCAGAACACTCCAGAAATCAGCTGTTTTCAATACACTGATCGGCCTGGACGATCTCAACTTCGTCCCGGCCGATCCTGGGGAAAAATCACTTTTCCAGCAGCTACAGCAAAGGAACGAGGTCTTACAATATATGTATTTCGTAATGGTAATTATTGATAGTAATCATTATCAATAAACAATAATTAGTATCATTAATTAGTAATTAGTATTCTATCAAATATTCAAATGAGTGTACCTTAATCTTGCTCCAACACTTATAACTCTCAATCAATCAACCCCTCATAACTCTCAATCAATGTATTCCGTATAACTACCCTTTGAATAATGTAAATAAATCGTTATGATTCCTTATGACTCTTAATTAGTATACATATCATTATGACTCTCATTAGTGAATCAAGTGGATCTTGAGGGTACCTTGTGAGATTATTATAACATATATTATTTAATACATCATTTTACTAGTATCAAGACTACATGCCAGTACATATCAATCATATCAATATTATGTTTCAATTCATATTAATCATTTCAACGCATATTATAATTCAGTTCATCACATCAATCACAATGCATCTTTTTTCACTTCATTTTAAGTACAATTTTTCCAACACTTTTCATAGAAAGATTTTAATGCACAAATTTAACTAGTAGAAATATAAGAAAATTATATTAAATTATTCATGATGATCGAATCTATAACATATCAAAGTTACACTGCAAAAGCTTATGAAATCAGGATAATACATTTTTTTATAAATCTAGAAGAGATAAAATCAGTAGAAATAAATTCATTGAAAATATAAGTAAAGGTTTAGTCACTTACAATGAATAGAATAATTTTTATAAAAGAAATGACAAATGAACAGGCCTCGATGTACTTTCTCTCTCTCCTCCCTCTCTCTTTCTCCTCTCCCTTCTCCTTCAGTTTCTTCACGGCTAGGGCATATATGAGTGAGAGAGACGATGGAGATGAAATGTCATAGATATTTTAAATATATAATTTTAGTGGTTGTAGTGCATCGACCAAGCGTCACATGTTGAATTCAGAGTTACTGTATAACAGAGATGCAAATGTCGTAGCGGCAATTTTTAGCACCATGGTGCTCTTGGCTTAACACCACAGTACTCCGAAGCACAGTGTTAAAGCGCTCTAGTTCAAACAGATATTCAAAAAATCATATATATTTTTTTCATTTACTAAATGTTTTTTGTATCTTTGGGCTATTGCATAAGGGGCTCATTGGTAGATGGTACAACAGGATCACTTAATATTAATGATATTTTTAATATAAATATTAATGAATATGAAATATGGATAATTGTATTTTCATATTAAGGAATTGTTTATTTTAATATATTAGAGACCTAAAATAGAATGGATATTTATGCGTCGATTTTTTTTTTTAATATTTGATTTATGTTTTTTTCACACAATGAACCAAACTCAAACAGTAAAAATAATCCCACAATGTCTAAAATAGAACTAAAAGAGTCTCCATATTATTAACAAAAATGATATCTGTTAATTTAAGTTAGAAAAAAATTAAAACTTATTGTCCAGAAATTTATCTAACTATATCAATTTTCTAATTGGATATTTTTTTAAATTACATTATTAAATAAAATTTCATTTGCAACCCGTTTATTACGAATTTATAAAACTCCTGCCCATAAAGTAAATTTTGATAATTAATGTACATTCTTTTTTAAAAGTTGGGAAAATATAATGATTAAATAAAATTATAATACACAACTCTTCTTGGCCTATTGGTTGAGAGCTTAGGCTTCTAACTAAGAGGTCCAAGGTTCGAGTCCATGTGTATGCGTTGTGTGTGTGAGTTTGCCTTAAATGTCAATATTGGCGTACCACTGTTCAAGCGTAAGAAAATAGCAGAAATTGTACCGTTTGGCTGAAGCTCGGGGACGATGGCATTCAAGAATTTGGAGTTACCTTGAAGATGCTCTTATGTGAAATGTCTAAAAAAGACTTGGGTGCACAGATCTTATGAAATATATTATTGAGCATTAGAAAAAGGTTTTGTCGGGTTGCCATTGATGGAAAAGGAAGCCCAAAGCCTAAAAGAGAGAGAGAGTTGGTCAGTGATCAGTAATGGAGGATAGTCATATGCAGGTGGGCCTATTCTGCTATTTTACTGTTCACTCAGTGTTGAGCACAGTGCTGATCAGAGGGAAGAGAAAGACGAGAGAAAATGCAAGATATTAGAGAGAGAAATTGGGGCCCACTTCCCAATTTGGAGATAGGCTCATCTCTCCGACTGGCAGCGAGTCAAATTTAGTCAATTTCGAGTCAAAGAATTATTTTTTTACTCTTTATTTGAAGTTAAAAGAATTTTTATTCATTAGTAAAAATATCAAAATTATGTTCGCATACTTTACAAATGAGATTTTCATAAATTTATTTAGTTTACTTAAGCAACTAATATATAGTTCATTTTGATGTGTTAGTTGAGAGTATTGACTATTAATTAAGAGATATTAGATTTGAGTCTAATGAATGTGATATGAATTTGTCTTAATCGACCTAAATGTTCCAAAAAATATAGCGCCGCTGCCCGCTATAGTTTGTATTAGTGGATACCCGAGATTGATAGTATGCACAAGTGAAGTTATAGCAACAAACATCACATCTAAGTCTTTTGCAATCTCTAAAGAATGGAATTGCGATGTTTTGATTAGCATCTTGATTGAAAGTTAAGAATATGGTCAATAAGCTCATGAGGAGGCTCGGAAAGTTAAAGAATATTTTAGTTGGAGGAATTTCAAAATTTTAATTATTTTCTCTATCGCATCTATTGGTAGTGGCAGATCGTAGGGCTATTCATAAACATTCCAACAATTATAATATGTAGTATACAATAAATTGTGGCATGAAAACCAAACAGCTTTTATACGCCATTCAAGTGGACTGACTTTATAGAAAACATGAATTTTTATTTTGAAACTTCGTAAGGCTTTGAAGTTTTTTGGATGGAAATGGTGGAAGGCTTTGATTAGGGGTGTTAATTTCGGGTCACTAGCCGAGTTCGGGTCGAATCCAGAATTGACCCGAGTTCAAACGGGTCGAACCTAACCCGACCCGGGTAGACAAACGGGTCGGAAATCCGAACCCGGACCCGACCCGGCGGGTTGCCGGGTTGACCCGACCTGACACGGTACCCGAAATGCTCTGACGCGATCGGGCTAGAGCGAGCGCACGCGGGAGCGAGCAGGTGAGGGCGATGCGCGCGGCGAGCGAGGGCGAACGTGGGTGCACGACCTCGCGGGAGTGCGGGCACTGGCATGCCCGAGTGCGGGCGAGCGCGGGTGAGCGGCTGTGCGTGGGGCGCCGGCGCTGGCAGGTGCAGCAGCTTTGCGGGCAGTACGGGGGCAGCCGCGGGCGGTTTGCGTGCAGGCGGGGCAGCTTAGCGGGGCAGCGAGGGCAGTTCAAAGTAAACGGGTTCACGGGTTGACCCGGCAACCCGCCGAGTCAACCCGAACCCGACTAATTTTTTAAACGGGTCGAATCAGGGAACCCAAACTCGACCTGTTTTGAAATCGGGTCGGATTTTCGTGTCGTGTCAAATATTGACACCCATATGCTGTAAGATCTCGTTCTCTTACTATTCCTCTCTGAATTGGATTTTCCTCCCAAAATCGGCCAGGATGAAGTTGAGATCGTCCAGGCCGATCAGTGCATTGAAAACAGCTGATTTCTGGTGAGTTTTCTGGAAGGATTTCTGTACAGATCGTCCGGGACGATGTTGAGATCGTCCAGGCCGATCTGTACTGTAGAAATTATCGGCCAAACAATAGCCCTGGGAACTGTCCAGGACGATCAGGATTTGGTCTGATCGTCCCTGGACGATCTGGCGATCGGCCAGGCCGATCTGAGTAAGATATAAGGAAATGAGCTCGTTTTGAGGAGAGAGAAAATCAGATTTTTATTTCAGATATTTTGAGGAGAGAGAAAGAGAAAGGGAAAAAGAGAAAAGCTTGGTTTCGGAGACCGCGGAGCGCTTTTCGTCCGACGCTGCTGTTGGAGAAAGTGAAGATCTCGTGGTAAGGACTCCGAACCCTGTTTCTGTTTTCGAAGATATTGTGTTTTGATCGAGTTGTGCACTGTTTTGTGTTTTCGTAGTCTACTTTTTGACCTGATTTTGATTTGACACAACTTTCACCGCACAACTTTTAGTATGTTATAGATATGACTATTGTACACGATTTGACTGTATTCTACGAAGATTTTATCGGTTGGAATTGATTCTACGCGATTTTAATCGAATAGAAAATTATCAGGACTTGATTTGATTTGGATTCTATAGATTGATAGGCTTATATTGACGTTGTGAACGTTCAATTGTAATTTGGAAGAATTTGGAATTTGTGTCTTTTTGCAGGATTTTTGTGTAAATTTGACCGACTACCGTTACTCTGTCCGATTTTCGTATGATTTCTGTTTTGACTGAAATTGATAAATTGAATCGATATGCATATGATTATTGATATGATTGCTTTAATATTGACTATTGAATTGTTTATTGATTGAATTGACTATTGATACTGATCGCAAGTGGAACCTGGTTGAACATTGGTTGGAGATTGATATTGATACCTGTACAGGATGGTGGGCCGACGGGCTTTCCTTTAAACATTGATTATTGATATATTGAAGGGAGACATAAGGAGTTTATTGATATGCCGACGGGCGAAAAGAGTGACGACTCTTATTGATTGAACCAATGTAAATGATATCTACAACAGCAATATGGATTCTACAACACCAACATAGCCAGTAGATTGTACTTGTTCAGTATATAGTATTGAATTGCATGTTTACTGTATTGATTTGTGGATTTATTGCTTTATCGATTTCTGCTTATTGATTTGATCGGATTTACTGTATCGTACGGATTCTATTGATTTCATCGATTGACTACTGAGCATTGATATGGACATAGATAGATATAGATATTGCATTGATAGCATGAACATGGACATCGTACTACTGCCTATAGATTCATTGTACTTCTGCCTATAGATTTTATAGATTCGCTATCGCTACTGTTTCTGCACTGTACTGACTGCTCTATAGATTCATTGTTCCGTATCGCTTTTCTCGACTGATTTCATTGATTAGATCGTATCGATTTGATTAACGAGTATTGATTGAGTTAGATTATCGATTTGTCTGCCACTGCATTGACTGGTTTTATTGACTATTGATTTCCGCTGCATAGACTCATTGACCATTGACTGATATGGATTGATAGATTGACATGCATATTGATAGCATCGCCGTGCTTTGATTTCAGTTATAGGTATTAGGTGACCTGCTGGGCTTTGTAAAGCTCATTATATGTGGTTGATATTTTCAGGTCAGGGCTCGGGAGCAGGAGATAGGAATTGATCCAGATCTTCATGTTTTAGTTCTTTTGGTCGATTGATGATTCTTTTGTACTCAGGACAGGATAGCTTCTTTACTTGTATTGATAGTGTAGTTCCTGAATATTGTACATGATGTTTTGAGATATGAATCGACTGATATATTGATGTTTTAAATTTTATAGATGCTTGATAGATTGTTTACTGAAGGTTTTAGATAACTCTGGTAAATTGTTGGAGTAATTGATTGACATTCTTTCCAAGTTTGATCTTGGGGTCGTTACATATGCTTTGATAAGTTGTTGACAAGGAGACACTAACACCTACCTTTCTAGCCATCATTGAAAGCACAAAGCAACAAATGTGTTAAAAAGTCCATTTAGCAGAACTTAGGAGAAGGATTTAGTTGGGATGTGTTACATGTTTATGAGGTTGGAATGGAAGGATGAATTTTCCTTTCTTATATTAAGAAATGCTTAGCATACTATACAAAGATGCATAATTGGCTATAGGGTTTTTCAAAAAGCTTGTGTCAACTCTTGTTTGGCCATGCGTTTGTTGAAGTCATTTGATAATGAAATCAAATTATTTTGTTCCTATATATGGGTTAGTGTAAAGTTTATGAGGACATGCACAATATTTTCCTTCTTGCATGTTAAATGTATATGTTATTGAAAATACACAATTAAATTTAAGTTTTATACAAATAATTTGAACATAAAAACATTATATATATATATATATATATATATATATATATATATATATATATATATATATATATATATATATATATATATATATATATATATATATATATATATATATATATATATAGTAACTCTGGGCTAAAAAATTTCAAATAATTGTATTTAGACATTTTTTGACACATCTAAGACATTTATCCTTTTTCAAGTGTGGCTTATTATTGTACATAAAAGCAGTGTGGCCAAACCATTTTTATTCGCCTTAAAATGCACAGTTTGGCAGGATTAAAGTCATTCAAGCTCTATTTAACAAACAAAATAGGCAAAGGCAACCAATTTAATTCAAAATATACCATTCTAAACCTATTTAGCATTCTATTTGGCTAATTCAAAATCAGTTAATACTATGAAATTATATATATATTCTTTGAATTTAGGCTTCGTTTGTGACAACTTTTTTTATTGTTTTCTAAAACAGTTCTTAATATAAAAAATTTCAGTAAAAAAAAATTGTACTAAGAAGCCGATTTAGAAAATAATAAAAAAGATATCCCAAACGAAGCCTTAGCATTTGATTGCATGAACAATTTTATGATACTAATAAATCTCATCTCTAACATCAGAACTCTATTAAATTGTTAGAAAATAAAGAACTACAAATTGCGTTTGTGTCAATAGGTTACAAATAAATTTCATGCAATATCTATATATTTGAATCACGATTTTTATTCATGCGAGAGAGATGTTTAGAGACAAAGATAATTATTTTTTCAATAAAAGAAGGGTAAATAATTTGTCATCCTTTTTGTTATTTCTTCATGTTTCATCGCCAACTATTGACCATCAACTTCACATAAAATCAATAATTAATAGGATGGCCAAAATAAAATTGAATTTAGATCAAATATTATCTTATCATTATCAAATTGATATGATCAAATTCTATGTGACTTTGACAAAAATGAATTTATAATGACAATGGTAACTGGTAAGTGTTCTAATGAGCCGTATGCCCGTGGGCTGGGTTCTTTGCTTGTAATTCTAAATTCTTCAATTTGAGATAATTTCGTTTAAAGGCCCATTTAGTGTTAGGCCCATACTGCGAAAAGCGCAGTTCCTCCCGCGTTTCCAAAACCCTCTGTTCATCTTCAATTTGGCATCGCCGCCGTGCCATTACCTCTGGCTCTATCCCGATCCACGTATGGCGGAGGTCGGAGACAGACGTGCCGGAGCTACCAGATTTTTGTAATTGTAAGAGTCGGATCGGGGAGGAAATTTACATCGAAGAAGAAATGGGTTGGGTCCGGGTTCAGATTTATGACCCGTTTAAAAAACGGGTCGGATTCAGATTGACTCGGAAACCCGCGGGCCAACCAAATTGACCCGGATGTCATGTCGCTCAGGGTCGCATCAGCTGTCAATCGATCATGTCACAGTCGCCAGTCGCATCTCTCGGATGTCGCGTTGTCGTTGTCGTTGTCGGCCTGCCGTCGTCCCACGCTGATGCAGAGGCAAAGAGACGAAGACTACTGCTGGAGCCTGGACGCCCGCGAGCTGTCGTGACGCTAACACAGTCGGTAGTCCTGCCCGCCAGCTGCGGATGCCGCAGTGCCGCTCCGGGCCTGATGTCGTCTCGTCTGAGAGCTGAATGCCGCCGTACAGTCTAAGAGCTCATAGCCGAATGCGGAATGCCGCCGTCCCTTCCTTCTTGCAGGTCGGGTTGGGTCAACCCGATAACCCGCACGGGTTGACAATCCTGAACCGTTTGCAAAACTGTGTCGAATTAGTATAGACCTATTTAAGACCGGGTTAAATCAGATTCGATCCGAACTCAAGCAGTTGACCCGAATTGACACCCCTAATTATCGCCACTGCTGCCGCAATTATTTTGGTGAGATGACGCCTCATGAATTGTGAGATGGGATAATGAGTGAGGTGGAAGGAGGAGAGGCAAAGAGGAAGATTCTTCAGCTAGAGATACTTTTTTACTTTGGGGAGGAGCATGAAAAAATGTGGTCCCACTTGCTCGACCCTTCAGCGCAAAACTCGAGTTAGCTTGTTCTTAATTAAAAAAAAAATTTATTCATTAAAACAGTGGAAATTTTTGAATAAAAAATAAATTAAAAAATAAAAAACTATTAGTTTCTTTTAAAATAAAAAAATTAATTTAATTTATTTTACAATATTAGGTTTAAAAATATTTAATACAACAATAATAACATCAAGCCGTTGCCTGCAACGTGAGGTCGGCTACATGAATCCTTTTTCGTCTTTGTGTCTTTTTAAAAGTCAAATTCCCATTTAAATCTAATAAATAAATATAATTTCTAATATTTTCTTTCTAACCAAATCTTTTTAGGTCTATCTCTATCTTTCTTAACATAAGTCAAATATAATACCTCAACTTTCCTAACCAGGTCATTAGAAGGCATCCATTTAATGTGACGAGCTACTCCAACCTTTTCACGTAAATGCTTATTTCGTATCTTATCTCTAATGGTAAAGCCACTCATCAACCTAAGCATCCTCATCTCTGCAACACTTAACCTAATATTATGCTTAATAAAAAATTAAATTAAAATTTCAAAATATACTAATAAGTTTGTATATGTAAAAAGATTTAAATATTAAATATGTAAAATTGATTTTTACGTAATACTTGGATGATAAAATTTTGCATTGATTAGTTTCAGTTACTTTTGCTCCAAGAAAAAATATATATATAAAAAAAAGTTATTTTTAGTTGTTGAACGTACACGGGCTGTTGGCATATATTAATGAAGTTATTGTGCATGTCTCTTTCATGACTATTACACATAAAAGATTTGTCCATACAAATGCAGTAGTAATTGACTCCATGCTATTTGAATAGTAAGATGGCTCCTTTCATATAGGTAAAGTTTTACATTTGGATAATTTTTTGCTTCTTAATTTATAACTGAAAATATATCTTTTTTTATTATGATGTAAGGGATTGTCGGAAGAATCGGATCTGCTTGAAAGCAATTTCAATGCAGGGAATAAAAACAAACACAAAGCTTCAAAAGCTTCAAAAGATGATAATATTCATCAATGTCCCAACTCTTCTTACATCATACTATATATTATAATTATGTAAATAATTAGAGAAAACTAGAAAGTTCTAGAATCCTATAACATGCTTGTAACAAACTAGATAACAAATGTTTGAGGAATGATTTAAGCTAAAATGTTCCGCATTAGATTGTTGGATGGATGATGCATGAAGCGTAAGACATATATTATCAATTAAGTAACTTGAGAACATCTTTTGTTTTGCATTTTTGAAACTTTAAGAGTAAATTCTGATGTAAAAAAGAGGAATGTAATTTTTAGTGGCTATTGCAGGTTAGAGGATTTATAAATTTTGTAGTTTTATTTTGTCTAAATTATTTATTTTTAGCCATCGGAATGAAAATTAATGAAGACAAATTGATCTACATATGCTCTGGGTGGTTCAATGAAATGTAATAAGTTCATCGGTTCAACTGCTAGTTTTACTTTGTTCAATCAAATTCTGAGCAAAAAATGGTATTCTAAAGATTTTTTTGCATCTCCAAAGCAAAAGGTTTCTAGTTGGAAAACATCTTGAAAGAAGAGAAGAATATATTTAAGAGCCAAAATCTAAGTTTGTCAGGTCTCAACAGAAGAAAGAATCATTAGCGCTGAGCATCTTTTGAAGGATATCATCAATGATTAAGAAAAGAAGAGGAGGGAGAAGATCATCTTGCCTTAGGCCTTCACAACATTTAAACTATTTGATAAGTTCTCCATTAACTAGGATTGCGAGTTTGCATGAATGAAAACTTACTTCCCAATGGATGACTTAGGAGGGAAAATTGACCTTTCAGAATATTCAGAATGAAATCCCAATTGAGAGAGACAAAGACCTTTTTGAAACCGGCCATAAAAATGAAAGAATCATTCTTATTCTTTCTGGTGGAATGTATGATCACATGAGCTGCAATAATGCAATTAAGAGTATTTATCCTTTCAATGAAAGCAGGTTGAGAAAGCTACAATCAAAAGATTATCCAAAACTAAGGTGAAATTTTTGAAAATCCTGTTGAGGAAGCTAACAAGTTCGAAGTCTTTAGTATTCTCCAACATTTCCTCAACAAATTTGTTAGAAAACTTATTCAGGAATCAGGCTAGGTGATTTATTGGAACTTACATCAAATGCAGCAGCTCTAACCTTATCCACATCAAAAGGAGAATTTAGAAGATTCAAGATAGAAGAATCATTAGAGGGAGAAAGCATAGAATAAAATTCACTGAATATTTAGTTGGAGAGTTTTTGACAATTTGATTTTTTGAGTAAGTTAGAAGGCGTTAAAAAAGGTTTTTTTGATCTTAAAGAATCTCAATCTACTTGAATTTGTGAATATTTTTTTCCTTTTAGCATCAGCAATGCTGTGAAAAAGAAGGAACTGTTTCTACCATCTTCAAGAAACCATGATCAGATATTTGATGCCAATAATTCTTTTCTTCCTTTATTTCATCAAAAGTTGTTCCATGGATTTTCGTTACGTGTTTAAGAGGAATATATTGTGTAAGTTTTTCTATGATTTGTAGGTCAGGAAATGTAATTTCTTTGCATTACCTGATCAAAGCATTCATGAGTTTATAACTACTACTTTGTTGCATCACATGATTAGTTCCTGCTGATCGACTTATATATATTATCAAAATTCTGTATTAATATGATAAGTATTGGTATATGACTCCATAACAAAACCAACTTTTTAAAAAATTTGCAGAGTACTCGATAGAATTCATAGTGAACCAGAGCAATAATCTCTAATTGCTACTTTTTATCTACTCCATGCCTTTACCTGTGAACTAGTCAATATTTTCAAACTGGTTTTCTTGTGCTCCAGACAACCTTATTTGTATTTTTTTTTTCCAACCTGGGTTTCTTGTGCTCCAGACAACCTTATTTGTCTTTTTTTTTCTTGTGGTACAGATTGAAAATATCTCTTTTATAATCTTTGGTTTCATACAACAGCAGAAATACACTTATTGAATTTTTTTAATTAAAAATTTAAATCATTTAGGTTTAGGATAAGATCGTTGACATTAAAATATAATTTATTAGACATGATTAAAAATTACTTATAAATTAAATTCATATAAATTAAATTAATAAATAAATTTAAACAAGATTTTAAAATAGAACATGTTGAAGATTTGGGGCAATAGAGAATGAGTTTTATATTTTATTTTTGCATGAAGATCCAATACACAAATAAAATAAGAGAACAAGAAACAGACTTTTTGCTTGGAAAGTTTGGAAAAAGAAATAAAATCATTTGCATGATTCAATTGAATATTTTGAAAGTTATAGAATTATAGTTCTTCTTCATGATTGGAGAAGATGAGATTATAAAATTAGAATAACTTATTTAATCTCTTATAATTGTAATAGAGATTATAGGTGTAATGACCTCGATTTTTTTCCTAACTTAAGAAAATATGGCTGGGCTTAGGGGCGCTGTGGCGTGGATGGCACAAGTTTAAGCATATTTTTTAGTCAAACATGTTTTTTTTTTTTCATATTACAGGCATACTAATGAAATAATGATAGTTGTGTTGCGTGTAAATAATGTTTGTTATTATGCTTTATATAATATGAAATGTGTGTAAAAGCAAGAAAGATTGGCTGCAAATGTGACTGATTCAAGTTAACCTGAGACATTTTATCATATAGAGGAGGTTGGATCGATGGGCTTTCCTTTAAATGATATTTGTGGTGTACTGTTAAGTGATGTGAAAAGGAAAATATAAGGACACTGACTGATATGATATGATACACCAATAAAGTGAGACAAATTAGGATTTTTAAGTTTTATTTTATTTTATGTATTTTGATTTTATTATTTTTTAGTTAGGACTATATAGAGTGATGAATGATTTATTTTTTGTATATTATAAATTGTATATTAATGAATGAATATTGAAATGTTTATATATATATATATATAAAGATGAAATTATCAATTCTTCCAAATTTAAGTCTTGGGGTGTCATGATAAGAGAAATAGCGGATGGATGATAATGCAATCAAACAGTGCTAGTTAGGTGATGATTGTTAAATGATAATGGTCAAACAACAACAATTGGTTGATGATAGACATACAATAATAATAAAGTGAGGTGGATAGAAAACAAAGAATAAATTAGAATTACTAAATAACGGTGGTTAAACGATGATGATCAGACAATTGCAGTTGGATGACAATGAATAGATTAGAATGATTGTCATCATCAAAAGTTAGTAAGAGATTTAACTATAAGTTTAGCAAGAGTAGTTTAAATTTATAAGCTTCATCTAAACTCAAATCGAGGCCCCTTTCATATGAAGGATATGATTATTTTTATAGTATTTTGACAAATAAATCTAAAATTCACTAACATGACATTGACCCACCCAAATTGAATCCTTTGATAATGGAACCCTTAACAAGCCTTTGAATGCCTTAATGACCTCATAATCAAATGGTTTGGCTCTTTGGATTTGTCTCGTCAAGGTGTTCGATTTGACTCTAAATATGTAAGATTTGAATATCGTTTGATTCTTCAAATAATGGCATGAAGTTTCATATCATACTTCCAGTACTTGATTTGGACTTAAATCATCGCATTTAGTGTTATAGCTTTCATCTCATCGTGACATTCAATTTAACTATAAATATATTGAGATCAGAGCTCATATAAACCTGAATTTATTTTTAAAAGTTCTATATACTTGTATGCATTAAAATTCATATTGATCAAGTGAAATTTTTGAAGATGTATTAAGACATATTCAAAATTTGTTCAAACTTTTTTATACAATAAACTAGTAAACTGTCTAAACAATTCAATTTAAAAAATATAAATTTCAAACAAAGCGGGTTATCGGGTCAATTCAGGTTGTCCCGAAATCCGATCGGGTCAGGTTCGGATTAAGATAAATGATCCAAATTCAAGTCGGGTCGGATCCGGGTAAAGCCAAAACTAAGCGGGTCAAAGTTGGGTTTGACTTGAACTTGACCCGCTGACTAGTTTTGACATCCCTAATAAAAATCTGATCCGCCGACCCAACCCAACTTGAATTTTCCTAAAAATTTCGAGTTAGGATTGATACGTTTAATAAATGGGTTGAAATTTGAGTTGACATGCGAACCTATTTCGTATCAAAAAATGATATGTTTAACATATTTGTTCCTTAATTTTTTATATGTGGGTATGCCCTTATTATTTTTTATAAAATATCATAAATTTTATAGTTAATATGTTATTTAAAAAAAATTAACCTAAATGGATAAATAGATCGAATTCCAGTTATTCAGGTAGCTAGTGGGTCCGATCAGGTTGTTATTTTTTGCCCATTTATTAAATTGGTTGAATTAGAATTGATTGGACTCAAGTTGCCGATCAATTCAATATTGGATCAAACCCAAACCCGACCCATCAACCAATTTTAACACCCCTAAGAGGGGATAACGACTATGCTGATAGTGGTCCATAATAATGATGATGACAACTACTAGTCTATTAGAGATAATTATTTTTTAAAAATATTAAAATATCTAAAAGTTAATTTGAATATTTTATAAATTAATCTTTTTATCTTTAAAAAAAAAAAAAATTATATATATAATTTATTCGAATAAGTTTAATTTGTTCTCCGCCAACATTGAAATGATTTTTTTTTTTAATAATTTGAGGCCTCTTTTGTATTTCAGCTAAAGACAAACTAGATAAAAAACATGCAATTTCATTCATGCATATTAAATCCAACTATTTCATCTCACTTAAATATTAAAATTCATATAAATGTTCAACTCTCATTTGGTTGGTTTTTTAATTTAAATGTATTTGGTGATGATGCATGAATTTATTACTTATATTTTTAATAGATGATAATTTATAAATCTAATACATTTCATGGCACTTTAGTAATTCTTCAAAAAGAAATTCAATTTATTTATATTTTTAGCATGAGTGTTAGTTAACTTAGTTGATAAAAATAATAAAATTTAATATTCTCCCAAAAAATTGAATCGAATGATATCAAGATATTCTATTACATTCTATTCACTTTATATTATAATTATTTATTTTTTAAATTTGTCTTTCATATTATATGTAATATATTATCAATTAATATAAGTAAATTGCTAAACAATCTACGCGATTAAAAAAAACTCATCATCATCTCCTAATATATAAATAAATAAATTACAAAAATACTCATGTGGGGTCCACACGCTGCGCTGCCTAAAGAATAGGGTTTTTCCGGACTATAAAAGGCGATGTGTGGGCAGTAAGGGTTTCAATCTATCTCCGCCGACGCAGCGAGAATCCGAGCGCTTCCTCCAATCGAGTCACGTTTTTTCCTCTATGTGAGTTTCTTCTTAATTTCTTCCATTCACCCTTACTTTGGTTTGCAGCTTTGTTCTCTTGTTTTTGAATTTTGATGCTATCGATTGTAATTAGGAAGCTGCTGTTCCTCCAATCTAATCATCGTTTTCTTTCTTATTGTGAGTCTCTTCTTAATTTCTGGCATTCAGTAATTACCGATTGCAAGTTGCTACTTCTTTTTGTTGCTCTGTTCTATTGTTTTTTTAATTTTGATGCACTGATTGTTATTAGGGTTGTCTCAAAGATTTCGGATAAAAATGAAATTTACGTGATCGGTTTCCACGTTAAGCAGCGCACTACATAGGTTAAATTTGAGAGATCTAAAGGGAAATTTTGTAATTAGAGACTTATCAACGAGTTCGAGTCCATATGGATTTTTTTCGTGATCGGTTTTCAGGCTTGGTTGCGTCATGCGTTAGATCGAGTTTGAGATGTCTAGAAAAAAATTGAGCGTATTCGATTCTGTCGATTATGCAAGAGCTTATTTAATCTTCAGTCTGATCTGCGATCTGAATTACATGATTATGAGGAATTTAATTTCTTAGCTGTTGTTATTTTGTAATGGGATTGGTTCTAGACGTGAGATGTCTCTCAATGCTTGGATCTATATCTAGTTAATTTTGTAGGTGTTTTCTAGCTGTTTCTTTTTTTATTCCAGTTCTAGTGAGCTGGTTCTTGGTCGTGGGTTGAATTTATGGCATACATGGTTGTTTTTCTGGTGTATGCTGCATTAATCTGTTATGCGCTTGTTTGAAGGTTGCTAACCGTTATGAATTTCTGTTTTTCTTTTTAAATTTGGAGTGGACGTGTTTATGAATTCTCTTAAGTTTGCTCTCTTATCTCTTTGTTTTTTGAGAATATTAGGATATGAGGTTTTTACTTCCTCTTTTTCATTCGAAGTGCTTTTTATTGGCGAAATTTTTAAAAACAAACAGTTCTGAAATAAATTAATAGAAATATTGCAATTATAAACATTGATATCTTGCGTCTGTGGCAGCTATATTTTATTTTAAAAAATTAGTGCTTTGCTGTTCGATGGTAGCCTAGCGTTGCCATCCACTCCTCCCCCGACATCTTCCTAAAATGATTATATAACCCCACTCATTTGCTAATTTCATCTTCCTCTTTTCCTCCATTGCTCTTCTAGTTTAGTTTCTTCTCAAATGCTTCCTTCCAAAACCTCCCCAAGCCTCTCATATTCTTGAAACTCTTTATTGAGGTGTGATTTTCAATGGAAGATATTCTAGAATTATTTTTAGGCGGCACAAATATTGTAATATAAAAATAAATTGGAGCTTTTGAACTTGTTAGAGAAGTATTGCGTATCTCCAAATTAGAATCCCCCTCCCAAAAAAAAAAGTCCTAGGAGTGGAGAATTTACGAAAGAAAGGATTTGTGAAGAAATTAGCAAATAGGTGGTAGCGGTTGCTAGCCTACCCTCCAATGGCACTTTGGGCATTTTTTTATAGTTTGCAATGTCTCAGTCCTAGTAGCTCCATGCAGTGGTAGGTGTGTTTTCAAATTTTCTTGAATTTTTTCTGAGAATTTAAATGATATATATGATTGTCTTAAAAATCTTGCCTTTTATCTGGCTTCTTGACATCTATGCCAGTACTGGCAGGGTGTCTAGATGTATAGATCACACCAGCAAGTATGTGCTTTTTAACATGGAACTGTTTTTATAATCTCTTACCTTATTAGCTAAAGACCATATTATTGCTTCAGTCATTGAGATTTATTCTGAGCAAACAAATACGTGATTGTTTCATTCCCTCAGTAGATTCACTTTTTTATTCCAAATTTTGATGTTTAAAATATCTCCAATTCTAAATGCTTTCCAAGAATGTGTCGATCAATATCAGCTCATGAAATCCATCAGCTCAGTTTCTCATTGCATTTGATCATTCATGGAGTAACTCCAGTAGTTTCTAATGTTTAATGTTCTCTAATTTGGCGTTGCTTTTAGAAGGATAAGAAGAAAGAAATTAATTTTTTAGATTTAAATTGTTATGTTGAGCTGAATTAGTTGCTTTATATCCATGCTGTTGTGATCTTTATATTAAGTGGTATTCATGTGGAATCTGTCCAAACAATGTTGTTACATTCTGACATTTATTTTTTTATTTTTAGTTTGCTGCCGGTGAAGATTTTTAATTTTGATGAGAATAATTATTGTTCTTGTTATATGCACTTTAAGTTGCTGTATAATGAAGCTGATATAAAAGATATGATCCAAATACGGGGATTAGAAGCTGCAATTATTTTTTTTTTTATTTTTTTTTGCATTTTAGCATTTGCCTATTCAATTGCCTTATTTTTCTGCGTCATCCTTCTTAATGCTTTCTTACATGATTTATAACATATCGTGATTCACTTATGATGGTTTTTACTTAGTTCTGCTCCCTGCATTTGCAATAGATTCTTTCTGATTGACGTGCAGTATTGGAACCTGTGTACATCTTCCATGAATTTATTCGAACTTGATTCCTAATCAATGTGGTTTACCTATTTACTCTTTGTGTGATTTGGTTCGTCTTGTATTGGTATTGATCTTTATGTAATTTTCTTTCTGCCTTTATATTTGAGGTTTTTTTATTGTATACATGCAAGTGTTATGGTTTTACCTTTGAAGCATCTTATCACATGTTACCTGACGTTAACTAACCTGTTTGTTTCAATCCAATAAGAAGAATCAGCAATGGGAAAAGAGAAGTTTCACATCAATATTGTGGTCATTGGTCATGTCGACTCTGGGAAATCGACCACCACCGGTCACCTTATATACAAGCTTGGTGGTATTGATAAGCGTGTGATCGAGAGGTTTGAGAAGGAAGCTGCTGAGATGAACAAAAGATCATTCAAGTATGCATGGGTCCTCGACAAGCTCAAAGCTGAACGCGAACGTGGTATTACCATTGATATCGCATTGTGGAAGTTCGAAACCACGAAATACTATTGTACTGTCATTGATGCTCCCGGACATCGTGATTTTATCAAAAACATGATCACTGGCACCTCTCAAGCAGATTGTGCCGTCCTTATTATCGACTCTACAACTGGAGGCTTTGAAGCAGGTATTTCTAAGGACGGACAGACTCGCGAACACGCCCTTCTTGCTTTCACTCTTGGTGTCAAACAGATGATTTGTTGCTGCAACAAGATGGATGCAACCACACCCAAGTACTCAAAAGCAAGGTATGATGAGATTGTGAAGGAGGTTTCTTCCTATCTCAAGAAGGTTGGTTACAATCCTGACAAGATCCCATTTGTACCGATCTCCGGATTTGAAGGCGACAACATGATTGAGAGATCAAACAACCTTGACTGGTACAAGGGTCCGACTCTTCTCGAAGCCCTGGACTTGATCCAAGAGCCGAAACGCCCAACCGATAAGCCGCTTCGTCTTCCTCTCCAGGATGTCTACAAAATTGGCGGTATTGGAACCGTTCCTGTCGGCCGAGTGGAGACTGGTATCCTTAAGCCTGGAATGGTCGTTGCCTTCGGACCTACTGGACTCACAACTGAAGTAAAGTCCGTTGAGATGCACCATGAAGCACTTCAGGAAGCTCTTCCTGGTGATAATGTTGGCTTCAATGTTAAGAATGTTGCTGTCAAGGACTTGAAACGTGGATTCGTGGCTTCCAATTCCAAGGATGATCCTGCAAAGGAAGCAGCCAATTTCACTTCTCAGGTCATCATCATGAACCATCCTGGTCAGATTGGAAATGGCTATGCTCCAGTTCTTGATTGCCACACCTCGCACATCGCCGTCAAATTTGCCGAGATCTTAACCAAGATTGATAGGCGGTCTGGCAAGGAGCTTGAGAAGGAACCAAAGTTCCTGAAGAATGGAGATGCTGGTTTTGTGAAGATGGTTCCTACTAAGCCTATGGTTGTCGAGACATTCTCTGAGTATCCGCCGCTTGGAAGGTTTGCGGTTAGGGACATGAGGCAGACTGTTGCAGTCGGCGTCATCAAGAGTGTTGAGAAGAAGGATCCAACTGGAGCTAAGGTCACTAAATCTGCTGCCAAGAAGAAATGAATTGTGCGTTGTTGTTTGAATAAGTACGAGTTTGAGTCGATCGAGTTGGTATCTGGTGTTTGGATGCAGAACTGGGTGCTTGACAGGCGGTGGCACTGCTCGTTTCAGTTATGTTTTAATTGTTTGTGTTTTTTCTTTTCCGTTTGTTGAAAGAGTACTTTTTATCTACTACTATGGATTGGTGATTGGTATTTATTTTACCTATTTTCTGTGAGAAACTATTGTTGTTTGAATTGAATTTCAAGTTATTTGAGTTTCTACCGTTCCATTGGTTTTTTGTGATTAATTTGCTTGGCTCTAGTTTTTTAAACGTTTTATTCGGCCAGTTCATCAGCTTTACAGTATATTTAATGCCAGAAGTTTCTTTCCAGTACCAGATAGCCTTCAAATCTAAAATTAAAAGTTATTCAGCCTTCAATGCTGGATTATAAGTTTCAATAACTCATTGCCTATAATCATTTCAAGTATTTTCGTTAAAAAAATAAATCGCAATCCTTAGTAAAAAACATTTCTATAAATAAACATTGATCATATAACTCGTTCCTGATAAGTTTCTGATTGATGATGATGGACAATAGAATGCAGTAATTTAAGCATTCAAAAGGCAATCATATTTATTCGGGCTGTTTTGCAAGCAATTATAATTTATCTCTTAACAGCTCATTCTGAACTACATAAGCAACCATTACAAGCAAAAACATAATTCACAAAAAAAAAAAAAAAAATCAAATCAGAAAAATTTAGGTTAGAATATCCGAACTTCAATGTACTTAGGATGAATCATTAAATTTATTTAGAGATTGATGTAATACAATTATCTAATCATATTTTATCCATCTCAAAATAAATTTAAAGACTTCAAAAGTCATTCCGATTAAATTTAAGTAAGAATACCCTAATCCAAAATTTCTCCAACCAGATTATGATTCCAAACTATAATCTAAACCAATCACTAGTTAAATACGCATCTCGAGCATTCTGATTTTCCTGCTTCACACCCTCGTAAACCTTCACCGATTCCTCTGAAAATTTTACCAAACATTCAAATGTACTCGTCATGCTTTCTTGCAACCTGACCAAACTTTTACAAGGATTAACTTCCTTGTTTTGTTCATTTCCCTGCTCTGATCTGTCTTCTTGTTTTTCATCTTTCCGATGCTCCTCGAGCAATTCACTTAAGATTGTTATTAGCTTCTTCAATGAATCACAAACTTCTTCCACAGGAAGCCTTTGTATTCCCGCTAACCAATCGCGGCATAATACAAAAATTGGAGGAGCGAGGGCTCGGCGAGGCGAAAATGGTACTTTTCTTCCTCTCAAACGCTCTTGAGGTTGCAGTATGCATTTCTGGAGCCAGCCATTCAGAGATTCGCTGTATGATCTGTGAGTATCAATCCAGGTTACAAAGCTCGAGCGAAAGCATTCGATCTCGTTCTGTAGATTGATGTCTGCTTGCTTATAGGAATCGCCATTTCGAGATGTTGCTGCCATGTTCTTAGCAAGGTAAGCTGATGAGATTGCCAGGTGCTGGGCTTGATGACATTCAAGAATGGCTTTCCACATTCTTATCAACCTGAAAACACCACAAGGGATGAGTGCAGTCAAATGAGGTGTGCTTTTTTTATTTAGGGTTTAGGAAAACTGAAATAAGAAATGCATAGTTATTAGCACCTAGAGAGATAGAGAAAGATGAGAGTAAATTTAACTTTTGTTAGTCCATTGGACCAGTCCACGTGGGACCGGCCCAGTGACACCGAGGCCTCTTTCGGTAACCGATTGTTCCGCACGAGCCAAACGAGCATTTTAGGAAGGATTTTTTAGGGTTTTTGGAGGAAAGTTTGAATGTATGGACTGTTTAGGAATTCATTTTAATTTGTATACATTAAATAGTTTGTTTTCCTAGGGTTAGGGCATCTTGAATTTAGCTGAAATTTGAGATATCTTAGGTTTAGGTTTTCTTTTGGGCTATAGCGGTGTTTAGAGATTTGGGAGAGATCGTTGTTTCTTGTTATTTTCCGTTTCCCTTTTATCAAATAATACAAATTATCTACTGTTTTTTGTGGATTTGTGTGGATTTAGGTAGAGAAAGCTCGCTGTATTTTGAAGATTGATAGGGAATACTTGAGATGTACAAGTACTTCATATCAGACCCCACCTTCAAGTTGGTTATCCAGAAGAAACACAACTTTGCCCGGTGTTGAAACCATCGATTAAGAGGTCAAAAAGCTTATGGAGACCAATTTCAACAGTGAGGTCGGTGATAATGATTAAAATAGTTAATGGTAGGTCGGGGATGTGTTGACAATACTAATCTCAAAGATAACTTTTGTCTTCCCCGCATCATCGTGCTTGACAATAGCAATACCAAACACCAAATGCTCAACTTCATATACACATACCTTAAATAGAATAAGATCATGATAAACTCGCATGACAAAGATTTCACATTCTAATATTTCAATAAAATTTCTTGGGACTTGTTTGTTTGTGCATGGAATTACATTTTTAAGAAGAGTAAAGCTTCGCTAAATGATTGACATAGCGAATGAAATTACAATAGAAAGTTTTGTTGTGTGTGAGAAGATCAAGGAATGAAAATTTTTCATGTTCACAGTAGAAATGAAATCATTACTAAAATTCATATTCATTTCTAATTGAATTTTCCAAATCGCATTTTCCATATAAAAGCTAACAAATTTTGCAACATGATGAAAAGTGCAAAGTGGCTAGGAACAAATGAACAAAACCCCCAGATAATCTATAATGAATCAAATTCACCCATAACAATTATCCACAATATAGTCAGTTTCTTCGTATAATTATGTGGTTCTATAACATCTGATGAGAACAAATGGACGCTGCAATGCAAATAAAAAAACAACAACATGATGAAATTCCATTAAAAAAAAGTAAAAATCAGCATAAAGCAGAGCAATACCCTTGAACCAATTCTGCTAGTTGTGGTTGCAATTCTTCGTCTCTCAGCTTCTCGATTCTTCTAGAAATCGAATCAACTGCTTGAATCATTACTCTGACACGAGAATGAAGATCCTTTACAGTAGCTCGTGTCTTGTCGATAACTCGGGGATTCACACCTTTAGCAAACTGGTGCCTTAGCTGATTGCACTTTTGATCATATGCCTTCCTAATGGATTCACTAGCCTGTGTAATTCAAGAGAAGCAAAAATTATCATATTGAAGCTCCATGTTAAAGAATAAAGGAATTCACCAAGTACTTTCTTTCATTTAAGACCTGATAAAAAGGTAAGAAAATTGCTTATGTAGTAATATTTGAAATTTTTATGCTTACTGATTGTTATGCGCTAGGAGAACAAGAACCAAAACTCAATTAATTCGACCTTCATTTCTTTGAATGTTCGTACAAAAAATCATAAATTTACGAATTTATGAGTGTTTACCTATTTATACAAGGATTTGCAAATAGACCATGAGAAGCAGTGATGCAGAAATCCAACCGTCCATGCCTATCCGAGGAAGAGCTGAAGATCGACGACCGAGATCACTTTGTTTTATTTTAGTTTATTAAGTGTATTTTGATTTAATTTTGCAATTTCCCTTTTTTTTCCTTTTGTCTTATACTCTTATGTAAGCCCAAGGGGCAAATGTGTCTTTTATTTTCTTTTGATGCCTATATATAGAGGCCCCTTCTCTTGTATTAGGATGATGGAATTATAATAAAAAAATTTGGTGTTTGCACTTGTGTTCTTTGGGAAGAACGTTAGTGAAATCCCTATGGGAGGGAGTCAGAGTTTCCACCAGCCGCGGGATGGGTCCAAGCTTGTGGCTTGAAGTCCCTTGGAGGAGGGCAACGTATCACCTGTCAGTCTTCGGAAGAGTCCAAGGCTCGCGGTTTTATCTTTTATCTTTTGTTTTTGTTCCTTCTTGTTGTTCCTAGTCGTCATCTTCATCATCTTCCTACTTCCACCATTACGTCATCTTCATCCTCTTCCTACTTCCCCATTCAAACCGCCGGCCACACCCTCTCCCATTCCCCATTGCATAATTTGGATAATTCCTAATTTTGGATTGCCATAATTTAGTTGGTCTTTGAATTCAAATTTTCCCAAATTTGAAATTCAAATTCTTTCATAAATTATAAAATTTATTTTAGGAAAGTTTTCAAAATTTCCCTTCATTGGATGTTGAATTAATTAGGATGACTTAATTCATTCTAAATCCAACCCCCAAAATTAAGGAAGCATTAAAGCCTCCTTAATTCCCTCCCTCTCTCACCCCTAGCCGCCAGCCTCATCATCCTCCTCTTCCCTCCAAAACACAAATCACATCTTGAATTCTTGCCATAATATTTTCCTCTTAGTTTAGAAAGGTTTAATTTCAAATGTCAAAGCATTTTGAATTTGAAATTCCTTTCCTAATTTAAGAGATCTATTTTTGGAAATCTCCTTAATTAGCTCCTATTTGAATTTTAAATGAGAAAGGATTTAATTAAATCTTTCATATCTCATGAATCTAAATTAGGAAGCTTCTTTTGATTATCCAAATCTCCTTCCCAAACTCCTTACAACGTTGAGTTTCCTACCTCCTAAGCCTGCAGCCAGAAAATTCCAGCCGTTGCCCTTGCATCCACAACAACTGAAAGCCTTATAACTGTTGTTTTAAGTAGACCAACCTACAGTCCACCTATTCCTTTCAGCCCAAACTGCTATACCATCGACGAAGAAGACTTCCTTTGCTATTTGGCACTTTCCCGGACACAAAACAGCAAAGTCTCCCATGAACCCCTCCCGTTCTACATCAAGCAGTTTCATGCACTAGCCTGCCTATAACCAAAATGCACACCTCTTCTTAGACCGTGTTATTAATGGTTTTCTCTTGTACTCAACTAAACCAACAATGTTATAGGGGTCTGAATATTGGGTTATTAAAAAGCCATTGTCGCCTAAGTTGAGCGTGCAAAAATTAGAATGTTAAGATGGATGTGTGGCGAAAACCAATAACGATAAATTAAAAAAAAAAAAAAATATATATATATATATATATATATATATATATTAGAAGATATGTTGGAGTGACATCTATATTAAAAATAAGCTTAGTTGGCTTAAACGTGCACAACGAATGATTGAAAATGTGCCTATTAGACAAATTGATGAACCTAATATTAGAGGATGAAAACAGAAAAATGGTTGAACTAATAGTGCATGGATAGAGTTGTTCAAAATAATCTATAAAAAAAAGTTTAACACTTTAGACAATACTCAACAAGGATAATGACAAAGTATAATTTATAATGCTAATATGAATAATTAAGATAAAGCTAATAATGACAATCTTTTAGGCTACTACATTATAACTCACATATCAACTGATTTTCTTTCTTTTATTGGCTTAAACGAAAAATGTTTTTTTCCCCCTTTTTTTTTCTTGAATTAAGGTTAAATTTAGGATGGTGTTAAAATATGATTTATGCTTTTCTTTTAACTTAATTGTCCTTGTTGCATTTTATTCAATAGGGAAAAAAGGCTTTTATGCCAATACTTCATTGGTAGTTTGCGGGCCTCATTTTCATGGATTGCATGAATATTATAATTCTTGTAAAGAGGCTTTTATGTTGATTTTTCATGCATTAGTCATCCTCATATGATGTGTGATGCACAAGGTTACCTTGCCAAAGTAAATGAAATATAATGTATATAAAACACATATTCAATCTAATATTGGAAAAGGTGTTCTTATTTAATAATAAATGAAAATATAGTGATTAATGTATATGCCTAAAACTTGCTTCATGGAAAGGCCAAAATATGACCTGAGGCAAAATTAAAAAAAAAATTAAAAATAAAAAAAAGACCCAAGGCACAAGTTTAAACTTACTCTGTATCTTGGTACACCATTTTTCTAGATGTCTATAATTTGGTTGAAATAAATGTAATTTAGTTATAATAATATTCAAAATTTGATATAAAGAGTAAATGTGACATGCAATGCTTTATATGCAATGCTTATGATGCATAAATTCTAAAATTATGCATCATATATCCTTTCTTCTTCATATCCTAATCTTTCATCTTCAAATATTTTTGTCCATTATTCTAGCTTTTCACAGATTTTATAGGTCTAACAAATGAACCTTTGCATAACATAAGTATCTTTGTAATAAGTACAAAATAGATGAGGAATTAATGAAGCATAATGTCTATCATAAGAAAAACATCCAATATTACCCACGAATCGTCAACACATTAGAAGGACCCAATAGAGATAAGTAAGAGTTCAGTATTTCTTTCCTTCATGTTGCATGCAGCTAGAATGAAGTTGGAAAGAGTATGAATTTAGAAACAAATTAGTGATAGATCTAAGGGATGAAAGAGAAGAGAGAGAAAAAGATAAGAAAGAAGAAAGAGAAAAGAGATAAGGAGATAAAAAAGAGAAGAGGAAGAGAATGAAGTTTGTTTTTGGTTAAGGCATAATAAAATCTCAACAAACTAAATGTTGGGGACAAGCGATGCCGTGAGTGCACATAGAGATGCATGTTCCCACTAGTTCAAAGATGAATAAAAAAATACAAATACTTATTCACTCAAATAATTTCCTCTAAATTTTCTTTTATTTTTCTCTCTCATGGATCCCTCACATTTTGACTCCATGTGATTATTTATTTTCCCAAATAATAACCCAGAACACTTTCTAAAGTAACAAGCATTTAAACTCAAATCTTTATTAATAATAAAATAATACTATATATATTATTGCATCACTTCATCTTCACTTTTTTCTATTTCAATAGTTTCGTAGCAGCATGACTTACCACATCCATCCATGGTCTTCTTAATCAAATGTTTTCCACATCAAATTTCCTCGATAAACAATTTTGATCATCATTGACTTCCTCAATGAAGACCACTTCATCTATCTTTACAATCATAGCATCACTAACCTTTAAATCTTATTCCTCACTTGCCACCATATAGCGGTTGTTAATGTCATATTAATAACAAGCATTGCTGTGAATTCTAAATTTGCTTCTCATCTAAGATTGATAATTAGCCCCTCTACTCTCAAGATTCAGCACAACATTAGAAGAACCTTTAATTAGTTCTTTTTCTTCAAATGTCCTCACTTAATATCAAACTTCAGCAACATTAAGTTTCACCTATGGAAACTAGTAAGAATTGTATTTGAAGTTGATTCAAAGCTAATAAAATATGGCAAATAGATTTGCAATCTTAAGTCAACTTACCCTTTAATCAACCAAACAACTTAACAAAGCTTACAACAGAAACAACTTAAGCTTATTGGCTTCTAGTTTATCTTTGCTTAGCTTATCCTCACTTAGCTTACAAAATAGACAATCAAACAGGGCCTAAAGTTCAACTTAGTTTATCTTTGGCCTTTTCCCCTTCCAAACACAATTTTAAGTCATTTCCTAAGTAAGGTTAAGCCAAACCCAACCTTTCCTCACTTGATAAGACAATATAAGCTTAGTACAACTCCAACATCTCTCAAGCCAGCTTTGCTTAATTGTTCTTGCCTTCCTCTTCTCTTACTTTCACCAGCTTATATCAACTTATCTTTTAACAAACTAAATAGCTTAATTCAAGTTTACAACTTTAGCTTCAAGTGCTTACAATTTGTATTTTTTTAGCTTACAAAAATTGACAACCAAACAAGCCATAAGGTCCTATTAGGTTGCATATTTTAGTTTTTACATAAGAACATATGAGTTAAGCAATAAGCTTAGGGCTTGTCTTGGTTTAAGGCATTTGGTTGGTAAATATTAAATAAGCTAACAAAAGATAAAAGAGTTGTTGCTGTGCTCCGCAACAATGATTGTCACCCTTGACTCTCATTCATACATAGCAGTAGGCCACACTACACTTCTCATATCTCCTCCTTTGCCACATGACTTTAGAAATTTATTTGGTGTGTGCTATTCCAAACCATATATATATATATATATATATATATATATATATATATATATATGGGGATATTTATCAACATAATCAAGAAATGGATAATAATAAAAGGCATAGCGTAGAAGCCTCTAGCCAAATTTGGGGTTTGGGAGGGTTTGACGTGGGCAACTATACCCTGCTTCAAAATGAAAAATGTTTGTTGTGATTCAATCCCTTAATCTATTTCCGCATAAAGATATGTACTGAACATATGGATGTAAACTACAATACATTAGCCAGCCTATAGCATTGCTATATATCAAGCTTCATTTGCCAGAAAAAAATGTCATCAAGAGTCTACAGATCATGCAAAATAGAATGACATAATTGTGATATTAAATTAACTATTACAAAGCTACAGTACCTTTAATTCATCATATAGCTTTCTTTCCCATGCATATAATCTGTCCAGAGTGGATGAATGACTACCAGAAATCATGCTAAATTCCTCAACAAAATCATTACCACTCTCAGGACCATCATCTTTTGATGCTGATGTAATTGGATTTCTAGATGATGATGATCGTGAAGAGACTGTGCGTTTCCATGTAATAACCTTTGTCACATGCTGGATTGTATCTATGTAGATATGTGATTGTACAAAGTAAATTATCTTATCTAATAAAATGAGAAAGAAATATTTAAGTTTAAATAAAAACTAAAACTTTTTTCCACAACCAAATCATACAACATACCTCGCTCTGACAATTTTTCTACCTTGCAACATGAGAGAAGGAAGACTGGCGGTAAAGAATCAGAAGATTTCCCTATGGAAAAATAACTCATGTGAGAGACGAAGACAACAACAACAACATCAAGCCTTTATCCCACTATATGGGGTCGGCTAAATGAATCTTTTTTCTCCATTTGTGCCCTATTAAAAGTTAAATTCTCATTTAAATCTAAGAAAAAAAGACAATTTCTAATATTTTCTAACCAAGTCTTTTTAGGTCTACCTGTAACTTTCTTAACGTCAGTCAAATCTAATACATCTACTTTAACATAACTCAGGTGAGAGAGCTGAAAGAAAATTATATCATACAAACCAATGTTTCAAAACTGCTGGTCCATTTTATGCTCACCTAATATCTCAGAGTGAATATTCAGTCGAATCTTCTTTGTCTCAAGCATCCTCGAAACCTCATGGCCTGCCTCTGCTGCTCGAATAAACCTCTGCTCAATATCTTTTATAATTGACAGAAAATCCTTTGCCTCATGACTAATCAACATAGACCCATTCTCCTTTTCCGTTTCTCTTCGTTTGTCCGTCTCTGCTTTCTCCATCTTTGATCTGCATAATACAATTGAAGTTGTTTTATCCATTGCTTCAGCTGATCCATTAACGCCACAGCACTCAGGCTGAATCCCCCTAACTTTGCATGCCTTGGTTTGCGCTGATTCTCCAGACCTCTCGGAACTATAATTGTTGAAAGAGCTAACAACCATTTTATTTCCAGCAGATTTTTTATGAGGTGATACTTCATTAATTGAAATATTTTCAACTCCCAATGAATGACAGTTATCATCAGTCAACTCCTGAGATGCCTTAGCTTCTTCACCAGGGTGGCCATTTTGTCTTAAACCCACAAATTTACCAAAATGTTGCGTCATGGCATATTCACCATTTGGGATCTTGATACTATCCACTGAATAAACCGGATCAAAAAAATCCCATGAAGTGCCAATCTCCGGGAATGGAGGTGGTGGAGGCACCGGAAAAGTAAGACTCTCCTCTCCTTCCTCTTCAAGATAATGATTTGGTGATGACTCAACTGTGACCTTTACAGAAGTGCTCCCTGCCGCCCTCATATAGCTAACATTAGAGAGCCGAGGGGAAACAAGACTTCCATCATGTGGTGAACTAAGTATTTCAGGAATAAGGGATGGAGACGGTGAAGCATAAGATGAATGCGAAAGCGCTTGTTCCAACTCAAAATTTGATTGTGATGGATCCACTGAAATATCGGCTTCAGCAAATTGTCGTAGTGCAGCTCCTACATTTCGGAGGGACTGGGTGTAAGAAAGCTGAGCTGCTGATAGAGCAAATCTTAAATCTACTGCTTGTTTAATGTATCGCATTCTCTCTTTACAGAGAAGTAGAGCTTTGTTTCCATCATTTTTGGAGTTCGAAGCACCCATTATGTCTGCTACTGTTTTGTAATCTACAGTCTGACGTAAAGCATCTCACGCAAAGCAGATGAATCATAAGGGGCTGTTTGGTAGCAGGATTTATGCAGGATTTGAGCGAAATCCAGCCAAACGACCTAAAATGCAAAACCAAATCTCACGGTAAATGAAAGCCGTCCCGGATTTCCGAAATCCTCTGATTCGACGGATTTACGGGATTTGGTCGAAGAAGCACGCGAAAGCGAGAAAGTTACCTTCACAACTAGCGAGCTCCCTCGTTACTTCCGATCAAAATGTCCTAACTTCCGATCCAACAGGCCTTCCAGGAGCGAAGTCGAACAGCGACGAAGGAGCCGAAGAAGAACAGCAGCAACGAGAGCAACGGAGAGTACCGAATGAACGAGGAAAAAACAAAAAGGCAAAGGTGTGCTTACTGCGGAGAGAGAAAAGACAGGAAAAAATAATGGAATCGAAAAAGAAATGAGTGGGATTCAAAGGCAGAACATCTTCTCTCTCTTCTTCCCCTAATGCCCATTAAAGTTGCAGGATGGTGGCGCAGAGTAGGCTGAGACTTTTCTTGTGTTTCATCATACGGGAACAAGGAAAAATGACCGCTTTTGGGACCCAGTTAAAAATTCGAGAGTACATTGCGGGCCGCGCTCCTAAGGTAGTGGCTGATTGGGCCGGGCTTTAGCAGGAAAAGAAAAAGGGCAGTTGTCAGCCCACATCCATATATATATATATATATATATTATTGATTAAATCTTTAAAAATTTAACTTGAATAGCATAAATTTTAAGATAATATTTGAATTAAAGTTTTTTTTTAATTAAATTCAATATCATCAAAACTTTAATTTCAATAAATTTATTGTCAAACTGAACATTCTGATAAGATGAATTCAACAACACCATAAGTGATCCGACAACAATTATAGGCAATTAGCAATATCATCGTATTTATATCTTGATCATAAACATATTAACCCTATTATTGGATTTTAATAGTCCATCGGTGAATATACTACTTTTATAATTAAATAATTGTTCTCAAATTTATAGTTATTTTTTCTTCGTTTATAAAGACGAGCAGATTATCTCAATTTTATCTTTTTTTTAATTTTCACATAAAAATTTTTATGTCTCTTAGTGCTTCTATTTATGTGTATTATAACTTCGTACAAAAATGAAAAAAAAAAATTTATAGAATATCATGCCCTACTTCATTAGTAATTAGTGGCTAATTTTCTTAACAAATTAGCTATGGCCAAATTATAAAGAGTGAATGAGCCCGTTAAACGTTTTGACACATTCAGCAGAATGGGCCAAAACATGTTAGCACACTTTTAATGGGCCAAATGGATAGGCTAGAAATCGGCTTCAACGGATAGGCCAGATAGATAGGATAGAAATACTAGCTATGTGTACGAAGATCCAACACACCTAAATTTTTACGTGGAAAACCCTGGAAATGGAACACGGGGTCATGCCTAGTTAAAATTATTTTACTAGTGTTTGTTGTCGATTATAAATGATGCTTGTCTACAAGGGAAGGTCTTTGCTCAATGAAGCAAATATATATCATATATGGTGGTAGTGAGAAGAATTTAGTGTTGTGATAGTTATTTTCAAAATAATATTAGCTTGGTCGTTTGGCTAATAAGATCATATTTGGGCGACAGAGGTCAAAAGGAGTTGGAGTTCGGCTATGAAGGTAAAGGGGACCATTGCCGAGAAATTGAAGTCAGAAGGACCATAGTCAGCGAGGACGATGGTGGCCAATGGAACTGCACTTGGGAGGGATGTTGGTCTGAGGGACTATAGTCAGCGGGTGGCGGTGAATGGATGGGTCGGGCTTAATTTTTTGTAATATTAAGAGTAATTATTTTAAAATTTTATCCAACAAATGACCGCTTTGGGACCCAGTCAAAATTTGGAGAGTACATTGCGTGCGTCGTTCCTGACGTAGTTGCTGAGAATTGGTTGAAATTGGGCCGGGCTTTAACGGGCAAAAAAAAAGAGCAGTTCTCAGCCATAAGAAATTAAACAATTAATGGCTTTTTGAATTAGTTGTTTGAACTTTTTGAATTAGTTGTTTGAAAAAACAAAAAACAAAAAAAAACTAAATGCAGCGTGGGCTTATTTTGGCCATTGATTCTAAACATCCCCTACATGGCGCCAACTTCATCTCTTTCATTTTCGAGCTCTCTCTCCTATAAATTCCAAAGCTTCTTTCCCACTAATTTTTCCATATTACACTTTCTTACCTTCTCTTCAATCATTTCTATTTTCTCTTTTCTTTGATAGAAATATTTCTAATCTTGACAGCTCTTCTCATAAAAGCAATATTTATTATCGAAACGTGATTTTCTTCTTTTTATATATATATATATAGAAAGACATATATTTTAATGGGTAGGGTGAAGTTGGAAATAAAGAAAATTGAGAATAATACAAATAGGCAAGTGACGTTTTCGAAGCGACGCAATGGCCTCATCAAGAAGGCTTACGAGCTCTCTGTTCTTTGCGATATAGATCTCGCGCTCATCATGTTCTCCCCTTCTGGCAGACTCAGTTGCTTCTCCGGTCGCCGGAGGTAAATTGAATCCCACTTATTTTTCTTTTTTCATGCTTTCTTGCAAAAATAAATGATATTTTGTAATTTAAATATATATTTTTTAATATTGCAGGATTGAAGATGTTATTGACAAGTGCATTAATGTGCGAGAGCATGAGAAAGGAGGGTTTGTCATTTATTTAAATGTTATTACATGTATTAATTTTATTTAATCATAATTAATTATTTAATTTATACTAATTCTCTTTTAATTTCCTAATCTTGAAACAGGGCTAAGCTGGACAAGCTGGACAAAGATGTAAGTTGGCATCAATTTTGATTTTTTCTTTAATCATTTTTATTACTCTATAAACAAATTAGGATTTAAATTTGTGTTTTTCTCTTAATTATTTTTAATGGATAATTACAGTATTTGATGAGGACTCTTAGCAAACTCAAATATGAGAATGATATGGCTGCCCACCAAGCCAAGTAAGTTTTATTTAATTATTTTTTTTTACAATTCTATCATATTATTTTTTTTTTTTCATTTAAATTCATATCTACGGCCTAATTCAGTCCGGTTATGCTGAGCTCAAACTCCAAAGTAGAGGTACGTATGTTAGATATAATTGCTGCATTAAAAATCAGATCTCTTTCCCAAAAAAGAAAAATCAGATTTCAATGGTTTGTGGGTCATGTGGGTCGTGTTGTGTTGACCTGGATCCGAAGGGGGTCATTTCGGGTTTACTAGGACCTGAAGCAGGTTAGGTTCGGGTCTGATATAATAACTCATTTAAAAAAACGGGTCGAGTTCAAATTGACCTGTATGGTGTTGAGTTAGTTTCGGGTTGGTCCCGAACCCGACTCATAACCCGGTATTAATGACAACCCTAATGAAATAAAATAATATAAAATATATTTACAATAATATTTAGTTCAATATGATTTCTTATATTTTCAGGAACTCCAGTTAAAGCTCAATGCTTGTCAACAACAACTGCAAATGCTTGAAAAACACTTAAGGTAATCTACTGAGAAATATTTAAAACTATAATTACGGCTTCGTTTGAGACGACTTTTTTATTGCTTCTTATAACAGAATTTTGGTACAAAAATTTTATGATTTTTTATCATTTGCTTTATTTTTCAATCAATATCTAAAAAGATTGCATATCCCTTTTTTTATTCTCCTCTATATAATATATGAATTATTAAATGTAAGAAATTTGAGTTTTGTAATATTTCACATAATTAGAAATACAATTTTTACAGATTTTTTGAGGCTGATCTTGTGCCTCTCGACTCTTTTATATCTTTGAGCGAGCTCGAATCATACCAGAAATTTTTTATGGAATCTTTGGCACGTGTTGAAAGTTCGATGGGGATGATAAGCCCTATGAACTTAGTCCCAAACTAACCAAGAGGGGGGGGGGGGGGGGTGAATTGGTATTTTAAAAACTACTCAAAGAAATAAAGTCACATAAACCAAATCACACCACGAAAATAATGCGGAATTAAACGTGCGGAAGCAAGAAAAGAAACACAGAGATTTATAGTGGTTCGGTCGACTCGACCTACATCCACTCCTTGGAGGCACCCTCCAAGTATTGCACTACTCAAAAAGTGACTCTCCTTTAGCCCCCACGGCTAGGTGGATAAACCCTCACAAGAACCTCCTTTTTGCCACCCCGGCAAGGCAGAGAACCTATCTCCTTTTGCTTCCTCCTGAAGCTGGCAGAGAACCAGAACCAAAAGCACAACTCCTTACCTCTACCGACCCTTCCACGGACGAGAAACTCTAGACGAAGACGACGCAGAGAGATCCTTGAAGCAACCCTTGTGAAACCCCTCACAAGCCCCCCCTCACAAGATCCTCTCTCTCTCTTCTCTCTCTCTTTCTCTCCTCAAGGTCTTCTCAGGTCAAGGCAGCAGCCAAAGGTTTTTAAAAACGTTGAACAAGAGCTCTTAAATAGAAGAGCTTCAAAAGAGCTCATTAATTGCAAGTTGCCGACTTTATCGTCCAGGCCGATCTGGACATCGGCCTGGCCGATCAGTACAAATTAATGAAGATCGGCCAGAGCATAGCCCTGAATGCACAACTGGACGATTGAAAATTAGCTTGATCGTCCAGGCCGATCTCACGATCGTCCTGGCCGATCAGTTCAAATCAGAGGAAAATCGTCCTGACAATAGCCCTGAATACGGGCTGGCCGATACTGATCGTCCAGAAGTAGCTTAAGGTTTTTGACTAGATCGGCCTGGCCGATCCTACGATCGTCCAGGACGATATGATCGTATCAATCATCCTTGATTACTTCCTTAATTTCCTGAACAATTATGACATAATTTGTGAATATCGTCCAGGCCGATCCGAGGATCGTCATGGCCAATAATTTAAAGATATGCTATACCATACTTGTCTATGGCGGCAACTTCTTTCTGTTTTGAGCTTATCGTCCTAGCCGATACACGTATCGTCCAGGCCGATCTGTTAACGTAGGCTGCCTTAATTAAGAATCCTTAATTAGACTTTCTGTTTTAAGCTGATCGTCCAGGCCGATCAAAGAAATCGTCCTGGCCGATATGAGTAAAAACAAAATTTCTAATTCTCTCAAGTGTGTGTGTGAAGGGTTACAAAGTATCAGTCTTTTTGACTATTACAAGAGGACTCAAAAGGTAAAAACAAAAGTACAGACTGACTCAACCCTAAACCTATGCATTCCTGAACTTGGCTCCTTTTTGATTGTCCGATCGTCGATTCCTGAAAAGTTAGAAGCAACAAGCTGTCCAAGAAAAACAGTGTTTGTCAATCATCAAAACATAAGACATGAAAAAATAGATTTGCAACAATCTCTTCCTTTTTGATGATGACAAAACACAAGTAGGAATATTAAAATTCATTAGAAAAACAAAGTTACAACGTCAACTTTTTCTTACCACATCCTATCCTACTCCCCCTTTTTGTCATCACAAAAAGAGAGTCCAAAAACAGTAAAAAAAAAGAACAACAAACATCACGAAAGACTACTACAAAAAGACAAGAAACAATAAAGCACAAACTAAAAGAATGAGGGATCCTGATCATCAGATGGAGGAGGTGGAGGTGGCTGCTGAAAGTAACTGGCAAGGGTAGTAAACTGAGCATTGAACCAGGCGATGTCCTGGTCATGCTGCTGCTGCTGGTGAGTGAGAAAACTGTCAAAACGAGCTAATTCCTCGGCGCGGTGATGCTCGTAGCGGGCAATGTCCTCAGAGTGTTGCTGCTCTTGGGCAGCAACATATGCATCAAATCTGGTCTCCCAACGATCAAATCTCGCAATCAACTGATCTACCGGTGAATGTTGGTGGAGAGGGACAGGGTCAGGAAAGGGAGCTGGAGCGGGAGCCTCCTCCTCTCTAGCCTCCCGTGGTTCATCCGGGTGGAGACGAGTACTGTGAAGGGTGCTGAAGGAATTGTTTGAGTAGAAGAGAGTTGGGTAATTTGGTGGATTGGGATATTGAATTTGGTATTTGGTTTCAAGAACATAGGCTATGATATGTCCTAAGGCTAGATTTGGTTTTCTTCTGTGGCCTGGATCTCGAATTGTTGTTAGGTGATCAATGTAACGAAAAAATAGATCTGCAGTGTTAAATTCCCTATGTGCCATGATGTAGAAGGTAGTGAGGGAAAGTAGAGGGGTAATGTGGACACGGTCACCGGCTTTTGGAATGACAGAGGTGCGAAGGACATGTTGGATTGTCTTAGCATCTCTGACTAAAGAGCTAGTCTCTCCAACATGGTAACGGACATTGGTCTGGCGAAGAAAGTGGTTTGCCGTGGACCAGTCAAGATCAGGGTCAGGGGCAATAAGGTGCAGCTTATCTCCGGTGGTGGATAGCTGTAAAAGTTCAACACAGTCCTGATATGTGATTTCGACAGGGCGTCGATTCACATAGGAGGACAGGGCTGTGAAGGTAGAGTTTATGCGGAGGTTTGCAAAGAATTCTAACAGGAACTCAGAATTGAATGGAAAAACAAGGGACAGAATGAAACAAAGGGAAGTGTGTGCGAATAGATCCATTACCGGGTAGGAAATGTGGGTCGGATTGATAATTCTGGAGACAGTAATTCCACATTCCTTATAGCGATGATAAGCAGCTTCATCTTCTGCTTCCCGGAAACGAGGGTCAACCCTTGCCCTCGAGGAACTTCCAGAGGTCTGACGGACGCGCTTCCCACCAGCCATATGAGAGAGCTTTAAGCAGAAAAACAAAGGAGAAGGGATGAGGTGTGAGAAAACATGGCTGGATCCGCCTTAATTTAAAGAATCGTCCATATCGTCCTGGCCGATCGCCGAATCGTCCAGGCCGATATGTGTCAATAATTACGTACAGGCCGATTGGTCAAAAAGGCGGTCTAATCGTCCGGGCCGATCAGATATCGGCCAGGCCGATTAGACACAGGTTATCGGCCCGAGGAGTCAGTCCGAACGACCGTTGAAAAAGCAGATCGTCCGGGCCGATTAGGTGTATCGTCCAGGACGATGCATAATAATTGATCGTACCGGCCGAAGTTAAAACGTTTTAAATGCTTGCCACGTGTATCGTCCAGGACGAACAGTGGATCGGCCCGGCCGATGGTCCAATAATGGATCGTCCGGGGCCGAATTTAAAGATAAAAACGTACTGACACGTGGATCGTCCGGGACGGTCCAGTGTATCGGCCAGGACGATGCACATAGAATGCATCGGCCAGACAAATAAACTATCGGCCAGGACTATCACCAAGAGTTTGATCAAATCGTCCAGGACGATAATGTATCGTCCAGGACGATGATTTTCATTAAGCACAGAAAAAGGTCAGCAGATGGATTTTGGAAAGAATTTGTCATATCGGCCAGGACGATAGAAATATCGGCCAGGCCGATGTGACTTCAAATTGAAATCAAGAAAGGAATGGTGATGATCAAGACCCTCAAAAATAAAACAAAAGAAAAGACAGTCAAAGACACGAAAAAAAAATAAAACAAACACCGAATATTTTTGGATTTTAATTTTTCTATTTTTTTTTTTTTTGTTTTATGAAGGCATCATATGAGAATTCTTTTCTTGAATTTAAATTTTTGAAGTTTTTAGGAGATCAAGAGGTTTAACAAAATCCAATTAGAAGAAGGTAGAAAAACTGATTCCATTAACCCTAGATCGGACATTCTTCAGGGTACAAAAAATCTCTTAAAAACAACAGAGTCCTAACTTGGAATAACACAAGAGGTTTTAAGAAGATCCAATCAAGACTTGTTAACTACTAAAGTATCTTATAAATAGTAAACCAAAATAGTTTTTCTCAATCATGGAATTTGAAATCAAATCTTTGAACGTATCACATAATTAATGAGTTTTCTAAGTTTTAAGAGTTTTACCAAAGAGATGATAGCTTGCAATTAGTGGGCTAATTTTATGCCTCTTTTCACTTTTATTGGCTCTTTGAGCATCTTTTGATTTTTCATACACTTTTGTGTATATAGTTTTCTTTTCAATTTGGCTTCATTGGCCTCTTTCCTTTTTATCTCTTGCAAGCTAATAACTCTTTAATATACCCTTAAAGAAAAATACTTAGTTGTGAGTATATCCTCCAAATATTAGAGAATATGAGCTCTCTCTCTAACATAGGGAAGAACAATCCACAACACAAAATCAAAATCACGTGATGACTGCAATGGTAAGATTTCAAAAGCTTGAATGATATCAAAGCATTTTGACTATTATGCATAAGATGACTTAATGTAGCAAGATTAGAAGGATATCTTAAAAAGCCATTGGTTAAACTGAGTTTAGACTTTTTGTTTTATAAAAGAAAAATTATGTCACTAAACAAAGTCAGAAGAGGGAAAAACATCACCAGTTTACTCTCTTTAACCAATATAGAAAAGCTAAAACCCTATCAAAAGAAAAACTCCAATTTTTAAAAGCTTGAGAAGTTTCATCATATGGAATGCCAAAAAAAAAAAAAAAATAAAGTCCAAAGTGAACAAAGCAAAAGCAAAAAATAAGCAAACTAAAGACAACAAAAAGTGAACACAAAAACTAAAAATAAAAGTCACACAAAAACTAAAGATATCAAGCAAGTGATAAAACAACGGATTTTAGCAATTGAGCTGCAAGCCTCCTTATGTTCAGTTATCCTATGCTCCCACGAGGTCTTTGGTGAGAGCACTCCTGCAAGACTCAACAACAGTCAGTTTTAGGAACCCAAACAGATTTGGGCTCCTTCTTAGGAAATGTAGAGTGCAATGCAGATGTGGTATGTATTGAATCATGCATCTTAGGTCTCCATACCCAATGTGTACTGCGGTGAACTGTGCAAGTGTGTGAGATGTGTCCTAACATGCCACAAGAAAAATATTGGATTCCAGGAAAAGGTTTTCTTAAATGATTTGAGAAAAGATGCCTCTTCCTAGGTTTTGGCCTTTGATTAAGAGTTGGTGTCATCCTAGCTTTCTTACATGTATCCAAATCATTTTGAATTCTCAAGTTTGTTCTTTTTAATGCATCATTCTCAATCCTCAAATTTTTCTCAATCTCTTTAGATTTCTTAAGATCATCATTAAGTGAGGTGTGTGAAGCTTTTAATGCATTACTTTTATCAATTAATTCCAAATGCTTCTTGTTTAATTCATCAAATTCATCAAGGAGAGCCATGTGATTTGAATCAATTGTTGCATGATCTTTGAGAAAAACTTCATGCTCTTTTTGTAGATTTGAATGTTCTAATTTTAGGCTAGCATGAGTTTTCTTTAATTTCCTATATGATGCATGGATTTTTTCATAAATTTCAAATAATTCATCATAGGTTGGTCTACATACCTCTTCCTCATCACTTTGATTTTCTCCCATGAAACACAAGTTTGTAGTCTCTTCCTCTGGTTCAGTCTCAGAGGAATCAGTACCAGATTCTGCCCAGAAGCCTCTTTGGATTTTCTTATTCTCCTTCCTAGACTTAGCTTTTTCTTCACCTTTTTCCTTTTCTTTGCTTGAATGATCTTGAAGTGTAGGACAATCGGCTCTTACATGTCCCGGTTTCCTGCATTCAAAACAAACAACATCAGAAGATCCTTTAGTATATTTATGATCCTTACCTTTTCTCCAGTTTTGATGATGCTTTTGTTTCTTCCTTAGAAAGCTTTTGAATTGCCTTGTGATGAAGGCAACTCCATCGCTTTCAGACCCGGAAGATTCAGAATCCGATTTGTGTGCCTTCAATGCAATGGTTTTCTCCTTTTTCTTCTCACCTACATCAAGATTTCTTTGATTCACCCCTTGCTCATAAGCAATGAGTGAGCCAAGTAAGTTATCAATAGAATAGGTGTTTAAATCTTTAGATTCAGTAATTGCAGTAATTTTTGCATCATAGGATGAAGGCAAGCATCTCAAAATCTTGTTAACTTTTTCATAGTTCGAGAGTTCTTTTCCTAGTGCATGCAATGAGGTAGCAATCTGAGTAAACCTAGTGTACATGTCAGAAATTGATTCATGAGGTTTCATACGAAAAAGTTCGTAGTCATGCAAGAGAATGTTTAAACGGGATTGTTTAACTTCATTAGTGCCTTCATAAGTAATGCACAATTTATCCCAAATTTCTTTACCAGTTTTGCAAGTTGAAACACGCATGTAATCCTCAGATTTTAAAGCACAGAAAAAGCAATTCAAACATTTCGCATTCAATTGAGCTAAATCTCGTTCGTCAAAAGTCCATTCGGTAAAAGCAACTTCAGTTTTAAAACCGTTAATTTCACGAGAAGGTGGAGAATAACCTTCTTGAATAAGCATCCACATGCGATAATCAGTAGATTGTAAAAAAGTTGACATGCGAGTTTTCCAGAAATCAAAAGGTAGGTTATCGAACAGAGGAGGTCGGGTAATAGAATACCCTTCCGTAGTGTTGCGATTCCCAAAGTTAGACATGGATCAAATTCAAAAAGTTTTTAAACTTTAATTTTCGAAACAAGCTCTGATACCACTTGAAAGTTCGATGGGGATGTTAAGCCCTATGAACTTAGTCCCAAACTAACCAAGAGGGGGGGGGGGGGGGGTGAATTGGTATTTTAAAAACTACTCAAAAAAATAAAGTCACATAAACCAAATCACACCACGAAAATAATGCGGAATTAAACGTGCGGAAGCAAGAAAAGAAACACAGAGATTTATAGTGGTTCGGTCGACTCGACCTACATCCACTCCTTGGAGGCACCCTCCAAGTATTGCACTACTCAAAAAGTGACTCTCCTTTAGCCCCCACGGCTAGGTGGAGAAACCCTCACAAGAACCTCCTTTTTGCCACCCCGGCAAGGCAGAGAACCTATCTCCTTTTGCTTCCTCCTGAAGCTGGCAGAGAACCAGAACCAAAAGCACAACTCCTTACCTCTACCGACCCTTCCACGGACGAGAAACTCTAGACGAAGACGACGCAGAGAGATCCTTGAAGCAACCCTTGTGAAACCCCTCACAAGCTCCCCCTCACAAGATCCTCTCTCTCTCTTCTCTCTCTCTTTCTCTCCTCAAGGTCTTCTCAGGTCAAGGCAGCAGCCAAAGGTTTTTAAAAACGTTGAACAAGAGCTCTTAAATAGAAGAGCTTCAAAAGAGCTCATTAATTGCAAGTTGCCGACTTTATCGTCCAGGCCGATCTGGACATCGGCCTGGCCGATCAGTACAAATTAATGAAGATCGGCCAGAGCATAGCCCTGAATGCACAACTGGACGATTGAAAATTAGCTTGATCGTCCAGGCCGATCTCACGATCGTCCTGGCCGATCAGTTCAAATCAGAGGAAAATCGTCCTGACAATAGCCCTGAATACGGGCTGGCCGATACTGATCGTCCTGAAGTAGCTTAAAGTTTTTGACTAGATCGGCCTGGCCGATCCTACGATCGTCCAGGACGATATGATCGTATAAATCATCCTTGATTACTTCCTTAATTTCCTGAACAATTATGGCATAATTTGTGAATATCGTCCAGGCCGATCCGAGGATCGTCCTGGCCGATAATTTAAAGATATGCTATACCATACTTGTCTATGGCGGCAACTTCTTTCTGTTTTGAGCTTATCGTCCTGGCCGATACACGTATCGTCCAGGCCGATCTGTTAACGTAGGCTGCCTTAATTAAGAATCCTTAATTAGACTTTCTGTTTTAAGCTGATCGTCCAGGCCGATCAAAGAAATCGTCCTGGCCGATATGAGTAAAAACAGAATTTCTAATTCTCTCAAGTGTGTGTGTGAAGGGTTACAAAGCATCAGTCTTTTTGACTATTACAAGAGGACTCAAAAGGTAAAAACAAAAGTACAGACTGACTCAACCCTAAACCTATGCATTCCTGAACTTGGCTCCTTTTTGATTGTCCGATCGTCGATTCCTGAAAAGTTAGAAGCAACAAGCTGTCCAAGAAAAGCAGTGTTTGTCAATCATCAAAACATAAGACATGAAAAAATAGATTTGCAACACGTGTTTCTGAGAAAAAGGTATATAATATAATTTTCTCGATTTATTTTAAGGTGTATTTATTTTCTAAACAATAAAATCAAGTCTTTATCCCACCAACTATATAAGGTCGTCTACATTTTGAGAAGCTAAAATTAATAAATGAATATTTTGGTTTCACTCAAATTATAAAAAGAAATAAATATACTATATATAATCATATTTCATTGGTTTCACATAGGTAGGTATTATTTCTCTCAAATAAACTATTTTTATGAAAATAATTAATATATGTATTTCATTGGCTTTATTTATTAATAATATGTGTATTAATTCCCCTAACTTTATAATCATTTTTCATAGAATTTCTTGTTGGGCAATCATCTTCCCGCCTACGATTCATCCCTGACGAGCATACCGGTAAAGTCAGCTACATTAATCAAACATAATACATCATTATGAGCCAATAAATAGCTACACATATTTTTTTCTCTTTTCTGCAGATGAACCTGCAGCTTGAACAAGAAGGAATGCGAAACCCCTTCAGCTATGATCAGTGGATCACGAATAGCTTTGGTAGGCCAAACCAATCATGGTTCTTCACTTCAGATCCTCTCGCGCCCCTCAGGTATGACAATTACATCCAATATCACTTGTTGTTGTCTTGTTAAACGAATTTTTATTAGGTCCGGTGTAAGGACGTAGAGAAACATTTGGTCGGAGGCAAAATCCCGCAAAAAAACTCAGAATTTTCTCGGTATTGCTAGGTATTATTTGTTAATAACGAGGAATACCACTCTGTGAAGATCAATACCGAGTTATACCGAGCAATACCGAGTTGTACCGAGTTTTTTCTAGAAAAAACTTGGTACAACTTTTGTATAACTAGGTATTGCTCAGTATAGCTCGGTATTGGGTCTTCACGTGATGGTATTCTCGTTATTGTTTGGTATTGCTTGGTATTTGCTCGGTATTTGCTTGGTATTTCTCATTTTTTGGCCCGACTTGGTCTCCTACCGGACGTTACTTTATGTCCGGTCGGAGGACTCAATAATTGTTCCTTGTAAACACTTTAATTTTAATAGTTGGATTTCGTCTAACGAGGCAGGAATCACGAGATGTGTGAGCCGATGTCAGCTCAAATGGACCAATAGTGGGAGTCGACACGTGGCAACAAGGTTATGCATCTACGGAGCACTCCTCGGCATTGATCCCTCCCGCGCCGTTAATAACTCAGGTGTTTAATTGAGCTAATTCGTAATCAATCATAATAATTAATAGAATTAAAACTAACGACGAACAACTGACGACGTTCGGATGCTGGTGTTTCAGGCTTCAGTAGGAATGTCGGAGCAGCCGTCGGTTGAGCTACAGGTTGAGGACAACTAATGTGGCGGCGAGGAATTGAATTTGGGACGATCTCTGGCCGTTTGGTTGGATCGCCTCCAATAAATTAAATTTTATTTATTTATTTATTTTTATAATAAAATGGTATACAAAATGTAGCTTTAATGTATGTTTATATTGTATTATTGACCTTATGATTACTGATTTTAGATGATAGCTGTAAGGATGAAATAAATATTGTTGTTAAGAATAAAAAAAAAGAAATTAAAAGAATACTTCTATTTCCTGCCATTTTTCACGTGAGCTTTTTGATGTTTTGATGTGAATGTGGAATTATTATTTTCTTAATGTTAATGCATAACTAATTAATATCAGTGGGTTGCTTCAGCTACCAAATCTTACAAAGGTACCTAATTAAAGTTTATTTAGTGATTAATTATTAGAGTAATCAGTTTAAGTAGGTGTTATTGTAGGCTTTTGTTCCTAGATTTAGGTTTCTTAGGCTTGTATAGCCTTGTGTGATGCTTGTGTATACCATTAGGTGCCTATAAATATAGGCTTTATGAGTTGTAATGAAGATGGTTTAAGAAATATTAATTTCTGTTTGGCTGCCTCCCTCTTCCCTTCTCTTCTCTCCCTCCTCCTCCTCTCTCAACTTCAAGAAGAGGAAGTGATCTTCCTCTCTTGCAAGAAGTTGGATTCAACTGTTATATTCAATGATTAGGAGACTTATTAATATTGTCGCCGGCTAGAACATATGCGGTGATAGAGTTAAAAAGTTTTCGTCTCAGTATTGTACGGATATCTAGCACACAAATAGAAGGAAAATAAATACACCAGGATTTTTACATGGAAATCCTATAAAGGGAAAAAAATCACGGGGCAACGCTTAGTTGGAAGAATTTCACTAGTGCTTGCTTGAGATACAAGAGGCTGACTCATTCTTAAAATTTAAAATGATCATATTACAATGATTCACTTCCGGGTTGAAATCCAGTTACAAACAAGCTGTGTATTCGAGCTGAATTCAATGTCACTTAGAATTCCGGTGTCACTTGGAAGTCGAGCAGAATTTCGGTGTCACTTGAAAGTCGAACAGAATTTTGGCAGTGGTCGAGAAAGAGTTTCTTCCCTCCTCTTCTCTTCTTTTTCTTTTCTTCTTCTTCTTCTTGGTTCTTTTTGCTTCTTGCTTGGGTCCCCTCTCAAGAGAAATGAGGGGCTATTTATATTTTTTTTGAAGATATATGACATGACCCGTAAATAGGAGGAAGATCAAGGGAAATTGTGGAGTGGTTCGGATGGACAGTCGATATTGAATCTCTTGGTTGTTGACTATTTGTCAGACATTTGAAGGTCTTAACGATATCAGAATTTGGCGATCTTGGGCTCGTTGGATTCGTTTCGTCGAGCCGCTCGTTTCGACTATAAGCATGTCATCTTCGGAAACTGTTTGATAATCCAAATTGTGGTTTGATCCTTCCTACAGCACTTCAAGTCTTCGATTTAGATTCATTTGAGCTCGGATTAAGTTGAATTTGGTGTCGTTGGGTTCGTATTTCCGATACACTCAATTTGGTTGTAAGTTTGCTGAAATCAGAGTTGAGATGATCCCATGTTTAATTTTTGAAACTTCAAACTTGATTTTGCCTTGAGATTCGTGTCGGTAAAGATAATTTTTTGATGATATATCAATTATATTACTCAGGACCGCTCAAGCAAGAACCTTGAACTGCTAAGCCAATTATATTGTCGAACGACGACCAAGTTATTTCATTATGATACCAGCTGGATCAAATTGATTCGTTCGCATAGTGATCACTTTGTTATTGATCTTTTTTTGTCTTCAGATATTTTCTTTGGTCTTAGACTATAAAAGAAGAGATATCGGAGTTATCAAGAATAAAATATGATTGTATGAGAATCATTAAAAGTACAGATGAACAGCTATGATTTTGTTCGGGACGATTTTTTTATAGCTTCTTAAAATAACTTTCTACTTCAAAAATTAAAATCTTAATACTAAAATATTGCTTTAAGAACTCGTAAAAAAGCCGTCCCAACCGAAGTCTATATTGAATATGGATAATCTGCATTGACATTTCTATATGGATAAACCACATGCATGACTTCTCAAAGTTGATAAGTTATTTTTAGTGTACAAAATTGATCAAATAGAGCAGTGGACAAACAAATATCCACCACATTATGAGCACCAACGCATGAGCGCACACGAAAGATCCATTCTATAAATTATGATTAAATGATCATTGCTATCTCCGTCGGATTGCTTTTTTTTTTTGGGACATTTAGGCCATTTAAGGCAAACTCACACACACAATGCATACACATAGACTCGAACCTTGGACCTCTTAGTTGAAAGCCTAAACCCTAAAGATCATTGCTATCTCTGTCATATGGCTTTCATAATCATATTTAGTAGAGCAATAAATGTCATTGAATGAGATCCCATCATAAAAACAAATATTGAAATTTTGTAGAACTGGATTGAATGCCCAATGGGAGGGCGAAGTATTATGTTTGGTCACCGGAATGTCTGGACACTAATCCAGACGCGCCACATCACCCGGATACACTAGGCCCCGGGTGTATCTGGGTGACGTGGCGCATCTGGATTGATGTTCGAATGAATCTGAACACCATACATAATAATTTTCCCAATGGGAGAGTGTAAGACTAAGGAGATAGTTTTGAGAATTTAGCTTGAGTGAAATAGGCACATGACAAATTAAGGGGAGTATATATATATATCGCGGAGCCGTTGCTTTCACCATCAAACCTCTTCCACTCTCCCAATGAACATAAAGTGAAACCCTAACCAGAAACATTTATCTCTTCTGCAAGAATCGCCCCGCACAAAATTCTGATAAATCTAGCATCCAAACCACCCATCCCGTTCTAAAAGATCCAAATGCCATCCAATCCAGATCGGAAATCAAATAAAATCACAAAAAAGACCTGACCCTTCTGTCTTCGACAAGAAATGCAGTGGAAAGTCAAGATTAAACCTTTATAGCGAGCAAGCGAGAGCACAGAGAGTGCCTAATGAACGAACCCTAAATAAAAAAAAGCAAAGGTGTGCTGCGGAGAGGAAAAGACGGGGAAAAAATATTAGAATCGAAAAAGAAATGAGTGGGATTCAAATGTAAGACATCTTCTCTCTCTTCTTCCCCTTAATGCGCATAAGATGGTGGCGCATAGATGAACAGGGTGATATTATATAATGACATTTTAAACATGTTTTTTTTTACCAAAAAAAAAAAACATGTTTAAAATGTCATTATATAAAATGAGAATGATTAAAAACTTTTAAAAAAGAGTAAATTCGTCAAATTATTTGAATAATTTGACTAATTCGAAATGTGCCAAATCATTTGGAGTATTCAACTAAAGCAAGAGAGAGAAATGTGTAGGAGAGAGAAATGAGGAGAGAGAAGACAAATTGAGAGAGAAAGAGATAAATGAGGAGAGAGAGAAAGAGAGTGTGGAGGGAGGGAACGATGGTGAGAGACATGGAAAGAGAGATTTAAGTAATTTTTTTATATTCAAAATAATGTTAACTAATATTTATATAATATAAAATAAAATATTCTTTAAAAATATTATAGAAAAAAGTAAAAAAAATTTATAAATTATTTTTAAAAAGTATAATATTAAAATTTTGTACTCATTAAAGTAATTAAAACTATTTTTTTAAATGTCATGAGTATTTAAATTTGAATATAAAAAATTATTTTTATAGCATAATTTAAAATAATATTTACATATTTAAATATTTCAAAAATTATTTTTATAGCATAAATATAATAATATTTTAAAAATTTCAAATAATATTCTTCAAATTTAAATACTCATGATATTTAAAAAAATAGTTTTAATTATTTTTATAGAATAAAAATTTTAATATTATACATTTTAAATATAAATTATTATTTTTTTACTTTGTCCGATAATATTTTTAAAGATTATTTTATTTTATATTATATAAATATTAATTATAATTATAAATATTACTTAAAATTATTTTGATTATAAAGAATTATTTAAATCTCTTTCCCCATCTCTCTTTCTCTCTCCCCATTTGTCGCCTCCACACTCTATTTCCTCAATTTTCTCTCTCTCCCAATTTATCTTCTATCCCCATCTCTCTCCTACCCATTTCTCTCACATGCTTTAGCTGAATACGTTAAATGATTTGACACATTCAAAATTAACCAAATCCATTCGGCGTATTTAGATTACACTAAATAATTTGATAAATTTGCTCTTTTAAATTTTTTATTAATCATGCTTATTTTACATAATGATATTTTAAACTTGCTCTTTTCTAAAAGTAGTATAAATGTACGTGCACAAAAAATTTTGATTGGTCTGATCTGTGGATAAAAGAAATATTTGCATTACTTAGCAATAAAAAAGCATTATAAGTAAAAGTAAAAATATAAGAGAACATAAAGACATCTAAACTTAAGTTTATTGCACGTGCATTAAATGCATGCTAATAAAAATTTATATAATGAATATTTTATTTAATAAAAAAATAAAATTATTATCTTTATTTATATAATTAACTCAACAAAAGGAGCACTGAATTAAAATTTTCATATTTTAATATTAAAAATATGATATGTTTCAAGTAAGTAAATTTGCTTATGAAGTGAAGTGATAGCAAAATAAGTGTATAAGAAAATAAATCAATTTTGTTTAATTTATTTATATTATACATTTCAAGTTATATTTTAAGAAAATTAAACAAAGAAAATAATCAACTGAAACATTATAGATCTTTTAGTGAGGTACCAGTAGTGATCCATGATAAAAATCCTGGATCAATGTTAACATCATAAATTATAACATCTTATAAATGAAAAAAGAAATCGGAGAAGCAAGAGTATGGATTACCAACAATGAAATAGCAGGCAATTCATCTACCTCTCTTTGATGAGAAGTCCATTGAACCTTATCATTTAGAGGAAGGAGAAGTCGTAACAAGGTTTCCGTAGGTGAACTTGCGGAAGGATCATTGTCGAGACCGGAACTCAATGAGCGATTTCGTGAACCCGTAAAACTAAGCGGTGGCTCTTCCTGCTGAGATAAAATCCACCCGAGTCATCGCCTCATCCCCTCTTTGGGGTGGAGACGACGTGATGAAGGATGGATGAACCCTCAAATCGGCGCAGCGTAGCGCCAAGGGAATCTTGAAACACAAGCCCATAAATGGGTTTTGTGGGATGGGGTGCTGTCACACGCCATATTGATTGACACGACTCTCGACAATGGATATCTCGGCTCTGGCATCGATGAAGAGCGCAGCGAAATGCGATATGTGGTGCGAATTGCAGAATCCCGCAAACCATCGAGTCTTTGAACACAAGTTGCGCCCGAGGCCAACTGACTGAGGGCACGTCCGCCTAGGCGTCAAGCATTTTATCGCTTCATGCCTAATCTCCCATCCATGGATGTGTTGCCAAGGCTCGGATGTGCACGGTGGCTCGTCGTGCCCCTTGGGCCTTTGAGATCAATAGAGCCATCCTTAGTGAAAATTAAACAAAGAAAATCAAATTATAGATTGCATTTCATCATACTTTATAAATGAATGTAAAAGAAAAAAATGAACACTTTTGAACATACCTCCAAGTTCATTCTTCTTTCCTCAATTTTTTAAATCGTAGATAAACTCCATGATTTCTTTTTATTCCATATAATTAAAAACACCTATGTGTAATTCTAGGCCATCCAAAATATTCAAGTGCATAGAGTGTATTTCATCAAACTTCACAAATGAATGAAAACAATGCACTGATGTCATAGAAGAATCAAACAAAGATAATCAAATTTGAAATAAAATAAAATAAAATAAAATATTGCTTTTTAACAGACCCAAACAATCCAATAAAATGAAGGAAAATGAAGGAAACTTCCATTCCAATTTTATCTTACTAAACTAAAACTATAATGTAATCTCTAAAAAAGTTAATTTCTGCTAATAAAAAAGAATTTTGATTAGATAAAATCAAGAAATTAACAGCAAGATTCAAGAATATAACAAGAGACTGACAACCCTCTTACTTGGAGTTGTCGTTAAAAGTTTAACAGGAAGTTGCTTTCTAACGGTGAAGAAAGCATCATGTTAGTTAAACAAGCCTAAGAAATACTACACAAGGATTTGGGTTGAATAACATCCCTAACAAAGATAATCAGATGGATTTTGTATTGTATTCCATCTATGAACAATGTTTCTCAAGTCAAAGTAGAAATTAACAGTGTCTTTCAAATTAAAAGAAAATATTGACTTAACATCTGCTTATTATTTGGTGGTTATCATACAGTGTATCGTGGTCAGGACGTCACTAGAGGCGACTTCCGAGCAGTGAACTCCCGTTGCGAGCCAACATGAACAGGAACAAAGAAGGTTTAACAAAGATCATAACCTTCGCAGTGAACTCCCGAGGCAACTTCCGAGCAACGAAGCAACAAGCTGCGACTCCGATAGGACCAACGATCGAAGGCAAAGTAGCGACTCCGATAGAAGGATGAAGGCTAACTCTTTCTTCACATGAAGCCTTAAAAGCCTAGTTGGGGAGGTATCGAACGGGACTCGAGGTGCAGGGAAGCGAGGCTTTAGTTTTAGATATATTTGACGTGAAATAGGATCCCAAGAGGTGTTTATTAATACATTAAATAAAGTTATAATTATTAATTAATTATAATTATAATAATTAAAATAAAAGATTAAAATTTAATTTGAATAATTAAAATTAATTAAATTGAATGGCCAAAATTTGTTATGCAAGGAAACTCAAGCCCCTTCTAAGATTTGCCCATCAAAAATCGGAGCGTACATTGCGGGCTCCGTTTAACAGCCACAGCTAAACAAAAAGTCAATTCTCAGCCATAAGAAATTGAACATTTAATTATTTTTTTATTTAATTGTTGAAAAAAATAAAAAAAAACAAAATGAAGCGTGGGCTTATTTTGGCCATTGACTCTAAACCTCCCCAACAACATCTCTTTCATTCTCTAACTCTCCCTCCTATAAATTACAAAGCTCTTTTCTCATTGATATTTCCTCACGTATAGTTTCTGACATTCTCTTCAATCTTTACTATTTTTCTCTTTTATTCTAAAGATATATTTCTAATCTGGGCAGCTCTTCTCAAAAAAGCGATTTCGAAACACGATTTTCCTTTCTTAAAAAGACGTATAAGAATGGGTAGGGTGAAGTTGGAAATAAAGAAAATAGAGAACAACACAAATAGGCAAGTGACGTTTTCAAAGCGACGCAATGGCCTCATCAAGAAGGCTTACGAGCTCTCTGTTCTCTGCGATATAGATATCGCGCTCATCATGTTCTCCCCTTCTGGTAGGCTCAGCACATTCTTTGGTCGCCGGAGGTAAATTGAACCCAACTCATTCATTTTTCTTTTTTTCATGTTTTTTTTTTGTAAAAATAAATGATATTTTGTAATTTAAATAATTTTATTATTATCTTTTAATATTGCAGGATTGAAGATGTGATTGAGAAGTGTATTAATGTGCGAGAGCATGACAAAGAAGGGTATGCCATTTAATTAAATGTTATTACCTGTATTAATTTTTTAATCATAATTAATTAATTAATTAATTAATTAACACTAATTCCCTTTTAATTTCCTAATCCTGAAGCAGGGCTAAGCTGGACAAAGATGTAAGTTGGCATCAATTTTGAATTTTTACTTAATCATTTTAATTTATTTATCAACAAATTAGAAACTAAATTTATATTTTTCTCTTATTTATTTTTCAATGGATATTTGCAGTACTTGATGAGGACTCTTACCAAGCTCAAATATGAGAATGACATGGCTGCCCACCAAGCCAAGTAAGTTTTATTTATTTATTTATTTATACAATTCTATGATATTAATTTTTTTTTTTCATTTTACTTCATATGTATGGCCTAATTCAGCCCGGAGATGTTGAGCTTAAACTCCAAAGTGGAGGTACGTATGTCGGATAGAATTGCTACATTAAAAATCAAATTTCTTTCCCAAAAAAGAAAAATCAAATTTCAATGGTTTGCGGGTCATTCGGGTCGTGTCAGGTTCACTTGGACCCAAAGGGGGTTGATTCGGACCGGAAGCGGGTCGGGTTCGTGTCCGGAATAATGACCTGTTTCTAAAAATGGGTCGTGTTCAGGTTGACCTGTGTGGTGCCGAGTCAGTTTCGGGTTGGATCCGAACTTGACCCGTAACCCAATAATAATGACAACCCTAATGAAATAAAATAATATAAAATGTATTTCCTATAATATTTATTTCAACATTATTTCCTATATTTTTAGGAACTCCAGCGCGAGCTCAATGCTTGTCAAGAACAACTGCAAATGCTTGAAAAACCCTTAAGGTAATCTACAAATAAATATATAAAACTGTGATTACGGTTTCGTTTGGAATGACTTTTTAATTGCTTCTTAAAAAAGAATTTTGGTACAAAAATTTTATGATATTTATCTTTTGCTTTATTTTTCAATGAATATATATCTAACAAGTTTGCATATCTCTTTTTTTATTCTCCTCTATATAATATATGAATTATTTCACATAATTATAATTACAATTTTCACAGATTTTTGGAGCCCAATCCTGTGTCTCTGGACCCTTTGATATCTTTGAGCGAGCTCGAATCATACGAGAAATTTTTTATAGAATCTCTGGCACATGTTTCTGAGAAAAAGGTATATAATATAATTTTCTTGGTTTTCTTTTAAGGCGATGACAATCAAATCAAGCCTTTATCCCACCAAATATATGAGATCGTCTACATTTTGAGCAGCTAAATTTAATAAATGTATATATATTTATAAGTATTTTCATTGGTTTCACATAGGTATTATTTCTCTCAAACAAACTATTTTTATGAAAATAATTATTATAGATAGTTTTAATTATTAATAATATGTGTATTCCCCTAACTAGATAATAATTTTTCGTAGAATTTCTTGCTGGGCAATAATCTCCCCGCCTACGATCCATCCCTGACGAGCATACCGGTAAAGTTAGCTACATTAATCAAACAGAATACATCATTATGAGCCAATAAATCGCTACGCATATTTTTTGTTGTCTTTCCTGCAGATGAACCTACAGCCTGAACAAGAAGGAATGACAAACCTGTTGAGCTACAATCACATACAATGGGTCCAGAATCGCTTTGGTAGGACCAACCAATCATGGTTCTTCACTTCAAATCCTCTCGTGCCCCTCAGGTACAACAATTATATCCATTACTCGTGATTGTCGTGTAAATACTTTAATTTTAACAGTAGAATTTCGTCCAACGAGGCAGGAATCACGAGATGTCGACGTCAACTCAAATGGACCAACAAGTGGGAGTCGACACGTGGCAACAAGGCTATGCATCTACGGAGCACTTCTCGGCATCCGCGCCGTTAATAACCCAGGTGTTTAATTGAGCTAATTGGTATCAATCACAAAAATTAATTGAATTAAAACTAACGACGAACAACTGACGCCGTTTGGATGCTGGTGTTTCAGAATTCAATAGGAATGCCAGAGCTGCCGTCAGTTGAGCTACAGGTCGAGGACGGCAGATGTGGTGGCGAGAATGTGAATGTGAAACGATCTTTGGCCGTTTGATTGGACCACCTCCATTAATTTATTTTCTTATTTATTTTTATAATAAAATGGCATAAAAAATGTAACTTTTAAACTATGTTTATATTGTATTATTGACCTTATGATTACCGATTTTAGATGATAGCTGTAAGGACAAAATAAATATTGTCAAGAAAAAAAGAAGAATACTTCTATTTCCTGCCATTTTTTCCCTGAGCTTTTTTATTCGTTCGCACAGTGATCACTTTCTTATTGATATATATATATATATATATATATATATATATATATATATATATATATATATATATATATATTGTCTTTGGTCTTCGACTATAAAAGAAGAGATATTGTTAGCATCCTTCTTAGGAATTAAAGCATGGTTTACCCGAAAAAATTCAGAAACAACATCCATATATCACACTTAGTAATATGCCAAGTTTTAACAAAGAACTTAGTAGTAAAGCCATCAGGACGAGCAACGGAATCACCAATCATATCCTGCATAACCTTCCAAACCTCCTCCTCTGACGAGGCAAGAGTAAGATGAAAATTATCAGTTTCCGAAATACAACAAGGCACAATATGAGGATTCATAATAGGGGACGGCATGAATCCACTATTAAAAATATTTCTAAAATGATAAACACCAGAATTCAAAATAGCATCCTCCTCTTTCAGGACTCTACCTTCATCACTAGCAATTTTGAAGATATGATTCCTAATTTTTTTCTTGTTAGCCAAAGCATAAAAAAACTTTGTGTTCCTATCACCTTCAACAGTGAATTTAGTAGTAGCTTTTTGTTGCCAATATATTTCTTCTTGATCATGTAAAGCAAACAGTTCAATCTTCGCATTATTGAGGTCAGAGAGATTAGAACTATCATGATTAAGCATATAAACATTTTCAAGTTCCATCACCTCACATTCAGCAATCTTAATATTAGCAAATAAATTTTTAAAAACATGTGTGTTCCACCATTTGAAAACTTGCTTCAGCCTACTAAGCTTCTTCCACAACTTAACCATACCCGAAATATTACCATCAGGGAAAATATGAGAAAACCAATTAGTCTCAACAACATTAAAGAAATCTTGATGAGATAACCACATGTTTTGAAATTTAAATGCAGTAGGAACATAACTATTATTAGCATTGATAGTAAGCAGTAAAGGGGCATTATTAGAAGCAGTCATACTAAGATGTTCCACATGAGTAATATGGAAATTAGCAATCCAATTATTATTAAATAAAACTCTATCAAGTCTTTGTCACAAGTTACCTCTACTCCAAGTATAAGCATTCCCAAAATAATCTATATCATGTAAGTCACAAGTAGAGATCATGGAGTTAAAATCCTCCATAGCATTAATATTAGGAGGATTACCTCCCAATCTTTCACTATCATTAGAAATAACATTGAAATCATCTTCTACACACCACGGCCCTGAAGTATTAGCAACAAAATTCTTAAGCTGATCCCAAAGTTCTAAACGGCCCACTCTAGAGCAGGCACCTTAAACAAAAGATGCATTACAATAAAAAGTAAACATGGATATAGAGACATTCACAACTTGAACAAAGTCATTCAGAATATTCATGTTGATAGCATTATTCCACAAAATCTAAATCTTATTAGAGCAATTAGCAAATTTATTAGAAAAACCTAATTTAGAAGCAGTATTATCCAGTTTACTCATAGAAATCAAAGGTTCAAGTAATACCAAAAGATGAATATTATGAATTCTACAAATGTTTTTAACTCTAGTTTTAGAATCCTTCCCACCAATACCACGAACATTCCAAATAAGAGACTTAACCATGGGAACCTTTAGCACTAGTTTACGCTCTAGTAGAGAACGACGTAGAGGATACAGAATCTTTAGACTTTTTCCCTTGTTTCTTATTAACTTTAGTAAAGTTCTCTTCCTCAAGAATTTTAAGAAAGGAATCATCCACCGTAGATTTTTTAGATTTAGAACCTTCTAAATCTAAAGGCAAAGAGCTACCACGTTCCAAGTTTTGCACCAGTTTTTCCTTCTTATTTTCAGTAGGTATAAATTCCCCTTCTTCACAATTTTCATTGATATCAGAGTCTAAATTAATAGCTAAACCAAATTCCGAAGCAACTATAGGAACAACAGTAGAGTTATGTAACATAGAATCAATAGAGATAAAGATATTAGGGAGCTTCTCACTGTCATTACACAGAGTATATATATATATATATATATATATATATATATATATATATATATATATATATATATATATATATATATATATATTACAAAGATACCTTCATGAGATATATTTGATTGATTAAGCCAAGTTATATATTAACTATTATACCTTCACCCCTTTAATCTTGCCTTTCCAATGTATTTATTGAATAGAAGAAAATAAATGACAGAAAAACGAGCATTTATCTTTATTAACTCTATGCATTTAAATTTTATATTATTGTCATGCTACATGTAAATCATAATGACAAATTAAAAAAAAAATTATAAAACAAAATAACAACCAATTAACAAGAATGTCAACCAAGTCATCCTACTAAAGTCAAAACTCAAAGCTTAATTAGAAGTAGTCGAGGTACACTAACTACCTATTTGATCTACTTGAGCCTATTATAGCCCATTTATACACTACAAAATAACTTAGAAAAAAAAAATTGAACTAAAAAAATATTTTGATATAATTCAATGATAATAAAATAATCCTAATAAAATTTAAATTAAAATACTCCAAAGTACTAAATTTACCAGCATTGTATCATCCAGTCGCCAATAGCCTGGCCTTCTCTCCATCCTCCATTCCTCCCATAGTATTATACAACGGCTGATCCAACGTCTCCGGCATATACAAAGCCATCACTCCCCCCACCACTCCACAAACCCTAAACACCACGTCACATCTCCCCCCATCACCACCACCATCGGCGCCACCACCGCCCCTATCTGCTCCGCCTGCTGCACACATTCCAACGCCGTGTTCCTCACCGTCGTCGGAAACAACTCCGCCGTATATATACACCAACAGCAAATTATACGTCGCCGCTATCCCAAATATTCCCATCACGCCACAAACCATCCTCACCACACCCGCCGCCCCGCCACACAGAACCCCCCGCTCAGCCACATCGTCCCCACCGTCAGTCTCCTCCTTCCGAACCTCCCAATCATAAACGCCGCGATGGTGAACGCCGGCAACTCCGACACCGAGTTTATTATCACGCTGAGGTAAATATTTGAATAATTAAATTGAATGATCAAAATTTGCCCGTCAAAATAAGAGAGTATATTGCGGGTTCTGTTTAACAGCTAAACAAAACAGGCACTTATCAGCCATAAGAAATTGAAAATTTATTATTTTTTTATTTAATTATTAAAAAAATAAAGAAAACAAAATGAAGCGTGGGCTTATTTTGGCCATTGATTCTAAACCTCCCCAACAACATCTCTTTCATTCTCTAACTCTCCCTCCTATAAATTACAAAGCTTCTTTCTCATTGATATTTCCCCACGTATAGTTTCTGACATTCTATTCAATCTTTGCTATTTTTCTCTTTTCTTCTAAAGATATATTTCTAATCTTGGCTGCTCTTCTCAAAAAAGTGATTTTGAAACGCGATTTTCTTTTCTTAGAAAGACGTATAAGAATGGGTAGAGTGAAGTTGGAAATAAAGAAAATAGAGAACAACACAAATAGGCAGGTGACGTTTTCGAAGCGACGCAATGGCCTCATCAAGAAGGCTTACGAGCTCTCCGTTCTCTGCGATATAGAGATCGCGCTCATCATGTTCTCCCCTTCTGGTAGGCTCAGCACCTTCTCTGGTCGCCGGAGGTAAATTGAACCCAACTCATTCATTTTTCTTTTTTCAAGCTTTCTTGCAAAAATAAATGATATTTTGTAATTTAAATAATAATAACATTTTTTTTTAATATTGCAGGATTGAAGATGTGATTGAGAAGTGTATTAATGTGCGAGAGCATGACAAAGAAGGGTATGCCATTTAATTAAATGTTATTACATGTATTAATTTTTAAATAATAATTAATTAACACTAATTTCCTTTTAATTTCCTAATCCTAAGCAGGGCTAAGCTGGACAAAGATGTAAGTTGGCATCAATTTTGAATTTTTACTTAATCATTTTGATTAATTTATCAATAAATTAGAAACTAAATTTATATTTTTCTTTTATTTATTTTTCAATGGATATTTGCAGTACTTGACGAGGACTCTTACCAAGCTCAAATATGAGAATGACATGGCTGCCCACCAAGCCAAGTAACTTTTAATTATTTATTTATTTATACAATTCTATGATATTAATTATATTTTTTTTTCATTTTACTTCATATGTATGACCTAATTCAGCCCGGAGATGTTGAGCTTAAACTCCAAAGTGGAGGTACGTATGTCGGATAAAATGGTTGCATTAAAAATCAAATTTCTTTCCCAAAAAAGAAAAATAAGATTTTAATGATTTGCGGGTCATTCGGGACGTGTCAGGTTCACCTGGACCCAAAGGGGGTTGATTCGGACCGGAAGCGGGTCGGGTTCGTGTCCGGAACAATGACTTGTTTCTAAAAACGGGTCGTGTTCAGGTTGACCCGTGTGGTGCCGAGTCAGCTTCGGGTTGGATCCGAACTTGACCCGTAACCCAATAATAATGACAACCCTAATGAAATAAAATAATATTAAATGTATTTCCTATAATATTTATTTCAATATTATTTCCTATATTTTCAGGAACTCCAGCGCGAGCTTAATGCTTGTCAAGAACAACTGAAAATGCTTGAAAAACCCTTAAGGTAATCTACAAATAAATATATAAAACTGTGATTACGGCTTCGTTTGGGTTGACTTTTTAATTGCTTCTTAAAATGAAATTTTGGTACAAAAGTTTTATAATATTTATCATTTGCTTTATTTTTCAATGAATATATATCTAACAAGTTTGCATATCTCTTTTTTATTCTCCTCTATATAATATATGAATTATTTCACATAATTATAATTACAATTTTTACAGATTTTTGGAGCCCAATCCTGTATCTCTGGACTCTTCGATATCTTTGAGCGAGCTCGAATTATATGAGAAATTTTTTATAGAATCTCTGGCAAATGTTTCTGAGAAAAAGGTATATAATATAATTTTCTCAATTTTTTTTAGGCGACGACAATCAAATCAAGCGTTTATCGGTCCCACCATCAATGAGATCGTCTACATTTTGAGAAGCTAAATTTAATAAAGGAATATTTTGATTTCACTCAAATATATATATATATATATATATAAACTAATTTTATGATAATAATTATTATAGATAGTTTTATTTATTAATAATGTGTATTCCCCTAACTTTATAATCATTTTTCATAGAATTTATTGCTGGGCAATCATCTTCCTGCCTACGATCCATCCTTGACGAGCATACCGGTAAAGTTAGCTACATTAATCAAACAGAATACATCATTATGAGCCAATAAATCGCTACACATTTTTTGTTCTCTTTCCTGCAGATGAAACTAAAGCTTGAAGAAGAAGGAATGTCAAACCCCTTGAGCTACGATCACATGCAATGGATCCAGAATAGCTTTGGTAGGACCAACCAATCATGCTTCTTCACTTTGTCAAATCCTCTCGTGCCCCTCAGGTACAACAATTATATCCATCACTCGTTATTGTCTTGTAAATATACTTTAATTTTAACAGTTGAATTTCGTCCAACGAGCCAGGAATCACGAGATGTGCGAGTCGATATCAACTCAAATGGACCAACAAGTGGGAGTCGACACGTGGCAACAAGGCTATGCATCTACGGAGCACTTCTCGGCATCCGCGCCGTTAATAACCCAGGTGTTTAATTGAGCTAATTAGTAATCAATCACAATAATTAATTGAATTAAAACTAACGACGAACAACTGACGACGTTTGGATGCTGGTGTTTCAGGCTTCAATAGGAATGCCAGAGCTACCGTCGATTGAGCTACAGGTCGAGGATGGCAGACGTGGTGGCGACAATGCGAATGTGGGACGATCTTTGGCCGTTTGATTGGATCACCTCCCATGAATTTTATTTTCTTATTTATTTTTATAATAAAATGGCATACAAAATGTAACTTTAAACTATGTTTATATTGTATTATTGACCTTATGATTACCTATTTTAGATGATAGTTGTAAGGGCAAAATAAATATTGTCAAGAAAAAAAAAAAAGAATACTTCTATTTCCTTCCATTTTTTCCCTGAGCTTTTTTATTCGTTTGCACAGTGATCACTTTCTTATTGATATATATATATATATATATATATATATATATATATATATATATATATATATATATATATATAGTCTTTGGTCTTCGACTATAAAAGAAGAGATATCGGGTTTATCAAGAATAAAAGAACTGAGGAACAACTATCTTGGATATGATAATCATCATTTAAAATATTAAGAAGATAAACTTTCTTTATGAATATTTCAGTATACATCAACAGTATATTAATTGACTGAAATTGGGCTGCCAAAACCGAGTGCATGGATGAATTACTATGAGTTTCTTATGGGTAAAAAGCTCCAGCTTTTCAAAACGCAGATTTCGGTCAAAGCAAACATTTCTCTTCAAATAGTACTGCTTACTGTAAATATTGATGAAATGTATCAGTTTAGCATCTCATCAAGCTTCTGTCTATAGCGAGCCAGGCTCTGCAAGGAAAGATCAAAAAAGATATTAGTAGCTATACAGTAAAACTTAATTAATAATTTATTAAAAAAAAATCTGAAGCAATATCAAAATGTTAATGTAAGTAGCTCTTGTCTGTATGCTCGTAAATGTCCATTGTCCAAACTCCTCATCAAACACGTACAAGATAAAGAATATCTCCTTAGATTTTAGAAATCTTAGGGAATTCTTCCATAAATCTTGGGAAGCTATAGAAGCTTCTAGAATATTCTAAAAGGCCCCAAAAAATCCTAAAACATTAGATTCGAATCATCATGGATCATACTCTTACCATCCCTCTTATACAATTATTCGTCAATATATTCTTCACATTCTCGCAATATATTTATTATATTGACTTTATTATTTAAAACACACTCGCTTGATTATTATTAATTTTTCTACTATTGAATGCTCAAATTCATAGAACATAATCAATCAACCTACTAAAATTTTATAAAATGTATCTTGATGATATCACATATATATCATATTTAACTATAATTTGAATTTCTAATAATTTTGGTTGATCTCCTATGACCAATTTCTATCATAATCACTTCAAATCTTCTCACAATCTGCATGTCAGCACAAGGATTGTGTGCAATTTGAGACCTGATCATTTGATTTCTCGAGTTCAACAACGTTGAGCTTGGTTTCCTCAAATCCATCAACTTCCACCACTCGACCATGCCAATTTGCTTCTTCGCATATCACAGCACGTCATATAACATTTTCACCTAATCTCACGCTATGCAATTCTCTCGCACATAAATGGGGGAAGACCACTAAGAACCATTGATATTTGATCTGATTAATATGAAGGTCACATTGTATATCATTGATCTAATCAAACTCGAAGACTCTAGCACCATTCATCTTTGATTAGGCTAAGGCTTCAAAGCTTCTGCGTAATTGATCTTTGATACACTCAAGAGCTTGAAGAAATATTTGATCCAATGAGAATTTTTCCTTCATTTGTTGATCTTTGATTCAGATTAGAAAGTTTTATACTTGCCTCTCATGAATATGATTGATCAAACTAGCAAAAACTTTGTAGTTGTTAGGAAGAGACAAGTATAACCGTCGTGCGTACTCGATGTCACCAATATGCTCATGGCCTCGAGTTGGAGACAACGAGTGGCATTATCATTGAAATGATCGATGCGAATAAAAGCATTCAATAGATTGCACCTCATCGTGACTTATATTGGAATTAAAAATAAATAAATTACATATGAATTATAAATATTTTGCATCAAGTTTAAATATGGTGGATTCTAACATGAACTTATGGCTAACCTTAAGTCGACTCAATTATGTTGATGCATGAAATAATAAAAAATTGTTAAAACAGATCGGTAAGAAGTTAAATTAAAATGAATTTTGAGCTTCATTTGGTCTATTGAAACCACTTGAAAACATCGGCTTGAATCAAATTACGTTCAAGTACAAGCTCAGCAAGGATGGTGAATTCCATTTAGTCAACTAAACTTGCTTAAACTCTGCTCAGCATAACTATACTCCTACATATGCTTATCTGAGGAGTAAAAAAAACATAGTATAGCATTATAGAGAGGTTATTTTTTATTATAATTTAATAAATATAACTAAGGATTTCTTTAAGAAAAAATTAAGAACGCAATATCCTAATCAAAATTTTATCAAAAAGAATCTTATACTGGCTAGAAAAAATAATATTTTCATTTGAACACAATAAACTTTTTTTATCATAATATTCTAACCCAAATTTGTTTTACATTTTCCTATGTCAGCTATTCATCATACAATAAATAACTGACTAAAATGGATATGCTTATTACAATGAAATGAGGGCATCTCCAACTCTCTCATAAACTGCCAGTACAACAAATAAAAGTCCGAGAACCAAATAAAAGTCTGAGAACCAAGAAAAAGATAATATTTTAATGTACTTTGTGTTTGTAGACACATCAAGTGAGGGAAAGGATACAAAGCACAAACACTAACCAAAATTGGCACAAAAACATGTTGTACGACTAAAGAAAACAATGGTGATATGTCAAACAGAAGTTACAACAGGCTACAACAACCTCATCATAAATCATTCAACTCAGAATCACTTACACAGAAACTCTAGTGAGAAAGCCTCCCATCATTGTGAGTGATTTAGCATTTCCTCCCACTGTAGCAGTTACTTTATGACTTCTCTAAAAACCTAAAATTTTGAAAAAAAAGCATTATCAGAATGAAAGGAATCAGGAAATAAGGAAAAAAAATGAATCACTCGAGCTTTGCAAAAATCACAATATCGCATAAGAATATCATCATATATCAATTGAAATCACAACTGACCAATACTTAGAAGGCGAAGAAATCCGATCAAACAATACAAATATACAAAAATAAGTCCTATAAATTCCGAACTATAAATGATCATTACGATTTAGTAGATCTCTTCATTTATAAAGGCGAAGGAGGAGGAGAATAAGAGCATTTTTCTTATTTTTATCCTCACATGTGAATATTAATATTCCTTAGTTATGAAATATTTCCCATAAATCACAACAAGAAGTCCAAATAAAATAACGATTATGAGTCGTGAATTTGTTAATGGATCAACTTTCTACCAAATCCTTTATAAAATTAAGTTCACTAATTATCTCTATATTTTTTCTTAATTAAGATGAAAATAGCATATTATTTCCCGACCAATTATAACTTATGCATGAATAAAAAATAAATAGTAATTAGAGTCTCAAATTTAACTAAAATTGCTCATAAATTGGTCGAAGTATAGTGATCAATTAAGACAAAGCTAAAATTACTTATATCAACCAAAAGAGGAATGATTCCTTGGATCCTAAAGAAACATGAGGAGAAAATGGCTGAACAGTGATTTTAAGAGAATCTTATAGCAAGCAAAAATTATCTCAAATAACATAGCGTTTCTAGGATCAAATTTTATGCAAAATGATATAGAGAAGAAGCGAAGAAAGGGAAAAACAGAGGGGAAAAGGATGAAGAAGAAAATAAAGAAGAAGAAGAAGAAGAAATGGAGAGGAGTATGAGGAAGGTAAGAAGAAGGAAGAAAAGGAATAAAGGAAGAAGAGGAAAAAGCAAGAAGAAGAAATGGGGTAGAAATTACCTATGCGTGAGAGAGGGCCGGCGATAGTGATCGTGTGCCTAGGGCAGTAGGTCGACGACGAGCGGCGATGGGCTTCGGGTCGCGCAAGAAAGGGGTAGGCGGAGGCCATCGTTCCGTCTGGGGTGTGCGAACGAGAGGGAGAAACGCAAGAGAGTGAGAGAAGCGGGAGAGTTTCCATTAACTAAGCGAGCAAAATTTTCGTTTTGGAATAAACGCCAACTCTTTTGTTGCTATGGTAGATGCCAAAGGAATGGCGCAGAAGACGGGGAGGCCGATTTTGCCGAGGATTTAGGGTTTAGGCTTCGATTCCTGGCTGCCGTGAATGGAGGCGACGAGGCAGGGGTTCAGCCTGGCACGATGGTTTCGCCAGGCCCTCCCTTCTTCTCCTTTCTTCCCACGCTCCGCGCTTTGCGTTCTTCTCGTTATTTCGCGCCAGGATTTCTAACCCCTGCTCAATTGGGCAAATTATTGGGTCAGGTGACCGAAGCCATCTCTCCGTTCGGTCGCCAATAGAAATGCGCCATCTGTCAGTCGTTTTTTTAATTGAATATTAACGCTTTATGTCTTGTCAGAGTTAGCGACCCGACCCGATAACGCTATTCATTTGAATTCCGGAAAAGAAAGAATGGAAACACCGCGTATTTTATTTTCGAGCGACATTTTCACTGTTACTCGAGCTCTGGTAACCGCTCTCGGATTCCTCCATTACATTCGGTTCTGCATTTGCTTATTCCTGCCGGAGGTAGACGACGATACTGTAGAAGACCATCAATCAGGAAGAGGTATGGTTGCGCCTAACTTGCGCTTTACTTGCGCTTTCGTTGCGTTAAAGTTATATTGCCGTTAAATTTTAGGGTTTGGTTTACTTATAATTTTACCAATGTTTGTTTAATGTACCTTTCAAATATTTATTTTTTGATTTTTCACGCTTCTTCTCTTCGTAAATGGATGAAGCAAATGATACGAAAGGTTTACGCTATCTTCTAAGTTTTAGGGTTTAGTAATAGTTGTAAAACTAGCATATATGATCAATGTAGTTTTTAATTTTTTATTATGTTTTATTTTAAACTTCTTTTAAGCTAATTAATTACGAAATATAAGGTTGCGCTAAGGTTGCGCTATGGTTGCGCTAAGGTTGCGCTATGGTTGCGCTATGGTTGCGCTATGGTTGCGCTAAGGTTGCGCTATGGTTGCGCTAAGGTTGCGCTATGGTTGCGCTATTGATATAGTTCTGATTTTTCTTTTTGTTATAGATGAGGACTCCCTATCAAAGGCCAGTAACATCTAGATGTTATGTTACTTCTTTCCGGAAACATTGTGGTGCTTTTGCCGAGATCATAGATGATGAAGTGGAGCAAACATTAAAGAATTTGAACATTCATCAATTTTTTAGGTTCCCCGCATTCCAGCAGTGTATACCACTTCTGTTTGAGGTTCTTAAATTCTGGAGTCCTGCTGATGAGGGCTTCATCGTCCTCGGTCATGTTCTGAAATTCACTACTGACGAGGTTGCTTTGTTGACAGGTAATATTTTGAATTTGGAATTTTTTATAGCTATATATTTTTTGAACTTTAACAACTGAAATTTTCTGACAGGTATGCCAAACAGAGGCATTGATATCAAATGGAGGATTGCTCCTCTAAATGGACCTCTGTCAACTGAAATTAAAACTGAAATGTCCAAATTAGACATATTATCTGATAATGCAACAAAAATAAAGACCTTTATTATGTTTCTGTTATCTAACCTTTTCTTTCCACTAAATAGTCATAAAACCCCAAGAAGGCTCACAACTGTTGCAAATAATTTAGTGAGTTCAGTTCCATTAATTGGGCTTCTTCCTTAAGGAACTTCATGGTTGGGGAGTTCAATACAATTTTTGAGAAGTTTCAACAACAAAGACCATTGGGTTACATCAATGGCTTTTTTCCTCTTCTACTGGTAAGTTTCCACTCCTACTGGTTTTTCTAAATGTTTAATGTTTTGAAATGTTAACATTAAATTATTATTTTTTGGCATTATACAGATTTGGTTTTTGGAACATTTTTCTTTGAATAAACCAACCGATTCAGAAATAAGACCATGTTTTCTTAGATGGCAGGGATATACAAAATTATACTTTACTCAAGAAAATGCAGCCAAATTATTTAAATTTTTAAAGAAAAGTGAGGTAATTTTTTCGTTTTATTGATGCAAATTATGTTATGGTTGCGCTATGGTTGCGCCATAGTTGCGGTATACTTGCGCTATAGTTGCGCTATGGTTGCGCTATGGTTGCCCTATGGTTGCCCTATGGTTGAGCTATAGTTGCGCTATACTTGCGCTACGGTTGCGCTAGGGTGCGCTATGGTTGCGCTATGGTTGCGCTAATGTTGCGCTATGATTTTTAATAAATTTTTTTGCATTTTGCAGATTTTTATTTGTCTTGACAATATTACCAATGAGGAGGCCAAAAAATACGGGGCTGATATTACTGTCATACAAAACTTGGAAACCTGTTCAGGTCATGAACCACAAAAATTGCATTCACCACAGAAAATTAAAGCTTCCGCAAGAAAGAAAATTGACACCACCCCACCTCCCTCCCCACCTCCCTCTCCTCCTCTCCCTCCCCCTGATTCTCCTCGTAATGAACCACCAGAAGAAACTGAATCTCTGCCGCCAACTCAGCCTTCTACTCGTCCACCTACTGAAAAAATTTCTACCAGTCAACCTTTTGCTGAACAGCCACCCATTAGAAGGGCAGATTTAGAGGCTGTTCAGAATAAATGTTTTGAAATTTTTGAGAAGATGTTGAATAAAATTCAAGATAATGTGGGAGCAAGATTGGATAGAGTTGAAGATATTTTGGAGAAACTGCAGGCTGATCAAGACTCACTGAAGTACAAATTTATTGAATTTCAAATGCAGTGTGATCACAATCCAGATAAGCCGCATGTATCTACATCTGCCTCCAGCTTCCAATCCGTGAACTTCCACAACATGTATCCTTCAGGACAGGCACCAATACAAGATCATCCTCCACCTCCACCAATGGCCAAAGAACTTCCACAACAACCAATACCAACACCTCCACCATTGGCCAAAGAAATTCTTCCACAACCACCCATACCTCCACCTCCACCTCCACCTCCACCTCCACCAATGGCCGAAGAAATTCCACAACAAAAGAGAAAAAGAGAAAATGATGAAAAAGAAGAGAGTTCATCAAAACCAATCATACCATACGTAAAGAAGAATAAAGAGGTTATTTCTGTAGAAAATATAATAGTTGAGACAAGACCAGCATTAGAAAATATGGATTATCCAGGGAAGAAATTTCTGACAGAGGAAAAACAACGAATGATGGATGAATGTTTCAAGAAATTTAATACAAAGTAAGCTAAGGTTGCGCTATGGTTGCGCTATGGTTGCGCTATGGTTGCGTTTTAACATTAAATTTTTCTTTGTTTATGTAGGGAACACGTAATTTTTGAATCTGGAAATATCGAGATAAAAAGATCAGATATGGACATGCTGCTTACAAATGATTGGTTAGCAGATAACCATGTAGATGCTTTTGCTTTCTTTTTACTTGACCAGAGTAGGTTAATGGCGGAGAAATTTCATCGTTACTTGTACATTTCTCCATTGTACAGGGTAAGTATAAATAAAATTTTAATCCTTTTTTTTTCACTTTAGTTTTTCCTTACAAAACTGAATTATTGCAGGTTTACAAGTCATACAATCAGGATTATCAAATTTTTATCAATCATATTAATCCAGTTTCAATTCAAGAAAGCAGACTTATTGTGCAACCCATAATTTTTGAGAAGCATTGGGTTCTTCTTGTTGGAAAATTGAAGGAGAAAGTCTGGAAAATGTATGATTCATTACCAAATCCTAAACACAAGAATATTTGTCATACAGTTGTAAGTTCAAATTCATATTTCAAGTTATATCCAGATTACTATGTTTATATACATAATATAAATTTTTAAAATGTTTTATTCGTACAGATAAAGTATTTGCACGAGGACACCATAGGATGCTTTTCTAGCGATATTACGAAATGGAATGTCCAGGCGGTTCGTGGAATTCCAACACAATCAAACGACTACGATTGTGGAATGTTCGTTTGTAAATATATGGAAAAGGCCGTGCAAAGAAAAAAAACAGACTGGAATGCTCTTAAAGATTGGCAAAAGCATATGCCTAAATTTAGGGCAGAGTTAGCATATTTTCTTTTTCTACAAACAAAGAAGTAAACAATCTGTAACTTATTGTAAATATTTTCCATGATTTATAAATGTACATTTTATTATATTTTTATATACTTTTTGATGTGCATTTTATTATGTTTTTATATAGTTTTTGATTGTTGTATAAAATGTGCATATTCTGTTATATTCTGTTTATAAATGAGCATTCTCTAAAATCTGTAACTTTTAAAATGTGCATATTCTGTAAAGCGCAACTATAGCGCAAGTATAGAGCAACCATAGCGCAACCATAGCGCAACCATATGACGAGTGTGAGGTAATGCAACTTCTATGGCCCTGGCCATAGCTTGGTCATGATCAGTGAATATTGTTGTTGGATATTTATTACCCATTATTCGTACAAATACTTTAAACAACCATGTAAAACTTTCAATTGTTTCTTCTGACAAAAAAGCAACCCCAAACAAAATATTCTGCCAATGATTGTTAACACCAACAAATGGCGCACAAACAAAATTATACTTGTTCAGCCTGTAACTAGTATCAAAAATCAACACATCTCCAAAACATTCATAATCTATCCTGCTTCTGCCATCAACCCAGAAAAAATTTAACAATCTATCCTGATCATCATATTGAACATCCCATGCAAACATGTGGTCCTCAACTTGTCGATCTTTAAATAATTGAATCAAAGAATTAGTGTCACCAATTTCAATCCTTGCTCTTTTCTCCTTCTGAATCAAATTCTAGGCGTCCCTCTTAGAGAATCCGACATTCTCACATCCACCAACTTCCTCTGCAAGGTAGGCATATGCATCAACGGTTCTAATCCCTGCATTTGTCATCGATTTTAGCACGGCAGCTTTTTCCTCAATAATATTCCTACATGATCTTAAAAGGTGTCGGTCGGCTGGGCTAGCTAATTCATGGTTGTGGGATTCAATAAATCTTTTGACATGCCAGTAACCGTCTTCATCAGTGACAAACCTCACCATGGCTGGACAACCAGTTCTGACAACTGGTCTAATGAATCTCTTCCTCTTCCCTGAATTATGATCATCACATTTTTTGAAACCAGCTTTTGAACAAACAAAGTCCTTCGATTTTATCTTCCTAGAATTTGGCCAAAAACTGTGATGATCCTTTTGGACACTAAAGCCATTATCGTGAGCATAAGTGCAAAAACATTCATATGCTTCTGTCTCATCTTTGTATACAGCCTGAAAGGGCAAGTAAGGGAAAGTAAAGGGCAAGTATAGCGCAAGTATAACGCAACTATAGTGCAACTATAGCGCAACGATAGCGCAACAATAGCGCAACAATAGCGCAACAATAGCGCAACAATAGCGCAAGTATAGCGCAACTATAGCGCAACTATAGCGCAACCATAGCACAACCATAACGCAACCTTTTATTTATCATCTTCATCCTAAAAATCAATAATGAATGCTAAGCAACAACAACATTAAATTTTTTTATTTTTTTATTTTTCGACAAAAGAAATTTATTCTGCTTAAAAATCGCAAAATCAAAAATCCTAAGAATAATGAGCTGAAACCTACGTCAACTTTCTGCTTAAGAAATTTATTCTGCTTACAAACAACTTTCTAACTCGTTTTTCCAAGATACTTACCGATATGTTGAAACCAGAGGAATTTTCGGCTAAGTTAGGTTCCGATTCCGATTCATGCACATGTTCCGATTCCGATTCATGCACCAGCCCTTCCGATTCATGCATCCTTTCCGATTCAGGCACTCCCTCTTCCACCTCCCTCTTCACTGAGCAGTCCATTTCTTCTCTGCAATTTTCTGGCTCATTTTTCCTTCTACAGCAGCACATATTTGCGTCTTTCGCGGGTCTCAAAATGAAAAAATAGGGCGGCAAAAGCTTAAAAGTTCAAATGAATAGCGTTATCGGGTCGGGTCGCTAACTCTAACAAGACATAAAGCGTTAATATTAAATTAAAAAAACGACTGACAGATGGCGCATTTCTATTGGCGACCGAACGGAGAGATGGCTTCGGTCACCTGACCCAATAATTTGCCCAATTTCAGCGGGTTTATAGAGAGTAATTAATTATGCTCCGCTTAAAATTAACCAAACCATATAATTTATAAAATATATGTAAATAAACTATTTTACTCTCCTAATTTTTTGCATATCAAACATTCCCTATATATTAGTTGTTGGAAAAAAAAAAAAAAAAAAAACAAAAAACCAAAAACGTGGGCTTACTTTTGCCATTGGTTCTAAACCTCCCATACATTACGCCAACTTCATTTCTTCCATTTTCGAGCTCTCTCTCCAATAAATTCCGAAGCTTCCTTCCCACTGATTTTACCCTATCACACTTTCTTACCTTCTCTTCAATCTTTTCTATTTTCTCTTTTCTTTTGATAGAAATATTTCTAATCTTGTCAGCTCTTCTCATAAAAGCGATTTCTATTACCCAAACGTGATTTTCCTTTTTTATAGAAAGACATATATAAATGGGTAGGGTGAAACTGCAAATAAAGAAAATTGAGAACAATACAAATAGACAAGTGATATTTTCGAAACGACGTAATGGCCTCATCAAGAAGGCTTACGAGCTCTCTGTTCTTTGCGATATAGACATCGCGCTCATCATGTTCTCCCCTTCTGGCAGGCTCAACTCCTTCTCCGATCGCCGAAGGTAAATTTAATCCTACACATTTTCTTTTTTCTTGCTTTCTTGCAAAAATAAATACTATTCTGTAATTTAAATATATTATTTATTTTTTAATATTGCAGGATTGAAGATGTGATTGAGAAGTTCATTAATGTGCGAGAGCATGACAATGGAGGGTATGCCATTTAATTAAATGTTATTATCTAAATTAATTTTTTTAATTATAATTAATTAATTAATTAACACGAATTCCCTTTTAATTTCTTAATGTTGAAGCAGGGCTAAGCTGGACAAGATAGACAAAGATGTAAGTTGGCATCAATTTTGAATTTCTCATTAATCATTTTGATTAATTTATAAACAAATTAGGAACTAAATTTGTATGTTTCTCGTAATTATTTTTTAATGGATATTTGCAGTACTTGATGAGGACACTTACCAAGCTCAAATATGAGGATGACATGGCTGCCCACCAAGCCAAGTAAGTTTTATTTAGTCATTAATTTTTACAATTCTATCATATTAACTTTTTTTTTTTTCATTTTACTCCATATGTACGGCCTAATTCAGCCCGGAGATGCTGAGCAAAAACTTCAAAGTGGAGGTACGTATGTCAGTTAGAATTGATGCATTAAAGATCATATTTCTTTCCCAAAAAGAAAAATCAGATTTCAATAGTTTGCGAGTCATACGGATCGTGTTGGGTTGGATTGATTCAAATCAAAAGCGGGTCGGGTTCGTGTCCGGAATAATGATCTGTTTCTAAAAATGGGTCGTGTTCAGGTTGACCTGTGTGGTGCCGAGTCAGTTTCGGGTTGGATCCGAACTTGACCCATAACCCAATAATAATGACAACCCTAATGAAATAAAATAATATAAAATGTATTTCCTATAATATTTATTTCAATATTATTTCCTATATTTTCAGGAACTCCAGCGCGAGCTCAATGCTTGTCAAGAACAACTACAAATGCTTGACAAACCCTTAAGGTAATCTACAAATAAATATATAAAACTGTGATTACGACTTCGTTTGGAATGACTTTTTAATTGCTTCTTAAAGCATAATTTTGGTACAAAAATTTTATGTTATTTATCATTTGCTTTATTTTTCAATAAATATATATCTAACAAGTTTGCATATCTCTTTTTTATTCTCCTCTATATAATATATGAATTAATTCACATAATTATAATTACAATTTTTACAGATTTTTGGAGCCCAATCCTGCATCTCTGGACTCTTCGATATCTTTGAGCGAGCTCGAATCATATGAGAAATGTTTTATAGAATCTCTGGCAAATGTTTCTGAGAAAAAGGTATATAATATAATTTTCTCAATTTTTTTAGGCGACGACAATCAAATCAAGCGTTTATCCCACCAGCAATGAGATCGTCTACATTTTGAGAAGCTAAATTTAATAAAGGAATATTTTGATTTCACTCAAATTAATATATATATTTTGAGAAGCTAAATTTAATAAAGGAATATTTTGATTTCACTCAAATTAATATATACATTTTGAGAAGCTAAATTTAAAAATCATATTTTCATTGGTTTCACATAATTATTATTTCTCTTAAATAAACTATTTTTATGATAATAATTATTATAAATAGTTTTATTTATTAATAATGTGTATTCCCCTAACTTTATAATCATTTTTCATAGAATTTATTGTTGGGCAATCATCTTCCTGCCTACGATCCATCCCTGACGAGCATGCCGGTAAAGTTAGCTACATTAATCAAACAGAATACATCATTATGAGCCAATAAATCGCTACACATATTTTTTGTTCTCTTTCCTGCAGATGAAACTACAGCTTGAAGAAGAAGGAATGTCAAACCCCTTGAGCTACGATCACATGCAATGGATCCAGAATAGCTTTGCTAGGACCAACCAATCATGCTTCTTCACTTTGTCAAATCCTCTCGTGCCCCTCAGGTACAACAATTATATCCATCACTCATTATTGTCGTGTAAATACTTTAATTTTAACAGTTGAATTTCGTCCAACGAGGCAGGAATCACGAGATGTGTGAGTCGATGTCAACTCAAATGGACCAACAAGGGGGAGTCAACACGTGGCAACAAGGCTATGTATCTACGGAGCACTTATCGGCATTGATCCCTCCCGTGTCGTCAATAACCCAGGTGTTTAATTGAGCTAATTAGTAATCAGTCACAACAAGTAATTGTATTAAAACCAACGACAAACAACTGACGACGTTTAAATGCTGGTGTTTCAGGCTTCGATAGGAATGCCAGAGCTGCTGTCAGTTGAGCTACAAGTCGAGAACGACAGATGTGGTGGCGAGAATGCGAATGTGGGACGATCTTTGGCCGTTTGATTGGATCACCTCCCATGAATTTTATTTTCTTATTTATTTTTATAATAAAATGGCATATAAAATGTAACTTTAAACTATGTTTATATTGTATTATTGACCTTATGATTACCGATTTTAGATGATAGCTGTAAGGACAAAATAAATATTGTCAAGGAAAAAAGAAGAAGAATACTTCTATTTCCTGCCATTTTTTCCCTGAGCTTTTTTATTCGTTTGCACAGTGATCACTTTCTTATTGATATATATATATATATATATATATATATATATATATATATATATATATATATATATATATATATATATATATATATATATATAGTCTTTGGTCTTCGACTATAAAAGAAGAGATATCGGGTTTATCAAGAATAAAAGAACTGAGGAACAACTATCTTGGATATGATAATCATCATTTAAAATATTAAGAAGATAAACTTTCTTTATGAATATTTCAGTATACAGCAACAGTATATTGACTGAAATTGGGCTGCCAAAACCGAGTGCATGGACGAATTTGGACACTTACTATGAGTTTCTTATGGGTAAAAAGCTCCAGCTTTTCAAAACGCAAATTTCGGTCAAAGCAAACATTTCTCTTCAAATAGTACTGCTTACTGAAAATATTGATGAAATGTATCAGTTTAGCATCTCATCAAGCTTTTGTCTATAGCGAGCCAGGCTCTGCAAGGAAAGATCAAAAAATATATTAGTAGCTATACATTAAAACTTAATTAATAATTTATTAAAAAAAAAAATCTGAAGCAATATCAAAATGTTAATGTAAGTAGCTCTTGTCTGTATGCTCGTAAATGTCCATTGTCCAAACTCCTCATCAAACACGTACAAGATAAAGAATATCTCCTTAGATTTTAGAAATCTTAGGGAATTCTTCCATAAATCTTGGGAAGTTATAGAAGCTTCTAGAATATTCTAAAAGGCCCCAAAAAATCCTAAAACATTAGGTTCGAATCATCATGGATCATACTCTTACCATCCATCTTATACAATTATTCGTCAATATATTCTTCACATTCTCGCAATATATTTATTATATTGACTTTATTATTTAAAACACACTCGCTTGATTATTATTAATTTTTCTACTATTGAATGCTCAAATCCATAGAACATAATCAATCAACCTACTAAAATTTTATAAAATGTATCTTGATGATATCACATATATATCATATTTAACTATAATTTGAATTTCTAATAATTTTGGTTGATCTCCTATGACCAATTTCTATCATAATCACTTCAAATCTTCTCACAATCTGCATGTCAGCACAAGGCTTGTGTGCAATTTGAGACCTGATCATTTGATTTCTCTAGTTCAACAACGTTGATCTTGGTTTCCTCAAATCCATCAACTTCCACCGCTCGACCATGCCAATTTGCTTCTTCGCATATCACAGCACGTCATATAACATTTTCACCTAATCTCACGCTATGCAATTCTCTCGCACATAAATGGGGGAAGACCACTAAGAACCATTGATATTTGATCTGATTAATATGAAGGTCACATTGTATATCATTGATCTAATCAAACTCGAAGACTCCAGCACCATTGATCTTTCATTAGGCTAAGGCTTCAAAGCTTCTGCGTAATTGATCTTTGATACACTCAAGAGCTTGAAGAGATATTTGATCCAACGAGAATTTTTCCTTCATTTGTTGATCTTTGATTCAAATTAGAAAGTTTTATACTTGCCTCTCATGAATATGATTGATCAAAACTAGCAAAAACTTTGTAGTTGTTAGGAAGAGATAAGTATAACCGTCGTGCGTACTCGATGTCACCAATATGCTCATGGCCTCGAGTTGGAGACAACGAGTGGCATTATCATTGAAATGATCGATGCGAACGAAAGCATTCAATAGATTGCACCTCATCGTGACTTATATTGGAATTAAAAATAATAATAAATTACATATGAATTATAAATATTTTGCATCAAGTTTAAATATGGTGGATTCTAACATGAACTTATGGCTAACCTTAAGTCGACTCAATTATGTTGATGCATGAAATATAGAAACCTATATTTGCTTCTGAAAAATATGCCAAAGCGTCAAGGCAGCCTCAAAACTATTTAGAGAACAAACCACGCATGTGAACTTCCCAAGTATCCATGAATAATGCATAAACATCAACTATGTGCTAGCACATTATTATTCACACTATTTTATCAAAATGTATAATGACATACATAGATCTAAAATGATCCCAAACGTATACCAAAAATTCTAATAGACCTTGAGAACCCCAAATGGTCATATAACCCATTTCGATTGATCTTCAAAATTATAGCATCTATCCAACTCATAATGTGAATAAGTCAAACGTCCAAGTTTGGCCTTATTGATAGGGTTGTATACGAACAAAACTTTCGACAAGCTACTTGAGATTCGGCTCGATAAAAATTTGTTCGCGATCATTTAACTAAGTAAACAAACAAGCTTAAACAATTTTTTAAATACTCGATGTTTTAATAAACAAGCTTGAACAACTGTGTTTGACTCGTTTAAGTTCATGAACAACATCGTATGAAGCTCGTGAACATGCTTTATATGAAGCTCGATAAGAAGGTATTTAGGAGCTCAATAAAAAGCTTGTTACAAAGCTTGATTCTTGCTTATGAATTTCTTCTTTAATATTGAATGCCAAACATTTTATGTTAAAGAATTGAACTATTTTTATTAACCACGGTTATATGATCTTGATTATGGATTTCCTGACATTTTCTTTTGCTAGTGACATTAAAAGAAATAAATGAAATAAAAAACGCATGAATTATCTTGAGTTTATTTCAAGTTATGATTGCATAATATATTTTTCTCATTAGTTCAAATGGATAAAAAAAAAATGCTAGTATTAGTTCAGAAGACGTAACACCTTATTTCAAGTTACATAAGTACAATCAAAAGAGAAAGGAGCATTTTCTACAGCCTTTGAGGCACTTGCACAAACACTTGGAGTGCCCACACCTGTAGCTTTGCGATCATAAGTGCATGCCATAGGGAATTTTATACACCTGCAATTGGGGTCTTCAGCCCCTTGTAAATCCATTCCAAACACAAATTCCGCTCCAGCATTAACATCAAAATATAGTCTCGTCCTCGCACGAAACGACCAAACTCAGCATCAGCCGTTTTAAGAGATTTAATAGATACGAACAACCCAGAATATCAATATCCTCAGTCGAAGGGGAAACCATAATGGACTTGGCAAGTTAGAATAAAGGGCTTTCGGATGCGTATCACAACTGCTTCATGCAAAAACGGGCCTGAAAATTGACATCAAAATGTTTTTCCCAATACCATAGCATAATTATAAGGGCCATGGCAAAGTTACTTTTATTTCTTGATTGTGGGCTCCGAAAAATTCCAATTTTGGTATTGTGTGATCCCGGCCTCTCTGCGTCATCGGTTTATTTATTTTTAAGTGTTTGTGTGACGACAATGATAGAGAATTTTAACGAGATTAGGTTCCAGGGGAATTTTTAGAGGGCAGATTGGGTTTTAGATAAGACACTACCCAGAGATTTCGCCCTCATTTGGTGAAGACTTTTTGATCCGAGTTCTGGTTTCCTATAGGCGCAAGCCCCTATAGTTAATTACCCCTCCTGATAACAAGAGAGAACTTTCGATTAAGGCTAGTAGTTAAGGATGTCACATAGGTTATGAACATATTATATAATAGCAATAATTTTAGGGTTTAAATTTTGAATTTGGATGATTTGAAATTTAGAGTTTATCACCACAAACTTAAAACTGATGGTGGGGGGAATGAAGACGAGCCCGATCAAGATCCCATGGTTCCGTCGTCCCGGGCTGTCATGATCCCTGGTCTACTTAGTCAGAGGAGGTAGTCGACCCAACTTGACAGAAGGCACCTTGTCGGCAACCATGGGTTGCTTCGTCCAAGAATACCTTGTAGACCTGGGTTGATGTTTGTCTAAGGAGATATATCTGAATCCACCTTAGCTTACAGAGGGCTTTATGCCTATCGAATATACCCTATGATTCATCGCTCAAGGGTTTGACGCCTTTAGGGAACATACGGGCTTTGGCCGTGATCGTAATATAATGGTGCCATTTTGCGGCGAAATCACCCGATCAGAGGGCACGTGCCACGTCCCTATTGGCAAGAGACTATTTGAGGATGAATCAAAATGATACACCCGACACACATTCACTCTTTGTGAGCTGAGGTTAATTTTAAATTTATCACCCCCGACAAACAATTGCGGGAGGCGGATGATTTTTAGTTTTGAGTTTTTAGGTGATGTATTTAATTTCAGAGTTTGAATTATTATTTGATTTTGAGATTTGACCCATCCGATTGAGATTTTCGATCAACACACGGCCATCATCGGGGTGACTTCAAAGTCATGTGTATTTTTGTTGGATTTTGGAAGGTATTTTGTAATTTAAGTCATGTCGACTCCAGTCCTTTCGAGGAGGAGGATGAAACTTGAATATTAGACCCGCGCAGCATTATTGAATCGTTGGATTTTAGGACTTAGATGTAACGATTGGAGCACATACGGGTTGTAGCATTTGACCCTGCGCAGCATTCTCGATTATTGATGTTTGTAATTTTAATGCATTGACCGGAGCACATGCAGGGTATTTAATTTAATGGATCACATTTAATATATAAAGGGCATTTTAAAAATATTTAAATATGATCTGTTATGTGAGAGTGATTTTATTTAAGAAATGCCCAAACTTTCATTTAAGGGCTTAAGAACGCCTTCTGTCCGCTTGTAGACATGTTGCGGATTCGGTGGCGTGCTCTAAATTAGGTTTCATTTGTAACACATAGAAGATATCCTTCTGTCGTTATTATCCCACTCAACATAGTTTACAGAGAATGATTATTCAATAAATATTAGGATATCGTATTAATATTCGTAGAAGAATTATCTTACTTATTATAAGTTCTCCTATTATCTCCCATAAGTAAACTAATTTATTTGATACAAGCTCTTTGTTCTTGCTTGTAAACTAGCTGTTGTGGGCACTACGAATTCCCTATTCTTTCTCATAGGTGAATTGTAGCATATTATACTTTTCCTTTGGGTTGAAGGAAATAGTTTGAAGCTCTAACCATCTTATATTTTGATGAATTGAACTCTTTCTCCTCAAAATGACATGCTCTATACTCTTACTTGAAGGCTTGAAATTGGAAGTCATGCATATAACATCATAGTATATTTTTCGACTTCCTAAATCAACAAAATACTTTGATCCTTATCCCTCTTCACATATTCACGATATGTCTCTCTCTTATTGATTGACGAGCATTCTTTAAGATTTTCATCGTAGTTCAATATTCGTAGTTTCATTAGGATTATGCTTTGTGTTGTTGCCTAGCCCATTCTTTTGAATTCCTCAATTATTGCCATGACTCTTTGTGGCTATGACTACAAATGTCTTTTGTTGCTTAATTCTTTTAACTATCTCACTCTCATTATTATAGGTCTAAGATTTAGAAGCCTTAGAAGTGGTTTTGCTCATGAAGTTTTATCTCATTTGGATTGAATATTGTGTTGTAGTATATATTCAATGAGCAATAAAATGATGTTTTGATTTATAAATTTAAATATAAATTATGTAAATATATCAAAACTTTATTTAAAATTAATTTGAGGGATCTTTTGTTCATTGAAAATCCGGCAGCCTTCCGACGTCTCCTCCTCAATGCCGGGAGGTAAGGGAGTGCTCGACTCGGCCGGAGCGAATCAACGGCGAGGAGATTGAGTCTTCAGAAGCTTTGATGATCGTTGTTTGCAAATTAAACGGTTGCCACTGTTTGGATGGAGATCGAAGTTAATTGTTAATTGATTAAATAAAATTTAATTAAAATTAAATTTTATTTTAATAAATAATTATTTATTTATTTCTAAATTTGGTTAATGCATATTTCTCCAATTTTTAGAAATTTGGCTAAGTCCCAAATTTTTCAGAAAACTTCGTCAGCCTTCCGGCGTCCCCTCCCCAATGCCGGGAGGTAAAGAGTTGCTCGACTCGACCGGAGCGAATCAACGGCGAGGAGATTTGGGAGAGCGAATCGATCCCATAAAAAAGTCTTCAAGTCTTCTAAAGTGGGCAATCGACCTGCTAATTTAAATAAATAAAAAAATACTTTTTATCCCTTCGAAAATCCGGCAGCCTTCCGGCGTCCCCTCCCCAATGCCGGGAGGTAAGAGAGTGGCTCGACTTGGCCGGAGCGAATCAACGGCGAGGAGATTGGGAGATTTGTGTCTGCGCTCCCTCGGCCGGATTAACTCGACGGTAGAGGGCTTCAGGGGACCGGATCAACCCCGGGACTTCCTTCGAATCTTCATGCCTGTTTAAAAAATGATTTCTCTCTCTCTCTCTCTCTCTCTCTCTCTCTCTCTCTCTCTCTCTCTCTTTCTTTTTATTATTTCATTTTATTTTATAATATAATATTATATATTATATATATATATATATAAAATAAATATTATATTATATTATAATATATAATATAAATATTACATTATAATATATATACATATATAATATAATATAACATATTTTATTATATTAGTATATACATATATAATATAATATAATATATTATATTATATTAACATATACATAAGAGAGGGAGGGAGACGGGCTTGGCCCGATTTTGGCTAGGTCAGAGAAACCACGCACAGGAAAGGAGGCCACGCACGGGCTCGGCGTTGACGGAGGCCGGTCTGGCCAGAGGCAGGCGGGTCCGGCAAGTTGACTTGCTTCGATCGAAACAGGTGGAGGCAGGAATCGAGCCGGCGACGGGAAGCTTGGAGGCTAGCTAGGGCACGAATCAGCCTCGCTATGCAGAGGAGTCGGCGGCCAGAAGCAGCGGCTGGTCGGAGCAGGTGGTCAGCGGCTATGTGCGAACGAGAGGGAGATCGGAAGAAGGCTTCATTCTTCTCAGGTGAGTCTTCCGAAAACTTATTCTTTTCTGTATGCGTCAGGGAACCTAACGAGAGGAGGGATCCTTTTTGTGTCGTGAGAGAGCAGTTTGAACGATCGTGGGTCGTTATGGATAGTTTCTTTGTGTTGGTTTGATCGTGGCTGAGCGGTTGTGTCGTGCAAGCCATATGAGGTGTTAATCGAGTGTGTAGATTGGGTCTGGTTGGCTTCTTACAGGTCAACAAATGCCCCCCCCCCCAATAAATATGATATGCGCCTTGTAGCAGATCATGTTTGTTGCAAGTTGGTTAACTCTACAGATCTCTAAAATTTGAATGAAGATGTCATGTAGAGAATCCTTTAGATGTTTCTGATTTATCTTCTTGGTTTGTCAGGTATAGTATATATCTTCTGCCCTAGCTTTGTGCTTTCATGGGCTTGATGAAGGATCTACCTTTGATGACCTAAAACTCTTTAGAATGATATTAGGTCGGTGATAAATAATCATCTGTCCAAACTTTATGTATAATAAATAAACCTTGATGATAACAATATTCCCTTAGCTCAGCCAATGGCTTTATAAGAACTGCGGAATGACTTCTTCAATTCTGAGCTTTGTGCTTTATCTGGCATGTTGAAGAATAGAAGCTCCTTCGATCTTAGCTTTATTGTTGATAGATTTATTGAAAGATAATATTTCTAACTTGACGACAATTTTCATTATGGCTTGGTGCCTTTGAGTTGATTGATAATCTTCTTCTGGATTTTGCCTCAATCTATTTGTTAGTTGAAGAAATCTTTAGAATCTGAACTGGTTTGATTTGTTAAATTTTACAAATATCAAACTTGATAGTATTTGTCATCGGGATAACAAAACAAGTGCTTTCCTACTACGGCCTCTTATCATGGCTTGTTGAGTAGATAAAGCTGTCAGTAACTCGACCGCATATAGGCTTGTTGAGACTAATATCACATCTGTTTGAGCACATGACTTGTACTATAACAATTTATATTTATCAAAATTGATTTGTTGAGGTTGTCAGATCAAAATATTTTCTCAATCTGAACTTCAAAATTTTGGCAACTTCGAAGATTAATTTTCACTTTTTTTGTGATGATCATATATTTTCTTTTTTGAAGGTACCAGCTTCTGCCATGTATTTATGCAGTTGTAGCTTCATGAATGATTTTAAATATTTATTTGGGGTTCGATGATGATCCAAATAAATATTTAAAATGCCCCCTGCCTTAAAGGAAAATTTTCATCCGTCATCATATTTTTGGCATTTTTAAATTTAAAAATGCCCCCTATTTTGTGGGAGAATTTCTAAGATATCTTAGAAATATTTTCTTTCTTTACAGGGGAATGATCGTCAACTTGTTTTTCTTAAGAATGATATTTTTTTTTAGATATCTCCCATTAATCGGAGGTATAGGTCGTCGACCTTCCAAATCGATGAGTTGATATGATTCTCCTTGGTACACCTTCTCGATGACAAAAGGGGCTTTCCAATTTGGTTCAAATTTACTATCAATTCTTTGGTGTGAAATAATTATCTTCTCAGCACCAAGGATGTCATTCAGGATGTTTTTTTTTATAGCTTTAACTTGAATATTGAGATTTCAGTTCTTCTGCCCTGTGTTTTGTGCAGCGGACATTTGATGAAGAATTATCTGATTTGTCTTTACTGACTTGTCAGGAGATTTATACCTTCTGCCCTTTGCTTCTAGCTTTTGCGGGCTTGCTGAAGGAGTAGATGCCGGGGACCTAAACCCTTTAGGTTTGCACTAGGTCGGTGGCAAGAAGTCATCGGTCTAGAGCTTTGTGCATAACAGATTTGTTGATGACAGAATCCACTTAGTTCAGCCTTGGGCTTTATGCAAACTTTGGGATAATTTTCTTTGGTACTTTGCTTTGTGCTTTGACGGACTTGTTGAAGAAAAATTTCTTTGATCCTCGCTTTGTGTTTTACGGATTTGTTGAAGGATTTGCAGGTTTTGGATTCAGTTGATAATACCGAATGTAGGTAGTATCTTGATTCTTAACCACTTGAGAAGACTTTAATCTGAATCACTTGATTTCATCAGATCGGGAGCGCAGGGATTTGATAGCTCTTCGTCCTCTGGTTGCTGAGATAGGGTTCCTCTACTACGGCCTTTCTTATGGCTTGCTGAGTAGATGGAGCTGCCAGTGATCCTGCTATATTTGGGCTTGTTGGATCCGACTTCTTACACCCATTCAAGCTTCAGACTTGAGCTATGGGAATTACGCTTCCCAATACTAATTTTATTGAAGTTTGTAGATTTGGAGTTCTCCTTCATGGTTGCAGATTTTGGAGCCTACAAACATTTGGTAGTTGCTTGAGGTCCCTTCTTCCTACTGGAACTTTGATTCTCCAGTCATTTTGGGAGAATTTTGTAGACTACGATCACTTGAACTTGTCGAGCCAAATTTTCCTTCGTTCTTCCTACAATCCCTACTGACGGGTTGACGAAACGGGAGTTCCGCTACTACGGCCTTTCTTATGGCTTGTTGAGTAGACGGAGCTGCTAGCGATCCAGCCATATTTGAGCGTATTGGATCTGATCTTTTATACCCATTCGAACCTTAGGCTTCAGGCTGTTGAAAGATTTCAAACTTCTTTGGCTCAATTTTCTAGGAGTGTGTAACTACAAAAGTCTCTTTCCTGACTTTTGAATCTTGGTACATCGGAGAAAATGATGTCCCAAATTTTTGAGAGGTCGCCTGCATGTACTTTGAATAGAAATTATTGTATTCTTCAACATGAAAGAATACTTGCACATATAATTTTAAATATTTATTCGAGGATCTCGGCATGCAGCACGATGTCGACCCGAATAAATATTTAAAATGCCCCTTGTCTCAAAGGGTCATTCTTGAATAACATAAATTTAGATTTTAAATATTTATTTGGGGATCTCGGCACATAGCACGATATCAACCCAAATAAATATTTAAATGCCCCCTATCTCGCAGGGACATCTTAGAATGGAATGAATTTGAAATTTGAAGATTTTAAATATTTATTTGGAGATCTCGGCACGCAGCGCGATGTCGATCTAATTGAATATTTAAAATGTCTCCAATCTGATGGGAGATTTTGAAATGCATTCTTGCTATACAAGAGAATTCAAAACATATATATAAGCATGCTTTGATAAATATGCATATATAACACTTTGATCAATATAAAGTACATTTGACATGAAAATTTTTATGCATGATACTTTTTTAAATGTCGACCATTGATAGATGGCACTAGTGTTCTTTAGGTCGAAAGGCATGACTCTGTAGCAAAATATGCTTATAGGTATTCTGAATGATGTATGCTTTCCATCTTCGTTCACCATTTTGATTTGGTTGTATCCCGATGATCCACCAATAAATCAAAGCATATTGTAGTTAGATGTGTTATTCATTAGTAGTTCAGATATGGGGACGAAAAGTTATCTTTTAGACATGTTTTGTTAAGATCTCTGAAATCGATACAGATATGAATCTGACCATTCTTCTCCTTCACCAGGATAATATTGACGATTCAACCAACATATCTTTTTTTTTTATAGATGAAGTCTGCCTACATGAGCTTTTTTGTATTTTCAATCACATGTTCTTCAATCTCCAATATCATCCTTCTTGAAGTTTGCTCGACAGGTGCGTCATCTAGTTTGATGGCTAATATATGAATCGCCACATCATGGGATAAGCTAGACATCTCAGCGTATGTCTAAGCAAAATAATCCTTGAATTCATAGAGAATCTCTTTCAGAAGAACGTCACTGATGAAGGTTGAGCGATGATCTTCTTCAATCTGAGAGGATATATTTGAAAAGTGATTGAATTTCATGAAGGATTCTTCAAGGTGTCGACCATTAAGAACATTATTGTAGGGGCCGTCTTTGGGACCTACTTTTGATGAATTTCTTTAATGGTGGATCTCTAGGGGTACACATTAGATGTTACACCATTCTTCTGAATATATATTTTTGTTTAGAGATATTGGTCTCGATATTTATTTTCCCTTATATCGAGACCTTTCGGTGATGAATTCTTGGATATACATCCAAGTGTCACATCCCGATGCTCACCATACTTATTTTGACTCTTTCTTTGCTCTATCATCATAATAGATGATTACTTTTACCTCTATCGGGACCTTTCAATAATGACTTTTTGGATGAAGGGACCAATCGTCATTTCTTAATGTTCATCGTATAGAGCTCATTATTATTTTTGTTGCTACAATAACATTTAAATGACTAGTCAAAGATGGAAAGAGAAATCAATCCCCAGCGGAGTGCCAGAAATCTGTGGGCTCCGAAAAATTCCAATTTTGGTATTGTGAGATCCCGGCCTCTCTGCATCATCGGTTTATTTATTTTTAAGTGTTTGTGTGACGATAATGATAGAGAATTTTAACGAGATTAGGTTCTGGGGGGATTTTCAGAAGGCATATTGGGTTTTAGATAAGACATTACCTAGAGATTTCGCCCTCATTTGGTGAGGACTTTTTGATCTGAGTTTGGTTTCCTATAGGCGCAAGCCACTATAGCTAATTACCCCTCCTGATAACAAGAGAGAACTTTCGATTAAGACTAGTAGTTAAGGATGTCACATAGGTTATGAACCTATTGTATAATAGTAATAATTTTAGGGTTTAAATTTTGAATTTGGATGATTTGAAATTTAGAGTTTATCACCACAAACTTAAAACTGATGGTGGGGGGAATGAAGACGAGCCCGATCAAGATCCCATAGTTCCGTCGTCCCGGGCTGTCATGATCCCTGGTCTACTTAGTCAGATGAGGTAGTCGACCCAACCTGACAGAAGGCACCTTGTCGGCAGCCATGGGTTGCTTCGTCCAAGAAAACCTTGTAGACCTGGGTTGATGTTTGCCTAAGGAGATATATCTGAATCCACCTTAGCTTACAGAGGGCTTTATGCCTATCGAATATACCCTATGATTCATCGCTCAAGGGTTTGACGCCTTTAGGGAACATACGGGCTTTGGCCGTGATCGTAATATAATGGTGCCATTTTGCGGCAAAACCACCCGATCAGAGGGCACGTGCCACATCCCTGTTGGCAAGAGACTATTTGAGGATGAATCAAAATGATACACCCGACACACATTCGCTCTTTGTGAGCTGAGGTTAATTTTAAATTTATCACTCCCGACAAACAATTGCGGGAGGCGGATGATTTTTAGTTTTGAGTTTTTAGGTGATGTTTTTAATTTCAGAGTTTGAATTATTATTTGATTTTGAGATTTGACCCCTCCGGTTGAGATTTTCGATCAACACAAGGCCATCATCTGGGTGACTTCAAAGTCATATGTATTTTTGTTGGATTTTGGAAGGTATTTTGTAATTTAAGTCATGTCGACTCCAGTCCTTTCGAGGAGGAGGATGAAACTTGAATATTAGACCCGCGCAACATTCTCGAATCATTGGATTTTAGGACTTAGATGTAACGATTGGAGAACATACGGGTTGTAGCATTTGACCCTGCGCAGCATTCTTGGTCATTGATGTTTGTAATTTTAATGCATTGACCGGAGCACATGCAGGGTATTTAATTTAATGGATCACATTTAATATATAAAGGGTATTTTAAAAATATTTAAATATGATCCGTTATGTGAGAGTGATTTTATTTAAGAAATGCCCAAATTTTCATTTAAGGGCCTAAGAACGCCTTCTATCCGCTTGTAGACATGTTGCGGATCCGGTGGCGTGCTCTAAATTAGGTTTCATTTGTAACACATAGAAGATATCCTTCTGTCGTTATTATGCCACTCAACATAGTTTACAGAGAATGATTATTCAATAAATATTAGGATATCGTATTAATATTCGTAGGAGAATTATCTTACGTATTATAAGTTCTCCTATTATCTCCCATAAGTAAACTAATTTATTTGATACAAGCTCTTTGTTCTTGCTTGTAAACTAGCTGTTGTGGGCACTACGAATTCCCTATTCTTTCTCATAGGTGAATTGTAGCATATTATACTTTTCCTTTGGGTTGAAGGAAATAGTTTGAAGCTCTAACCATCTTATATTTTGATGAATTGAACTCTTTCTCCTCAAAATGACATGCTCTATACTCTTACTTGAAGGCTTGAAATTGGAAGTCATGCATATAACATCATAGTATAGTTTTCGACTTCCTAAATCAACAAAATACTTTGATCCTTATCCCTCTTCACATATTCACGATATGTCTCTCTCTTATTGATTGACGAGCATTCTTTAAGATTTTCATCGTAGTTCAATATTCGTAGTTTCATTAGGATTATGCTTTGTGTTGTTGCCTAGCCCATTCTTTTGAATTCCTCAATTATTGCCATGACTCTCTGTGGCTATGACTACAAATGTCTTTTGTTGCTTAATTCTTTTAACTATCTTACTCTCATTATTATAGGTCTAAGATTTAGAAGCCTTAGAAGTGGTTTTGCTCATGAAGTTTTATCTCATTTGGATTGAATATTGTGTTGTAGTATATATTCAATGAGCAATAAAATGATGTTTTGATTTATCAATTTAAATATAAATTATGTAAATATATCAAAAAGTATAATACACTTTCTGCCTCCTCCATAAAATTAGATTGACAGCTCATAACAAATGACTGAAATTAGATGAAATTAATAGCAAGTCCTATATCATAAATCAAGGTAAGAAGTTTAGTCTTTACACATCATGTCCATAATGCATGCAAACATTAAAGTATTCTTAGTAATATGAACCTAGCATAAAAAATCATGATGCATTAGTCTTCATTTAATGTAACAATATCAGATCTGTCCATTTCGAACAAGCTCTCCACAAAGAGAACAAGGGAGTGGTAAGGGAAAAAAAGGCTAAAGATGGAGTAGGACTTATAAACTCTGACAACGGAAAGGAATTAGAAGGTAATATGTAAGGCAAAATGGGTCAACATTGATATCTTCAATGCTGAACATTGATAGCTTAATAAATTATAAATAATAAAACTAATCAAGCTTGTCACTGTAGAAAAGAAAACAAGATAACATGGGTCATTGAAATATCCGGAACAAATCTCTAAGCACCAGCATCCTGCAGGGACAAGGACAAGGACTCTTTTCACCCATTTTATTTATGTTTTGGTTAACCATTTCAGTAATTGTTACCAGCAAAGATGATAAGCATGACAAATCAGCATCAATAAAGGTTGCCACTTGCAAACTTCTAAATCAAAGCACATAACAAGTCTTTATAAGCTTTATGATGACTCACATTACTTACGGGTACACCTGGAGGACATCTTACCCACGGTTGCACCTTTCCGTTTGCTTATGCTCAGTATATGCTTATTAGTTTGCTTCCCACTACCTTTCTTACCTTTTCTGTTACTTATAGCTTATTATCAACTTTTATTAGCTTTGTCGATCTTTGTCTAGTAGGTGGATACAGAAGTTGTTATATAGGTGAAAGTGAAGAATAATAGAGCAGAATACAATATACTACTTTGGTTTAACCATTCTCTATGTTACAGATTTATTGTTCTATTCGTTGCATTGCTTTTCTCAAATTCCTCTGCAGATTATGATGTGGTATGCACCGGAAGAAGCAGGCTCACAAGAACAATCAAAGAAGGCAGTAAAGGAATAAGATCATTTTTCTTATTTTTATCATCACATGTGAATATTAATATTCCTTAGTTATGAAATATTTCCCATGAATCACAACAAGAAGTCCAAATAGAATAACGATTATGAGTCGTGAATCTGTTAATGGATCAACTTTCTACCAAATCCTTTCTAAAATTAAGTTCACTAATTATCTCTATATTTTTTCTTAATTAAGATGAAAATAGCATATTATTTCCCGACCAATTACAACTTATGCATGAATAAAAAATAAATAGTAATTAGAGTCAAATTTAACTAAAATTGCTCATAAATTGGTCGAAGTATGGTGACACCCATATAGATCCAGCAGTATAGTGATCAATTAAGACAAAGCTAAAATTACTTATATCAACCAAAAGAGGAATGATTCCTTGGATCCTAAAGAAACATGAGGAGAAAACGGCTGAACAGTGATTTTAAGAGAATCTTATAGCAAGCAAAAATTATCTCAAATAACATAGCGTTTATAGGATCAAATTTTATGCAAAATGATATAGAGAAGAAGCGAAGAAAGGGAAAAACAGAGGGGAAAAAGGATGAAGAAGAATATAAAGAAGAAGAAGAAGAAATGGAGAGGAGTATGAGGAAGGTAAGAAGAAGGAAGAAAAGGAATAAAGGAAGAAGAGGAAAAAGCAAGAAGAAGGAATGGGGTAGAAATTACCTATGTGTGAGAGAGGGCCGGCGACAGTGATCGTGTGCCTAGGGCACTAGGTCGACGACGAGCGGCTATGGGCTTCGGGTCGCGCAAGAAAGGGGTAGGCGGAGGCCATCGTTCCGTCTGGGGTGTGCGAACGAGAGGGAGAAACGCGAGATAGTGAGAGAAGCGGGAGAGTTTCCATTAACTAAGCGAGCAAAATTTTCGTTTTGGAATAAACACCAACTCTTTTGTTGCTATGGTAGATGCCAAAGGAATGGCGCAGAAGACGGTGAGGCCGATTTTGCCGAGGATTTAGGGTTTAGGCTTCGATTCCTGGCTGCCGTGAATGGAGGCGACGAGGCAGGGGTTCAGCCTGGCACGATGGTTTCGCCAACAGGCTCTCCCTTCTTCTCCTTTCTTCCCACGCTCCGCGCTTTGCGTTCTTCTCGTTATTTCGCGCCAGGATTGCTAACCCCCGCTCAATTTCAGCTGGTTTATAGCGAGGAATTAATTATGCTCCGCTTAAAATTAACCAAACCATATAATTTATAAAATACATGTAAATAAACTATATTACTCTCCTAATTTTCTGCATATCAAACATTCCCTATATTAGTTGTTGGAAAACAAAAAAAAAAAAAAAACAAAAAACAAAAAACGTAGGCATACTTTTGCCATTGGCTCTAAACCTCCCCTACATTACCCCAACTTCCTTTCTTTCATTTTCGAGCTCTCTCTCCAATAAATTCCGAAGCTTCCTTTCCACTGATTTTACCCTATCACACTTTCTTACCTTCTCTTCAATCTTTTTCTATTTTCTCTTTTCTTTTGATAGAAATATTTCTAATCTTGTCATCTCTTCTCATAAAAGCGATTTCTATTACCCAAACGTGATTTTCCTTTTTTATAGAAAGACATATATAAATGGGTAGGGTGAAACTGCAAATAAAGAAAATTGAGAACAATACAAATAGGCTAGTGACATTTTCGAAACGTCGTAATGGCCTCATCAAGAAGGCTTACGAGCTCTCTGTTCTTTGCGATATAGACATCGCGCTCATCATGTTCTCCCCTTCTGGCAGGCTCAGCTCCTTCTCCGATCGCCGAAGGTAAATTTAATCCTACACATTTTCTTTTTTCTTGCTTTCTTGCAAAAATAAATACTATTCTGTAATTTAAATATATTATTTATTTTTTAATATTACAGGATTGAAGATGTGATTGAGAAGTTCATTAATGTGCGAGAGCATGACAATGGAGGGTATGCCATTTAATTAAATGTTATTATCTGCATTAATTTTTTTAATTATAATTAATTAATTAATTAACAAGAATTCCCTTTTAATTTCTTAATGTTAAAGCAGGGCTAAGCTGGACAAGATAGACAAAGATGTAAGTTGGCATCAATTTTGAATTTCTCATTAATCATTTTGATTAATTTATAAACAAATTAGGAACTAAATTTGTATGTTTCTCGTAATTATTTTTAATGGATATTTGCAGTACTTGATGAGGACTCTTACCAAGCTCAAATATGAGGATGACATCGCTGCCCACCAAGCCAAGTAAGTTTTATTTAGTCATTAATTTTTACAATTCTATCATATTAACTTTTTTTTTTTTCATTTTACTTCATATGTACGGCCTAATTCAGCCCGGAGATGCTGAGCAAAAACTTCAAAGTGGAGGTACGTATGTCAGTTAGAATTGATGCATTAAAAATCATATTTCTTTCCCAAAAAAGAAAAATCAGATTTCAATGGTTTGCGGGTCATACGGATCGTGTCGGTTTGGATTGATTCAAACCGAAAGCGGGTCGGGTTCGTGTCCGGAATAATGACATGTTTCTAAAAACGGGTCGTGTTCAGGTTGACCTATGTGGTGCCGAGTCAGTTTCGGGTTGGATCCGAACTTGACCCGTAACCCAATAATAATGACAACCCTAATGAAATAAAATAATATAAAATGTATTTCCTATAATATTTATTTCAATATTTTTTCCTATATTTTCAGGAACTCCAGCGCGAGCTCAATGCTTGTCAAGAACAACTGCAAATGCTTGAAAAATCCTTAAGGTAATCTACAAATAAATATATAAAACTGTGATTACGGCTTCGTTTGGAATGACTTTTTAATTGCTTCTTAAAACATAATTTTGGTACAAAAATTTTATTATATTTATCATTTGCTTTATTTTTTAATGAATATATATCTAACAAGTTTGCATATATCTTTTTTATTCTCCTCTATATAATATATGAATTATTTCACATAATTATAATTACAATTTTCACAGATTTTTGGAGCCCAATCCTGTGTCTCTGGACCCTTTGATATCTTTGAGCGAGCTCGAATCATACGAGAAATTTTTTATAGAATCTCTGACACATGTTTCTGAGAAAAAGGTATATAATATAATTTTCTCGGTTTTCTTTTGAGGCGATGACAATCAAATCAAGCCTTTATCCCACCAAATATATGAGATCGTCTACATTTTCAGCATTAAATTTAATAAATGAATATTTTGATTTCACTCATATATATATATATATATTTATTACTATTTTCATTGGTTTCACATAGGTATTATTTCTCTTAGGGGTGTCAATTTTTGACACGACACGAAAACCCGACCCGGACCCTCCGGGTTGGACCCGACCCGATTTCAAAACGGGTCGGGTTCGGGTTCCAGAAATCGACCCGTTTCAAAAACGGGTCGGGTTCGGGTTGACCCGTTTAATTCAAAAAATTTCGAAATCCCGCCCTCTGCCCGCTGCCCCCGCCCCTGCTCGCTGCCCCCGCCGCGTGCCGCGTGCCGCGCGCTGCCCCGCTGCCCCACCGCGTGCCGCTCGCGCTGCCGCGAGCTGCCGCACGCTGCCGCCGACGCCTGCTGCCGCCGTCGCGGTTCCGGGTCGTGTCGGGTCAACCCGGCAACCCGCCGGGTCGGGTCCGGGTTCGGATTTTCGACCCGTTTCTCTACCTCGGGTCGGGTTAGGGTTGACCCGTTTTCCACCCGGGTCAGTTCGGGCTCGACCCGAACCCGACCCGTGACCCGAAATTGACACCCCTATTCCTTCTTGTTCAGGCTGTAGGTTCATCTGCAGGAAAGAGAACAAAAAATATGTGTAGCGATTTATTGGCTCATAATGATGTATTCTCTGTTTGATTAATGTAGCTAACTTTACCGGTATGCTCGTCATGGATGGATCGTAGGCAGGAAGATGATTGCCCAGCAATAAATTTTATGAAAAATTATTATAAAGTTAGGGGAATACACATATTATTAAGAAATAAAACTATCTATAATAATTATTATCATAAAAATAGTTTGTTTGAGAGAAATTAGGGGTGTCAATTTCGGGTCACGGGTCGGGTTCGGGTCGAACCCGAACTGACCCGGGTGGAAAACGGGTCAACCCTAACCCGATCCGGGTAGAGAAACGGGTCGAAAATCCGAACCCGGACCCGACCCGGCGAGTTGCCGGGTTGACCCGACACGACCCGGAACCGCGACGGCTGCAGCGCGCGGCAGCAGGCGTCGGCGGCAGCGCGCAGCGGCAGCGCGCAGCGGCAGCGCGCGGCAGCTCGCGGTAGCGCGAGCGGCACGCGGCACGCGGCGGGGCAGCGGGGCAGCGCGCGGCACGCGGCACGCGGCGGGGGCAGCGGGGCAGCGGCGCGTCACGCGTGGCAGCGCGCAGCGGGGCGGGCAGCGGGGGTAGCGGGGCGGGCAGCATCGCGTGGCAGCGGGCAGGGGGCGGGGGCAGCGGGCAGAGGGCGGGATTTTGAAATTTTTTGAATTAAATGGGTTGGCGGGTTGACCCGGCAACCCGCCGGGTCAACCCGAACCCGACCCGTTTTTGAAACGGGTCGATTTCTGGAACTCGAACCCGACCCGTTTTGAAATCGGGTCGGGTCCAACCCGGCGGGTCCAGGTCGGGTTTTCGTGTCGTGTCAAAAATTGACACCCCTAAGAAGGAATGACAAACCTGTTGAGCTACAATCACATACAATGGGTCCAGAATCGCTTTGGTAGGACCAACCAATCATGGTTCTTCACTTCAAATCCTCTCGTGCCCCTCAGGTACAACAATTATATCCATTACTCGTTATTGTCGTGTAAATACTTTAATTTTAACAGTAGAATTTCGTCCAACGAGGCAGGAATCACGAGATGTCGATGTCAACTCAAATGGACCAACAAGTGGGAGTCGACACGTGGCAACAAGGCTATGCATCTACGGAGCACTTCTCGGCATCCGCGTCGTTAATAACCCAGGTGTTTAATTGAGCTAATTGGTATCAATCACAATAATTAATTGAATTAAAACTAACGACGAACAACTGACGCCGTTTGGATGCTGGTGTTTCAGAATTCGATAGGAATGCCAGAGCTGCCGTCAGTTGAGCTACAGGTCGAGAACGACAGATGTGGTTGCGAGAATGCAAATGTGGGACGATCTTTGGCCGTTTGATTGGATCACCTCCATTAATTTATTTTCTTATTTATTTTTATAATAAAATGGCATAAAAAATGTAACTTTTAAACTATGTTTATATTGTATTATTGACCTTATGATTACCGATTTTAGATGATAGCTGTAAGGACAAAATAAATATTGTCGAGAAAAAAAGAAGAAGAATACTTCTATTTCCTGCCATTTTTTCCCTGAGCTTTTTTATTTGTTCGCACAGTGATCACTTTCTTATATATATATATATATGTCTTCGACTATAAAAGAAGAGATATTGTTAGCAACCTTCTTAGGAATTAAAGCATAGTTTACCCGAAAAAATACAGAAACAGCATCCATATATCAAACTTAGTAATATGCCAAGTTTTAACAAAGAACATAGTAGTAAAGCCATCAGGACCAGCAACGGAATCACCAATCATATCCTGCATAACCTTCCAAACCTCCTCCTCAGACGAGGCAAGAGTAAGATGAAAATTATCAGTTTCCGAAATACAACAAGGCACAATATGAGGATTCATAATAGGGGACGGCATGAATCCACTATTAAAAATATTTCTAAAATGATCAACACCAGAATTCAAAATAGCATCCTCCTTTTTCAGGACTCTACCTTCATCACTAGCAATTTTGAAGATATGATTCATAATTTTTTTTCTTGTTAGCCAAAGCATTAAAAAAAACTTTGTGTTCCTATCACCTTCAACAGTGAATTTAGTAGTAGCTTTTTGTTGCCAATATATTTCTTCTTGATCATGTAAAGCAAACAGTTCAATCTTCACATTATTGAGGTCAGAGAGATTAGAACTATCATGATTAAGCATATAAACATTTTCAAGTTCCATCACCTCACATTCAGCAATCTTAATATTAGCAAATAAATTTTTAAAAACATGTTTGTTCCACCATCTGAAAACTTGCTTCAGCCTACTAAGCTTGTTCCACAACTTAACCATACCCGAAATATTACCATCAGGGAAAATAGGAGAATGTCAATTAGTCTCAACAACATTAAAGAAATCTTGATGAGATAACCACATGTTTTGAAATTTAAATGCAGTAGGAACATAACTATTATTAGCATTGATAGTAAGTAGTAAAGGGGCATGATCAAAAGCAGTCATACTAAGATGTTCCACATGAGTCATATGGAAATTAGCAATCCAATTATTATTAAATAAAACTCTATCAAGTCTTTGCCACAAGTTACCTCTACTCCAAGTATAAGCATTCCCAAAATAATCTATATCATGTAAGTCACAAGTAGAGATCATGGAGTTAAAATCCTCCATAGCATTAATATTAGGAGGATTACCTCCCAATCTTTCACTATCATTAAAAATAACATTGAAATCATCTCCAATACACCACGACCCTGAAGTATTAGCAACAATATTCTTAAGCTGATCCCAAAGTTCTACTCTAGAGCAGGCAGCATAAACAAAAGATGCATTACAATAAAAAGTAAACATGGATATAGAGACATTCACATCTTGAACAAAGTCATTCAGAATATTCACGTTGATAGCATTATTCCACAAAATCTAAATCTTATTAGAGTAATTAGCAAATTTATTAGAAAAACCTAATTTAGAAGCAGTATTATCCAGTTTACTCATAGAAATCAAAGGTTCAAGTAATACCAAAAGATGAATATTATGAATTCTACAAATGTTTTTAACTCTAGTTTTAGAATCCTTCCCACCAATACCACGAACATTCCAAATAAGAGACTTAACCATGGGAACCTTTAGCACTAGTTTGCGCTCTAGTAGAGAACTACGTAGAGGATACAGAATCTTTAGACATTTTCCCTTGTTTCTTATTAACTTTAGTAAAATTCTCTTCCTCAAGAATTTTAAGAAAGGAATCATCCATCGTAGATTTTTTAGATTTAGAACCTTCTAAATCTAAAGGCAAAGAGCTACCACGTTCCAAGTTTTACACCAGTTTTTCCTTCTTATTTTCAGTAGGGATAAATTCCCCTTCTTCACAATTTTCATTGATAACAACCAATTAACAAGAATGTCAACCAAGTCATCCTACTAAAGTCAAAACTCAAAGCTTAATTACAAGTAGTCGAGGTACACTAACTACCTATTTGATCTACTTGAGCCTATTATAGCCCATTTATACACTACAAAATAACTTAGAAAAAAAAAATTGAACTAAAAAATTATTTTAATTTAAATTTAATCTAATTATTTTAAATATCATTGAATTTCTTTTAAGAAATTATTTTTATATCTAATTATATCAGAATATTTTTATATCTAATTTACACTCAGATCGATTACTATCATTCTAATCTCAATGCAAATTCAAAATATTTGAAGATCACCATCTCCATCTAAAATTAATATTCAATGATAATAAAATAAACCTAATAAAATTTAAATTAAAATACTCCAAAGTAGTAAATTTACCAGCATTGTATCATCCAGTCGCCAATAGCCTGGCCTTCTCTCCATCCTCCATTCCTCCCATAGTATCATACAACGGCTGATCCAACGTCTCCGGCATATACAAAGCCATCACTCCCCAGTCCCCCCACCACTCCACAAACCCCAAACACCAAAACGTCACATCTCCCTCCATCACCACCACCATCGGCGCCACCACCGCCCCTATCTGCTCCGCCTGCTGCACACATCCCAACGCCGTGTTCCTCACCGTCGTCGGAAACAACTCCGCCGTATATATACACCAACAGCAAATTATACGTCGCCGCTATCCCAAATATTCCCATCACGCCACAAACCATCCTCACCACACCCGCCGCCCCGCCACACAGAACCCCCCGCTCAGCCACATCGTCCCCACCGTCAGTCTCCTCCTTCCGAACCTCCCAATCATAAACGCCGCGATGGTGAACGCCGGCAACTCCGACACCGAGTTTATTATCACGCTGAGGTAAATATTTGAATAATTAAATTGAATGATCAAAATTTGCCCGTCAAAATAAGAGAGTATATTGCGGGTTCTGTTTAACAGCTAAACAAAACAGGCACTTATCAGCCATAAGAAATTGAACATTTAATTATTTTTTTATTTAATTATTAAAAAAATAAAGAAAACAAAATGAAGCGTGGGCTTATTTCGGCCATTGATTCTAAACCTCCCCAACAACATCTCTTTCATTCTCTAACTCTCCCTCCTATAAATTACAAAACTTCTTTCTCATTGATATTTCCCCACGTATAGTTTCTGACATTCTCTTCAATCTTTGCTATTTTTCTCTTTTCTTCTAAAGATATATTTCTAATCTTGGCTGCTCTTCTCAAAAAAGCGATTTTGAAACGCGATTTTCTTTTCTTAGAAAGACGTATAAGAATGGGTAGGGTGAAGTTGGAAATAAAGAAAATAGAGAACAACACAAATAGGCAGGTGACGTTTTCGAAGCGACGCAATGGCCTCATCAAGAAGGCTTACGAGCTCTCCGTTCTCTGCGATATAGAGATCGCGCTCATCATGTTCTCCCCTTCTGGTAGGCTCAGCACCTTCTCTGGTCGCCGGAGGTAAATTGAACCCAACTCATTCATTTTTCTTTTTTCAAGCTTTCTTGCAAAAATAAATGATATTTTGTAATTTAAATAATAATAACATTTTTTTTTAATATTGCAGGATTGAAGATGTGATTGAGAAGTGTATTAATGTGCGAGAGCATGACAAAGAAGAGTATGTCATTTAATTAAATGTTATTACCTGTATTAAATTTTTTAATCATAATTAATTAACACTAATTCCCTTTTAATTTCCTAATCCTTAAGCAGGGCTAAGCTGGACAAAGATGTAAGTTGGCATCAATTTTGAATTTTTACTTAATCATTTTGATTTATTTATCAACAAATTAGAAACTAAATTTAAATTTTTTTCTTATTTATTTTTCAATGGATAATTGCAGTACTTGACGAGGACTCTTACCAAGCTCAAATATGAGAATGACATGGCTGCCCACCAAGCCAAGTAAGTTTTATTTATTTATTTATTTATACAATTCTATGATATTAATTTTTTTTTTCATTTTACTTCATATATATGTATGGCCTAATTCAGCCCGGAGATGTTGAGCTTAAACTCCAAAGTGGAGGTACGTATGTCAGATAAAATTGCTGCATTAAAAATCAAATTTCAATGGTTTGCGGGTCATTCGGGACGTGTCAGGTTCATCTGGACCCAAAGGGAGTTGATTCGGACCGGAAGTGGGTCGGGTTCGTGTTCGGAATAATGACTTGTTTCTAAAAACGGGTCGTGTTCAGGTTGACCTGTGTGGTGCCGAGTCAGTTTCGGGTTGGATCCGAACTTGACCCATAACCCAATAATAATGACAACCCTATTGAAATAAAATAATATTAAATGTATTTCCTATAATATTTATTTCAATATTATTTCCTATATTTTCAGGAACTCCAACGCGAGCTCAATGCTTGTCAAGAACAACTGCAAATGCTTGAAAAACCCTTAAGGTAATCTACAAATAAATATATAAAAATGTGATTACGGCTTCGTTTGGAATGACTTTTTAATTGCATATATATCTCTTTTTTATTCTCCTCTATATAATATATGAATTATTTCACATAATTATAATTACAATTTTTACAGATTTTTGGAGCCCAATCCTGCATCTCTGGACTCTTCGATATCTTTGAGCGAGCTCGAATCATATGAGAAATTTTTTATAGAATCTCTGGAAAATGTTTCTGATAAAAAGGTATATAATATAATTTTCTCAATTTTTTTAGGCGACGACAATCAAATCAAGCGTTTATCCCACCAACAATGAGATCGTCTACATTTTGAGAAGCTAAATTTAATAAATGAATATTTTGATTTCACTCAAATTAATATATATATAAACTATTTTTATGATAATAATTATTATAGATAGTTTTATTTATTAATAATGTGTATTCCCCTAACTTTATAATCATTTTTCATAGAATTTATTGCTGGGCAATCATCTTCCTGCCTACGATCCATCCTTGACGAGCATACCGGTAAAGTTAGCTACATTAATCAAACAGAATACATCATTATGAGCCAATAAATCACTACACATTTTTTGTTCTCTTTCCTGCAGATGAAACTACAGCTTGAAGAAGAAGGAATGTCAAACCCCTTGAGCTACGATCACATGCAATGGATCCAGAATAGCTTTGGTAGGACCAACCAATCATGCTTCTTCACTTTGTCAAATCCTCTAGTGCCGCTCAGGTACAACAATTATATCCATCACTCGTTATTGTCTTGTAAATACTTTAATTTTAACAGTTGAATTTCGTCCAACGAGGCAGGAATCACGAGATGTGCGAGTCGATATCAACTCAAATGGACCAACAAGTGGGAGTCAACACGTGGCAACAAGGCTATGCATCTACGGAGCACTTCTCGGCATCCGCGCCGTTAATAACCCAGGTGTTTAATTGAGCTAATTAGTATCAATCACAATAATTAATTGAATTAAAACTAACGACGAACAACTGACGACGTTTGGATGCTGGTGTTTCAGGCTTCGATAGGAATGCGAGAGCTGCCGTCGGTTGAGCTACAGGTCGAGGACGGCAGATGTGGTGGCGAGAATGTGAATGTGGGACGATCTTTGGCTGTTTGATTGGATCACCTCCATGAATTTATTTCTTATTTATTTTTATAATAAAATGGCATACAAAATGTAACTTTAAACTATGTTTATATTGTATTATTGACCTTATGATTACCGATTTTAGATGATAGCTGTAAGGACAAAATAAATATTGTCATGAGAAAAAAAAAAAAAGAATACTTCTATTTCCTTCCATTTTTTCCCTGAGCTTTTTTATTCGTTCGCACAGTGATCACTTTCTTATATATATATATATATATATATATATATATATATATATATATATATATATATATATATATATATATATATATAGTCTTTGGTCTTGGAGATAAACTTTCTTTATGAATATTTCAGTATACAACAACAGTACATTGACTGAAATTGGGCTGTCCAAAACCGAGTGCATGGACGAATTTGGACACTAACTACGAGTTTCTTATGGGTAAAAAGCTCCAGCTTTTCAAAACGCATATCTTGGGCAAAGCAAATATTTCTCTTCAAATAGTGCTTACTGAAAATATTGATGAAATGTATCAGTTTAGCATCTCATCAAGCTTCTGTCTATAGCGAGCCAGGCTCTGCAAGGAAAGATAAAAAAAGATATTAGTAGCTATATATACAGTAAAACTTAATTAATAATTTATTAAAAAAAAAATCTGAAGCAATATCAAAATGTTAATGTAAGTAGCTCTTGTCTGTATGCTCGTAAATGTCCATTGTCCAAACTCCTTATCAAACACAAGATAAAGAATATCTTATTAGATTTTAGAAATCTTATGGAAGTCTTCCATAAATCTTGGGAAGCTATAGAAGCTTCTAGAATATTCTAAAAGGCCCCAAAAATCCTAAAACATTAGGTTCGAATCATCATGGATCATACTCTTACCATCCCTCTTATACAATTATTCGTCAATATATTCTTCACATTCTTGCAATATATTTATTATATTGACTTTATTATTTAAAACACACTCGCTTGATTATTATTAATTTTTCTACTATTGAATGCTCAAATCCATAGAACATAATCAATCAACCTACTAAAATTTTATAAAATGTATCTTGATTATATCACATATATATCATATTTAACTATAATTTGAATTTCTAATAATTTTGGTTGATCTCCTATGATCAATTTCTATCATAATCACTTCAAATCTTCTCACAATCTGCATGTCAGCACAAGGCTTGTGTGCAATTTGAGGCCTGATCACTTGATTTCTTGAGTTCAACAACGTTGAGCTTGGTTTCCTCAAATCCATCAACTTCCACCGCTCGACCATGCCAATTTGCTTCTTCGCATCTCACAGCACGTCATATAACATTTTCACATAATCTCACGCTATGCAATTCTCCCCCACATAAATGGGGGAAGACCACTAAGAACCATTGATATTTGATCTGATTAATATGAAGGTCACATTGTATATCATTGATCTAATCAAACTCGAAGACTCCAACACCATTGAAGTTTGATTAGGCTAAGGCTTTAAAGCTTCTGCGTAATTGATCTTTGATAAACTCAAGAGCTTGAAGAGATATTTGATCCAATGAGAATTTTTCCTTCATTTGTTGATCTTTGATTCGGATTAGAAAGATAAATGCTTGCCTCTCATGAATATGATTGATCAAACCTAGCAAAAACTTTGTTGTTGTTAGGAAGAGACAAGTATAACCGTCATGCGTTCTCGATGTCACCAACATGCTCATGACCTTGAGTTGGAGACAACGAGTGGACATCTTCATTGAAATTATTGATGCAAACGAAAACATTCAATAGATTGCACCTCTTCAGCTATAATGGACCGCAACATGTTAGCACATTTTTAATGGGCCAAATGGATTGGCGAGAAATCGGCTTCAGCTATAAAATTAGATTGTGAGAAGGAATAAAATACATAAATATGTAATTTCAAAGTATAAAAATAAATTCAAATATTAGAATAAATTAATGAGTAACATATATGTTTGTATATATTTATATATTTTTTGAAATTATAAATTTATGTAAATATAATTAAGTTATATTTTACCCTGAAAACCTTGTTTGGTTAGGAATATCTAGAGTAAAGTAAAAGCGGTGTATTTGTAATAATTTATTTTGACATTAAAAGAAATGAATGAAATACGAAATAAAAACGCATGATTTATCTTGAGTTTATTTCAAGTTTTGATTGCAAAATATATCTTTTCTCATTAGTTCAAATGGATAAAAAAAATGCTAGTATTAGTTCAGAAGACGTAACACCTTATTTCAAGTTACATAAGTACAATCAAAAGAGAAAGGAGCATTTTCTACAGCCTTTGAGGCACTTGCACAAACACTTGGAGTGCCCACACCTGTAGCTTTGCGATCATAAGTGCATGCCATAGGGAATTTTATACACCTGCAATTGGGGTCTTCAGCCCCTTGTAAATCCATTCCAAACACAAATTCCGCTCCAGCATTAACATCAAAATATAGTCTCGTCCTCGCACGGAACGACCAAAATCAGCATCAGCCGTTTTAAGAGATTTAATAGATACGAACAACACAGAATATCAATATCCTCAGTCGAAGGGGAAACCATAATGGACTTGGCAAGTGAGAACAAAGGGCTTTCAGATGCGTATCACAACTGCTTCATGCAAAAACAGGCCTGAAAATTGGCATCAAAATCTTTTTCCCAATGCCATAGCATGATTATAAGTGCCATGGCAAAGTTACTTTATCACTTGATATGCTCCAGGACGGTGAAATAAGCTATTTAAGATGCATATACCCAACTCCAACTAGTGGTAATAAGCTATTTATGATGACAGTTTAAGTGACTAGAAATAAAATGAAATTATCTCAAACAAAGAGTAGTACAAGAAAATATTTTGAGATTCTGATAAATGCAGTAACTGGATAAAAAGACATAGACAATTCTGCAAAAAATGAACCAAGGGCTTTAGGATGCTTACACAATTGCCACAGTAGCACTTCTTGCAAAAGCGGATCTTAAAATTGATATGAACAACTTTATTTCAAATGTTATATGATTATTTTTCTCAGGACAGTGAGACAGAAACAGCATGAGAAATCAAAACTAAAGCTCCAACAAAACTTTTGAAAACTCTATCATAGCATAGTTTTGATATCGTGTGGGAATCATGCACAGAAAGCACTATAATACACTTTCTGCCTCCTCCATGAAATTAGATTGACAGCTCATAACAAATGATTGAAATTAGCTGAAATTAATAGCAAGTCCTATATCATAAATCAGGGTAAGAAGTTTAGTCTTTACACATCATGTCCATAATGCATGCAAACATTAACGTATTCTTAGTAATATGAACCTAGCACAAAAAATCATGATGCATTAGTCTTCATTTAATGTAACCATATCAGAGCTGACCATTTCGAAAAAGCTCTTCACAAAGAGAATAAGGGAGTAGTAGTAAGGGAAAAAAGGGCTAAAGATGCAATAGGTGATGGAGTAGGACTTATAAACTCTGACAACGGAAAGAAATTAGAAGGTAATATGTAAGGCAAAATGGGTCAACATTGATATCTTCAATGCTGAACATTGATATCTTAATAAATTATAAATAATAAAACTTATCAAGCATGTCACTGCAGAAAAGAAAATAAGATAACATGGGTCATTGAAAGATCCGGAACAAATCTCAAAGCACCAGCATCCTGCAGGGACAAGGACAAGGATTCTTTTCACCGATTTTATTTATGTTTAGGTTAACCATTTCAGTAATTGTTACCAGCAAAGATGATAAGCATGACAAATCAGCATCAATAAAGGTTGCCACTTGCAAACTTGTAAGTCAAAGCACAGAACAAGTCTTTATAAGCTTTATGATGAGGACTCACATTACTTACGGGTACACCTGGAAGACATCTTACCCACGGTTGCTACCTTTCCGTTTGCTTATGCTCAGTATATGCTTATTAGTTTGCTTCCCACTACCTTTCTTACCTTTTCTGTTACTTATAGCTTATTATCAACTTTTATTAGCTTTGTCCTTTTCAAGTAGGTGGATACAGAAGTTGTTATATAGGTGAAAGTGAAGAAAAATAGAGCAGAATACAATATACTACTTTGGTTTAACCATTCTCTGTGTTACAGATTTATTGTTCTATTCATTGCATTGCTTTTCTCAAATTCCTCTGCATATTACCTACATCACTTTACCTGAACTACGGATCTAGTAACTAAGTTATTTACCCTTTAATTGCAGAACTGGATAACTTGTCTAGTTATACTCATTTCTTCTTCAGTTAATAATTTAATATACTCCTGGTACGTAGCGGTCTTGTATAAACTAATTGAGACACTTGGGCAGATTAATTTTCAACAAAAATAATCATGATAATCCTGAGTTGAGACCCTTAAAACTACTTACCTTTTCAACCCATCACACACATAGCCGCACCAAATGATAATGATGACACACATAGCATCTGGCTAAGTTTTCCCATATCGTTGCTAAGTAGAGGGCTCGAACATCATTAATAACAATAGCTACTCTTTTTCAGTACATGTAATAACAACACAAAACTAACGAGTCATGAACCATTGAATACCTTCTCCGTAGATGCAGAAAGAGGATCCCTAGAAGGATTTCTGCTGGAGATAAGGTCAAAACCATGGCTTCGAGCCCCGATCTCATAACATTGTCATTGAACGCACCATGAATGACCTCCCCAGTCGTTATCTCCTCTCCAACTATCCCAATCGCCGCGCTCCGAAGGAGGACAACGAAGAGGGAGCGGAAGAAGAGGACATCGATCGCACTTCCATAACCCCGCCAACTCTTTTGTTGCTATGGTAGATTTTGCCGAGGATTTAGGGTTTAGGCTTCGATTCCTGGCTGCCGTGAATGGAGGCGACGAGGCAGGGGTTCAGCTTGGCACGATGGTTTCACCAACAGGCTTTTCCTTCTTCTCCTTTCTTCCCACGCTCCACGCTTTGCGTTCTTCTCATTATTTCGCACCAGGATTTCTAACCCCCGCTCAATTTCAGCTGGTTTATAGCGAGGAATTAATTATGCTCCGCTTAAAATTAACCAAACCATATAATTTATAAAATGCATGTAAATAAACTATTTTACTCTCCTAATTTTCTGCATATCAAACATCCCCTATATTAGTTGTTGGGAAAAAAAAAAAAAAAAAACGTGGGCTTACTTTTGCCATTGGCTCTAAACCTCCCCTACATTGCGCCAACTTCATTTCTTTCATTTTCGACCTCACTCTCCAATAAATTCCGAAGCTTCCTTCCCACTGATTTTACCCTATCACATTTTCTTACCTTCTCTTCAATCTTTTCTATTTTCTCTTTTCTTTTGATAGAAATATTTCTAATCTTGTCAGCTCTTCTCATAAAAGCGATTTCTATTACCCAAACGTGATTTTCCTTTTTTTATAGAAAGACATATATAAATGGGTAGGGTGAAACTGCAAATAAAGAAAATTGAGAACAATACAAATAGACAAGTGACATTTTAGAAACGACGTAATGGCCTCATCAAGAAGGCTTACGAGCTCTCTGTTCTTTGCGATATAGACATCGCGCTCATCATGTTCTCCCCTTCTGGAAGGCTCAGCTCCTTCTCCGATCGCCGAAGGTAAATTTAATCCTACACATTTTCTTTTTTCTTGCTTTCTTGCAAAAATAAATACTTTTCTGTAATTTAAATATATTATTTATTTTTTAATATTGCAGGATTGAAGATGTGATTGAGAAGTTCATTAATGTGCGAGAGCATGACAATGGAGGGTATGCCATTTAATTAAATGTTATTATCTGAATTAATTTTTTTAATTATAATTAATTAATTAATTAACATGAATTCCCTTTTAATTTCTTAATGTTGAAGCAGGGCTAAGCTGGACAAGATAGACAAAGATGTAAGTTGGCATCAATTTTGAATTTCTCATTAATCATTTTGATTAATTTATAAACAAATTAGGAACTAAATTTGTATGTTTCTCGTAATTATTTTTTAATGGATATTTGCAGTACTTGATGAGGACACTTACCAAGCTCAAATATGAGGATGACATGGCTGCCCACCAAGCCAAGTAAGTTTTATTTAGTCATTAATTTTTACAATTCTATCATATTAACTTTTTTTTTTCATTTTACTCCATATGTACGGCCTAATTCAGCCCGGAGATGCTGAGCAAAAACTTCAAAGTGGAGGTACGTATGTCAGTTAGAATTGATGCATTAAAGATCATATTTCTTTCCCAAAAAGAAAAATCAGATTTCAATAGTTTGCGAGTCATACGGATCGTGTTGGGTTGGATTGATTCAAATCAAAAGCGGGTCGGGTTCGTGTCCGGAATAATGATCTGTTTCTAAAAACGGGTCGTGTTCAGGTTGACCTGTGTGGTGCCGAGTCAGTTTCGGGTTGGATCCGAACTTGACCCATAACCCAATAATAATGACAACCCTAATGAAATAAAATAATATAAAATGTATTTCCTATAATATTTATTTCAATATTATTTCCTATATTTTCAGGAACTCCAGCGCGAGCTCAATGCTTGTCAAGAACAACTACAAATGCTTGACAAACCCTTAAGGTAATCTACAAATAAATATATAAAACTGTGATTACGACTTCGTTTGGAATGACTTTTTAATTGCTTCTTAAAGCATAATTTTGGTACAAAAATTTTATGTTATTTATCATTTGCTTTATTTTTCAATAAATATATATCTAACAAGTTTGCATATCTCTTTTTTATTCTCCTCTATATAATATATGAATTAATTCACATAATTATAATTACAATTTTTACAGATTTTTGGAGCCCAATCCTGCATCTCTGGACTCTTCGATATCTTTGAGCGAGCTCGAATCATATGAGAAATGTTTTATAGAATCTCTGGCAAATGTTTCTGAGAAAAAGGTATATAATATAATTTTCTCAATTTTTTTAGGCGACGACAATCAAATCAAGCGTTTATCCCACCAGCAATGAGATCGTCTACATTTTGAGAAGCTAAATTTAATAAAGGAATATTTTGATTTCACTCAAATTAATATATATATTTTGAGAAGCTAAATTTAATAAAGGAATATTTTGATTTCACTCAAATTAATATATACATTTTGAGAAGCTAAATTTAAAAATCATATTTTCATTGGTTTCACATAATTATTATTTCTCTCAAATAAACTATTTTTATGATAATAATTATTATAAATAGTTTTATTTATTAATAATGTGTATTCCCCTAACTTTATAATCATTTTTCATAGAATTTATTGCTGGGCAATCATCTTCCTGCCTACGATCCATCCCTGACGAGCATGCCGGTAAAGTTAGCTACATTAATCAAACAGAATACATCATTATGAGCCAATAAATCGCTACACATATTTTTTGTTCTCTTTCCTGCAGATGAAACTACAGCTTGAAGAAGAAGGAATGTCAAACCCCTTGAGCTACGATCACATGCAATGGATCCAGAATAGCTTTGCTAGGACCAACCAATCATGCTTCTTCACTTTGTCAAATCCTCTCGTGCCCCTCAGGTACAACAATTATATCCATCACTCGTTATTGTCGTGTAAATACTTTAATTTTAACAGTTGAATTTCGTCCAACGAGGCAGGAATCACGAGATGTGTGAGTCGATGTCAACTCAAATGGACCAACAAGGGGGAGTCAACACGTGGCAACAAGGCTATGTATCTACGGAGCACTTATCGGCATTGATCCCTCCCGCGTCGTCAATAACCCAGGTGTTTAATTGAGCTAATTAGTAATCAGTCACAACAAGTAATTGTATTAAAACCAACGACAAACAACTGACGACGTTTAAATGCTGGTGTTTCAGGCTTCGATAGGAATGCCAGAGCTGCTGTCAGTTGAGCTACAAGTCGAGAACGACAGATGTGGTGGCGAGAATGCGAATGTGGGACGATCTTTGGCCGTTTGATTGGATCACCTCCCATGAATTTTATTTTCTTATTTATTTTTATAATAAAATGGCATATAAAATGTAACTTTAAACTATGTTTATATTGTATTATTGACCTTATGATTACCGATTTTAGATGATAGCTGTAAGGACAAAATAAATATTGTCAAGGAAAAAAGAAGAAGAATACTTCTATTTCCTGCCATTTTTTCCCTGAGCTTTTTTATTCGTTTGCACAGTGATCACTTTCTTATTGTATATATATATATATATATATATATATATATATATATATATATATATATATATATATATATATATATATATATATAGTCTTTGGTCTTCGACTATAAAAGAAGAGATATCGGGTTTATCAAGAATAAAAGAACTGAGGAACAACTATCTTGGATATGATAATCATCATTTAAAATATTAAGAAGATAAACTTTCTTTATGAATATTTCAGTATACAGCAACAGTATATTGACTGAAATTGGGCTGCCAAAACCGAGTGCATGGACGAATTTGGACACTTACTATGAGTTTCTTATGGGTAAAAAGCTCCAGCTTTTCAAAACGCAAATTTCGGTCAAAGCAAACATTTCTCTTCAAATAGTACTGCTTACTGAAAATATTGATGAAATGTATCAGTTTAGCATCTCATCAAGCTTTTGTCTATAGCGAGCCAGGCTCTGCAAGGAAAGATCAAAAAATATATTAGTAGCTATACATTAAAACTTAATTAATAATTTATTAAAAAAAAAAATCTGAAGCAATATCAAAATGTTAATGTAAGTAGCTCTTGTCTGTATGCTCGTAAATGTCCATTGTCCAAACTCCTCATCAAACACGTACAAGATAAAGAATATCTCCTTAGATTTTAGAAATCTTAGGGAATTCTTCCATAAATCTTGGGAAGTTATAGAAGCTTCTAGAATATTCTAAAAGGCCCCAAAAAATCCTAAAACATTAGGTTCGAATCATCATGGATCATACTCTTACCATCCCTCTTATACAATTATTCGTCAATATATTCTTCACATTCTCGCAATATATTTATTATATTGACTTTATTATTTAAAACACACTCGCTTGATTATTATTAATTTTTCTACTATTGAATGCTCAAATCCATAGAACATAATCAATCAACCTACTAAAATTTTATAAAATGTATCTTGATGATATCACATATATATCATATTTAACTATAATTTGAATTTCTAATAATTTTGGTTGATCTCCTATGACCAATTTCTATCATAATCACTTCAAATCTTCTCACAATCTGCATGTCAGCACAAGGCTTGTGTGCAATTTGAGACCTGATCATTTGATTTCTCTAGTTCAACAACGTTGAGCTTGGTTTCCTCAAATCCATCAACTTCCACCGCTCGACCATGCCAATTTGCTTCTTCGCATATCACAGCACGTCATATAACATTTTCACCTAATCTCACGCTATGCAATTCTCTCGCACATAAATGGGGGAAGACCACTAAGAACCATTGATATTTGATCTGATTAATATGAAGGTCACATTGTATATCATTGATCTAATCAAACTCGAAGACTCCAGCACCATTGATCTTTCATTAGGCTAAGGCTTCAAAGCTTCTGCGTAATTGATCTTTGATACACTCAAGAGCTTGAAGAGATATTTGATCCAACGAGAATTTTTCCTTCATTTGTTGATCTTTGATTCAAATTAGAAAGTTTTATACTTGCCTCTCATGAATATGATTGATCAAAACTAGCAAAAACTTTGTAGTTGTTAGGAAGAGATAAGTATAACCGTCGTGCGTACTCGATGTCACCAATATGCTCATGGCCTCGAGTTGGAGACAACGAGTGGCATTATCATTGAAATGATCGATGCGAACGAAAGCATTCAATAGATTGCACCTCATCGTGACTTATATTGGAATTAAAAATAATAATAAATTACATATGAATTATAAATATTTTGCATCAAGTTTAAATATGGTGGATTCTAACATGAACTTATGGCTAACCTTAAGTCGACTCAATTATGTTGATGCATGAAATATAGAAACCTATATTTGCTTCTGAAAAATATGCCAAAGCGTCAAGGCAGCCTCAAAACTATTTAGAGAACAAACCACGCATGTGAACTTCCCAAGTATCCATGAATAATGCATAAACATCAACTATGTGCTAGCACATTATTATTCACACTATTTTATCAAAATGTATAATGACATACATAGATCTAAAATGATCCCAAACGTATACCAAAAATTCTAATAGACCTTGAGAACCCCAAATGGTCATATAACCCATTTCGATTGATCTTCAAAATTATAGCATCTATCCAACTCATAATGTGAATAAGTCAAACGTCCAAGTTTGGCCTTATTGATAGGGTTGTATACGAACAAAACTTTCGACAAGCTACTTGAGATTCGGCTCGATAAAAATTTGTTCGCGATCATTTAACTAAGTAAACAAACAAGCTTAAACAATTTTTTAAATACTCGATGTTTTAATAAACAAGCTTGAACAACTGTGTTTGACTCGTTTAAGTTCATGAACAACATCGTATGAAGCTCGTGAACATGCTTTATATGAAGCTCGATAAGAAGGTATTTAGGAGCTCAATAAAAAGCTTGTTACAAAGCTTGATTCTTGCTTATGAATTTCTTCTTTAATATTGAATGCCAAACATTTTATGTTAAAGAATTGAACTATTTTTATTAACCACGGTTATATGATCTTGATTATGGATTTCCTGACATTTTCTTTTGCTAGTGACATTAAAAGAAATAAATGAAATAAAAAACGCATGAATTATCTTGAGTTTATTTCAAGTTATGATTGCATAATATATTTTTCTCATTAGTTCAAATGGATAAAAAAAAAATGCTAGTATTAGTTCAGAAGACGTAACACCTTATTTCAAGTTACATAAGTACAATCAAAAGAGAAAGGAGCATTTTCTACAGCCTTTGAGGCACTTGCACAAACACTTGGAGTGCCCACACCTGTAGCTTTGCGATCATAAGTGCATGCCATAGGGAATTTTATACACCTGCAATTGGGGTCTTCAGCCCCTTGTAAATCCATTCCAAACACAAATTCCGCTCCAGCATTAACATCAAAATATAGTCTCGTCCTCGCACGAAACGACCAAACTCAGCATCAGCCGTTTTAAGAGATTTAATAGATACGAACAACCCAGAATATCAATATCCTCAGTCGAAGGGGAAACCATAATGGACTTGGCAAGTTAGAATAAAGGGCTTTCGGATGCGTATCACAACTGCTTCATGCAAAAACGGGCCTGAAAATTGACATCAAAATGTTTTTCCCAATACCATAGCATAATTATAAGGGCCATGGCAAAGTTACTTTTATTTCTTGATTGTGGGCTCCGAAAAATTCCAATTTTGGTATTGTGTGATCCCGGCCTCTCTGCGTCATCGGTTTATTTATTTTTAAGTGTTTGTGTGACGACAATGATAGAGAATTTTAACGAGATTAGGTTCCAGGGGAATTTTTAGAGGGCAGATTGGGTTTTAGATAAGACACTACCCAGAGATTTCGCCCTCATTTGGTGAAGACTTTTTGATCCGAGTTCTGGTTTCCTATAGGCGCAAGCCCCTATAGTTAATTACCCCTCCTGATAACAAGAGAGAACTTTCGATTAAGGCTAGTAGTTAAGGATGTCACATAGGTTATGAACATATTATATAATAGCAATAATTTTAGGGTTTAAATTTTGAATTTGGATGATTTGAAATTTAGAGTTTATCACCACAAACTTAAAACTGATGGTGGGGGGAATGAAGACGAGCCCGATCAAGATCCCATGGTTCCGTCGTCCCGGGCTGTCATGATCCCTGGTCTACTTAGTCAGAGGAGGTAGTCGACCCAACTTGACAGAAGGCACCTTGTCGGCAACCATGGGTTGCTTCGTCCAAGAATACCTTGTAGACCTGGGTTGATGTTTGTCTAAGGAGATATATCTGAATCCACCTTAGCTTACAGAGGGCTTTATGCCTATCGAATATACCCTATGATTCATCGCTCAAGGGTTTGACGCCTTTAGGGAACATACGGGCTTTGGCCGTGATCGTAATATAATGGTGCCATTTTGCGGCGAAATCACCCGATCAGAGGGCACGTGCCACGTCCCTATTGGCAAGAGACTATTTGAGGATGAATCAAAATGATACACCCGACACACATTCACTCTTTGTGAGCTGAGGTTAATTTTAAATTTATCACCCCCGACAAACAATTGCGGGAGGCGGATGATTTTTAGTTTTGAGTTTTTAGGTGATGTATTTAATTTCAGAGTTTGAATTATTATTTGATTTTGAGATTTGACCCATCCGATTGAGATTTTCGATCAACACACGGCCATCATCGGGGTGACTTCAAAGTCATGTGTATTTTTGTTGGATTTTGGAAGGTATTTTGTAATTTAAGTCATGTCGACTCCAGTCCTTTCGAGGAGGAGGATGAAACTTGAATATTAGACCCGCGCAGCATTATTGAATCGTTGGATTTTAGGACTTAGATGTAACGATTGGAGCACATACGGGTTGTAGCATTTGACCCTGCGCAGCATTCTCGATTATTGATGTTTGTAATTTTAATGCATTGACCGGAGCACATGCAGGGTATTTAATTTAATGGATCACATTTAATATATAAAGGGCATTTTAAAAATATTTAAATATGATCTGTTATGTGAGAGTGATTTTATTTAAGAAATGCCCAAACTTTCATTTAAGGGCTTAAGAACGCCTTCTGTCCGCTTGTAGACATGTTGCGGATTCGGTGGCGTGCTCTAAATTAGGTTTCATTTGTAACACATAGAAGATATCCTTCTGTCGTTATTATCCCACTCAACATAGTTTACAGAGAATGATTATTCAATAAATATTAGGATATCGTATTAATATTCGTAGAAGAATTATCTTACTTATTATAAGTTCTCCTATTATCTCCCATAAGTAAACTAATTTATTTGATACAAGCTCTTTGTTCTTGCTTGTAAACTAGCTGTTGTGGGCACTACGAATTCCCTATTCTTTCTCATAGGTGAATTGTAGCATATTATACTTTTCCTTTGGGTTGAAGGAAATAGTTTGAAGCTCTAACCATCTTATATTTTGATGAATTGAACTCTTTCTCCTCAAAATGACATGCTCTATACTCTTACTTGAAGGCTTGAAATTGGAAGTCATGCATATAACATCATAGTATATTTTTCGACTTCCTAAATCAACAAAATACTTTGATCCTTATCCCTCTTCACATATTCACGATATGTCTCTCTCTTATTGATTGACGAGCATTCTTTAAGATTTTCATCGTAGTTCAATATTCGTAGTTTCATTAGGATTATGCTTTGTGTTGTTGCCTAGCCCATTCTTTTGAATTCCTCAATTATTGCCATGACTCTTTGTGGCTATGACTACAAATGTCTTTTGTTGCTTAATTCTTTTAACTATCTCACTCTCATTATTATAGGTCTAAGATTTAGAAGCCTTAGAAGTGGTTTTGCTCATGAAGTTTTATCTCATTTGGATTGAATATTGTGTTGTAGTATATATTCAATGAGCAATAAAATGATGTTTTGATTTATAAATTTAAATATAAATTATGTAAATATATCAAAACTTTATTTAAAATTAATTTGAGGGATCTTTTGTTCATTGAAAATCCGGCAGCCTTCCGACGTCTCCTCCTCAATGCCGGGAGGTAAGGGAGTGCTCGACTCGGCCGGAGCGAATCATCGGCGAGGAGATTGAGTCTTCAGAAGCTTTGATGATCGTTGTTTGCAAATTAAACGGTTGCCACTGTTTGGATGGAGATCGAAGTTAATTGTTAATTGATTAAATAAAATTTAATTAAAATTAAATTTTATTTTAATAAATAATTATTTATTTATTTCTAAATTTGGTTAATGCATATTTCTCCAATTTTTAGAAATTTGGCTAAGTCCCAAATTTTTCAGAAAACTTCGTCAGCCTTCCGGCGTCCCCTCCCCAATGCCGGGAGGTAAAGAGTTGCTCGACTCGACCGGAGCGAATCAACGGCGAGGAGATTTGGGAGAGCGAATCGATCCCATAAAAAAGTCTTCAAGTCTTCTAAAGTGGGCAATCGACCTGCTAATTTAAATAAATAAAAAAATACTTTTTATCCCTTCGAAAATCCGGCAGCCTTCCGGCGTCCCCTCCCCAATGCCGGGAGGTAAGAGAGTGGCTCGACTTGGCCGGAGCGAATCAACGGCGAGGAGATTGGGAGATTTGTGTCTGCGCTCCCTCGGCCGGATTAACTCGACGGTAGAGGGCTTCAGGGGACCGGATCAACCCCGGGACTTCCTTCGAATCTTCATGCCTGTTTAAAAAATGATTTCTCTCTCTCTCTCTCTCTCTCTCTCTCTCTCTCTCTCTCTCTCTCTTTCTTTTTATTATTTCATTTTATTTTATAATATAATATTATATATATATATATATATATATAAAATAAATATTATATTATATTATAATATATAATATAAATATTACATTATAATATATATACATATATAATATAATATAACATATTTTATTATATTAGTATATACATATATAATATAATATAATATATTATATTATATTAACATATACATAAGAGAGGGAGGGAGACGGGCTTGGCCCGATTTTGGCTAGGTCAGAGAAACCACGCACAGGAAAGGAGGCCACGCACGGGCTCGGCGTTGACGGAGGCCGGTCTGGCCAGAGGCAGGCGGGTCCGGCAAGTTGACTTGCTTCGATCGAAACAGGTGGAGGCAGGAATCGAGCCGGCGACGGGAAGCTTGGAGGCTAGCTAGGGCACGAATCAGCCTCGCTATGCAGAGGAGTCGGCGGCCAGAAGCAGCGGCTGGTCGGAGCAGGTGGTCAGCGGCTATGTGCGAACGAGAGGGAGATCGGAAGAAGGCTTCATTCTTCTCAGGTGAGTCTTCCGAAAACTTATTCTTTTCTGTATGCGTCAGGGAACCTAACGAGAGGAGGGATCCTTTTTGTGTCGTGAGAGAGCAGTTTGAACGATCGTGGGTCGTTATGGATAGTTTCTTTGTGTTGGTTTGATCGTGGCTGAGCGGTTGTGTCGTGCAAGCCATATGAGGTGTTAATCGAGTGTGTAGATTGGGTCTGGTTGGCTTCTTACAGGTCAACAAATGCCCCCCCCCCCCCCCCAATAAATATGATATGCGCCTTGTAGCAGATCATGTTTGTTGCAAGTTGGTTAACTCTACAGATCTCTAAAATTTGAATGAAGATGTCATGTAGAGAATCCTTTAGATGTTTCTGATTTATCTTCTTGGTTTGTCAGGTATAGTATATATCTTCTGCCCTAGCTTTGTGCTTTCATGGGCTTGATGAAGGATCTACCTTTGATGACCTAAAACTCTTTAGAATGATATTAGGTCGGTGATAAATAATCATCTGTCCAAACTTTATGTATAATAAATACCTTGATGATAACAATATTCCCTTAGCTCAGCCAATGGCTTTATAAGAACTGCGGAATGACTTCTTCAATTCTGAGCTTTGTGCTTTATCTGGCATGTTGAAGAATAGAAGCTCCTTCGATCTTAGCTTTATTGTTGATAGATTTATTGAAAGATAATATTTCTAACTTGACGACAATTTTCATTATGGCTTGGTGCCTTTGAGTTGATTGATAATCTTCTTCTGGATTTTGCCTCAATCTATTTGTTAGTTGAAGAAATCTTTAGAATCTGAACTGGTTTGATTTGTTAAATTTTACAAATATCAAACTTGATAGTATTTGTCATCGGGATAACAAAACAAGTGCTTTCCTACTACGGCCTCTTATCATGGCTTGTTGAGTAGATAAAGCTGTCAGTAACTCGACCGCATATAGGCTTGTTGAGACTAATATCACATCTGTTTGAGCACATGACTTGTACTATAACAATTTATATTTATCAAAATTGATTTGTTGAGGTTGTCAGATCAAAATATTTTCTCAATCTGAACTTCAAAATTTTGGCAACTTCGAAGATTAATTTTCACTTTTTTTGTGATGATCATATATTTTCTTTTTTGAAGGTACCAGCTTCTGCCATGTATTTATGCAGTTGTAGCTTCATGAATGATTTTAAATATTTATTTGGGGTTCGATGATGATCCAAATAAATATTTAAAATGCCCCCTGCCTTAAAGGAAAATTTTCATCCGTCATCATATTTTTGGCATTTTTAAATTTAAAAATGCCCCCTATTTTGTGGGAGAATTTCTAAGATATCTTAGAAATATTTTCTTTCTTTACAGGGGAATGATCGTCAACTTGTTTTTCTTAAGAATGATATTTTTTTTTAGATATCTCCCATTAATCGGAGGTATAGGTCGTCGACCTTCCAAATCGATGAGTTGATATGATTCTCCTTGGTACACCTTCTCGATGACAAAAGGGGCTTTCCAATTTGGTTCAAATTTACTATCAATTCTTTGGTGTGAAATAATTATCTTCTCAGCACCAAGGATGTCATTCAGGATGTTTTTTTTTATAGCTTTAACTTGAATATTGAGATTTCAGTTCTTCTGCCCTGTGTTTTGTGCAGCGGACATTTGATGAAGAATTATCTGATTTGTCTTTACTGACTTGTCAGGAGATTTATACCTTCTGCCCTTTGCTTCTAGCTTTTGCGGGCTTGCTGAAGGAGTAGATGCCGGGGACCTAAACCCTTTAGGTTTGCACTAGGTCGGTGGCGAGAAGTCATCGGTCTAGAGCTTTGTGCATAACAGATTTGTTGATGACAGAATCCACTTAGTTCAGCCTTGGGCTTTATGCAAACTTTGGGATAATTTTCTTTGGTACTTTGCTTTGTGCTTTGACGGACTTGTTGAAGAAAAATTTCTTTGATCCTCGCTTTGTGTTTTACGGATTTGTTGAAGGATTTGCAGGTTTTGGATTCAGTTGATAATACCGAATGTAGGTAGTATCTTGATTCTTAACCACTTGAGAAGACTTTAATCTGAATCACTTGATTTCATCAGATCGGGAGCGCAGGGATTTGATAGCTCTTCGTCCTCTGGTTGCTGAGATAGGGTTCCTCTACTACGGCCTTTCTTATGGCTTGCTGAGTAGATGGAGCTGCCAGTGATCCTGCTATATTTGGGCTTGTTGGATCCGACTTCTTACACCCATTCAAGCTTCAGACTTGAGCTATGGGAATTACGCTTCCCAATACTAATTTTATTGAAGTTTGTAGATTTGGAGTTCTCCTTCATGGTTGCAGATTTTGGAGCCTACAAACATTTGGTAGTTGCTTGAGGTCCCTTCTTCCTACTGGAACTTTGATTCTCCAGTCATTTTGGGAGAATTTTGTAGACTACGATCACTTGAACTTGTCGAGCCAAATTTTCCTTCGTTCTTCCTACAATCCCTACTGACGGGTTGACGAAACGGGAGTTCCGCTACTACGGCCTTTCTTATGGCTTGTTGAGTAGACGGAGCTGCTAGCGATCCAGCCATATTTGAGCGTATTGGATATGATCTTTTATACCCATTCGAACCTTAGGCTTCAGGCTGTTGAAAGATTTCAAACTTCTTTGGCTCAATTTTCTAGGAGTGTGTAACTACAAAAGTCTCTTTCCTGACTTTTGAATCTTGGTACATCGGAGAAAATGATGTCCCAAATTTTTGAGAGGTCGCCTGCATGTACTTTGAATAGAAATTATTGTATTCTTCAACATGAAAGAATACTTGCACATATAATTTTAAATATTTATTCGAGGATCTCGGCATGCAGCACGATGTCGACCCGAATAAATATTTAAAATGCCCCTTGTCTCAAAGGGTCATTCTTGAATAACATAAATTTAGATTTTAAATATTTATTTGGGGATCTCGGCACATAGCACGATATCAACCCAAATAAATATTTAAATGCCCCCTATCTCGCAGGGACATCTTAGAATGGAATGAATTTGAAATTTGAAGATTTTAAATATTTATTTGGAGATCTCGGCACGCAGCGCGATGTCGATCTAATTGAATATTTAAAATGTCTCCAATCTGATGGGAGATTTTGAAATGCATTCTTGCTATACAAGAGAATTCAAAACATATATATAAGCATGCTTTGATAAATATGCATATATAACACTTTGATCAATATAAAGTACATTTGACATGAAAATTTTTATGCATGATACTTTTTTAAATGTCGACCATTGATAGATGGCACTAGTGTTCTTTAGGTCGAAAGGCATGACTCTGTAGCAAAATATGCTTATAGGTATTCTGAATGATGTATGCTTTCCATCTTCGTTCACCATTTTGATTTGGTTGTATCCCGATGATCCACCAATAAATCAAAGCATATTGTAGTTAGATGTGTTATTCATTAGTAGTTCAGATATGGGGAGCGAAAAGTTATCTTTTAGACATGTTTTGTTAAGATCTCTGAAATCGATACAGATATGAATCTGACCATTCTTCTCCTTCACCAGGATAATATTGACGATTCAACCAACATATCTTTTTTTTTTATAGATGAAGTCTGCCTACATGAGCTTTTTTGTATTTTCAATCACATGTTCTTCAATCTCCAATATCATCCTTCTTGAAGTTTGCTCGACAGGTGCGTCATCTAGTTTGATGGCTAATATATGAATCGCCACATCATGGGATAAGCTAGACATCTCAGCGTATGTCTAAGCAAAATAATCCTTGAATTCATAGAGAATCTCTTTCAGAAGAACGTCACTGATGAAGGTTGAGCGATGATCTTCTTCAATCTGAGAGGATATATTTGAAAAGTGATTGAATTTCATGAAGGATTCTTCAAGGTGTCGACCATTAAGAACATTATTGTAGGGGCCGTCTTTGGGACCTACTTTTGATGAATTTCTTTAATGGTGGATCTCTAGGGGTACACATTAGATGTTACACCATTCTTCTGAATATATATTTTTGTTTAGAGATATTGGTCTCGATATTTATTTTCCCTTATATCGAGACCTTTCGGTGATGAATTCTTGGATATACATCCAAGTGTCACATCCCGATGCTCACCATACTTATTTTGACTCTTTCTTTGCTCTATCATCATAATAGATGATTACTTTTACCTCTATCGGGACCTTTCAATAATGACTTTTTGGATGAAGGGACCAATCGTCATTTCTTAATGTTCATCGTATAGAGCTCATTATTATTTTTGTTGCTACAATAACATTTAAATGACTAGTCAAAGATGGAAAGAGAAATCAATCCCCAGCGGAGTGCCAGAAATCTGTGGGCTCCGAAAAATTCCAATTTTGGTATTGTGAGATCCCGGCCTCTCTGCATCATCGGTTTATTTATTTTTAAGTGTTTGTGTGACGATAATGATAGAGAATTTTAACGAGATTAGGTTCTGGGGGGATTTTCAGAAGGCATATTGGGTTTTAGATAAGACATTACCTAGAGATTTCGCCCTCATTTGGTGAGGACTTTTTGATCTGAGTTCTGGTTTCCTATAGGCGCAAGCCACTATAGCTAATTACCCCTCCTGATAACAAGAGAGAACTTTCGATTAAGACTAGTAGTTAAGGATGTCACATAGGTTATGAACCTATTGTATAATAGTAATAATTTTAGGGTTTAAATTTTGAATTTGGATGATTTGAAATTTAGAGTTTATCACCACAAACTTAAAACTGATGGTGGGGGGAATGAAGACGAGCCCGATCAAGATCCCATAGTTCCGTCGTCCCGGGCTGTCATGATCCCTGGTCTACTTAGTCAGATGAGGTAGTCGACCCAACCTGACAGAAGGCACCTTGTCGGCAGCCATGGGTTGCTTCGTCCAAGAAAACCTTGTAGACCTGGGTTGATGTTTGCCTAAGGAGATATATCTGAATCCACCTTAGCTTACAGAGGGCTTTATGCCTATCGAATATACCCTATGATTCATCGCTCAAGGGTTTGACGCCTTTAGGGAACATACGGGCTTTGGCCGTGATCGTAATATAATGGTGCCATTTTGCGGCAAAACCACCCGATCAGAGGGCACGTGCCACATCCCTGTTGGCAAGAGACTATTTGAGGATGAATCAAAATGATACACCCGACACACATTCGCTCTTTGTGAGCTGAGGTTAATTTTAAATTTATCACTCCCGACAAACAATTGCGGGAGGCGGATGATTTTTAGTTTTGAGTTTTTAGGTGATGTTTTTAATTTCAGAGTTTGAATTATTATTTGATTTTGAGATTTGACCCCTCCGGTTGAGATTTTCGATCAACACAAGGCCATCATCTGGGTGACTTCAAAGTCATATGTATTTTTGTTGGATTTTGGAAGGTATTTTGTAATTTAAGTCATGTCGACTCCAGTCCTTTCGAGGAGGAGGATGAAACTTGAATATTAGACCCGCGCAACATTCTCGAATCATTGGATTTTAGGACTTAGATGTAACGATTGGAGAACATACGGGTTGTAGCATTTGACCCTGCGCAGCATTCTTGGTCATTGATGTTTGTAATTTTAATGCATTGACCGGAGCACATGCAGGGTATTTAATTTAATGGATCACATTTAATATATAAAGGGTATTTTAAAAATATTTAAATATGATCCGTTATGTGAGAGTGATTTTATTTAAGAAATGCCCAAATTTTCATTTAAGGGCCTAAGAACGCCTTCTATCCGCTTGTAGACATGTTGCGGATCCGGTGGCGTGCTCTAAATTAGGTTTCATTTGTAACACATAGAAGATATCCTTCTGTCGTTATTATGCCACTCAACATAGTTTACAGAGAATGATTATTCAATAAATATTAGGATATCGTATTAATATTCGTAGGAGAATTATCTTACGTATTATAAGTTCTCCTATTATCTCCCATAAGTAAACTAATTTATTTGATACAAGCTCTTTGTTCTTGCTTGTAAACTAGCTGTTGTGGGCACTACGAATTCCCTATTCTTTCTCATAGGTGAATTGTAGCATATTATACTTTTCCTTTGGGTTGAAGGAAATAGTTTGAAGCTCTAACCATCTTATATTTTGATGAATTGAACTCTTTCTCCTCAAAATGACATGCTCTATACTCTTACTTGAAGGCTTGAAATTGGAAGTCATGCATATAACATCATAGTATAGTTTTCGACTTCCTAAATCAACAAAATACTTTGATCCTTATCCCTCTTCACATATTCACGATATGTCTCTCTCTTATTGATTGACGAGCATTCTTTAAGATTTTCATCGTAGTTCAATATTCGTAGTTTCATTAGGATTATGCTTTGTGTTGTTGCCTAGCCCATTCTTTTGAATTCCTCAATTATTGCCATGACTCTCTGTGGCTATGACTACAAATGTCTTTTGTTGCTTAATTCTTTTAACTATCTTACTCTCATTATTATAGGTCTAAGATTTAGAAGCCTTAGAAGTGGTTTTGCTCATGAAGTTTTATCTCATTTGGATTGAATATTGTGTTGTAGTATATATTCAATGAGCAATAAAATGATGTTTTGATTTATCAATTTAAATATAAATTATGTAAATATATCAAAAAGTATAATACACTTTCTGCCTCCTCCATAAAATTAGATTGACAGCTCATAACAAATGACTGAAATTAGATGAAATTAATAGCAAGTCCTATATCATAAATCAAGGTAAGAAGTTTAGTCTTTACACATCATGTCCATAATGCATGCAAACATTAAAGTATTCTTAGTAATATGAACCTAGCATAAAAAATCATGATGCATTAGTCTTCATTTAATGTAACAATATCAGATCTGTCCATTTCGAACAAGCTCTCCACAAAGAGAACAAGGGAGTGGTAAGGGAAAAAAAGGCTAAAGATGGAGTAGGACTTATAAACTCTGACAACGGAAAGGAATTAGAAGGTAATATGTAAGGCAAAATGGGTCAACATTGATATCTTCAATGCTGAACATTGATAGCTTAATAAATTATAAATAATAAAACTAATCAAGCTTGTCACTGTAGAAAAGAAAACAAGATAACATGGGTCATTGAAATATCCGGAACAAATCTCTAAGCACCAGCATCCTGCAGGGACAAGGACAAGGACTCTTTTCACCCATTTTATTTATGTTTTGGTTAACCATTTCAGTAATTGTTACCAGCAAAGATGATAAGCATGACAAATCAGCATCAATAAAGGTTGCCACTTGCAAACTTCTAAATCAAAGCACATAACAAGTCTTTATAAGCTTTATGATGACTCACATTACTTACGGGTACACCTGGAGGACATCTTACCCACGGTTGCACCTTTCCGTTTGCTTATGCTCAGTATATGCTTATTAGTTTGCTTCCCACTACCTTTCTTACCTTTTCTGTTACTTATAGCTTATTATCAACTTTTATTAGCTTTGTCGATCTTTGTCTAGTAGGTGGATACAGAAGTTGTTATATAGGTGAAAGTGAAGAATAATAGAGCAGAATACAATATACTACTTTGGTTTAACCATTCTCTATGTTACAGATTTATTGTTCTATTCGTTGCATTGCTTTTCTCAAATTCCTCTGCAGATTATGATGTGGTATGCACCGGAAGAAGCAGGCTCACAAGAACAATCAAAGAAGGCAGTAAAGGAATAAGATCATTTTTCTTATTTTTATCATCACATGTGAATATTAATATTCCTTAGTTATGAAATATTTCCCATGAATCACAACAAGAAGTCCAAATAGAATAACGATTATGAGTCGTGAATCTGTTAATGGATCAACTTTCTACCAAATCCTTTCTAAAATTAAGTTCACTAATTATCTCTATATTTTTTCTTAATTAAGATGAAAATAGCATATTATTTCCCGACCAATTACAACTTATGCATGAATAAAAAATAAATAGTAATTAGAGTCAAATTTAACTAAAATTGCTCATAAATTGGTCGAAGTATGGTGACACCCATATAGATCCAGCAGTATAGTGATCAATTAAGACAAAGCTAAAATTACTTATATCAACCAAAAGAGGAATGATTCCTTGGATCCTAAAGAAACATGAGGAGAAAACGGCTGAACAGTGATTTTAAGAGAATCTTATAGCAAGCAAAAATTATCTCAAATAACATAGCGTTTATAGGATCAAATTTTATGCAAAATGATATAGAGAAGAAGCGAAGAAAGGGAAAAACAGAGGGGAAAAGGATGAAGAAGAATATAAAGAAGAAGAAGAAGAAATGGAGAGGAGTATGAGGAAGGTAAGAAGAAGGAAGAAAAGGAATAAAGGAAGAAGAGGAAAAAGCAAGAAGAAGGAATGGGGTAGAAATTACCTATGTGTGAGAGAGGGCCGGCGACAGTGATCGTGTGCCTAGGGCACTAGGTCGACGACGAGCGGCTATGGGCTTCGGGTCGCGCAAGAAAGGGGTAGGCGGAGGCCATCGTTCCGTCTGGGGTGTGCGAACGAGAGGGAGAAACGCGAGATAGTGAGAGAAGCGGGAGAGTTTCCATTAACTAAGCGAGCAAAATTTTCGTTTTGGAATAAACACCAACTCTTTTGTTGCTATGGTAGATGCCAAAGGAATGGCGCAGAAGACGGTGAGGCCGATTTTGCCGAGGATTTAGGGTTTAGGCTTCGATTCCTGGCTGCCGTGAATGGAGGCGACGAGGCAGGGGTTCAGCCTGGCACGATGGTTTCGCCAACAGGCTCTCCCTTCTTCTCCTTTCTTCCCACGCTCCGCGCTTTGCGTTCTTCTCGTTATTTCGCGCCAGGATTGCTAACCCCCGCTCAATTTCAGCTGGTTTATAGCGAGGAATTAATTATGCTCCGCTTAAAATTAACCAAACCATATAATTTATAAAATACATGTAAATAAACTATATTACTCTCCTAATTTTCTGCATATCAAACATTCCCTATATTAGTTGTTGGAAAAAAAAAAAAAAAAAAACAAAAAACAAAAAACGTAGGCATACTTTTGCCATTGGCTCTAAACCTCCCCTACATTACCCCAACTTCCTTTCTTTCATTTTCGAGCTCTCTCTCCAATAAATTCCGAAGCTTCCTTTCCACTGATTTTACCCTATCACACTTTCTTACCTTCTCTTCAATCTTTTTCTATTTTCTCTTTTCTTTTGATAGAAATATTTCTAATCTTGTCATCTCTTCTCATAAAAGCGATTTCTATTACCCAAACGTGATTTTCCTTTTTTATAGAAAGACATATATAAATGGGTAGGGTGAAACTGCAAATAAAGAAAATTGAGAACAATACAAATAGGCTAGTGACATTTTCGAAACGTCGTAATGGCCTCATCAAGAAGGCTTACGAGCTCTCTGTTCTTTGCGATATAGACATCGCGCTCATCATGTTCTCCCCTTCTGGCAGGCTCAGCTCCTTCTCCGATCGCCGAAGGTAAATTTAATCCTACACATTTTCTTTTTTCTTGCTTTCTTGCAAAAATAAATACTATTCTGTAATTTAAATATATTATTTATTTTTTAATATTACAGGATTGAAGATGTGATTGAGAAGTTCATTAATGTGCGAGAGCATGACAATGGAGGGTATGCCATTTAATTAAATGTTATTATCTGCATTAATTTTTTTAATTATAATTAATTAATTAATTAACAAGAATTCCCTTTTAATTTCTTAATGTTAAAGCAGGGCTAAGCTGGACAAGATAGACAAAGATGTAAGTTGGCATCAATTTTGAATTTCTCATTAATCATTTTGATTAATTTATAAACAAATTAGGAACTAAATTTGTATGTTTCTCGTAATTATTTTTAATGGATATTTGCAGTACTTGATGAGGACTCTTACCAAGCTCAAATATGAGGATGACATCGCTGCCCACCAAGCCAAGTAAGTTTTATTTAGTCATTAATTTTTACAATTCTATCATATTAACTTTTTTTTTTTCATTTTACTTCATATGTACGGCCTAATTCAGCCCGGAGATGCTGAGCAAAAACTTCAAAGTGGAGGTACGTATGTCAGTTAGAATTGATGCATTAAAAATCATATTTCTTTCCCAAAAAAGAAAAATCAGATTTCAATGGTTTGCGGGTCATACGGATCGTGTCGGTTTGGATTGATTCAAACCGAAAGCGGGTCGGGTTCGTGTCCGGAATAATGACATGTTTCTAAAAACGGGTCGTGTTCAGGTTGACCTATGTGGTGCCGAGTCAGTTTCGGGTTGGATCCGAACTTGACCCGTAACCCAATAATAATGACAACCCTAATGAAATAAAATAATATAAAATGTATTTCCTATAATATTTATTTCAATATTTTTTCCTATATTTTCAGGAACTCCAGCGCGAGCTCAATGCTTGTCAAGAACAACTGCAAATGCTTGAAAAATCCTTAAGGTAATCTACAAATAAATATATAAAACTGTGATTACGGCTTCGTTTGGAATGACTTTTTAATTGCTTCTTAAAACATAATTTTGGTACAAAAATTTTATTATATTTATCATTTGCTTTATTTTTTAATGAATATATATCTAACAAGTTTGCATATATCTTTTTTATTCTCCTCTATATAATATATGAATTATTTCACATAATTATAATTACAATTTTCACAGATTTTTGGAGCCCAATCCTGTGTCTCTGGACCCTTTGATATCTTTGAGCGAGCTCGAATCATACGAGAAATTTTTTATAGAATCTCTGACACATGTTTCTGAGAAAAAGGTATATAATATAATTTTCTCGGTTTTCTTTTGAGGCGATGACAATCAAATCAAGCCTTTATCCCACCAAATATATGAGATCGTCTACATTTTCAGCATTAAATTTAATAAATGAATATTTTGATTTCACACATATATATATATATATATATTTATTACTATTTTCATTGGTTTCACATAGGTATTATTTCTCTTAGGGGTGTCAATTTTTGACACGACACGAAAACCCGACCCGGACCCTCCGGGTTGGACCCGACCCGATTTCAAAACGGGTCGGGTTCGGGTTCCAGAAATCGACCCGTTTCAAAAACGGGTCGGGTTCGGGTTGACCCGTTTAATTCAAAAAATTTCGAAATCCCGCCCTCTGCCCGCTGCCCCCGCCCCTGCTCGCTGCCCCCGCCGCGTGCCGCGTGCCGCGCGCTGCCCCGCTGCCCCACCGCGTGCCGCTCGCGCTGCCGCGAGCTGCCGCACGCTGCCGCCGACGCCTGCTGCCGCCGTCGCGGTTCCGGGTCGTGTCGGGTCAACCCGGCAACCCGCCGGGTCGGGTCCGGGTTCGGATTTTCGACCCGTTTCTCTACCCGGGTCGGGTTAGGGTTGACCCGTTTTCCACCCGGGTCAGTTCGGGCTCGACCCGAACCCGACCCGTGACCCGAAATTGACACCCCTATTCCTTCTTGTTCAGGCTGTAGGTTCATCTGCAGGAAAGAGAACAAAAAATATGTGTAGCGATTTATTGGCTCATAATGATGTATTCTCTGTTTGATTAATGTAGCTAACTTTACCGGTATGCTCGTCATGGATGGATCGTAGGCAGGAAGATGATTGCCCAGCAATAAATTTTATGAAAAATTATTATAAAGTTAGGGGAATACACATATTATTAAGAAATAAAACTATCTATAATAATTATTATCATAAAAATAGTTTGTTTGAGAGAAATTAGGGGTGTCAATTTCGGGTCACGGGTCGGGTTCGGGTCGAACCCGAACTGACCCGGGTGGAAAACGGGTCAACCCTAACCCGATCCGGGTAGAGAAACGGGTCGAAAATCCGAACCCGGACCCGACCCGGCGAGTTGCCGGGTTGACCCGACACGACCCGGAACCGCGACGGCTGCAGCGCGCGGCAGCAGGCGTCGGCGGCAGCGCGCAGCGGCAGCGCGCAGCGGCAGCGCGCGGCAGCTCGCGGTAGCGCGAGCGGCACGCGGCACGCGGCGGGGCAGCGGGGCAGCGCGCGGCACGCGGCACGCGGCGGGGGCAGCGGGGCAGCGGCGCGTCACGCGTGGCAGCGCGCAGCGGGGCGGGCAGCGGGGGTAGCGGGGCGGGCAGCATCGCGTGGCAGCGGGCAGGGGGCGGGGGCAGCGGGCAGAGGGCGGGATTTTGAAATTTTTTGAATTAAATGGGTTGGCGGGTTGACCCGGCAACCCGCCGGGTCAACCCGAACCCGACCCGTTTTTGAAACGGGTCGATTTCTGGAACTCGAACCCGACCCGTTTTGAAATCGGGTCGGGTCCAACCCGGCGGGTCCAGGTCGGGTTTTCGTGTCGTGTCAAAAATTGACACCCCTAAGAAGGAATGACAAACCTGTTGAGCTACAATCACATACAATGGGTCCAGAATCGCTTTGGTAGGACCAACCAATCATGGTTCTTCACTTCAAATCCTCTCGTGCCCCTCAGGTACAACAATTATATCCATTACTCGTTATTGTCGTGTAAATACTTTAATTTTAACAGTAGAATTTCGTCCAACGAGGCAGGAATCACGAGATGTCGATGTCAACTCAAATGGACCAACAAGTGGGAGTCGACACGTGGCAACAAGGCTATGCATCTACGGAGCACTTCTCGGCATCCGCGTCGTTAATAACCCAGGTGTTTAATTGAGCTAATTGGTATCAATCACAATAATTAATTGAATTAAAACTAACGACGAACAACTGACGCCGTTTGGATGCTGGTGTTTCAGAATTCGATAGGAATGCCAGAGCTGCCGTCAGTTGAGCTACAGGTCGAGAACGACAGATGTGGTTGCGAGAATGCAAATGTGGGACGATCTTTGGCCGTTTGATTGGATCACCTCCATTAATTTATTTTCTTATTTATTTTTATAATAAAATGGCATAAAAAATGTAACTTTTAAACTATGTTTATATTGTATTATTGACCTTATGATTACCGATTTTAGATGATAGCTGTAAGGACAAAATAAATATTGTCGAGAAAAAAAGAAGAAGAATACTTCTATTTCCTGCCATTTTTTCCCTGAGCTTTTTTATTTGTTCGCACAGTGATCACTTTCTTATATATATATATATATGTCTTCGACTATAAAAGAAGAGATATTGTTAGCAACCTTCTTAGGAATTAAAGCATAGTTTACCCGAAAAAATACAGAAACAGCATCCATATATCAAACTTAGTAATATGCCAAGTTTTAACAAAGAACATAGTAGTAAAGCCATCAGGACCAGCAACGGAATCACCAATCATATCCTGCATAACCTTCCAAACCTCCTCCTCAGACGAGGCAAGAGTAAGATGAAAATTATCAGTTTCCGAAATACAACAAGGCACAATATGAGGATTCATAATAGGGGACGGCATGAATCCACTATTAAAAATATTTCTAAAATGATCAACACCAGAATTCAAAATAGCATCCTCCTTTTTCAGGACTCTACCTTCATCACTAGCAATTTTGAAGATATGATTCATAATTTTTTTTCTTGTTAGCCAAAGCATTAAAAAAAACTTTGTGTTCCTATCACCTTCAACAGTGAATTTAGTAGTAGCTTTTTGTTGCCAATATATTTCTTCTTGATCATGTAAAGCAAACAGTTCAATCTTCACATTATTGAGGTCAGAGAGATTAGAACTATCATGATTAAGCATATAAACATTTTCAAGTTCCATCACCTCACATTCAGCAATCTTAATATTAGCAAATAAATTTTTAAAAACATGTTTGTTCCACCATCTGAAAACTTGCTTCAGCCTACTAAGCTTGTTCCACAACTTAACCATACCCGAAATATTACCATCAGGGAAAATAGGAGAATGTCAATTAGTCTCAACAACATTAAAGAAATCTTGATGAGATAACCACATGTTTTGAAATTTAAATGCAGTAGGAACATAACTATTATTAGCATTGATAGTAAGTAGTAAAGGGGCATGATCAAAAGCAGTCATACTAAGATGTTCCACATGAGTCATATGGAAATTAGCAATCCAATTATTATTAAATAAAACTCTATCAAGTCTTTGCCACAAGTTACCTCTACTCCAAGTATAAGCATTCCCAAAATAATCTATATCATGTAAGTCACAAGTAGAGATCATGGAGTTAAAATCCTCCATAGCATTAATATTAGGAGGATTACCTCCCAATCTTTCACTATCATTAAAAATAACATTGAAATCATCTCCAATACACCACGACCCTGAAGTATTAGCAACAATATTCTTAAGCTGATCCCAAAGTTCTACTCTAGAGCAGGCAGCATAAACAAAAGATGCATTACAATAAAAAGTAAACATGGATATAGAGACATTCACATCTTGAACAAAGTCATTCAGAATATTCACGTTGATAGCATTATTCCACAAAATCTAAATCTTATTAGAGTAATTAGCAAATTTATTAGAAAAACCTAATTTAGAAGCAGTATTATCCAGTTTACTCATAGAAATCAAAGGTTCAAGTAATACCAAAAGATGAATATTATGAATTCTACAAATGTTTTTAACTCTAGTTTTAGAATCCTTCCCACCAATACCACGAACATTCCAAATAAGAGACTTAACCATGGGAACCTTTAGCACTAGTTTGCGCTCTAGTAGAGAACTACGTAGAGGATACAGAATCTTTAGACATTTTCCCTTGTTTCTTATTAACTTTAGTAAAATTCTCTTCCTCAAGAATTTTAAGAAAGGAATCATCCATCGTAGATTTTTTAGATTTAGAACCTTCTAAATCTAAAGGCAAAGAGCTACCACGTTCCAAGTTTTACACCAGTTTTTCCTTCTTATTTTCAGTAGGGATAAATTCCCCTTCTTCACAATTTTCATTGATAACAACCAATTAACAAGAATGTCAACCAAGTCATCCTACTAAAGTCAAAACTCAAAGCTTAATTACAAGTAGTCGAGGTACACTAACTACCTATTTGATCTACTTGAGCCTATTATAGCCCATTTATACACTACAAAATAACTTAGAAAAAAAAAATTGAACTAAAAAATTATTTTAATTTAAATTTAATCTAATTATTTTAAATATCATTGAATTTCTTTTAAGAAATTATTTTTATATCTAATTATATCAGAATATTTTTATATCTAATTTACACTCAGATCGATTACTATCATTCTAATCTCAATGCAAATTCAAAATATTTGAAGATCACCATCTCCATCTAAAATTAATATTCAATGATAATAAAATAAACCTAATAAAATTTAAATTAAAATACTCCAAAGTAGTAAATTTACCAGCATTGTATCATCCAGTCGCCAATAGCCTGGCCTTCTCTCCATCCTCCATTCCTCCCATAGTATCATACAACGGCTGATCCAACGTCTCCGGCATATACAAAGCCATCACTCCCCAGTCCCCCCACCACTCCACAAACCCCAAACACCAAAACGTCACATCTCCCTCCATCACCACCACCATCGGCGCCACCACCGCCCCTATCTGCTCCGCCTGCTGCACACATCCCAACGCCGTGTTCCTCACCGTCGTCGGAAACAACTCCGCCGTATATATACACCAACAGCAAATTATACGTCGCCGCTATCCCAAATATTCCCATCACGCCACAAACCATCCTCACCACACCCGCCGCCCCGCCACACAGAACCCCCCGCTCAGCCACATCGTCCCCACCGTCAGTCTCCTCCTTCCGAACCTCCCAATCATAAACGCCGCGATGGTGAACGCCGGCAACTCCGACACCGAGTTTATTATCACGCTGAGGTAAATATTTGAATAATTAAATTGAATGATCAAAATTTGCCCGTCAAAATAAGAGAGTATATTGCGGGTTCTGTTTAACAGCTAAACAAAACAGGCACTTATCAGCCATAAGAAATTGAACATTTAATTATTTTTTTATTTAATTATTAAAAAAATAAAGAAAACAAAATGAAGCGTGGGCTTATTTCGGCCATTGATTCTAAACCTCCCCAACAACATCTCTTTCATTCTCTAACTCTCCCTCCTATAAATTACAAAACTTCTTTCTCATTGATATTTCCCCACGTATAGTTTCTGACATTCTCTTCAATCTTTGCTATTTTTCTCTTTTCTTCTAAAGATATATTTCTAATCTTGGCTGCTCTTCTCAAAAAAGCGATTTTGAAACGCGATTTTCTTTTCTTAGAAAGACGTATAAGAATGGGTAGGGTGAAGTTGGAAATAAAGAAAATAGAGAACAACACAAATAGGCAGGTGACGTTTTCGAAGCGACGCAATGGCCTCATCAAGAAGGCTTACGAGCTCTCCGTTCTCTGCGATATAGAGATCGCGCTCATCATGTTCTCCCCTTCTGGTAGGCTCAGCACCTTCTCTGGTCGCCGGAGGTAAATTGAACCCAACTCATTCATTTTTCTTTTTTCAAGCTTTCTTGCAAAAATAAATGATATTTTGTAATTTAAATAATAATAACATTTTTTTTTAATATTGCAGGATTGAAGATGTGATTGAGAAGTGTATTAATGTGCGAGAGCATGACAAAGAAGAGTATGTCATTTAATTAAATGTTATTACCTGTATTAAATTTTTTAATCATAATTAATTAACACTAATTCCCTTTTAATTTCCTAATCCTTAAGCAGGGCTAAGCTGGACAAAGATGTAAGTTGGCATCAATTTTGAATTTTTACTTAATCATTTTGATTTATTTATCAACAAATTAGAAACTAAATTTAAATTTTTTTCTTATTTATTTTTCAATGGATAATTGCAGTACTTGACGAGGACTCTTACCAAGCTCAAATATGAGAATGACATGGCTGCCCACCAAGCCAAGTAAGTTTTATTTATTTATTTATTTATACAATTCTATGATATTAATTTTTTTTTTCATTTTACTTCATATATATGTATGGCCTAATTCAGCCCGGAGATGTTGAGCTTAAACTCCAAAGTGGAGGTACGTATGTCAGATAAAATTGCTGCATTAAAAATCAAATTTCAATGGTTTGCGGGTCATTCGGGACGTGTCAGGTTCATCTGGACCCAAAGGGAGTTGATTCGGACCGGAAGTGGGTCGGGTTCGTGTTCGGAATAATGACTTGTTTCTAAAAACGGGTCGTGTTCAGGTTGACCTGTGTGGTGCCGAGTCAGTTTCGGGTTGGATCCGAACTTGACCCATAACCCAATAATAATGACAACCCTATTGAAATAAAATAATATTAAATGTATTTCCTATAATATTTATTTCAATATTATTTCCTATATTTTCAGGAACTCCAACGCGAGCTCAATGCTTGTCAAGAACAACTGCAAATGCTTGAAAAACCCTTAAGGTAATCTACAAATAAATATATAAAAATGTGATTACGGCTTCGTTTGGAATGACTTTTTAATTGCATATATATCTCTTTTTTATTCTCCTCTATATAATATATGAATTATTTCACATAATTATAATTACAATTTTTACAGATTTTTGGAGCCCAATCCTGCATCTCTGGACTCTTCGATATCTTTGAGCGAGCTCGAATCATATGAGAAATTTTTTATAGAATCTCTGGAAAATGTTTCTGATAAAAAGGTATATAATATAATTTTCTCAATTTTTTTAGGCGACGACAATCAAATCAAGCGTTTATCCCACCAACAATGAGATCGTCTACATTTTGAGAAGCTAAATTTAATAAATGAATATTTTGATTTCACTCAAATTAATATATATATAAACTATTTTTATGATAATAATTATTATAGATAGTTTTATTTATTAATAATGTGTATTCCCCTAACTTTATAATCATTTTTCATAGAATTTATTGCTGGGCAATCATCTTCCTGCCTACGATCCATCCTTGACGAGCATACCGGTAAAGTTAGCTACATTAATCAAACAGAATACATCATTATGAGCCAATAAATCACTACACATTTTTTGTTCTCTTTCCTGCAGATGAAACTACAGCTTGAAGAAGAAGGAATGTCAAACCCCTTGAGCTACGATCACATGCAATGGATCCAGAATAGCTTTGGTAGGACCAACCAATCATGCTTCTTCACTTTGTCAAATCCTCTAGTGCCGCTCAGGTACAACAATTATATCCATCACTCGTTATTGTCTTGTAAATACTTTAATTTTAACAGTTGAATTTCGTCCAACGAGGCAGGAATCACGAGATGTGCGAGTCGATATCAACTCAAATGGACCAACAAGTGGGAGTCAACACGTGGCAACAAGGCTATGCATCTACGGAGCACTTCTCGGCATCCGCGCCGTTAATAACCCAGGTGTTTAATTGAGCTAATTAGTATCAATCACAATAATTAATTGAATTAAAACTAACGACGAACAACTGACGACGTTTGGATGCTGGTGTTTCAGGCTTCGATAGGAATGCGAGAGCTGCCGTCGGTTGAGCTACAGGTCGAGGACGGCAGATGTGGTGGCGAGAATGTGAATGTGGGACGATCTTTGGCTGTTTGATTGGATCACCTCCATGAATTTATTTCTTATTTATTTTTATAATAAAATGGCATACAAAATGTAACTTTAAACTATGTTTATATTGTATTATTGACCTTATGATTACCGATTTTAGATGATAGCTGTAAGGACAAAATAAATATTGTCATGAGAAAAAAAAAAAAAGAATACTTCTATTTCCTTCCATTTTTTCCCTGAGCTTTTTTATTCGTTCGCACAGTGATCACTTTCTTATATATATATATATATATATATATATATATATATATATATATATATATATATATATATATATATATATATATATATATATATATATATATATAGTCTTTGGTCTTGGAGATAAACTTTCTTTATGAATATTTCAGTATACAACAACAGTACATTGACTGAAATTGGGCTGTCCAAAACCGAGTGCATGGACGAATTTGGACACTAACTACGAGTTTCTTATGGGTAAAAAGCTCCAGCTTTTCAAAACGCATATCTTGGGCAAAGCAAATATTTCTCTTCAAATAGTGCTTACTGAAAATATTGATGAAATGTATCAGTTTAGCATCTCATCAAGCTTCTGTCTATAGCGAGCCAGGCTCTGCAAGGAAAGATAAAAAAAGATATTAGTAGCTATATATACAGTAAAACTTAATTAATAATTTATTAAAAAAAAAATCTGAAGCAATATCAAAATGTTAATGTAAGTAGCTCTTGTCTGTATGCTCGTAAATGTCCATTGTCCAAACTCCTTATCAAACACAAGATAAAGAATATCTTATTAGATTTTAGAAATCTTATGGAAGTCTTCCATAAATCTTGGGAAGCTATAGAAGCTTCTAGAATATTCTAAAAGGCCCCAAAAATCCTAAAACATTAGGTTCGAATCATCATGGATCATACTCTTACCATCCCTCTTATACAATTATTCGTCAATATATTCTTCACATTCTTGCAATATATTTATTATATTGACTTTATTATTTAAAACACACTCGCTTGATTATTATTAATTTTTCTACTATTGAATGCTCAAATCCATAGAACATAATCAATCAACCTACTAAAATTTTATAAAATGTATCTTGATTATATCACATATATATCATATTTAACTATAATTTGAATTTCTAATAATTTTGGTTGATCTCCTATGATCAATTTCTATCATAATCACTTCAAATCTTCTCACAATCTGCATGTCAGCACAAGGCTTGTGTGCAATTTGAGGCCTGATCACTTGATTTCTTGAGTTCAACAACGTTGAGCTTGGTTTCCTCAAATCCATCAACTTCCACCGCTCGACCATGCCAATTTGCTTCTTCGCATCTCACAGCACGTCATATAACATTTTCACATAATCTCACGCTATGCAATTCTCCCCCACATAAATGGGGGAAGACCACTAAGAACCATTGATATTTGATCTGATTAATATGAAGGTCACATTGTATATCATTGATCTAATCAAACTCGAAGACTCCAACACCATTGAAGTTTGATTAGGCTAAGGCTTTAAAGCTTCTGCGTAATTGATCTTTGATAAACTCAAGAGCTTGAAGAGATATTTGATCCAATGAGAATTTTTCCTTCATTTGTTGATCTTTGATTCGGATTAGAAAGATAAATGCTTGCCTCTCATGAATATGATTGATCAAACCTAGCAAAAACTTTGTTGTTGTTAGGAAGAGACAAGTATAACCGTCATGCGTTCTCGATGTCACCAACATGCTCATGACCTTGAGTTGGAGACAACGAGTGGACATCTTCATTGAAATTATTGATGCAAACGAAAACATTCAATAGATTGCACCTCTTCAGCTATAATGGACCGCAACATGTTAGCACATTTTTAATGGGCCAAATGGATTGGCGAGAAATCGGCTTCAGCTATAAAATTAGATTGTGAGAAGGAATAAAATACATAAATATGTAATTTCAAAGTATAAAAATAAATTCAAATATTAGAATAAATTAATGAGTAACATATATGTTTGTATATATTTATATATTTTTTGAAATTATAAATTTATGTAAATATAATTAAGTTATATTTTACCCTGAAAACCTTGTTTGGTTAGGAATATCTAGAGTAAAGTAAAAGCGGTGTATTTGTAATAATTTATTTTGACATTAAAAGAAATGAATGAAATACGAAATAAAAACGCATGATTTATCTTGAGTTTATTTCAAGTTTTGATTGCAAAATATATCTTTTCTCATTAGTTCAAATGGATAAAAAAAATGCTAGTATTAGTTCAGAAGACGTAACACCTTATTTCAAGTTACATAAGTACAATCAAAAGAGAAAGGAGCATTTTCTACAGCCTTTGAGGCACTTGCACAAACACTTGGAGTGCCCACACCTGTAGCTTTGCGATCATAAGTGCATGCCATAGGGAATTTTATACACCTGCAATTGGGGTCTTCAGCCCCTTGTAAATCCATTCCAAACACAAATTCCGCTCCAGCATTAACATCAAAATATAGTCTCGTCCTCGCACGGAACGACCAAAATCAGCATCAGCCGTTTTAAGAGATTTAATAGATACGAACAACACAGAATATCAATATCCTCAGTCGAAGGGGAAACCATAATGGACTTGGCAAGTGAGAACAAAGGGCTTTCAGATGCGTATCACAACTGCTTCATGCAAAAACAGGCCTGAAAATTGGCATCAAAATCTTTTTCCCAATGCCATAGCATGATTATAAGTGCCATGGCAAAGTTACTTTATCACTTGATATGCTCCAGGACGGTGAAATAAGCTATTTAAGATGCATATACCCAACTCCAACTAGTGGTAATAAGCTATTTATGATGACAGTTTAAGTGACTAGAAATAAAATGAAATTATCTCAAACAAAGAGTAGTACAAGAAAATATTTTGAGATTCTGATAAATGCAGTAACTGGATAAAAAGACATAGACAATTCTGCAAAAAATGAACCAAGGGCTTTAGGATGCTTACACAATTGCCACAGTAGCACTTCTTGCAAAAGCGGATCTTAAAATTGATATGAACAACTTTATTTCAAATGTTATATGATTATTTTTCTCAGGACAGTGAGACAGAAACAGCATGAGAAATCAAAACTAAAGCTCCAACAAAACTTTTGAAAACTCTATCATAGCATAGTTTTGATATCGTGTGGGAATCATGCACAGAAAGCACTATAATACACTTTCTGCCTCCTCCATGAAATTAGATTGACAGCTCATAACAAATGATTGAAATTAGCTGAAATTAATAGCAAGTCCTATATCATAAATCAGGGTAAGAAGTTTAGTCTTTACACATCATGTCCATAATGCATGCAAACATTAACGTATTCTTAGTAATATGAACCTAGCACAAAAAATCATGATGCATTAGTCTTCATTTAATGTAACCATATCAGAGCTGACCATTTCGAAAAAGCTCTTCACAAAGAGAATAAGGGAGTAGTAGTAAGGGAAAAAAGGGCTAAAGATGCAATAGGTGATGGAGTAGGACTTATAAACTCTGACAACGGAAAGAAATTAGAAGGTAATATGTAAGGCAAAATGGGTCAGCATTGATATCTTCAATGCTGAACATTGATATCTTAATAAATTATAAATAATAAAACTTATCAAGCATGTCACTGCAGAAAAGAAAACAAGATAACATGGGTCATTGAAAGATCCGGAACAAATCTCAAAGCACCAGCATCCTGCAGGGACAAGGACAAGGATTCTTTTCACCGATTTTATTTATGTTTAGGTTAACCATTTCAGTAATTGTTACCAGCAAAGATGATAAGCATGACAAATCAGCATCAATAAAGGTTGCCACTTGCAAACTTGTAAGTCAAAGCACAGAACAAGTCTTTATAAGCTTTATGATGAGGACTCACATTACTTACGGGTACACCTGGAAGACATCTTACCCACGGTTGCTACCTTTCCGTTTGCTTATGCTCAGTATATGCTTATTAGTTTGCTTCCCACTACCTTTCTTACCTTTTCTGTTACTTATAGCTTATTATCAACTTTTATTAGCTTTGTCCTTTTCAAGTAGGTGGATACAGAAGTTGTTATATAGGTGAAAGTGAAGAAGAATAGAGCAGAATACAATATACTACTTTGGTTTAACCATTCTCTGTGTTATAGATTTATTGTTCTATTCATTGCATTGCTTTTCTCAAATTCCTCTGCATATTACCTACATCACTTTACCTGAACTACGGATCTAGTAACTAAGTTATTTACCCTTTAATTGCAGAACGGGATAACTTGTCTAGTTATACTCATTTCTTCTTCAGTTAATAATTTAATATACTCCTGGTACGTAGCGGTCTTGTATAAACTAATTGAGACACTTGGGCAGATTAATTTTCAACAAAAATAATCATGATAATCCTGAGTTGAGACCCTTAAAACTACTTACCTTTTCAACCCATCACACACATAGCCGCACCAAATGATAATGATGACACACATAGCATCTGGCTAAGTTTTCCAATATCGTTGCTAAGTAGAGGGCTCGAACATCATTAATAACAATAGCTACTCTTTTTCAGTACATGTAATAACAACACAAAACTAACGAGTCATGAACCATTGAATACCTTCTCCGTAGATGCAGAAAGAGGATCCCTAGAAGGATTTCTGCTGGAGATAAGGTCAAAACCATGGCTTCGAGCCCCGATCTCATAACATTGTCATTGAACGCACCATGAATGACCTCCCCAGTCGTTATCTCCACTCCAACTATCCCAATCGCCGCGCCCCGAAGGAGGACAACGAAGAGGGAGCGGAAGAAGAGGACATCGATCGCACTTCCATAACCCCGCCAACTCTTTTGTTGCTATGGTAGATTTTGCCGAGGATTTAGGGTTTAGGCTTCGATTCCTGGCTGCCGTGAATGGAGGCGACGAGGCAGGGGTTCAGCTTGGCACGATGGTTTCACCAACAGGCTTTTCCTTCTTCTCCTTTCTTCCCACGCTCCACGCTTTGCGTTCTTCTCATTATTTCGCACCAGGATTTCTAACCCCCGCTCAATTTCAGCTGGTTTATAGCGAGGAATTAATTATGCTCCGCTTAAAATTAACCAAACCATATAATTTATAAAATGCATGTAAATAAACTATTTTACTCTCCTAATTTTCTGCATATCAAACATCCCCTATATTAGTTGTTGGAAAAAAAAAAAAAAAAAACGTGGGCTTACTTTTGCCATTGGCTCTAAACCTCCCCTACATTGCGCCAACTTCATTTCTTTCATTTTCGACCTCACTCTCCAATAAATTCCGAAGCTTCCTTCCCACTGATTTTACCCTATCACATTTTCTTACCTTCTCTTCAATCTTTTCTATTTTCTCTTTTCTTTTGATAGAAATATTTCTAATCTTGTCAGCTCTTCTCATAAAAGCGATTTCTATTACCCAAACGTGATTTTCCTTTTTTTATAGAAAGACATATATAAATGGGTAGGGTGAAACTGCAAATAAAGAAAATTGAGAACAATACAAATAGACAAGTGACATTTTAGAAACGACGTAATGGCCTCATCAAGAAGGCTTACGAGCTCTCTGTTCTTTGCGATATAGACATCGCGCTCATCATGTTCTCCCCTTCTGGAAGGCTCAGCTCCTTCTCCGATCGCCGAAGGTAAATTTAATCCTACACATTTTCTTTTTTCTTGCTTTCTTGCAAAAATAAATACTTTTCTGTAATTTAAATATATTATTTATTTTTTAATATTGCAGGATTGAAGATGTGATTGAGAAGTTCATTAATGTGCGAGAGCATGACAATGGAGGGTATGCCATTTAATTAAATGTTATTACCTGCATTAATTTTTTTAATCATAATTAATTAATAAATTAACATGAATTCCCTTTTAATTTCTTAATCTTGAAGCAGGGCTAAGCTGGACAAGATGGACAAAGATGTAAGTTGGCATAAATTTTGAATTTCTCATTAGTCATTTTGATTCATTTATCAACAAATTAGGAACTAAATTTGTATGTTTCTCGTAATTATTTTTTAATGGATATTTGCAGTACTTGATGAGGACACTTACCAAGCTCAAATATGAGGATGACATGGCTGCCCACCAAGCCAAGTAAGTTTTATTTAGTCATTAATTTTTACAATTCTATCATATTAACTTTTTTTTTTCATTTTACTCCATATGTACGGCCTAATTCAGCCCGGAGATGCTGAGCAAAAACTTCAAAGTGGAGGTACGTATGTCAGTTAGAATTGATGCATTAAAAATCATATTTCTTTCCCAAAAAAGAAAAATCAGATTTCAATGGTTTGCGGGTCATACGGATCGTGTCGGTTTGGATTGATTCAAACCGAAAGCGGGTCGGGTTCGTGTCCGGAATAATGACATGTTTCTAAAAACGGGTCGTGTTCAGGTTGACCTATGTGGTGCCGAGTCAGTTTCGGGTTGGATCCGAACTTGACCCGTAACCCAATAATAATGACAACCCTAATGAAATAAAATAATATAAAATGATTTCCTATAATATTTATTTCAATATTATTTCCTATATTTTTAGGAACTCCAGCGCGAGCTCAATGCTTGTCAAGAACAACTGCAAATGCTTGACAAACCCTTAAGGTAATCTACAAATAAATATATAAAACTGTGGTTACGGCTTCGTTTGGAATGACTTTTTAATTGCTTCTTAAAACATAATTTTGGTACAAAAATTTTATGTTATTTATCATTTGCTTTATTTTTCAATGAATATATATCTAACAAGTTTGCATATCTCTTTTTTATTCTCCTCTATATAATATATGAATTAATTCACATAATTATAATTACAATTTTTTACAGATTTTTGGAGCCCAATCCTGCATCTATGGACTCTTCGATATCTTTGAGCGAGCTCGAATCATATGAGAAATTTTTTATAGAATCTCTGGCAAATGTTTCTGAGAAAAAGGTATATAATATAATTTTCTCAAATTTTTAGGCGACGACAATCAAATCAAGCGTTTATCCCACCAGCAATGAGATCGTCTACATTTTGAGAAGCTAAATTTAATAAAGGAATATTTTGATTTCACTCAAATTAATATATATATATATATATATATATATATATATATATATATATATATATATATATATATATATATATATATATATATATATATATATATATATATATATATATATATATATATATATATATATATATATATATATATATATATATATATATATATAAACTAATTTTATGATAATAATTATTATAGATAGTTTTATTTATTAATAATGTGTATTCCCCTAACTTTATAATCATTTTTCATAGAATTTATTGCTGGGCAATCATCTTCCTGCCTACGATCCATCCCTGACGAGCATACCGGTAAAGTTAGCTACATTAATCAAACAGAATACATCATTATGAGCCAATAAATCGCTACATATATTTTTTGTTCTCTTTCCTGCAGATGAAACTACAGCTTGAAGAAGAAGGAATGTCAAACCCCTTGAGCTACGATCACATGCAATGGATCCATAATAGCTTTGGTAGGACCAACCAATCATGCTTCTTCACTTTGTCAAATCCTCTCGTGCCCCTCAGGTACAACAATTATATCCATCACTCGTTATTGTCTTGTAAATACTTTAATTTTAACAGTTGAATTTCGTCCAACGAGGCAGGAATCACGAGATGTGCGAGTCGATGTCAACTCAAATGGACCAACAAGGGGGAGTCGACACGTGGCAACAAGGCTATGTATCTACGGAGCACTTATCGGCATTGATCCCTCCCGCGCCGTCAATAACCCAGGTGTTTAATTGAGCTAATTAGTATTCAGTCACAACAAGTAATTGTATTAAAACCAACGACAAACAACTGACGACGTTCTCGTCAAATGCTGGTGTTTCAGGCTTCGATAGGAATGCCAGAGCTGCCGTCAGTTGAGCTACAAGTCGAGAACGACAAATGTGGTGGCGAGAATGCGAATGTGGGACGATCTTTGGCCGTTTGATTGGATCACCTCCCATGAATTTTATTTTCTTATTTATTTTTATAATAAAATGGCATATAAAATGTAACTTTAAACTATGTTTATATTGTATTATTGACCTTATGATTACCGATTTTAGATGATATCTGTAAGGACAAAATAAATATTGTCAAGGTAAAAGGAAGAAGAATACTTCTATTTCCTGCCATTTTTTCCCTGAGCTTTTTTATTCGTTTGCACAGTGATCACTTTCTTATTGATATATATATATATATATATATATATATATATATATATATATATATATATATATATATATATATATATATATATATATATATATATATATATATATATATATATATATATATATATATATATATATAGTCTTTGGTCTTCGACTATAAAAGAAGAGATACCGGGTTTATCAAGAATAAAAGAACTGAGGAACAACTATCTTGGATATGATAATCATCATTTAAAATATTAAGAAGATAAACTTTCTTTATGAATATTTCAGTATACAGCAACAATATATTAATTGACTGAAATTGGGCTGCCAAAACCGAGTGCATGGACGAATTTGGACACTAACTATGAGTTTCTTATGGGTAAAAAGCTCCAGCTTTTCAAAATGCAGATTTTGGACAGAGCAAACATTTCTCTTCAAATAGTACTGCTTACTGTAAATATTGATGAAATGTATCAGTTTAGCATCTCATCAAGCTTCTGTCTATAGCAAGCCAGGCTCTGCAAGGAAAGATAAAAAAATACATTAGTAGCTATACAGTTAAACTTAATTAATAATTTAGAAAAAAAAAATCTGTAGCAATATCAAAATGTTATTGTCTGTATACTAGTGTGTTTAAGAAACGAAATATAAGACTGCTCTCTTGGCAATGACATACTTCATTGCCTAAGCTTCTCGGCTTGAATTAAAGATCTAGCTTCACCATTAGAAATATTGCTATGCTATGAAAGGAACTCCATTTTAGGTGAGTGTGGGTTGAAAGAAACAGAGAGTAGGGGTCGAATACTGTTGTATTCAAACAGAAGGGAAATGAGAAGGAGCGAGAGTTGTTGTAGTGGGAAGGAAGAGATAGAGTAGAAGACTAGGAACTGTATTGAAGAGCAGGGGTCCATTTGGCAACTCGTAGTCATGCGATTCAACTCCGAGAGGCTATCTCTTAGGTAAATTCGACACTCTGATCATAACAGTGCAGTCCATTTGACGATCAGTGGTTGTTTGATCATTTAAATGAGGCGTCGTGTTTGCCGACCTTCGCTTGAGTCGTCGATTTTTTTTTTTGTTCCGTCATGACTCAGTTAAACTCCAGTATGACTCATTGAGGCAAAGGAGGGTTACCAACTAGTCAATGAAATGAAGCATTTAGACTCAAAAATTACATAAGCTACTTTTAAGTTGATTATGGCTTTTTGAGACGCCAATATTTTTTCTTAATAGTTGGAATACTAATAGAAATATATATATATATATATATATATATATATATATATATATATATATATATATATATATATATATATATATATAACTGAGTAGCTTAGCCAGTTACAAGAAAGCATAAAGCATAAGAAAACAGGGAAGCACAAGTAGGATTTGTACCAAAGTATACGCATAAACACCAGCCTCAGAAGGTCCTGCTGGACTTCCTCTCCTGATGAACTTTCCTTCCTTAAATATATATAGCATGGGAATGCCAGTAGTAAGCTCCAGATTGATTACCTAAAGAAAAAAAGAAAATCAGAAATAAAGATTTAGGCTTCATTTGTGGCGGCTTTTTAACTGCTTCTTAAAGCCGCTTTCTAGTACAACATTTTTAATTTTTGTATTAAAAAGCTGCTTTAAGAAGCAATAAAAAAGCCGTCCCAAACGAAACTTTAACCAACAGTTTTTAAAACTATGGAAAACAAACTGTAATACTCATATGGAAACAAGAACAAATGTGGCACCTCGTGAGAAGTTAACTTGTCAAGATACATAATTATTGATCTCAAGGAATTCCCATGACTGCAATCATCACATTTTTGCCAGACAAAAGTTGCGGTTCGATCTGAAATGCAAATTATTCAAAGCGTTAGATGTCATATAACTGAACATACTGACGTTATGAGTGCTAGATCATTTCAACAATTAGTTCATAAATTGCCTTCACAATATGGATTAGCAAAAAACGAAGGTTCGAGTCTGGGAGATTTGTATGAACCAAATATGTTCGACTTGAGGCTTCGTTTGGGATGGCTTTCTTGTTGTTTCTTAAATCAGTTTTTTAGTTCAATAATTAAAATTTTTGTTTTAGAAAGTTGCTTTAAGAAGCAACATGAAACAATAGTCCCAAACGAAGCCTTAATTGATTCTTCACTAATAATCTATTTTTAGCACTAGATAAAGTAGCATTTCCTTTGATCTCTGAACGAGAGATCAGAGGTTAAAATCATAGCAAAGGGTGGTTTGATATTCATTTTTATGGTTTGGTTCACAGACATAAATTGAATTGCATAGATTTGGGAATACATGTATGAGAACTTTTAGGGAGTACTAAACTTAAGGAGAAACAAAGTTAGCTACAAAGTGGTCAAATTCATTTCTAAACCCAAAAAAAAATTAAGACTGTAGATAAGAGCCAAGCATTTGGTATTTCAACTATAGCATATTTTTCAATAATCTAAATTGGGCCTAAACCCACAGCCTCATGTGCCAGAGTGGATTCATTAAACCTTTCAAATTTGCATGAATTGACACCAGCTAAAATAGGATCACAAATGGGATACCTAACAATAAAACTATTGCCTCACATTTTCTGCTAATATTTATAGCATGAATGCATGTTCCTTCAAATTAACCCAATAAATTTGAAGTTTCTTACATGATCCATAAAAAAAGCAACAGCTCGATCAGCGCACATTTCCAAACTCTCGCCATTGGGAGGAGGAATGTCAAAACTGCGGCGCCATTCATGAACTTTTTCTTTCCCAAACCTTTCTGCTGTTTCCTGCTTGTTGAGACCTTGTAATTCCCCATACCTAAATGAGAAAAAATTGAACAAAAGAAGATGTTAAACATCAACAGATCTTCAACTACCTGCAAGGACGCATTGTGATAAAAATAACGGTAATGAGATAATGACACTACATTCTTTCATTCAATTGCCAAGCTGGTATAACAGGAATAGACTGTTTCCTTGTTTCCTCGCTATATATCCGACTCCACTGAATAGCTTGTTCACTCTCGCTGTGCATGACAATTGGAAATCTGATCATCATTGGAAATGATTTCTATTAATTATCGACCTCTGTACTGCTCTTTGGTAGAGATATTTTTAAAGGGATCACAAAGTATTGAATAGTACAAAAGCTAAGGCTCAATTTGCATAGCACAAACTTCAATGAATCCCTATGTTAAATGCAATTATGTGATTTTTAAAAATGTGAAAAAAATACATAACATAAAAAATCCTTTGTGATATAGTTGCATGAAGGGAGCAGTGGGAATAAGGAAGAGCTTTCAACTGTCAAAATGAAATAAGATCCGTAAGTGTTGAATTTCAGAAGATTGGAGAGGGAAAAGCTTGAATCTTTATTCAACATTATCCCTATTTATAAATCTATACAAGATGCTTAAATAAAAAAACAAATAACTTCAGAATAATGAGTAACGTAGTCCTTCCTAATTCTACAGCCTAACTAAAGAAGGCACTCAACGTGAGGTGAGCTTCCCATGAATCTCTATTTGCAGCCGTGGGATCAATGTGGGATCTGGAGGCTGGGATTTAATAGTAAGGTTCAAGTTGAAAACACATGTTAAAATACCTTAAATTTTGACTGGAAGCAGTAAGAACAAGTTATTATGACTACTTTTAAACTATGAATGAACAGAAATGTTGCTTATGTACTTCTTTTTTTTTAAATGTTGCTTATACGCTTAAATACCCATAATAGGGTCCAATTTATAGTCCAAAACACAGGATTTAGAGAAATGAAAAGAAAACCTTCTTGCGGCAATGCTGAGTCATGGCAAGCATAGCAGTCATCTGAGCACGAATCAATGCCGACGTTTATATCATGTCAACGGGAATATTGCATATTCTTTTACCAGCTTCAATTGCCTCCTCCACACCCTTTCGAGTCAATGGTACATCAACACAACTTGTGAATAGATTTTTCTCATTCCACAATGATTCACCATAACGAATCAATATGAGTGCAGCTTCATCTGCAAAACAACAAACAATTTTCAAGAAAAATGACAGATTTTACCATTAGAATACAGGGGAATAATCCACTGCATTCCCTCTGTTAACTGTCATAAAGTACCCAAAAAATCTCTCTTTCAATTATGAAGTAAACATGAATGATTTGGATGAGTAATGCTTTCTTGAACCAAACCTATTGCAAGCAAAATGCAGAATCGTAAATGCAAAACTCATAGCTAAGCAGATAGATCTGGAGCAAAACTTAGTGAATCAAAATGCTTACAAGATTTCTTATGAGAGTCACTGATTTTGTTACCAACTGGTAATCTCAGTGGATCAGCAACAGAAGAATGTGAGGATGATGCATGAATTATGCCTTGGGAGCTATCATGGCAACAAGCTCCCCTCCTAAGTAATCTAATTTCTATGCCAAAACCTTTGTAAGCATTGCCAACTATAAAATAAAATAAGAGCTAACACACAATTATTTAATTCATCCCGAATTAAATATAATTAAAATGAATATCAAAATCATTAGATTTATCTTAAAATTAATCAAATACTTTTGAAATCAATACCAATCAAATTTCAATCAAGAAAAAAAAAATAATAATAATAGAAACGAAGTTCCGCTATAAATCACAGTAGAGGCTAATAATCACCGGACAAGTACAGAGCAATAAACAACACAATTGGACATCAAAACCTCTGGAAACAAAAATGTAATGCTAATATGGTCAGTTTTTTTTTTTTTCACAATACATTCAAAACATAAAAAATCCAATTATCTCTTCATAATATACAAGTCTCAATGCATAAACCTGCAAGAATGAGCGAACATTGAAAAATGTCTTTTGCTTCCAAACAGCCATTGAAGCCATACTACACTCAAGCCATGAAAAGGAACTGAGCGTTAAAATCAAGAGAAGGCCAATCACTGCAGAAAACTCTGCGAAAAATACCACTAAAATAGGAGTTAATGTCAGGTATAATAATATGAAATAAGCTCAAGCCACTTCCAAGCAGCCCTTTCTACCTTTCTAATTCAAACCATTTGATCTGATAAGAAAATGAATTCCAATCACCAGGGATGTATTATCTGTAGGAATCACTTCCATATAGGGCTGCAAACGAACCGAGCTGAGCCGAGTATGTGAGTGTTCATGTTTGTGTTTGTTTAACATTAGCCTGTTCATGTTTGGTTCGTGTTTGATTCGAGCTTTATTATTTGTGTTCATGTTTGGTTCATTTAATTTAATAGTGTTCATGTTTGGTTCATGTTTGTTTGTTTAGTGCTTATCGAGCTTTAAACAAGCTATATTCGTGAACATATTTCACAAACAATCTGTTGAACAAGCAAACCTTAAATTTGTTCATGAACATCCTAAACAAACAATCTAACAAACATTGACAAATATGAAATGTTTCTTGTTATTAATAAAAAATAATTATATTATTATGTTATAATTAAAGTTTTTATATTATGTATATTTATCAATTTTATAATAACATATTATTTAAGTTTTTATCGAGTGATTTTAATCGAACCCGAATCAAGCTTTTTATCGAGCTTGTTCATGCACATCAACTGATGTTGTTCGCGAACATAAACGAGCTGAACGCATTAGTGTTCAAGCTTGTTTATTTAAGAATCGAGTATTTAAAATATTGTTCAAGTTTGTTTGTTAGTTAATTAAACGATCACGAACGAGCTTTAATCGAACCGAACAACGAGTAGTTCGTCGAACGTTTGGTTCGCTTGCAGCCCTACTTCCATAGTTGACTATATTTTTTTTTTCCCAACTTTAAGCTTTAACATAGGGTGCGTTTGGGACGGCTGCTGCTGTCGGTAAAGCAGGTTGTTAAATTGTTGTACATAAAGCTGTTTTCTAAAGTTGCTGTATAGAAATTAGTCAATGTTGTTTGGGTAGTACTACTATCGAACAGCTGTGCTGTTGCTGTTCGACGACAAATTACCTCGTTATCCTTACATATATGAAGATGAATAAAATTTGTTCAAATTTAATTTTTTTAACTCTTTATGTTAACAATTTTGACAGGTAACTTCATAAAAATTTGTTGTATCTATGCAAATTCGACAATTAATTTTTTTGACAAATAACTGCTGCCAAACTCAAAACTTTGGGTATGGTATTATAACATTACTTTTTTTTAATGCATAGTTCTTCATCTTTTTTTTTTTTGTAGAAGTTCGCAAGCATCAAGCCCGAATAAAAAACTTTGTAAAAAAGATGGAGACCTGCCAGCATCCTCTGGGCTGAACTCAATGTCCTCGCACCCAAGCCTCCTCGCATATCCCACCATCTCCCTCACAATTCTCACCACCTCCTCCCTCGTCTTCCTCAACTTATGCTGCATATGAATCTCACTCGTCGCAATAAAAGTATGCACCCTCGGCCTCCTTGCATGCCGCACCGCCTCCCAAGCAACATCAATGTCCTTCTTATTGCACCTCGCCAAGCCACAAATCACCGGCAGGTGCCCATCTTCCGCTGGCTTGTTTCCCACCTCCATTGCAATAGAGCGCACAGCCTCGAGATCGTCGGGCGATGATGCTGGAAGCCAGCCTCAATGAAGTCGACACCGAGGCGGGAGAGCAGGCGAGCGACGGTGATCTTCTCGATGCTGGTCATGGTGGCGCCTGGAGATTGTTCGCAGTCGCGGAGCGTTGTGTCGAAGATGCGAACGTAGGCGGGATCCGTGATGAGGTTCGGTTTGTAATCCGGCGATAAATGTAAGGGCGTTCATGTATTTCTCATACCAACGAACAGCGGGAAGCAGCCGAACGCAGGAGGCTTCCTCCGGACATAGAAAGCAACCGCGGCACGTAGAAATTTTCAGACCGGAACATGACCGCGTAACTCCAAACCACCTCTATGTTACGTTTCGTGCCGCAAAGTAGGGAAAAAGCCGTCCCAAACGTACCCATAATCATATCAGTCAACTTTTCCTCTCACCCTTTTATGATCCCTGTCAGAAAGATCTGACCACACCTCATCTGGCCTTCGCTTTTCAGCTGAAACTTTTCCATTATTACTCTGCAACTTAGGTAGAGGATGATCATGCTCATCAATGGAGGAGAGCTCCCCTTCTTCAACAAATTCCTGGATTCGATGATCAACATTTACATTTTCAGATTTGAGAAGTTTTGGTTTCAGACTCGCCTGAAAAGGATGAAGGGGGCTTTGGCCAGCATTGTCTATTATCCTCCTTACTAAGCTCAATTCCACTCTCAAGCTCTCTTTCGATGAGATCATCATCATCATCATCTACAATCTCTTTTTATTTTTGCCGTGTCATTCCGGAGTTTTCTTGTTTTTTCAAGAGCAGCTTTCACTTTTTCCTTGTCAATCTTTGTGATAGTTTCTGCACAGCTGCCCTTCTCATCAGACAGTTCGTCTGCATGAAATAGCTTTGAAGAACTCAGAGCTTCAGCTGTGGATTCCCAGCGGCGAGAAACCAGCTCAGCCTCTTGATGCGAGTTATCTTTCCCATCGCCATCCATATTATGGTCCCAGACCCCACTTTTACTATCAGCACTTCCATGGTCATTGCTGTGCCTCCGAGCACTCCGGGAACTGATACGGTCACCATCAGCATTAGATTTTTGAGCCCCAATCGGCCTCATTTGTGGAGTTAGTTGAGCCACTTGCCTTGCATTTATAAATACTGAGCTCTCACTGAGAGTGGAGGTTACCACTGTTGGATGATTAGTTCCAGCACAAGAACTTCCATCAGCTTCATTATTAGCATGAGATGGTTGGGCTAGGCGATTTTGCTCATAAAGTGACATCTACAAGGAACACGAACATAAATTTTTTGGATATATAAAAAGATTCAAATATTCCCAGGTCAAAACGATTTGATGAGTCAACCTTCAAGTTGCCGTGGTGTGACATCAAATTCTTGCCACCAGACTTTCTCTCCATCAGATGGAAGCTTCACCTTAAGAAACTTGGCAGCAAGAAATATGGCACCAGCAGTTATGTGGTGGGGCTTAAATTGCAGGCAGAGTGAAGTCCGCAACCTGCATAGTATATTTAAATAAATAATCCAGGGGGGGATTTTGAACTAAGTAATATGCCTCGAGAAAAAGGTATGGTACCCGTCATTTACAAAATTCCATGCCACTTGAGCCAGAGCATTTTGTGCCACCTTGAACTTTTTAATTGCTTCGACAAGGGGTTTATATGGGTGATACATATTTAGATCAAAACCAAGTGTCGCTAGAACGAGCCTTTCCCCCAGTAAAATGAGCTCTTTCTGTTGCTCGTAAACTTCCTGAAAAACAAAAGGAATAATGCACTTAAAAAAAGAGAGAAAAGAAAGCTGTTCATAATGATTTGCAAAAAAGAAAGAGAAAATGACAAAATAAGAGAAGAAAGAAAAATTGGTACAACAATTTGATAGAAAGAGGAACAAAATACCATTTCATTTTGGTGGCTGTATTCTAATTAACGAAAAACTCAAGGGTACCTTCTGCTTGATTCTCTGAACAGCAGAAGGATCCTTTTTATGAATGAGTTCGTAGGAAACAAGAATCACATCCTTCAGCGGGTGTGGAGTTTCTTCAACCTTTCCAGCAAGGAACATGCACACTGTAGCGATTGTCAATGTAACAAATTAAATATGAAGCTTAAAACAGTTGATGATGTGAAAATCACGAGCATAGTCTGATAAGCAAGCAAATAAACAATTCAAAACCAGTACAACAATAACAACAACAACATCAAGCCTTTTATCCCACTACGTGGGGTTGGCTACATGAATACTTTTTCTTCATTGTATCCTATTAAAATTCAAATTCAAAGGTCATTCCTAATATTTTCTAATCAAGTCTTTTTAGGTCTGCCTCTACCTTTCTTAACATAAATCAAATCTAATACCTCTCTACTTTCCTAACCATGTCATCGGAAGGCTGCCGTTTTATGTGACCAAATCATCCAAGGCGACTCTCTCTAATTTTATCTTCTACTGGAACTACTCCAACTAAAACTGTTTAGATGAGTTAGACGGCATCTCTTGTCAAGAGAGTTTAAGTCCTGTCGTCAGCTTTGGTGATACCCATTCCCAACAATTAGGTATTTAGAAGTGTTTTCACCAAGTTTTAGTTCACTCCTGCCATAAACATTGTCCCCCATCTGTTCAGGAAAATATTAAGACCATTTCCTCCCATGGGATAGGTCCTTCACTCTCATCCTTGAGAGTAGGTGTTGAGTTGATTTTCCCATCATCCAGCAGTCCTCATCCTGTAGACTTACCAACATTTTCCACATCATTGTTGCTGGCACCATTTTAACTCTTTTTCATTGTCATACTATTTCGTTGTTGCCTTGCATGTTACTAGCTCCTTTGCCCTGCATGTTCCCTAGCCCTTTTGTGGGCTCCGAAAATTCGGCCCCGGCCTCCGCTCGCTTTTCTTATTCGGCGAGGGAGTTTTAACGAACTAAGTTCCGGGGTAAATTTTGGAAGGCAGATGGGTTTGTAGATAAGACACTACCCAGAGATTTCGCCCTCATTTTGTGAGGACTTTATGATCTGAGTTCTGGTTTCCTATAGGCGCAAGCCCCTATAGTTAATTACCCCTCCCGCTCACGAGAGAGAACTTTCGATTAAGGCTAGTCGTCAATCATATACGTAGAGTATACGTGTCATCTGGCATATAGTAGCAGCATAGATTTGGGTATTGATAGGAATTGGATTTTGAGTCTAGATTTTGGTATTTGGAAAGGTTTGAAAAGTTTGATATTTCAAAATAGAAATTGCACCATCTTGTACTTAAAGCGGATGGTGGGGGAATGGATGATGGACCCGATCAAGATCCCATGGTTCCGTCGTCCCGGGCCATCGTGGTCCCTGGTCTACTTAGTCAGAGGAGGTAGTCGACCCAACCTGACAGAAGGATCCTTGTCGGCAGCCATGGGTTGCTTCGTCCAAGGGGACCTTGTAGATCGGGGTTGGATGTTTATCTAAGGGGACAAATTTAAATCCACCTTAGCTAACAGAGGGCTTTGTGCCCTATCGATCATATCCTATTGATTCATATCTCAAGGATTTAACGCCATTAAGGAACGTATTGGCTCTGGCCATAACCGCTATCTGTGGTGCCATTTGGCGGCAAAACCACTCGGTTCAGAGGGCCCCGGGTCATAACCGTTTACCTGCAGTGCCATTTGGCGGCGAAACTGCCGGTTAGAGGACACGTACCACGCCCTTACTGGCAAGAGATTGTTTGAGAATGGATCCTAGTGATATTTTCGACTAGGCATTTTGCTCTTTGTGAGCTGAAGTAATATTTCATATTTGTCCGCCTCGACAAACTTTTGTGCAGGGCGGATGATTTTTGCTTTAAGTGCGTTGATGGATTTATTTCATTTTTAAATATTTTGAATTTTGGGATTTTGGATTTTTGTATTTTGATAGGCATTTGGATATTTGGAAGATACTTGAAAATGTTTGTGAACCCCTCCGGTTGAGATCTGCATTCAACACGGCCATCATCGGGGTGTTTGGGGGTCATTTCATTTTATGGATTGAACCTTGTCAACTCTGTCGGGCTGTCGACAGAGGATCGGGTTTTGTAGGCTTTATGCTCTTGAGAGTGAATTCTTTTGATTTTAGGCTTTGAATGCCTAATATGAATGTATTAAAATAAATATTCTGGTCGTCACGGCCATATATTTGCTTAATGGTTCGAACCCTGTCGACTCCTATTGATCCGTATAGAAGGATCGGGTTCGAATTTGAATTCACTTGTCAACCCGCGCAGCATCCCTAGACGTCACGTGTGTACCAATAACATGCTCGCCGGGGCCCATGCGGGTTTTATAATTGTTTTTACCCCTTTTAGTGTACCTATGTGTATACAATTTATAGTGCATGTGCAGGGGTACTTTGAAAGTATTGTAGACGCCTTCTGTCTGCTTGTACGAATGTTGCAGATCCGGTGGCGTAGCGTAGCAGCTTCTGGATCAGTTGTTTGCTGCTTTGTACAGGTAGACTGTCGTGCACTATTTGTTGATTTTTGTAGGCGGGTCATAGTACACTAACTAATCTCCTGCCTTGTTGTCGTAGGAGCTTGCACTCGATTACATTTTGTTGGGGATGATATATTGAATATACAATAAGTCTCCTATGACAATTTGTAGGAACTTATATCCATTGTACATCTTTCATCTTCACTTGCAGTGAGTCGATGTGTTTGCTAACCATAGTAGTTTATCGAAGGAGTGTTGTAACATTCACCATCTTCTGTTATGATAACTTGTAGGTGTGTAGGTATCTTGTTCGTATAGCAGGCATATAGTCTTTGCATATGAATAACAAGTATAAATTCCTACATTCTTCAGGGGCCTTTGCATTCATTCCGTTTTGCGTAATCACTTACTATCATTTGCAAAGATTGTGTTCTTGATCATAAGCACATTGTAATTTCTAGCTAGTGGCTGTATCTGGACTAGTATATCCCATATGAATAAATCACATCATTTATTAGAGACTCCATTTTATAGCAAGTGGTATCCAAGGCTCTTTGTAGCGGGCTTCCTTATTCATTCAGGAATCTCCTGGTCATTGCTCCTGAGTGAGGTATATGAATCCTTGCTTGTTCATTTTGCTCGCGACTAGATGGTGCCTCATCTCAAAGGATCTATTGCACTCATCATAGCTTTTTCACATGTTCTTATGAAGTGTTTTGCTCATTTAATACACATGGGTGATTTTCATTTTGTAAAGATTCACCACATTCGTCATGCACTATATTCATCATTTGCAAGCATATCATTATGCAAATGGTGAATCATCTACAATTCTCTTGTAGAAAAGTATGTTTGCTCCATATTCTTTGACATGGGTCATGAGCTAGTCGATATTTAAACATATGAATTCTCTGACTTGTCACAATGAGCTTTGGATTATTGCTTTTCAATTAAATTAAGACTATAACTTCTCATTTTTTTATTTGAACCCAATATCATGCTCTAGCTCATGCCAGAAATGAGTTCAAGTTCTAGTTCCTTATGCAAATTCAATTTAAGTCTGAGGCTGAATCATGTTCTTCTTGAATTAAAGTTCCATGTGATCTTATAGAGTCCAAGTTCAAATGTTCAAGTGTAAGTCATATGTCCCCTGTTGTCCTTGCAAGTTAATTGCAAATCCAAATTGTTCAAGTCATGATTGCTTGAGTTCAAGTTCCCTTGAATGTTCAAATTGCAGTCTCTTGAGTTCAACCATGTTCTAGTTCATTTCACTTTAGAATTGAATTCATTTTGGTTCAAGTTCAATTAAGTAGATTGAATCAAGTCCACAAGTTCCAATCTGAGTTCAAGTTCAATTCAGGCTTAAGATGAGCCTCTTCCCTTCATTCGAGTCCCCTGTAGTCCTTGCAAATGCAAATTAATGTCCAAATTGTTCAAATAATGATTTGAGTTTGAGTTCACTTAAGTCCAAATAAAGCATCATATTCACCCGAAATTTCGGCAGCCTTCCGGCGTCTCCCCCATTTAGGGGAAAACTATGAAAAACTGGGCCTTTCCCACCACGCTAAGAAAAGCGTGTATGGTAGGTGCCCCCTTTCGAGGACACCGCGGCCGTGTATTTTTCGATCCCCCACCACGCTAAGAAAAGCGTGTATGGGTATTTTAAAAAAATTTGCAAGAAAGTATTTTTTTTTTTTGAAAATATTTTTCAAGAAAGACAGTTATTTCCCCGCATGCGGGTACTTATGGATATCCCCGTTTCGTCGTACGCATCGCACCGGGTTCCCTCCTACCACGCTAAGAAAAGCGTGTATAGGTGGTTTTCCGGTGTGTTACGAACTTCGAAGAAGGATTTGGAACCGAGGGTCGCTCGCCTACCTTGTCGTGAGTGTCGCGCCGGTTGCCCCTCCCACCACGCTAAGAAAAGCGTGTATAGGCAGACCACCGACTCGACACGCATACTGAGGTAAGAGAGCAATCAATGGTTCGAAAATCGAGATAAAAATTTTTCTTTTCTTTCTCTTTTTCTCTTTTTCTTTTCTTCTCTTTTTTTTTTTTTTTTTTTTTTTTTTTTTTTTTGAGATGAAAATAATAAAGACAAAATGAGAAATGATACAAACTAATAAAAGATTACAATGCTTCTGTTAATGAACTCGCTGACAGCATCGTCTTTTGGGGAGATTCTACTAATGCCACCTCCTAATTCGCCCACTAGGCCATAGATAACTTGGCTGTAAGATGAATCAAAACAATGGAAAACCATCTTTTCTTCTTCCTGGATACAGCAAATATGGTCACCATTTCCATTCCTTAATCTTAGAAGCAGATTCTGTGAAAGTGTATACAATTGCTCTCCCAATAAGCCATGCAGTGGAAGAGGAGTTCGGAAGAGCAAAGAGTGACGGTTTGAATTTAGTTTGCTGGAGTATGAGGTATAACAAGATGTAAACTTTTGCTTGTAAGATGGAGAAAAGCAACAGATCACTAGTGTGAAGAGTTTTAATGTAAGCAAGAGGCTGCAGAGGAGTGGTCTAGCTGTGGGATTGAGAGTGGCGAGTTGTTTGCTTGCAACAGGAGGTTGATTCGGCTCAATCTTGAAGAATTTTTTTTTTTTTTTTTTTTGACTGGAAGGGCAGCAGCTTGAGGGATTTAACGACAGAGGGAAGTTGGGATAGGAGATCTCACAAATGTATGAGCATAGAGGAGACTAGATTTGAGTGGATTTCAGGCGAGAAAGGAAGCTGGAGGATTTTGGCTTGGGCTTGAGCGTGGGATTACAGGAAACGGGCTGAAGCAGAGCTTGGTGGAATCCCGATGCTCATTTGATGGATTCCTCAACCACTCCATAACAAGCTCCTTATCCTTGCCACGCCCAATGAGATCATTTTTAGGCAAGGCTCCCGTTTCACGTGCTCCATGCAGCTTGAGAAAAGAATGAGAGGAGTTTGGGTAGAGAGATATTTTCTCATGGAAGGAAAGAGTTTGGCTTCAGTGGATGGTGCGGCTTTGAGCTGGGAGTGAGGTAGGATGTTCAAATGTTTTGGGTAGTTGGAGGCTGACGAACTGTCGCAGTTTAACGGATGGGTTTGCGGGAGGTCTAGGGTCGGTCAAGCTTTTCTTCACGCCAGAAGAGCTGCCGCCATTTGGGAGGGGCTCGGGTAAGAAAGCCACGGGCTGCTGGATAAGTTCTGTAAGAGTGAAGAGCAAGTGGTTTAGGCTTTCACCGGAAGAATGAAGAAGGCTGGATGGGAGGAAGAAGAGCAGTAATTTCACGGCTTGGACCAGAGCTCTTGAACTCTAAGCCGAAGTGAATCAATGAACTCTTATCCTTGTTTCATTTTGACGTTGAAATCAGACCTTCATCCGAGGTAAATCACTTCACCGGATATTCAGGATTTGCACAGGAAGACAGCTCAGGAGATACGATGTAAGCGTTAAATATGATTTGAAATTTATTTTGACTATGAATTTTATTAGATTTCATAATAATATTTAATAATAAAATATTATTATTAAATCAGAATGGCTGGGCTGTGATGATTACCCAAAAATACCTCGATTAAGGTGCATTCATTTCAAATTATGCATGTGCGCCTCGAAATTCGTGTAGTTTCCTCTTGTATTTTTGTCTCGTTTTACGTGCCAAATTCGTCGAATATCGGAATTAGACAAATTTATAGTGGATTTAGGATATTGCTGATGTCCCGGTCGCAACGGCGTAGTCCGTTTGTCAATCAGAGGTCATTTGATCATCGACGAGGCCTCACTTCCTTCATAGCGCATTCTTTCGCAACATATCCAAATCGCCTTTGAAATTTACGACACAACCTCAAACCATCGAATTTGATCAAATAAAATGTATATTCCGAGTGTCGGCGATGTTCCAGACGCAATGGTATTATCCGTTCGTTGATCGAACGTTGTTTGGGGGGCGACGAGGCATCGTTTCCTTCGTAGCGCATGCCTTCGCAACATATTTTAGTCGCCTTTGAAAATTAAGACGTTACCTCAAACGATCCGATTAAAACAAATAAAATGTAGAATCTTAAAGCCGACGACATTCTGGACGCAATGGCGCCATCCGTTTTACAATCGGATGTCATTTCACCAGCGACGAGGCTAATTTTCCTCGTAACACGTGCCTTTGCATTATATTTGGATCGCCTTTAAAATTTGCGACACCACATCAAACGATCCAATTTGATTAAATAAAATGTAGACTCTGAATTTCGTTGATGTTCCGGATGTAATGGCGATGTCCGTTTGTCAATCGGACGTCGTTCAAGTATCGTCGAGGCCTCATTTCCGTCGCAACGCAGGCCTTAATATTATATTTGCATCGCCTAGAAATTCACCACCATCTCGGATGATCCAAATTTATTAAATAAAATGTATATCCTAAATGTCGACGTCGTTCCGGATGTAATGGCGCTATCCGTTTGTCGATCGGACGTCGTCTGAGCATCTTCGAGGCCTTGTTTCTGTCGTAACGCAGGCCTTTATATCATATTTGAATTGCTTAGAAATTCGCCACTATCTCAGATGATACAAATTTATTAAATAAAATGTATATTCTAAATATCGACGTCATTCCTGACGCAATGGGGCTGTCCGTTTGTCGATTAGACGTCATTCGAGCATTTTTGAGGCCTTGTTTCCGTCGTAACGTAGGCCTTTATATCATATTTGAATTGCATAGAAATTCGTCACCATCTCGGATGATCCAAATTCATTAAATGAAATATATATTCTGAATTTAGACGACGTTACGGACGCAATGACACTGTCCGTTTGTTGATCCGGCATCATTTGATCAGCCTCGCACTTTAATTTTGGGTGTCAGTCGCCTTTTTTGACCAATCTCATCCGATTCAATTATGAGAGGCCTCAACCTAGCAGAATTCGACGTCCTAATCGCAACGACACAATCTGTTTGGCAATCAGAGGTTCTTTTGAACTTTCAAGTGACGCATGGCGCCAAGGTGCGTAATGCTTTATTCGTCAATTGGAGTCCTTTCTCACGTGGTTTGAGATATAGGGGTCAACACCTTTAAAACCTTCTCCTATCAAATAGGTAAAAAATTAGAAACGTTTTGTGCTAAACCAGTAAAACGAATGAATATCCTTAATCAAGTTTTTTCAACATCTTGATCGAGAAATAATTAATTATGGGACCTTGTACCTATAAGAAGCCAAATCTCTCAGGGCTTAAAAAAACCTTATTTTGGCTGCCCTGATCATTCTAGAGAAATCTCTTAGATACTTTTTTTAGTTTTTCATTGATTCGCAAATGAGAATATGCTACGATTTTTTCACACTCCACTAGGGAAGCATGATATTGTCTAATCACACATAATCATGAGGCTCCATCGTAGCATACAACTTAGTGTTCATTAAATTACCAAAAGATTCTAATACATGTCACGACATCGAAAATTTTTTATTTTAACACTTAGAGCATCCTAAATTGAAAGCTCTCTTTTGAGCAAACGAGGCATCTTCTTCCACAATCACATTTATTGTTCTTATGCTACTAAGCCTATGAACTGCTCCCATCTTTGCAACAAATTTTTTGAGACCTCAGGCAAGGTTACCAATGGTCCTCATAGACAACAGTACTAGTTCATATACTGGTGAGAGCATATTCATATCTGATTCTTGGAACTCTCATTCCACGCTGAAACACAACGCATATGGCCTTCTTGATGAGTACCATCATCAATAATTCTTCGCCTCCCAGGGAGATAATGCAAAGTACACACATTGACAAACTTATCCACATCTATAGGCCTATCCAATCATAAGCTTGAGTTTCTCTTCTTAAAGATAGTACATTAGTTTGTTCATAATTATTTTGAATTCTGCATGCAAACACTATAAAAAGGAAGACAAGCAAGAGAACTAAAATTATTAGTGTTGATGATCATGCTTCCTCAAATAATGGGATGCAAATAGGAAACAAAAAATTAACAATAAGCAATTAGCAAGCTACCTTCACTTTTCAGCTAATAAGCAGAGAGTTTTATTTCTGCAAAACATAGAAGTCGATAACACCAAAGGCCTGTATTAACAATGGACGGGGAAGCACTATTTATGAACAATGGCTGGGGAAAGGCCTATCTACCACATGCCTACAGCAAAAGGTATGACGCTTTCTGAGCACATCGCAGGCATCCTAAAGCCAATTTTATGCTGTAAATTACCTCAATTCAACAAAAGCAATTAATGATCTCTATCCATCTTAATGAAACCAGACAAATTACAGTTAATCAAACTAGGCTCATTTTCAATAAAATCAATTTCAAAGAATTTATATTTAGTTATTTACCATGGTAACTTCAGGAAATAATCCAGTGCAATAGGCTCCAGTAAGGGTATAAACGAGTCAAGTCGAGCTCGAGTCATGCCTAACTCGAGCTCGATTCGTCAATCAAATTGCGAGCTCGAACTCGAGCACAAACTCAAGTCGAGCTCAAAATGTCAACTCGAGCTCGGCTCAAGATAATATAAACTGGCTCACGAGTAGCTCGCGAGTAGCCTCACCTGATTCCATGGGAGAAGATGAAGGCGTCAGGGAAGATTAAGCATATTTTGTTGTTGCATGAGAAAGGCAAAAGAGGCAAAGCAGCATTTTTTGGAAAGAGAAACCAGTGAAGCAGTATTTTTTTCTTGGGAAAATATGAACCGATACTTTTTATTTATTTTTTTTTTTTAAATTGTTGCCATATCATTAATGAAGAGCAGCTTTTTCTGAACCGGTACTTTTTTTGGGAATAGAAATCTACATTGATTTTATTAGATTAATATTTTATTTGTTGATTAATTTAAGTAAAATAATTCAATTAATTAAATAATTGCGAGCCGGCTCATGGGTCTAGCCTCATCGAGCTCGAGTTTAAGCTCGAGCTCGAGCTCGTGGCTCAATAAGCTCGACTCGTGAGCTCGTAATCGAGTCGAGCTCGAGCCGACTCGCAAGCTGGCCTAGCTCACTTACACCCCTAGGCTCCAATATATTATGCTAATTTTCATCAAAATGAATTTCAAAATTTGTTATTTACAATAGCAATGATGGGAAATAATCCAGTATAATAGATTATTCTAGCAAAAAAAAAACATCTTCAATTTCACCAGCATGCACATAAATAATGATTTTTATGCTTTCAAATAAAAATTCAAAAATTCCATGTTTGCCATCAAATATAGGTGATATTAGCACTCCAACTATTTTCATAAAATGCATCAAATGAATTGAAATATAACTTTTTTACTCATGTTTGCATACTACTTCAAGCAATTCAATTTGAAGGGAGACATAAGATTTTATAAGTGTGAGATTTAAATCATTTCCCAGTAAGCTTGAGCGTTTTTAAAAAATATTGTAGCATAGAAAAAAAACATATAAATCAATATGCTAGTAGCATGATTCAACTTATTATTATCAACATTTCATTGAAAAAACAATTTCTATGATTGGACAGATCCCCATACCTCCCTGACCTTGTCATTCTACATCCATATGAAAATAGGCACAAAAAAATTTCTAACATTCTGACATCCATATGCCTCTCATATATTTGTTCCTCATTTCAAAATAAAAAAGGATCCACTGCTAGGGTTAGGATTAAGTTTTACTTTTTGCTGGCCATAAAAATGAACCAACATGAATACTAACAACCCAAATCAACCCGATTATTAAACAAGTCAAAATCTGTACCAAAACTCTACTAGAACAAACCCAAAGCCAACCCAACATGATACGAAAAACATTTAAATTGTAATGGATTAGTGACACCCGACTCAAAATGACACTATTCAAATTGGACATGAGAAACTAAAAAATTTCAAAATTTTGGAATTTCATGAATTTTTAATTATATAACAAGGGAATCATATAGCAAAATCATTTTTTCAAGTTGATCCGAACTCGTCCATTTTTTTTTTCAATTCACTTAAGCAGACCTAAACCTAATCGAATCTTACCCAAACCTGAATTTTCCATATCAAGTCCAAGTTGGGTCTTACATTGAGCCAAATATTGTCACCCCTAGTGTGAAGCAAAGTATTATACATGTGAAGCGGTTCACAACTTCACATTTATGTAATTTGATGATGATGATGATGATCTAGGGTTCAATAATCATTTATGAGCTTTACTCCCATCTCCATCCTCTCCACCCAATCCACTTCTAGAGTACATGATCATTCCACTCCAACCCTTCAAATATTACATTCCTTTACTCATTCATTAATGGTTGATCCCTCCTTTGATACAAACTAACGCAAACATTAAATTTATCATCATCCCTTGATAATTCCCATAAATTTTGATAGAGACGATTTATTTTTCAACCGCCTGCTGCCATCACATAACACCCAATCATAGACACCATAACATATTCGAATGTCAACTATTATCCATTTTAACCTCTCAAATTCTTGGCCTATATTAAACCATGTTAAAATGTAGACAAATATTATATAGGAAAGAACTCTATATTTAGAGAGTTGTGTGCATTTATTTGGTGTACCCTCTGTTTAAAATTGAGCAATAAGAGGCGCGCCTCTGCGCAATTTGACCCAAAACCGCCTCGAGGCTTACGCAATTCCTCTCCTGGCAGAGGCGTACGCCTCACTTGAACTGAGGCGTGCCTTAGAGGCGCAATTGCGCAATTCTGGCTGAGGCGTACGCCTCAAATATATGCTTAGTATCGCTCAGTATATGCTCGGTACCGCTCAATATATGCTCGGTATAGCTAGGTATTTGCTCGGTACTGCTAGGTACATGCTCGGTACCGCTCAATATATGCTCGGTATAGCTAGGTATTTGCTCGGTACATGCTCGGTACCGCTTAGTATATGCTCGATACAGCTAGGTCGAACCCCGCCAGGGGGCAGCGCCCCCTTGGACCCCCGGCAGTCCGGCATATTGTTCTATTCATCATCTTTAGTAATAGTTGTTAGTGTTAGTCTACTTGTTCATGAGTGCATGCTTTGATTGGAAGACATCGGACTCTATAGGAGAGGAGGAAGGGATGAGAAGATTCCCTTGAAGACCCATTTAGTGATGGGACATTATTGGATTATATATGTTCTTTCTTAATTGTACTTTGGGAGTTTTGATAGACTAATATTTTGTGGTTTTGTACTTTGAGACATGATTTTATTGCATTTATTTTCTTACTTTCCCCTAATTTTAATTGTCATTTAGATGTTTTTATTGTATGATAGAATCTTACTATTTTTCATTTGCTAAAATCCTTAAATTCTCATTTACACAATTCTTCGTCGGTGAGGCTTACGCCTCACACCGCCTCGAGGCTTACGCCTCGCCTCACGGACGAAAAACGCCTCGAGGCTTATTTACGCAATTTTAAACCTTGGGTGTACCGTAGATCATTGCACTCATCCCACAAAAATAATAAGGGGAATCTCTAGTGAATAAGATGCATAAAATCTTATCTCCTAATAATCAAAGCAAGAGCACCTTACCTTAAGCATAGTCCATAAAAATTGCTTATGATAGCACCCAACTCCCTAAACTCGTAAAAAACTCTACTCAATTCCATCGCTCACCAACCATCTTGCTTTCTATGACCCCTCTAACACTCTCACTCCCTCACACTCACCCACACCAAGCTCACCTATGACCCATATTTCTAAACCCACTAGACCACGTTCACATCTTTTTAGGTGAATGTGGCAGCTTCTAGAGTTTGTTTTTAATCTATAACTTTCTTGTATCAAACTTTAGATGAGCACTTTCCTTTCTTTGATTCCTACTGCTAAACTTTTTGTTGAAAGATGAGAACAAGTAAGAATGGATAATTTCAAGTCATTTGAGAATGATTCATCATCTTGGTTGAGTCTAAACATTACTATGATGCACCGACATGGACACTACATGGGACACGATATTTTTTAAAAATATAGGACACGGGTGGGTTGTGGACACGGCATAATAATTTTTTAATATAATATATAGAAATTAAGATGACATTATATTAAAAATGACAAGCAATAATAAATCAATTTCATGATAACTTGTTTAGCTTATAAAATAAAGATGTTTAGTATAAAATGTCTAGTACAACCACAAAAATATAAGCAAAAATTCATTTAGTACAACATGAAGGTCCAACTACTCAATAGAGAGAATGATAGAATTACATTCAGAGATTGATCTTTGGCTTTCAATATCATCATCATTGAATATTATTGTTTCCAACTCTGGTTCATCTAGAGAAAGATTTGCAACCTCTAATAATCACATATCATCAAGGCACTCAAACCCATCTCCAGCAACATCCCACATCATGTTATCACATGTCATATAAAGTGGGTTTTTCCTTGATAAAAGACGAAGATTTGTATGCACATAAACAAAATTCTCAGCTCGTTGTGGAGTTATTTTATTCATCTTCATTGATTGAATAAATGAGTAGTGCTCCAATTTCTCTCACAACAGAAAGAGGATGATACTTGATGTTCTGCTTGTTTTTAAAGTTCGTAAGTTATTTGTATGGAAAGAAACCGAACGGTACCGAGCATGTACCTAGCGGTACCGAGCATGTACTGAGCGGTACCTAGCGGTACCGAGCTTGTACCTAGCAGTACCGAGCATGTACCTAGCGGTACCAACCGATACCTAGCGGTACCAAGCATATACCTAACAATACCTAGCGGTACCGAGCATGTACATTAGCTTTTTTTTGGTAAGTTTCAAAAAACAACAATTAATATTTCAGGCGTCGAGAGTCAGGTGTCGATGGCTCAATGCCATTTATCAGTCACCGAGAGAGGAGATGAAAATATCTTCACTGCAAAAAAGAAATGAAATGAGAGTATTTGATGATTGGGAATTAAGTGCGGACGTTAATTTGGTGTTGTGGATAAGAAATAAGAAATTTAGTTTAAATCCCGCAAAATACAAGAAATTATATTTAAAAAAAATTCAAAAAATCTTTAAGATACGCGTGTCCGCGTCGGACACGCGTGTCCAATTTGCATTTAATATATTTTAATCGGACACGTTTTCGGCGTGTCCGGCACGTGTCGAAGGAGTGTCGTGTCGAACATGGTGTCGGACACTACACGCCTCTTTGATGAGAAGTGTCGGTGCTTCAATGAACAAGGGGTATTCCCCAACACGATCAGGAAAATCAACATCTGCTCTCGAACTTTTCAAAAATAGTTTCCTTAAAGTATATTAGGTTTATTTAAACCAAATTTCCCTTGATATTATCTCAAGATTATTTAAAACTGAGGTTGAGACTTTCCATGGACACAAACCCCCATAGTTAATTAATTGATGGGAAACAATTGGGGCCAACCCAGATAAGTATCCAATCTACCAATGTTAGAGACTTAGAGGACTTTATACCATAATGTCCAGTGAATGAAATTAACAATTATTAGTTGCCTCCTCTCAAAGTATCCCGAACAAATCAATGCAAAAAATGTTTATGTATGCATCTTAGAAATGCATTTAAGATTAGCATTATCTTGTTCACTGGCAGAGCGCTAGTTGTACCAAATTCACTGAATAGTTAAGAAACACACAAAATGAACACTTGCGGTATAGTGGTAATGGACATGACCATTAATTAGTTACAGTTTTCATTTTGATTTTAAAAAACGTGACAAAAGCACATGAGATTTTTTATGTGTGGCTTTAAGTAATGGATTTAATTTTGATTGGTGGACTTACTAAACATAAGGGATAGTTGAAGTTTAAATTAGAATGGATCTAATTACTACCACATATTTCATCCCATGGATCACAAAAAACACATGTTCCCATGATCTTATAGGTTCATTTGGAACCAAGACCAACAACCCAAATCAAATCAGAGAATTAGAAAATATTCATTCAACACATTTGACTGAAAGGAATTACCTCAAGTTATCACAATTGGTTCGCACCTCTTTAGGGGAAGTGAAAATTTGGGTCATTTACTTAGCACTAGACCTCAACAAGCCGATCCTGATTCAATATTTAGGATGAACAAGATTCTATGGTGATGCCTTAGATATGGAACTCCATGGTTCCTAAAATAAATAACAAATGCATGCTCCTTCATTCAACAAAGGAAATTTTGCATGCGATAAATCAAATGTATTACAAATTTTATGATGTGATATACATTTATGATATCAAAATTAAGATCTAGCCACAAAGGAAGTAGAACAATCTATCAAGAAGTATTCCAATCTGCCATAAGACTTTTTGGTGAAAGATGGATTATTATAAATGTAACCAAATGAAATGCAATAAAGATGCAGCCCTCTTTAGAAGATTGATTGAAATGAATATAATAACAAAGAAAGAGATACTATCTACCATCTCAAGGAATGCAATGACAAAGAAAGCTCCAACAAACCTAATGTATTATATTTTCTTTTTGAAACCTTTAAATCTAGTACATAAATGATATGGCTCCAACACTTATATCTTGGTCATCCATATTTTATTATTCTCAAAACTACATTTCCTTTATTATTTAAAAATATTAATGATAAAGAATTTATTATGATACATGTAAATTAAAAAAATACAAGTGTAATAATTTTTCAATGAAAAAATATGAATCTAGTCATTTTTCTCTTATCCATACTAACATATGGGGACCATTCACGCCTGGCATATCTGGGTATCAATGATTAGTGTACTTTATTAATGAATACACTTGTTTGTCATGGAACTTTCTATTAAAAGCTAAAAGTGATGCAAGTATCATCTTCTCCATCTTTTTTAATATGGTAAAAAACAATTCAATATTAAATTTAAAAGTTAGATCCAACAATGCCAAAGACTTTTTTAACCATTCTCTTTCCTTATTTCTAAGGAAAAATAATAATAAACGAGTTTATTGTGTAATGTGTATACACACACCAACAAATGGGGCAATGAACAAAAGAATGGATAGTTACTTGGCAACATAAGAATCTCTTTTAAAATAAATGTTTCAAATAATAATGGAAGGAAGTTGCCTTAACAATCGCCCATATCATAAACTGATTATCTATACCGATCCTTGGTCTAAAGAGTCCTACTCAAGTGCTAGCCAAATTCTTTCCTCAATTCAGCTCAACTAATACTATTCCCAAGATAATTAACAGTGATTTATTTGTCCATTCACACCCTCAAAATAGAGAAAAACTTGATCCAAGGACAATTAAATGTGATTTTGTTGGCTAATCTTCCACTAAAAAGGTACAAATATTATCATTCCCCATGAGAAAAGTATGTCTGCTATTGTCACTCTTTATATATCGGATTTCTACGTTGTTATTATTCACCTTAAGGAAGAAATATAATTCAAAATGAAATTTTCTCCTAAAGTGCCCTTTATTACCCCTCACCCCAACAAACACCTATACTCTCAAACCAACCACTCATACATAGATCAAGCTTATACCAAAATCACTTCGGCTCAACCACAATAGATTTACATAAGGAGAAAGTGATGTAAACAAAGGGGGGGTCAACCCATGTCAAAAATAATTAGATTTTTGGCTTCCCTTGAGTCTACTAGCTCAATCAAAATTGAGCTGAAATTTTAGCTCATTTATAAGCTGGTCTTTAGTTCACTTATTGAACTAAGGGTTAGCTTATTATTAGCTATGATTTTAGCTCATAGTTATCTTTTTATTAAATGTATTTTTATGCTTTTTTATGTTTTTAATGTTTTAAGTTATGATGTCTCTTGGAATTCCAAACCGGCTTTTGGAATTCCAAGATTTGTTTTTCCCATGAGGTGGCTCTTTGGCCTCCACCATGGCCTTTAGTATTTTGTGCTTTTGCCCCTTGGGATTCTGGCCGGCTGCTGGATTTTCGTGCCTGGGCTCCTTTCCGTGACCGTGACTGCTTGGATCCGCCCTTCGGTTCCTTGGCTTGGGCTGTTTTTCTGTAAAAAGCATTTGGGTTTAATGCTTAGGTTCTTGTGATAATTTATGTTATGTGTCTTTTGGTCTTCCATTTTCATACCTATATATATATGGGGGGTATTGTAATGTTTGATGTTAGTGAATGAAATGTGATTTTTGGAAAAGCTTTAACATGCGGGTTTAATTGCTTGGAAATCCTGCGGGCTCTTTCCACCCTTCTTCTTGGCTTCTAACCTCTTTCATCTTCGCAAGTGCCACTCCACCTGTATCCCTCTTCTCTAAGTGAAGCAACTTTAGGGTGTCGTCTTTTATTTTAAGTCGAGTTTGTAAGTTTTTATTTCTAAGTTTATTGTTAATTTGAAATGTAAGAGTTTGCTCTCTTTTCTCCTCTCATCTTATTTTAGTTCGTCAAGTCGTCGTTTTTGTGTCGTCGGGTGTGTATCTCTTTTGTGCGGGCGAGGGGTATAGGCTCCCTAAATTTCTTGCCCCCACCAGAAAGGCATGTCAATTGGCATAAGTTTAATCAACCAAATCAGTTCATGGCACTAAGCATGCTAAGAGAACCATGAGCCTGCTAACAAAAGAACTTTAAATGAACATCCCTCAGGCTTATTCTTACTCTACAAAAACTTTTCATATCGTTATCAATCCTTATTAGAATCTATATTATTTCTATTCTTAAAATTATTTGGAGGCTTAAAATAATGAGAATTAGAATAGTACTATGAGAGAATAGATAAAAATCTTTTTTAAAAATAAAATATGAAAATTGTTGACATTACTAAAAGAAAATAACTAAGTGTGTGTAGATGTTTCTTTACTCATGATGGTTTATTAGAAAGATATAAAATCAAACTAGTGGCAAAAGACAATGCTCAAACATATGGGATTGATTATCTTAAAAATTTCTCTCCTACGCTAAAATGAAAATAGTTTGAGTTCTTTTATCATTAGCAGCTAACAAAGTTTGGAAATACAATAATTTGACACGAAAAATGCTTTCTTATATAGTGATCTAGAGGAGGCATATATGAAGGTCCCATCAGAGTTTGGCACAAACACAGAACAAAAGATAGGTAAACTAAAGAGGGCACTATATTGATTGAAACAAACTCAAAGAGCATATGGTTCGCGAGGATCACCAAGATAATGCTCAAGAATGAGATACAAAAAATCACATCTTAGGGCTCTTCATTTTATTATATAATATCTGAAAGGAACTTAGGTAAAAAAAGTTTATTCAAAATGAGGGAGGATCTAACACTTAATCATAACACAAATGTTGCTTATATAGGATCTATAGCTGATACGAGGTTAACTTCAGGATATTGTACATTATTAGGAGACAACCTCATAACTTGGAGAAATCAAAATAAAATATGGTAGCAAAATATGATGCAAAAGCCCAATTTAAATATATGGCACTATAAATCTACAAACTATAATGGCTGAAATTATTTTGAAAGATTTAAAAGTTTAAAGTAAATATCTTATGAAACTCTATTGGGACAGCAAGTCAGCAATCAATATTGCTCAAAATCTCATGCAAAATGGTTGAATAAAACATACTGAAGTGGATAAGCATTTTATAAAAAAGAAGCTAATTAGTAGTCTAACTTACACTCCATTTGCATCACAAATGGCCAGCTTGCAAATATTCTCCTAAAGGATTATCAAGAGCAATATTTCAAAAATTGACTTACAAGCTATGAATGGACAACACTCACTCATTCACTTAAAGGGGAGTGTGGAAAAATCAATCTCCATGAATTTTGACTTTATTAATTCATCCTCCATCAATATTCTATCAAGTTCAACAATCATCCACCTTTATTCACTTCATGCCAACTCAATGAATCATGGGATATTTACTGTCACCTTATTAATCCGTGGACCACTATATTTATTATAAATTATATCATTATTCCAACTCATCAATTCATTGATTATTATAATTATTCTTTTCTGATTTGAATGTTCATATTAAAAACTCTCCTAGGATTTTATAAACACTTCACAAGTAGAGGAATAATAAAAAACCAATTCTCCCTAATCCTTTTCAATATTTATTTTAAGTTCTTAATGTCAATCCTGGATGAAAGCATTAAGGATTCCACATATTCGGTTTAATATCTAAGAAGCTAAAATTTTCAGCTTATTTATAATATCATGATTATTCATCTTTATCATCATTAACTGGGTCAGCGTTCTGAATCCTCGTCATCCAATCATTCCTTCCTGCGTGCTACACTAGTTATGAACTGCAGTTTAGACAAAAAAAAATTGCACAATTTATCCAAAACTTGATTTCACAAAAAATGATATTTGCCAAATTGAAAGTGCAAAAATACTTCTAAAAAATAGAGTTAACACCTCATGAAAAGCCCAAAAACAAGTGACTGCAAGAGGATTTATAAAACTCTAAATAGTTGGCAGAGAGTTTTTAGAATTGGTAAAAGAGTAAGAAAGATGATTACGCAAAAGAATCTGCTATAAATTATAGCACATGTCACGTGCAACGAGGAGAGAATATTAGACCACACAAAAACAAAAAGGATTAAATAAAATAGTGATACTTACACTTTAAGTCTCATGCCCAGATCCTGCAAATAAGTGCAATATGATTTCCGAAAATATGACTCTTTCTTCAGATCAATGCCATCTCTTCTTGATGGAGAGTTTTCTTCAATTTCCTTCCTTGAAAAATACCATCTGGCCGAATAATCATGAGGTTCTTCCTGAGAATTATTTTCTTGCTCGTTTTTTAACATTCCATGGTGTGAAGAATCTCCCTGTACAAATCCAGCCATTTAAATTTGATGTTTCAAGCTAGTTACCGCAACCACCACTCAAGTCAAACTTTTCCTACATGTACCAATGAGAATTAAGTCAGCGGTTAAAAACAAAAAGTTCTGCATTCAAAAACAAGTAAATAATAATTAACTTCAGAAGACACTTAAAATTGGCAATGCTTCATTCCCACAATTAATAGATTAATAAAAATAACGACTTACAATTAGCAGTTTGAATAATATTATCTTAAAGCTGAACAAATGATTAGATTTCTTGTAAGCATGTTCTTATTAGAAATTAAAATTTTGGAACAAAGCAAAGGCTCAAGAAAAAGGGGAATTATATATATAACACTCACAACGAAAGGATTTACATATTTAACGCCTACACAACACCATTTACATGATATAACACTACATTAACTCCTGTTAATAGCCTTGACGAAGCCCTCAACGATGAAAATTAAGTCATGATAGGTCAGGATAAGCAGAGAGGAAAAACTTCATCTTCGAGACTTGGACATCGGACATTTTCGCAACAAACCCGCCTCCACTAAGCACAACGTAGAACCCAACTAAACCTCATCTTTGTCGAGCCAACCTAGTGTACTGCCCGACACCGACCACTACACCTCCCATGATCACTACCTCATCTTATCCACCCTAGGCAAGTCAACCCACCCACATCTTAGCCTGTCATTGGCTCCAATCCATCGTTATTAGAAATGATCTTTCTTTATTAGATTTAAATGATAATCTGATTTTTAACATGACACAATGGCGAAAAAGGATACATGTAGCCGACCCCACGTAGTGGGACAAAGGCTTGATATTATTGTTGTTGTTGTTGTATAGTTTTGAGTGCTATGTATGTAAATCCCACCAAAAAATAGTACTACTATTTTTACGACTACAATTATTATTACTATGTGGGCTCCGAAAATTCGGCCCCGGCCTCCGCTCGCTTTTCTTATTTGGCGAGGGAGTTTTAACGAACTAAGTTCCGGGGTAAATTTTGGAAGGCAGATGGGTTTGTAGATAAGACACTACCCAGAGATTTCGCCCTCATTTTGCGAGGACTTTATGATCTGAGTTCTGGTTTCCTATAGGCGCAAGCCCCTATAGTTAATTACCCCTCCCGATCACGAGAGAGAACTTTCGATTAAGGCTAGTCGTCGATCAGATACGTAGAGAATACGTGTTATCTGGCATATAGTAGCAGCAATGGTTTTGGATATTTGAGATTGGAGAACTAGATTTGGAAGTTTGGGAATTTGGAAAAATTTTATATTTAAAACTGAAAATTGCACCATCTTATACTTAAAGCGGATGGTGGGGGAATGGATGATGGACCCGATCAAGATCCCATGGTTCCGTCGTCCCGGGCCATCGTGGTCCCTGGTCTACTTAGTCAGAGGAGGTAGTCGACCCAACCTGACAGAAGGATCCTTGTTGACAGCCATGGGTTGCTTCGTCCAAGGGGACCTTATAGACTGGGGTTGAATGTTTGTCTAAGGGGACAAATTTGAATCCACCTTAGCTTACAGAGGGCTTTGTGCCCTATCAATCATATCCTATTGATTCATATCTCAAGGATTTAACGCCATTAAGGAGCGTATTGGCTCTGGCCATAACCGCTATCTGTGGTGCCATTTGGTGGCAAAACCACTTGGTTCAGAGGGCCCCGGGTAATAACCGTTTACCTGCAGTGCCATTTGGCGGCGAAACTGCCGGTTAGAGGACACGTACCACGCTCTTACTGGTAAGAGATTGTTTGAGAATGGATCCTAGTGATATTTTCGACTAGGCATTTCGCTCTTTGTGAGCTGAAGTAATATTTCATATTTGTCCGCCTCGACAAACTTTTGCGGAGGGCGGATGATTTTTGCTTTAAGTGCGTTGATGGATTTATTTCATTTTTAAATATATTTTTGGGATTTTTTGGATTTTGAGATCTTTTGGATTTTTGAGATTTTTATGGAGTTTTTGGGTTTTTTGGGGATTTTTGGATTTTTTGTGGATATTTGGGAAACGATTGAAAGTATTTGGGAACCCCTCCGGTTGAGATCTGCATTCAACACGGCCATCATCGGGGTGTTTGGGGGTCATTTCTTTTTATGGATTGAACCTTGTCAACTCTGTCGGGCTGTCGACAGAGGATCGGGTTTCGTAGGCTTCGTGCCTTTATTAGTGAATTCATATTGTTGTAGGCCTAATATGAATGTTTTAAAGCAAATATACTGGTCGCCATAACTTTATATTTGCTTAGTGGTTCGAACCCTGTCGACTTCTATTGGCCCGTATAGAAGGATCAATTTCGAACCTGAATTCACTTGTCAACCCGCGCAGCATCCCTAGACGTCACGTGTGTACCAATAACACGCTCGCCGGGGCCCATGTGGGTTTTATAATTATTTTTACCCCTTTTAGTGTACCTATGTGTATACAATTTATAGTGCACGTGTAGGGGTATTTTGAAATAATTGTAGACGCCTTCTGTCTGCTTGTACGAATGTTGCAGATCCGGTGGCGTGGCTTAGCAGCTTCTGAATAGAATTGTTCGCTGCTTCGTACAGGTAGACTGTCGTGCACTATTTGTTGATTTTTGTAGACGGGTCATAGTGCACTAACTAATCTCCTGCCTTGGATTGTAGAAGCTTGTAGGATTTCATATTCTTTATGCTTTTTGTTGTGGACTTGGTCTTTACAAACACCCACTACTGCCGGAGGTAGATATATTCATCTTTAGACTGAAGTTGACTACAGGATACTGCATTTACTGTAGTTTTTATACATCTACACAGGGGTGGCATGTGACATGCATATCTGTTTTTGTAGAGGGTTTGTATGGATTGCAGATCTTCTGTCCTTGCTTGTCGATATTCAATATATTTTTCTTAATGCTAAATGATGGTTGACTACAAAAGCATTGCAATATCCACTGGCTCTTGTTATATAGTTTGTAGGTGCTAGCACTTATTGTAGTATCATCCATCTTTGCTTATAATTGATCAACATATTTGCTCGATATTGGACAGTGATTGATTGTAAAGGTGTTGTGACATTCGTCGCCTTCACTTGAGTTGCATTGCTTGCATGAAATCACTCGCTTGAAGGGTTTGCATCATTGTTTTGCAAACAATTTGTATGCATGATTTTGCTTTTATCACAAATCCTTGTGCACTTGCTTGCATGGTTGGTATTTGTTTGCAATTATTCACCCTTATCTTTATGTGATTTGCAATGTTTGTTTGCTTTAACTTGCCATATGATATTGAAGATTTATTCAACAAGGCCCCAATGTTTGTTTAATGACATTCATTTGAGTAATCATCATTTGATTTTATCACTTTTGCTTTGATTGCATATCATATTGAAGTTCAGTTCATTGTAGTCCAAGTCATGTTTGAAGTTCAATGTCAAAAGTCCTCTGTAGTCTTGTTCAAGTCCAAGTTCTTTGTTCAACTCAAGTAAGTTCAAATAGTCCCCTGCAATTCACTTGAGTTCAAGCCTTGTTGGCTTAATGTTCAAATCAAGTTCTTGTTTGATTTCAAATGATTGAATCCAAGTTCATGTTCAACTTTGTTCAAGCGTAGTCCTTGTTGTCTTGTAGAGTCCAAGTCCGATTTCAAATAATAAGCTCAAGTTTCATATCCATAAGTTTGAGTTCATTTTGTTCGTGCTTGAGTTCCTTTGCTTAGTCATTTGAGTTCAAGATTGTGTTCAAAACACAAGTTCAAGGTTACAAGTTTCACCATTTGATTTGAATTTAAGCTCATTTTGATTAAGTTTCTTGTAGTTCATGTCACATTTGAGTTCGAATGAGTCCAGGTACAAGCCATTCGTCGTTCTTGCATGTCATTCGAGTGCAATCAAGTCCAAGTCCCAAATGGTTCTTTTGAGTTCAAACAGGTCCATGAAGAGTAATGTTTCACCCGGAATTTCGGCAGCCTTCCGGCGTCTCCCCCGTTTAGGGGAAAACTACGGAAAACTGGGCCTTTCCCACCACGCTAAGAAAAGCGTGTATGGTAGGTGTCCTCTTTCGAGGACACCGCGGCCGTGTATTTTTTGATCCCCCACCACGCTAAGAAAAGCGTGTATGGGTATTTTTGAAAATATTTTGCAAGAAAATAATTTTTTTTAAAGTATTTTGCAAGAACAGCAGTTATTTCCCCGCAAACGGGTACTTATGGGTATCCCCGCTTCATCGCGCGCATCACACCGGGATCCCTTCCCACCACGCTAAGAAAAGCGTGTATAGGCGGGGTTTCCAAGGCGATACGAACTTCGAAGAAGGAATTATGTGATTACCCGCTTCGTCGCAAGCGTCGGGACGCACTCCCTCCCACCACGCTAAGAAAAGCATGTATAGGTGGTCGTTTTGTCTCGACGTATGCGTTGAAACGGGTTCTCGGAGTTTTAGGATTTAGGAGTTATACCTTGGCGGTCGTCGGCGCGGATCAGGGGAAAAAAGCATCATTCATTCATTTTTTTTTAATTTAAATTAATTTTAATTAATCATAATTAAAAAAAAGTTAATTTAAAATTAACTTAATTAATTATCATTAATACTGATTAATTAAAATTAAAGTAATTAATTATAATTTAATTTAATTAACTATAATTAAATTTAATTAATTATACTTAATTAAAATCATTATTAATTAATTATAAATAAAAATAACAATTAAATTATAATTAATTTAATCAATTATAATTAATTATTATTAATCATAATTAATTAATAATTAACATAATTAATTATAATTAAATCTAATTTAATTATACTTAATTATATTAAATAATAATTATAATAAATATATATAAAAATATAACCTCTCCCTCTCCCTCTTTCGGTTTAACGGGGTCAAGCCGAAGAAGCGCGTGAAAGGGAGAAAATTACCTTCACACAGTGAGCTCCCGTCGTCTCTCCCGATCAAAATGTTGTAACCTCCGATCCCTACAAGAAGGGAGTCGTGGAATGGAGGCTAGGGCAAGGCGTCGATCACAGGTAAGAGAGGAGATCGGGTAGAGAAGAAATGGAGGAGGGGAGTTCGGCTTTGAGAAGAGGTAAGGAGGCCTCTTGTCTCTCGGTTTCTCTCTCTCTCTCTCTCTCTCTCTCTCTCTCTCTCTCTCTCTCTCTCTCTCTCTCTCTCTCTCTCTCTCTCTCTCTCTCTCTCTCTGCTTGTGCGGGTCGGCCGAGAGGTCGGAGGTGGAGGATGCTTTGATCGGAGGAGGGAGGAGGGAGATCGGGAAGCAGTCGAGAGAGCGGGTCGTGTGTGGAAGGAGCAGTGGTTTCACGTGGAGGAGAGGAGGCGTCGGAAGGAGTTCGGGAAGCAGAGAGTGGGATCGGGAGTGAGACGAGTGGAGGAAGCAGCGAATGAAAGAGGCGAGTGAGAAGCAGAGATCGTGAGCAGAAGAAGAGCCTTGGGTCGGTATTTAAAGAGGCGAACGGGGCTCGATCGAGGAGAAGATCGCAGATTTTGCGCAAGATTTCCGGAACGGCGCCGACTGCACACCGATTCAGCGGGATTTCGGGGATGCCTTCGACAAATACGAGGTTTACGGGATTTCTGGCGAGATTTGCGGCAGAATTTGGGGATCTATCGGGCACAAGGTATGTACACGGGATTTTCTTTTTCTTCTATTTCCTTTGGATATAACATACAGATCAACATACTACCCATAGTATTATAACTATTACTATTGCTATTAATAATATTATTACTACTCTCACCACTATTACGATTACTAATACTGACTAGCATTGCAGCTAATATTATTACTAATACTACAATTGTCTATTGATACTAATATTACAACTAATACAAATCTTATACATATTATTATTATTATTATTATTTTTACAACTCAAATTACGAATACTACTGTTACTATTACTATTAATAATATTACTACTACTATTTACTATTATTGTTATTGTTTTTTTTTTACTATTATTGTTTTTGTTACTATTAATATTACGACTATTATTACTATTACTATTAATATTACTTTCATTATCACTTTTGCTATATTATTACAAGTATTATGACCATTACTGCTACTAATATTCATACTACAACAATTATTATTATTATTATTACTATTAGGGGTGTCAATAGTTGACCCGACCCAAAAACCCGTTAGGAAACGGGTCGGGTTCGACTTTAAAATCCTAACCCAATGGAAAATTCGGGTCAAGTTCGTGTCAACTCAAAGACCCGACATCGACCCGGAACCAACCCGACATCACCCCGCGTGCACTCGACCCTACTTCGCCCCTATCGTCTGGCACCTGCAGTGCCTAGCCCGCGCGAGTTCGGACTTAAGCATCAGACCAGATTATCGCTCCCGCGTCCGCCGGCCACTAGCAAGCCCTAAGTTTGCACGCGCTAGACCCTGCTTCGCCCACGTCGCCTTACACTTGCGGACCTGCGATGCCTAGTCCGCCGGCCGGCAGCAAGCCTTAACCGGAAACCACGCACAGCGGCACACCACGGCACCGCCAGCGATTTTTGCCCGGCCCTGAGTCAACGTGTCGGTTTGGGTTAACTCAGGCTTTGGCGGGTCGGATCCGAGTTGTAAAATCTGACCCATTTGCAAAAAATGGGTTTGATTCAAGTCGTGTCGAACAGCAACAAGTCACTGTCAGATTTGACCCGAACTCGATCTGCAACCCGTTTTTGACACCCCTAATTACTATTACTATTATTATTATTATTGATATGATTTTATTTATTGTTATTTAATTCTTGTAAATCTTGATAACTAACCCAACTATTTTTAATTAATGGAAACTTGTATGTTAGGATTTTAAATAGTGTTTCCTCCTTGTGTGGCCTTAGTGAAGCCTTAGTTATGAATTCTATAATTACCCATGAAATCTTATAGTTGTTTATAAGTTCTAAAATAATCCAATTAGATGCTCTCTCTCTCTCTCTTTTCCCTCTTTCTATTTATCTTTCTTTTTCCCTTTTCCATCTTACATTCTAGAACAGAGGACTCCACAAGCACGGGCACGTCTGCTTTATCTATTCCATCTGCTTCAACCAAAAGTTGTTGTTGTAGTATATAATCCACAAAGCTAAATGATCCACTGTTGTTCTGAAAAGCAAGTATGGAATACATGTTAGAACATAATTTGATTTCTATAAAAAAGGTTAAACCAAAAGGCACAGACAATTAAGAGCAACATTCAAGAACTAAAATCATGGGAGAACAAAACTAATAAGGTAGATAAACTGTGATTTTAGAAAGGGTTTCTATCAAGAAGGTAAAAAATGTAATATTCACCAATCACTTCTTACTCTTACAATTGGCATCAACGCACAAAAATTGAAATCCTAATGGTGTTGGCAAAATTGGAAATAGTCAAGTTCACTGGGCAAAATGGCTTCAATCTTTGCAGACTGAAAATGAAATAGCTACTTGTTCACCAAAGTATTGATGCGGCATGGCTAGCTTTGTCAGATGAGGCATTGCAATGAGTTGATGCAAAGAGCAATCTTGCTAATAGACCCCACGATGCTATTCTACTCAATCTTGGACATGTTGCAAGATGTTGCAAAAGCACAATCATCCATTGGAGTTTTTGAGAAACTTTAGTCTCTATGCTTAAAGAGATCTCTTGCAAATCGGTTGCATCTCAAGAAGAGGTTGCACACCTTGCTTATGGATCTTACGAATGATTCCAGATCACTAAAAAAATATTTGGAGGACGTCAACAAATTCATGATATATCTTAAAAGTGTTAAATCCAAAATCAAGGATGAGAATCTAACCATAATGCCTTTGAGATCTTTGCCAAACAAGGTATGAATATTTTATAAATACTACATTATATAAGAAAACCACTCTTTCTATGGCATAAGCTAGATTAGCCTTCAATTCCAAGGAATTGCAATTGGAGGGAAAAAAAAGAAAGAATATATTGCTCATGTCCAAATAGTTTATGGAAGAAAGGACAAATTTGATTTCAGCAACAAGTACCAATCAAAATTCAAATCCAAGTAAAAAAAAAATGCTTCATTTACCACAATTAAGGCCACCTCAAGAAGTCTAAGAAAACAAAAAAAAGATGAAGACATGAAAATAGACAGGAATACGATCAAACTGCGGTTCAAGATTAGGAAATTAAAATGTAATTAGTATTAATTAATTAGTAAATTATGATTAAATAAAATAATATAGATAATAGTATTTAATTAAATGGCATACCCTCCTTTGTCATGCTCTCGCATATTAATGCACTTCTCAATCACATCTTCAATCCTGCAATATTTAAAAATAATAATAAAATTATTTAAATTATAAAATATCATTTATTTTTGCAAGAAAGCATCAACAACAACAACAACATCAAGCCTTTATCCCACTACGTGGGGTCGGCTACATGAATCATTTTTCTCCATTGTGTCCTATTAGAAGTCAAACTCTCGTTTAAATCTAATAAAGAAAGGTCATTCCTAATATTTTCTAACCAAGTCTTTTTAGGTCTACCCCTACCTTTCTTAACATAAGTCAAATCTAATACCTCTACTCTCCTAACCGGGTCATCGCAAGGCCGCCGTTTTATGTGACCAAACCATCTAAGGCGACTCTCTCTAATCTTATCTTCTATTGCAGCTACTCCAACCTTTTCACCTATATGCTCATTTCGTATCTTATCTCTAAGGGTAAAGCCACTCATCCACCTGAGCATCCTCATCTCTGCCACACTTAACTTAGTATTATGCTTCTCTTTTAATGGCCAACATTCGGCACCATAAAGCATTGCAGACCTCACTACCAACTTATAGAAAGCATGAAAAAAGAAAAATGATTAGGGTTCAATTCACCTCCGGCGACCGGAGAAGGAGCTGAGCCTGCCAGAAGGGGAGAACATGATGAGCGTGATATCTATATCGCAAAGAACAGTGAGCTCATAAGCTTTCTTGATGAGGCCATTGAGTCGCTTCGAAAACGTCACTTGTCTATTTGTATTGTTCTCAATTTTCTTTATTTCCAACTTCACCCTACCCATTTATGTCTTTTTATAAAAAAAGAAAATCACGTTTGGATAATAAATATCGCTTTTATGAGAAGAGCTGTCAAGATTAGAAATATTTCTATAAAAAAAAAGAGAAAATATAAAAGATTAAAGAGAAGGTAAGAAAGTATCATAGGGTAAAATTAGTGGGAAAGAAGCTTTGAAATTTATAGGGGAGAGAGCTCGAAAATGAAAGAGATGAAGTTGGCGCAATGTAGGGAAGATTTAGAGGCAATGGCCAAAATAAGCCCACGCTGCATTTTTTTTTCAACAGCTAAATCAAAAAATCATTAACAGTTTTATTTTTTATGGCTGAGAACTGCTCTTTTTGTTGGCCTGTTAAAGCCCGGCCAAATTTCAACCAATTCTCAACAACTACGTCAGGAACGGTGAACGCAATATACTCTCATTTTTTGGAATTTTTATTCCGTCAGGTTACCAGATGTAGCTCTACGTCAGGTAGCCTATAATATGTCGCCACGTGCTCTTACTCTTTATCGCGCGGCCCGACGACCCGACCCGGAACGGACCCGGGAGTTTGCGTAGCTCGGTATTGCTAGGTATTTGTCGATTTTGCTCGACAAAAATGAAAAATACTATTCTGTGAAGACCAATACCGAGCAATACCGAGTTCTTTTAGGTATTACTTGGTATTGCTTGATATTGGTCTTCACATAGCGGTACTTATCGTTTTCGCCAAGCAATACTGAGTAATACCTAGCAATACCGAGCAAATACCGAGCAATACACGAACATAGTAATCCCGGATTCGGTCCGAGTCGGGTCATCGGGCCGCGCGGTAAAGAGTAAGATCACATGGAGACATATTATAGGCTACCCGACATAATCTATATCAGGTAATCTGACGGAATAAAAATTCCAAAAATTGAGAGTACATTGCATGCACCGTTCCTGACGTAGTTGCTGAGAATTGGTTGAAATTGGGCCGGGCTTTAACAGGCCAACAAAAAGAGCAGTTCTCAGCTATAAAAAATGGAACTGTTAATGATTTTTTTATTTAGCTGTTGGAAAACAAAAAAACAAAAACAAAATGCAGCGTGGGGTTATTTTGGCCATTGCCTCTAAACCTCCCATATATGGCGCCAACTTCATCTCTGTCATTTTTTGAGCTCTCTCCTATAAATTCCAAAGCTTATTTCCCACTAATTTATCCCTATTACACTTTCTTACATTCTCTTCAATCTTTTATATTTTCTCTTTTCTTTTGATAGAAATATTTCTAAACTTGGCAGCTCTTCTCATAAAATCATATTTATTATCCAAACGTGATTTTCTTTTTTTTTTATAGAAAGACATATATAAATGGGTAAGGTGAAGTTGGAAATAACGAAAATTGAGAACAATACAAATAGGCAAGTGACGTTTTCGAAACGACGCAATGGCCTCATAAAGAAGGCTTATAAGCTCTCTGTTCTTTGCGATATAGATATCGCGCTCATCATGTTCTCCCCTTCTGGAAGGCTCGGCGATCGCCGGAGGTAAATAGAACCCAACTCTTTTTTTTTCATGCTTTCTTGTAAAAATAAATGATATTTTATGATTTAAATAATTTTATTTTATTTTAAATATTGCAGGATTGAAGATGTGATTGAGAAGTGCATTAATATGTGAGAGCATGACAAAGGAGGATATATCATTTAATTAAATACTATTATCTATATTATTTTATTTAATCATAAATACTAATTACATTTTAATTTCCTAATCTTGAAGCAGGGCTAAGATAAACAAGCTGGACAAAGATGTAAGTTGGCATCAATTTTAATTTTTTTCTTTAATCATTTTGATTACTTTATCAACAAATTAGGAGCTAAATTTGTGTTTTTCTTTTAATTATTTTTTATGGATAATTACATTATTTGATGAGAACTCTTAGCACGCTCAAATATGAGAATGACATTGCTGCCCATCAAGCCAAGTAAGTTTTATTTAATTATTTATTTTTATAATTCTATCATATTAACTATTTATTTATTTTTTTTCATTTTACTTCATATCTACTGCCTAATACTGTCCGGAGATGCTGAGATCAAACTCCAAAGTAGAGGTACGCAATGTTTAAAATTGCGTATTCGGGTATTGAGGCGTTTTTCATTCGTGAGGCGAGGCGTAAGCCTCAAGGCGTTTTGAGGCGTAAGCCTCAAAATCAAAAGATTGCGTAAACATAAAATGTTAATTTTTTATATACTAATGAGTGAATAGTATACAACAACAACAACATCAAGCCTTTATCCCACTACGTGGGGTCGGCTACATGAATCCTTTTTCTCCATTGTGTCTTATTAAAAGTCAAATTCTCGTTTAAATCTAATAAAGAAAGGTCATTCCTAATATTTTCTAACCAAGTCTTTTTAGGTCTACCCCTACCTTTTTTAACATAAGTCAAATCTAATACCTCTACTCTCCTAACCGGGTCATCGCAAGGCCGCCGTTTTATGTGACCAAACCATCTAAGGCGACTTTCTCTAATCTTATCTTCTACTGGAGCTACTCCAACCTTTTCACGTATATGCTCATTTCGTATCCTATCTCTAAGGGTAAAGCCACTCATCCACCTGAGCATCCTCATCTCTGCCACACTTAACTTAGTATTATGCTTCTCTTTTAAAGGCCAACATTTGGCACCATAAAGCATTGCAGGCCTCACTACCATCTTATAGAATTTTCCCTTAAGTTTGAGGGGTACATTTCTATCACATAACAAGCCCGATGCATTCCTCCACTTCAACCATCCAACTTGAATTCTGCTGATAATATCCCCATCTATTTCACCATCACTCTGAACAATAGATCCAAGATATCTAAAACGTGTACTCTTATTAATGACTTGATCGCCCAAAGTCACAATCCCCTCACTAGGTCTATTACTACTAAAACTACACTCCATATATTCCGTTTTAGATCTACTTAAGCGAAAACCTTTAGACTCTAAGGTTGACCTCCATAATTCAAGTTTACCTTCAACTCCCTCTCTAGTCTTATCAACAAGAAGAATATCATCAGCAAAAAGCATACACCAAGGTACATCCTCTTGCAAATGTCTAGTGAGAACATCCATGACTAAAGCAAAAAGATATGGGCTTAAGGCTGATCCTTGATGTAACCCAACCGAAATAGGGAAATACTTGGTCAATCCACCTTGTGTTTGAACACAAGTAATAGCTCCTGCATACATATCTTTAATGATTTGAATATAAGCATTATTGACTCCTTTTTTTTCAAGAACTCTCCATAGCACTTCTCTTGGAACTTTATCATATGCTTTTCTAAATCAATAAATATCATATGTAATCCTCCTTATTTTCTCTATATTTCTCCATCAAACCTCTTAATAAATGTATGGCTTCCATAGTCGACCTACCCGGCATGAATCCAAATTGATTTTGAGAAACATTAGTATCACGCCGCAACCTACGCTCCATAACTCGCTCCCATAGTTTTAAATTATGACACATTAACTTAATACCTCTATAATTCGCACAATTACTTAATGAGTGAATAGTATAAAACACAAAAAAAAAGATATGAAGTGAAATCAAAATATCTCAATAATAAGACAACATGAAATATAGTTCAACTCAAAATTCTATCTTTCCCAAATCCCAGTATTCTTTTCATTAACATATATTTCCAATTTTCAAAAATAAATAGCATAGACATATCACATAAGAACTCATAAGTCATCAGCACTGTCATCATTAAGGGGTTCTTCATTTAAATCATCATTATGGTGAACTGCTTTCTCCCTTTCCTCCTCTCCTATAGAGTCCAATGTCGGGCATTTACTTCAAGATTTATGTATGTTTTAATATGTATAGCATGAGGCGTAAGCCTCATGCCAGTGAGGCGAAGCGAGCCTCAACCAAGTTGAGGCGCAAGCCTCATTAAAAAAATTCAACGCGTAAGCATTGAGGCGTTTTTTACTGGAATTGCGCAAAGGCGGGCCTCAAGGCGAGCCTCATATTGTGCAATTTTAAACCATGATTAGAAGTCAAACTCTCGTTTAAATCTAATAAAGAAAGGTCATTCCTAATATTTTCTAACCAAGTCTTTTTAGGTCTACCCCTACCTTTCTTAACATAAGTCAAATCTAATACCTCTACTCTCCTAACCGGGTCATCGGAAGGCCGCCGTTTTATGTGACCAAACCATCTAAGGCGACTCTCTCTAATCTTATCTTCTATTGCAGCTACTCCAACCTTTTCACGTATATGCTCATTTCATATCTTATCTCTAAGGGTAAAGCCACTCATCCACCTGAGCATCCTCATCTCTGCCACACTTAACTTAGTATTATGCTTCTCTTTTAATGGTCAACATTTGGCACCATAAAGCATTGCAGGCCTCACAACCAACTTATAGAAAGCATGAAAAAAGAAAAATGATTAGGGTTCAATTCACCTCCGGCGACCGGAGAAGGAGCTGAGCCTGCCAGAAGGGGAGAACATGATGAGCGCGATATCTATATCGCAAAGAACAGAGAGCTCATAAGCTTTCTTGATGAGGCCATTGAGTCGCTTCGAAAACGTCACTTGCCTATTTGTATTGTTCTCAATTTTCTTTATTTCCAACTTCACCCTACCCATTTATGTCTTTTTATAAAAAAAGAAAATCACGTTTGGATAATAAATATCGCTTTTATGAGAAGAGCTGCCAAGATTAGAAATATTTCTATCAAAAGAAAAGAGAAAATATAAAAGATTAAAGAGAATGTAAGAAAGTGTGATAGGGTAAAATTAGTGGGAAAGAAGCTTTGAAATTTATAGGGGAGAGAGCTCGAAAATGAAAGAGATGAAGTTGGCGCAATGTAGGGAAGATTTAGAGACAATGGCCAAAATAAGCCCACGCTGCATTTTTTTTTTCAACAGCTAAATCAAAAAATCATTAACAATTCCATTTTTTATGGCTAAGAACTGCTCTTTTTGTTGGCCTGTTAAAGCCCGGCAAAATTTCAACCAATTCTCAGCAACTACGTCAGGAACCGTGCACGCAATATACTCTCATTTTTTGGAATTTTTATTCCGTCGGGTTACCAGATGTAGCTCTACGTCAGGTAGCCTATAATATGTCGCCACGTGCTCTTACTCTTTATCGTGCGGCCCGACGACCCGACCCGGAACGGACCCGGGAGTTTGCGTAGCTCGGTATTGCTAGGTATTTGTCGATTTTGCTCGACAAAAATGAAAAATACTATTCTGTGAAGACCAATACCGAGCAATACCAAGTTCTTTTAGGTATTACTTGGTATTGCTTGATATTGGTCTTCACATAGCGGTACTTCTCGTTATCGCCAAGTAATACTGAGTAATACCTAGCAATACCGAGCAAATACCGAGCATTACACGAACATAGTAATCCCGGATTCGGTCCGAGTCGGGTCGTCGGGCCACGTGATAAAGAGTAAGATCACATGGAGACATATTATAGGCTACCCAACGTAATCTATATCAGGTAACCTGCCGGAATAAAAATTCCAAAAATTGAGAGTACATTGCATGCACCGTTCATGACGTAGTTGCTGAGAATTGGTTGAAATTGGGCCGGGCTTTAACAGACCAACAAAAAGAGCAGTTCTCAGCTATAAAAAATGTAACTGTTAATGATTTTTTGATTTAGCTGTTGCCAAAGTGATTTTCAAGTATTTCCTATCAAATTGGTATCAGAGCAAGTCTTGGGACAAATCGTGGGCTGTTTTGATCAATTTCAGCGGCTGAAATTGTACCGGAAAACGAGAAAAATGCTGAAATTTTTTCCAAATCTTGAGATCTTCTCCTAAATTGCAAGCCGTAGGAGATGGCGGCTGAGAAAGTGGATGATTTGGAGGAGATGATTGAAGGAGAGATAAATCAAATCAAGAAAACCGTAGAAGAAAGAATGACCTCCATGGAAGGACAAGTGGCCGATCTACGGGATATGATGAAAAAGATGTTGGAGTTTCAAAATCTCCTCCCCGGTCGGTTTGGAAACGCTCTAACAAACTGTCCTTGAATTCTCCCCAGCTCCTGATAGGTCTCCTCTGATCTCTCCACTGGTACCAAGAGAGTGCCTTCCCTTCCAGACACAAACCCGCTGCCGACAACTTCTCCTCCTCTGTCAATCCGTTAACAGCAAAGTACCTCTCCACTTTGTAGATCCACCCATAGGCATCCTCCCCTTCAAAAATTGGCATTTTCAATTTTCTCACCTTCCGATCCCCGCCATTCCCCCTTAATCCTCCATAGTTTCCCCTCTCCCATGCGCCTGTACCCCCCCACGTATCCCGATCTTCCCTTGCTCTGCCCTGTCCCAATCCCTCTTCAAAATCTCCTCTCCGATCTTCAAAAATTGCTTCCCGGCGCCCCTGAAATCCCCCCCGATGTTCCCAACCAGCCCCTCTGGGTTCCCCACCTCCATAGCCTTGTCTTTCCACATACCGTCCCCCTCTCTCCTCTCTCTGGAAAGGCTCCAGATGATGTCTTCCCCTACTCCCTTCCACGATTTCCACTTCCTCTTCCTCCCGATGGATTTCAGAGTTGGTGTTCTTCGCTGCGGGCCCTTTTGCATCAGATGCCGCCGATTGGGTTTGAAACTCCAACATCTTTTTCATCATATCCCGTAGATCGGCCACTTGTCCTTCCATGGAGGACATTCTCTCTTCTACGGTGTCCTTGATTTGATTTATCTCTCCTTCAATCCTCTCCTCCAAAGCATCCACCTTCTTAGCCGCCATATCCTACGGCTTGCAATTTAGGAGAAGATCTCAAGATTTGGAAAAAATTTCAGCAATTTTCTCCCTTTCCGGTACAATTTCAGCCGCTGAAATTGATCAAAACAGCCCACGATTTGTCCCAAGACTTGCTCTGATACCAATTTGATAGGAAATACTTGAAATCACTTTAGCCAAAGATCTCACAGCAAAACTGCTGTCCACAGCAGGAAATCAGCCAAACAGTGGGAAAAACACGAGAAAAATAATAGAAACACGAAGTAAGAACTTGTATTTTACTAGAAGATGAAAGAAAAATAGCAAAGATACAAGGATCCTCTATTCGAGAGGAGGATCGCACTCTCCCAAGTCTCTAGAATACGATCTAGAGCCCAAATCAACAAGAAGAACAAGAGAAAACTTCAAAAAACAATCACATAACCCTAAACCACCCCATTACTCCCTACTTAATGCATACAATTCAAAATAGACACAAAAGGACCTAATTGCCCTCACTTCCCTTCGTTTTGGCTCCAAGAAATCATTTGAAATTCAAATGGGCCCCACCTCTAGCTTCCCTGCGACTTCCGCTCCTTTCTCCGCCCGCCTCCTTCGGTAGACGCGAACCGGCCCGCTGGATTGGGCCGGCTGGACCGGTCCAGGGAGGACCGGTCTAACATCTTCCTCCTTGGGAAAACCTGGGACAGCGACTTGGCACCTTCAAAGGACCTTGGACAGCAACCTTGGAGCTTGGACAGCGGCTTGGATATCAATTTGGAGCGCTAGGACAACCCGGATGAGGTAAAATCGCAAAACTTAGTGAAACCTAGGGTCCCCCAAGGCCGTGGTTGTATGGTTGACGTCCCCAAGCCTTAGGTCATTTAGAAACTTCATTTGTTTGTTTCCCCAAAACCTATGTGCGCTGCCTTCTCTGCAAAACAGTGAAAAATTGGTGTTTTTTTCACTTGTTTGCTCTCTTGTGAGAGTCAAAAAGGCATGCCAACGCGTGCATGTAATAGCATTCATATTGTGTTCAAACCGTCGCCTATAACAAACCTAGGCTTCGTCGTCATAGCACCCAAATTTGGAAGCTATGCATTTGGCCAAATCAATTGCATGTTGCTTAGAATTTAGATCAAGCCAAATTGGTCTAAATAAAATAGTGTAGGTCTCTTTCTCTAAGGGTTGCATGTTTTTAAAATTATTGGGAGATTGCTAAGCATATTCATTTAATTTGTAGGGCAAACTTGGAGTAGATATGGGTTTCCAAAGACCCATAAGCCACCCCTTATGTGTTCTTGAATTACTTCAACATGCTTTGCATCTCTTAATTCTCATGGATAAGAATGATGGTGAATGATCCTCTAGCATGCAAACTATCTAATTTTTGTGTCATGGCAAAATTGATATAAACTTTGGGGAGTTTGTATGTAGGAATTGATAGTCTCTACAAGTTAGTGAATGTGAATGTGAATGTGTTTGGTTGGAAACAATACCACAACGTCTATGACCAACCAAATTCATGATTGATCTTTTCACTAAATTTAGAGCACACAAGTGATAGTCATTGTTAGTTTACATCCACCACATTTGGGATTTAGAAATTAACCAAATGGGCTTATCTAACCTTGAAGTGGGCTTGAGATATGACATGGGCCCTCAAAGGCCCATAAGCCTTTATACTCAAACTTACCTAATTCCATTTGTGTGAGTTTCCAAATTCAATCATTGAATGAAATGATCAAAATCCCTAGAGATTGGAACCTCACATCAATGTTTTAATAGATCAAATCCTATCAAAACGGATCTTTAGGACCTTCCTAGAAAATCTTTGATTACCATTCATGACAAAAATGATTGGATTGTTCTTAGAGACTTTAGGTGTGTTTTCATGCCTTAATATGAGTCAAAATCATGTTTCATAGATCTCTTGCTAGGATCACTAAACTTCCAAGTTTCTAAATCATGTCAAAAGTGGTTTAGAAACCTCTCCTAAGACCTTAGCAAATCAATTCTTCCCTCTCCTAATTGAGTCCAAAACTCTAAAGGACGTAGGAAAATTTCTTTCATATGCGCATCTCCTCTTTCCATGGATCCAAAACATTCATGGAGGAATGGAGAATCTTCTTTCGTGCATAATGCTTGGAGCATTCTCAAAGCTCCAAGTTTTAGATTGCATGAATCATTGGCAACTTGGAACCAACTCCCAAGTTCTTTCATCTCTCTTGTTGGAACATAAACCAACAAGTATCCCCTTCATGTGTGACATTTTGGAGCAACCTCAAAGCTCTAAATCATTCTATCACATAAATCTTCAAGGCTTTAGGACCAAATCCTAAGCCCAAACCTTTGTTTGTTGAGACAAAATCAACAATCCCCCTCTTTGATACATGATTATTTGAAACCTTCAAAGGTTCCAAATAAAATCATTGCATTAATCATGTAATCCGAGGATCAAAGCCCTATGTTTACTTGACCTTGTTTGTTGAAGAAAAATCAACAAATGTCCATCTCTACAAACTCTTCATGCATGATACTTAGAGCATTCCCAAAGCTCTAAATATTGGATTGCATGAATCTTATAATTTTAGAATCAAAAATCCTAAATGCACGCCAAGAGACCTTGAACTTGGGACCAAATCCCAAGTTCTTCTCTTCTTTGTTTGTTGAAAAGACAAAATCAACAAACAATCATCCCCCCTCTTTGGACACCAAGCGTTCAAAGAAACTTCTCCGATTTGCAATCCCTAAGTTGCACTTTGGGCTACTTCTTTTCCTACAAGCCTAAATTGTAGGAAATCTCCAAATTCCCCTTCATTTGCCTAGCTTCAAATTAGACAAATGAATTTGTCTCTTTGAACATCAAATGTTCAAAGAACATTTATGGATTTGCAACTCATGAGTTGCATGTTCCTTCCCTCTTTTCTACAACTCAAAAGTTATAGGAAATCTCATCATTCTCCTAAACCCAAGCTAGGAGAATGCATTCCCCTCTTTGGACAATAAATGCTCAAAGAACTTTCATTGATTTGCAACTTCTAAGTTGCATTTCCCTCTCCCTTTCCTACAAGTAAAGATTGTAGGCATAGGCGGAGGGAGGGGGGGCACGTGCCCCCCCCCCCCCCCCCCCCCAAAAAAAAAAAAATTCTATAACCCTTTGTTAGCTTTCATTTTATATATTAAAGGATTTTTTTATTTCAAGTCTTGAATCCACCTACCCAAACCATACAATGCTTCAGCTGTAGAGATAGAAATATTAATGGGTAAAGTATTGAAAGAGGGATGGAAGAGAGAGGGAGGAATGACTTTACATTGTGAACCGAATGATGAAAAAAAAAATATGACTCAAACTTGCAGGGTTATTTAATTATTTATTATTCTAAAATATTTAAATATTTAAATCATAATTAAATATGATTTTATTAAAAATTTTATAGTTAACTAATTATTGATTATCTAATAATAATTATTAAATATTAAATTATCATCTTTTTTTTTGCATTGCTAATGATCTAATTAATTACTGTGAAGGATACGTTTTTGCTCGCTTTTTTTACGCAACAAAATTGATGCTATCGCGCACTCATGACTTAGTACGCCAACGAAAAAACCTGCTCTAATTTGTGTATCTCTTCCTTTTAAGTTATTTATTAATCCAGAAAAGTCATCAACATTTTTTTCTGTTTAGGGTAAAGCATCAATGGTTTGTTTTTTTCCTTTATTCCTCTCTCGCGACTCATGAGTCACGAGCACGGCTTTTGTTTTACCTTTCGCTCCTCTCTCACCCCCAAAAAAAGATCGTCCGTGGTAGATGTTTATGTCTTATAAGTTCTAAGGGTCATGTTATTTACATTCTTAATTTTGATCTTACAACTCATCTTGGCTCCGAAAATGAGACGACAAACAAAACTATTTTAATATATTATAACCTTCCAAAAAGGACGACAAACCTAACTATTTTAATTTAGGCCCCCCTGAACAAAATTTTGGCTCCGCCACTGATTGTAGGAGAGCATCCAAATCCATCTTCGTGCTCTCAAACCCAAGTTGGGAGAATGAATCACTGTCTTTGAACATCAAATGTTCAAAGAGGTTTTAGAAGCTTGCAATCCAAAGTTGCATCTTCTCTTCTGCTTTCTACAACTTAAAAGTTGTATGAAAGTCTTATTCACTCAATTCATGTTGTGTGAATCAATTTTATTTCAAATCATCTGTTTGTTGAATCAAAATCAACAAATAGTTCAATCCAACAAATCATTTGTTTGTTGAATCAAATTCAACAAATAATCTCATGTCAAGCGAAAGAATCAAAATCCTAGCTTTCCTTAATTCTCCTAACTCAAACTGGGTGAATAAGTTCCTCTCTTTGGACATTCAAGAATCCAATGAATCCTTGATGTGTAGGCCAAAACTACACATCATTCCCTTATGTTTGCTTAATCCGAACTTAGCAAACGAAATACTCATCATTGAACATAAAAATTCAATGATAATCCCCTTGATTTGCAACCCCAAAGTTATAAATCTTTCCCACCTATTGAGCTAAAATCAATAAGTGACTCAACTTTGTTTGCTTAATCCAAATTAAACAAATGAAATCCAACTCCTTGAATACACAAAATTCAAGGAGACACTCTTTTGATTTGTAGCCTCAAAGCTACTAATCTTCCCTCACTTCTATAGGTTCCAAAAACCTTAGAAAATGTCATACCTTAGCCTAAAAGCTATAAGTTTCCAACTCTCCTCCAACCTCAAAGTTGTAGGAGATTTTCCCTCTCTTTAGCTCCAAAAGCTAGAGAGAGTTCTCCTACATTTAGCCTAAAAGCTAAATATTGGATTCCTATCTTTCTCCTCTTAGCTTCAAAAGCTAAGGAGAATCCCTCAACATGTAGTCCAAAAGCTACATGTTGGACACCCTTCTTAGACCCAAAATCTAAGTAATCTACTTCATTCAACCTAAATTTGAGTGATCTCTCCTATGACATTTAAAATTCTATGAAACATGATTAAAAACAAATAGAAGAATCAAATAATAGTATTATTGATCTCATTAAAATTTTCAATGATGAACAATAAAGAAAAATATGTAAATAATGATAATAATTTTGTGGCACAATATTTTAATAATGGTTTGAGATGATGTAAAAAAAGCTCAGAAATTTGAATTCTTGTAGATATCGTTAGATAGAACTCACTGAACAAGAAACTTATCATAACTTTCTTGGCTAGACATTCTCCTCCAAATCATAATGCTAAAATCATTTGTGAAACAAAATTAAGCGTGCAAGTAATAAACATCTACACAAGACACTCGAATCAACATCATAAGAGCACCTTAATAGGTTCCAGCATTCTTAATTGGAGCAGCTTTCCTGATTCCTTCTCGGACAGCACCTCTCGCAGCCAACTGAAATGCCAAGACACTCGAATCAACATCATAAGAAATACTACACGTAGAGGCAGGAATTATAATTTTTTACAGACTCCAAGAAACATAAGGATTTGGGTTGAATAACATCTCTAACTAAGAAAATCAGATGAATTTTGTATTATATTCCATCTATGAACAATGTTTCAAGTAAAAGTAGAAATTAACAGTGCCTTTCAGATTAAAAGAAAATATTGACTTACATGTTTGCACCAATTTATTGTTCGGTGGTTATCATACAAAGTATCGTGGTCAGGATGTCACCAGAGGCGACTTCCAAGCAGTGAATTCCCGTTGTGAGCCAACATTAACAGGAACAAAGAAGCTTGACAATGATCATTACCTTCGCAATGAACTCACGAGGCGACTTTCGAGCAACGAAGCAAGGAGCAGTGACTCCGACAGGACCAATGAAGGCAAAGTAGTGACTCCGATAGAAGGACAAAGGCCAACTCTTTCTTCACGCGAAGCCCTGAAAAGCCTAGTTTGGGTGGTATCCGATGGGACTCGAGGTGCACGGAAGCGAGACGTTAGTTTTAGATATATTTGACGTAAATTATGATCCCAATACTAAGAGGTCTTTATTAATACATCAAGTAAAGTTATAATTATTAATTAATTATAATTATAATAATTAATTTGAAAGGCTGAAATTTAATATGAATAATTAAAATTAATTAAATTAGATGACCAAAATTTGCTGTGGAAGTAAATTCAAATCCCTTTTATAATATTAGTTTAGATTTGACCGTAAAAAATTGGAGAGTACATTGCAGGCTCCGTTTAACAAGTAAACAAAAAGGCAATTCTAAGCCATAAGAAATTAAGCCTTTAATGTTTTTTTTATTTAATTGTTGGAAAAAATAAAGAAAATAAAATACAGCGTGGGCTTATTTTAGCAATTGACTCTAAACCTCCCCAACAACATCTCTTTCATTCTCTAACTCTCCCTTCTATAAATTTCAAAGCTTCTTTCTCGTTGATATAGTTTCTGACATTCTCTTCAATCTTCGCTATTTTTCTCTTTTCTTTTATAGATTGAAGAGAATGTCAGAAACTATATCAACGAGAAAGAAGCTTTGAAATTTATAGGAGGGAGATTTAGAGAATGAAAGAGATGTTGTTGGGGAGGTTTAGAGTCAATGGCCAAAATAAGCCCACGCTACATTTTGTTTTATTTATTTTTTCCAACAATTAAATAAAAAAATCATTAAATGCTCAATTTCTTATGGCTTAGAATTGACTTTTTGTTTACCTGTTAAATGGAGCCCCCAATGTTCTCTCCGATTTTTTACGGTCAAATCTATACTAATATTATAAAAAATATTTGAATTTACTTCCACAACAAATTTTGACCATCTAATTTAATTAATTTTAATTATTCAAATTAAATTTCAGCATTTCAAATTAATTATTATAATTATAATTAATTAATAATTATAACTTTATTTGATGTATTATTAAACACCTCTTGATCTTGGGATCATAATTCACGTCAAATATATCTAAAACTAACGTCTCGCTTCCGTGCACCTCGAGTCCCATCGGATACCACCCCAGCTAGGCTTTTCAAGGCTTCGCGTGAAGAAAGAGTTAGCCTTTGTCCTTCTATAGGAGTCGCTACTTTGCCTTCATTGGTCCTGTCAGAGTCGCTGCTCCTTGCTTCGTTGCTAGAAAGTCATCTCGGGAGTTCATTGTAAAGGTAATGATCTTTGTTAAGCTTCTTTGTTCCTGTTCATGTTGGCTCACAACAGGAATTCGCTACTTGGAAGTCGCCTCTGGTGACATCCTGATCATGATACTTTGTATGATAACCACCAAACAATAAATTAGTGCAAACATGTAAGTCGATATTTTCTTTTAATCTGAAAGGCACTGTTAATTTCTACTTTTACTTGAAACATTGTTCATAGATGGAATACAATACAAAATCCATCTGATTCTCTTGGTTAGAGATGTTATTCAACTCAAATGCTTATGTATCTTGAAGCCTGTAAAAAAATTATAATTCATGTCTCTATGTGTAGTATTTCTTATGATGTTGATTTGAGTGTCTTGACATTTCAATTAGCTGCGAGAGGTCCTGTCCGGGAAAGAATCAGGAAAGCTGCTCCAATTAAGAATGCTGGAACCTATTAAGGTGCTCTTATGATGTTAATTCGAGTGTCTTGTGTAAATGTTTATTACTTGCACGCTTAATTTTGTTTCACAAATGATTTACCATTATGATTTGGAGGAGAATATCTAGCCATGAAATATAAGATAAGTTTCTTGTTCAATGAGTTTTTATCTAGCGATATCTACAAGAATTCAAATTTCTGAGCTTTTTTTACATCATCTTAAACCATTATTAAAATATTGTGCCATAAAATTATTATCATTATTTACATATTTTTCTTTCTTGTTCATCATTGAAAATTTTAATGAGATCAAAAATACAATTATTTGCTTCTTCTATTACATGACTATATTGTCTTCATTTATAGCAACGTGCACAATTTATTTCATTGCTATAAATGTGATACATTAAACAAATAATAGATTTAAGATATGTTCTATCAGCAGCTCAGCTTTCTTACACCCAATCCCTCCGAAATGTAGGAACTGCACTACTACAATTTGCTGAAGCTGAGATTTCAGTGGATTCATCACAATCAAATTTTGAGTTGGAACAAGCGTTTTTGCATTCATCTTATACTTCACCGTCTCCATCCCTCACTCCTGAAATAATGAAAGTTTTGTTTCCCCTCAGCTCTCTAATGTTAGCTATATGAGGGCGACATGGAGCACTTATGTAAAGGAAATTTTTGGGTTCGGACACAGGATGATATCTGGAGCTCAATGAAAATGCACCACATCGTCTCCTACTCGGTACTGAGCTCGGTACTTCATAGTACCAAGCAGTACTTAGCTCAGTAGTGCTCAGTACTATAAAGTATCTGTTAGCCAGGTTATTATCATGTATTGCTATCAAGATAATATGTGGCATGTTTCCATTTGTTATCTGTTATTAACACGTCTATATATACCTTGTATCCTATACAAACTATTCATATAATAAAATTCATTTTCTTCTCTGCTATGCTTCTCCTCCCGACGTCTTCTTCCTCTTCCGCATATATTGTTTCTTCAATCAAGATTTCAGTATCAAACTCAGTACTTCACAATACCGAGTAATATTGAACTCGGTACTGTGAAGTACCGAATGATAAGCTATGTCCGATATCCGAACCCATAATCTTTCCTTCTGTAAAGGTTCATGATGAGGACATCGGTTAGGCTTGATTACTCAGGCGGACCATTTTACTCTAACAGGGCAACCACTATTCCTTATTCTTTGACATTTTTTCCTTTTAGTTATGCATAAGATTGTTTACTTTTAGTTGTTTCTTTAATTAAGCTTTAATTTATTAGCTTTACTTAATATATGTACTAAAAGCAGGAGAAAGCACTCCTTAGTTTTTTCAGTTTTAATAGACAATACAAGTTTTAGCTTTACGGGATTATTGTTTTATTGCATTCCCTCGGTTTCTCTTCTCCTGTTGATTGCCGCTGCATCATTTATCTAGTATCAGAGCTAGTTGCTGGCTTCAATTGCGGAAAGCAGCAGCCGTCCCAGAGCCGACGGAGATCAAAATTTGGAGGCGTTATGGGAGACGCAAAAGCAAACGTCCAAGAAATTGGTGGAGCTCATCAATAACTTTGCACGTTTCGCTGACGAAATGTGTGAAGAGATGCGACAAGTGAGGGTAGCTACCAATCCAGTAGCCCGCCCCACAATTCCGGCAACCATACCGGCGCCCAGGAGACCCTTACGGGTTGAAACCATTCCGAGAAGGGTCCGCGTTTTATATCCTGAAGTTACAGATTTGGGGTCCAAAGAACTCTCTATGGAGGAACAATCCGATGCGGAGGAACATCCATTTGCCAGATTAGAGCGGGGGAGAAGACAACGTCCGCCGAGACTAGAGTCGGAAGGTATGCGTATTAAACTTGACATACCATTTTTTTAAGGGCGGTTACATATAGAAGTCTACTTGGATTGGGAAGCGGCGGTCGAAAATTTCTTCGATTACATGGACATTCCACCGGTCAAACAAGTGAAGTACGTGGCATGTCGCCTTAAGGGGGGCTAGTGTGTGGTGGATGCAAGTTCTACAGAGCAGGCGGCAAGAAGGGGTGCGGTGCGAATTGGGGCCGCATGAAGTAGTTAATGAGGCGTCATTTCCTGCCCACTGACTTTGAACAGCTTTTATATATTCAATACCAGCATTGCAAGCAAGGTACACGCTCAGTCAGTGAGTATACAAAAGAATTTTATAGGTTAAGTGCCCGCAATAACCATATGGAATCAGAAAATCAATTGGTGGCGCGTTACACGGGTGGGTTAAAGGAAGGAATTAGGATAAGTTGGAACTCAATTCGGTGTGGAGTCTTTCCCAGGCCTTAAACTTCGCACTCAAAGCTGAAGCTCAACTGCAAAGACCGAATCGCCCAATGGCTGCTCGGCGGTATTTCACGGAGGCAACACCAGGGTACCACAATTCCGGGGGTACTCCAGCGAAAGATCTTCCTTCGAATGTGAATTCAGTGAGGACAACCGTGGGTGAAGATAAGGGATCATTTAAACCTCGGGCAGCAGGGGGCAGGGAGAACCCCTATGCCCAGCCATCGAATTTCAAATATTTTCGATGCCTTCAACCTGGGCACAAATCTAATGAATGTCCCGCCCGACATCAAGCCCAGTCTATTGAAGGAGATGAGGAAGGAGAGTTTGAGGAGAATGCCCTGGAAGAAGAAGAACCATGCGAAGTAGTAGCTGACGTTAGGGAACCCGTTGTGTGTGTGGTAGAGAAGTTGCTTGTTGCTCCAAGGAAGCCAATTATTAATCAGCGACAAAATCTTTTTCGTTCAAAATGCTCTATCAACGGAAAGGTTTGTGATGTAGTGATAGATAGTGGTTGTGCAGAGAATATTATTTCTCGGGTGGCTGTGCAAGCTCTACAACTCAAAACCACTAAAAATCCAAACCCCTACAAAATCGGTTGGATTAAAAAGGTCGTGGAGTTCACAGTGGCAGATCTTTGCAAAGTGACTTTTACAATTGGCAAAAACTATATATGTCACGTCACTTGCGATTTCTTAGACATGGACGTCTGTCATTCAATTTTGGGGAGGCCTTGGCAATACGACAACGAAGCTATTCATGAAGGGCGAGCCAACACTTACACCCTTGAGTGGAAAGGGAAGAGACTTAAACTCCTACCCGTGAGTCCCGTTACGACACAACCATCTGCCCATAATCTCGTGTCTGCGAGATTGGTGACTGGACAGGCTCTTTTGAGGAGTCAGAATAGATCACTCCCCATGCTAGCCATAGTGATCGAGGATCAAAATGGGGCGGAGAGGACCGCTTCTCATCATTCAGTCCAAGAATTGCTTAAGGAGTTTGGGGACGTAGCTGCTCCGGAGTTACCAACTACCCTTCTGCCGCTCCGAACGTTACAACATCAGATTGATTTTGTTCCCGACGCGGTTCTACCGAATCTCGCTCACTATAGAATGAGTCCTAAGGAACATACTATTTTAAGGCAGATCATCCAAGAACTGTTACAAAAATAGTTTGTTCAGCCGAGCCTTAGCCCTTGCGCCGTTCCGGCGCTAATAGTTCCAAAGAAGGACGGACAATGGCGATTGTGCATAGACAGCCGAGCAATAAATCGCATCACTGTTAAGTATAGATTTCCAATTCCTCGTATCAACGACCTCTTGGATAAACTCGCGGGAGCCACTCTCTTCTCCAAACTAGATTTGCGGAACGGATACCACCAAATCCGCATTCGACCGGGAGATGAATGGAAGACCGCATTCAAGACCGTCGATGGACTATTCGAATGCAGAGTCATGCCATTCAGGCTTTGCAACGCCTCGTCCACCTTCATGCGGCTGATGCATGACGTCCTTAAACCATATTTAGATAAGTGTTGTGTTGTGTATTTTAATGATATTCTTGTTTTCAGCTCTTCTCTTATAGATCATATGAATCAACTGAAATCCATTCTCGAAACATTACGTAACAATCAACTACTTATCAACATAAGGGCAAATTTGATGTGGCCAAGATCCAATTTTTGGGGTTCGTTCTCTCTCCCGAAGGCATTCATACGGCACCCCAAAAGATTGCGGCCATCCGAGATTGGCCGGAGCCAACGTCCATCACAAAAGTGAGGAGCTTCCACGGATTGGCCAACTATTATCGGCTTTAGAGAGATTACAGCACCCATCACCAATTGTTTGAAGTCCACCAAATTCTCATGGGGTAGAGAACAACAATAGAGCTTTGAACGAATTAAAGATGCTCTCAGCTCGGCACCAGTTTTGGCCTTCCCTGACTTCGACAAACCCTTTCAAGTTGATATTGATGCGTCCGTGATAGGTATTGGAGCTGTCCTATCTCAAGAAGGGAGGCTGGTGGAGTATTTCAGCGAAAAGTTAAGTGCGCCGCGTCATAACTGGTCGGCGTATGAACAGAAACTGTATGTCGTTGTCTGCGCACTTAAGTAGTGGGAGCACTACCTGTTATATTGGGAGTTTGGGACTTTATCCTGTGCAGTGAAAATCATGCTCTACAGTATATCAACAGTAAGAAGAATATCAACAGGATGCATGCTCGTTGGATAGTATTGTTTCAAATGTTCAGTTTTGTAATCCAACATAAGGTGGGACAGAGCAATAGAGTAGCCGACGCCTTGAGTAGGCGTTCCGCCCTGCTTGTCCGTTTACAAACTGAGCATACTGGATTACAAGCTCTTTATGAGTTATATGCTACTGACAAAGACTTTTCGGATATCTGGGCAGCTTGTGTGGCAGGGCAACCCAAATTAGATTACTCCCTACAACAAGGATTCTTATTTAAAGGAAACAGCCTTTGTATTCCGTACTCATCCTGGCGTCCACAATTGATCAAAGAGCTTCACTGTGGAGGCTTGGCTGCTCACATGGGAAGAGATAAAACCATAGAGTTACTTCAATCGCGGTTCTTTTGGCCTCACTTACGGCGAGACGTAACCCAGTTCATGGAGAAATGTTTCATTTGTCAACGATTCAAAGGTACAACCCAAAATACGGGACTTTATCTCCCGCTACCCATCCCTGATTCGATATGGGAAGATTGGTCACTTGACTTCATTTTGGGCTTACCCCTGACCAAGAGAGGTTCGGATTCAATCATGGTGGTCGTAGACCGCTTCTCAAAGATGGCGCACTTCGTCCCCTGCAAGAAAACCTTCGATGCGGTTAACATAACACAGCTTTTCTTTAAAGAGATAGTCCGACTTCAAGGGGTGCCGCGCAGTCTAACTTCAAACCGAGACGTGAAATTCGTGAGTCATTTCTGGAGGGAGTAATGGAAGAGGCTCAACACCGATATTAAGCTTAGCTCGGCTTATCATCCGCAGACTGATGGCCAAACGGAAGTTGTAAATCGCACACTCGGGAATATGCTAAGATGTTTAGTGCAAGAAAATCACAAAAAATGGGAAGAGCTTTTATGTCATGCCGAGTTTGCTTATAACGCCTCCTCCAACAGGTCAACGAGGCTATATCCATTTCAGGTAGTGTATACTAAACTACCCAACCAGGTGGTAGATCTTGCAATTCTACCTAAGGGCTGCAGGTCATTAGTAAGCAAGACAAATACAGAAGCCCAGGATACCCTCCGAGCTGTTAAAGATAATCTGCAAAAGGCCAACGACAAGTATAAACAAAGTGCTAACAGCCACCGTCGATTTAAGGTGTTCAATGTTGGAGATCTAGTGATGCTGCGGATGCGCCGAGAGCATTATCCTCAGAGAACTTACTCAAAGCTTTGCCCAAGGAAAATAGGGCCCTTTCCCATCCTTGGCAAGATCAACGACAACGTCTATGTGATTGATTTACCATCAGATATTCACACTGCATCTACTTTCAACATAGCTGATTTATACAGCTACCATCCACCTGATAGTGCTCAACCAATCTCAGTCTCATCGGAGTCGGGGGAGATCTGATGAGGACATCGGTTAGGCTTGGTTACTCAGGTGGACCATTTTACTCTAACAGGGAAGCCACTATCCCTTATTATTTGACATTTTTCCCTTTCAGTTACGCATAGGACTATTTACTTCTAGTTCTTTCTTTAATTAAGCTTTACTTTATTAGCTTTACTTAATATATGTACTGAAGCAGGAGAAAGCACTCCTTAGTTTTTCAGTTTTAATAGACAATACAAGTTTTAGCTGCAAGGGATTACTATTCCATTGCATTCCCTCGGTTTCTCTTCTCCTGTTGATTGCCGCTGCATCAGGTCACAGTTGAGTCATCACCAAATCATTATCTTGAAGAGGAAGGAGAGGAGAGTCTTACTTTTCTGGTGCCTCCACCACATCCATTCCCGGAGATTGGCATTTTATGGGATTTTTTTTATTCAGTTTATTCAAGGGACAGTATCAAGATCCCTGAATATGTCATGAAGCAACATATTGATAAATTTGTAGATTTAAAACAACATGGCCATGTTTTTTTTTCAAACAATCATGGTCATATATTTCTTCCTCGTGTTTAAAGCAAAACTAAAAAATAATGGAAAAAAACAATCATTGACTGTTATTTTTTCCCTTTGAAATTATGAGCTATATATAAATCCAAATTTATTTATGCACCTCAAAAAATTACAATTTACTTTTCAAAAATTTCATGCTTTACTTTTCAAAAACCTACAAATCTCACCATTTAAAACTCACGTACTTTATCTTTCAAAGCATTTCACCCTTCTCACATATACACTTTTTTAAATAATACATACAATTCACCTTTTCAAATCAAAACACTTTTTATTATCCAACAAATAAACTTCTCTTTACCATTCAGAACCACCCTACTCTTTCTTTTATTGACAAAATTCTCAAAACGACGATGTAAAATATAGCCATTCTTTGTAAATGATAAGAGATGCCATAGATATGGGTGTATGAAATGTCATCTAATGATTATGTATTTGATCAAAAAGCAACAATCTATAGGAAAGCTTCAGCATGGTATGCCTTATTGATCATTAACCACAACAGAACATGAACTTTCATACAAACCATGAAGTGACTAATGAATCTAAGGTTTTTATGAATAAACAAAATTGAAACGAATGCATTTCCTTTTACAAAGATGATTTGTAGATAAACATTACTGACTTTGTCCCTCTAGGCAAGACTTATTTTATAAAGATATCATTTGGAGTGTAAGAAGAAAATATTCTTAATCTCTTGAAACAAATTGTTCTTGACTTGAAGGTTGAAATAAAGAAATTTTATATTAATATTTTGAATATACATCATGTCTTTTAGCTTCAAACCGAAAGAAAACTCATAACTCTTTATTTGAGTAAAACTTATATCATTTCTTAATATGCATAAACTCAAACACTTTTTAAAGATTCGATAAAAGATTACATAGCTTGTCACAACCTATACACAACAGTTTGAATTACTAATTGCATGGCACAGAAAATAAATATTACAAATTATATATATATAATTATACTTCATGAAACCATCTGATTCAAATTTTTCAAAAATAACATTTGTATATTGAAAGATAAATAAATCGAAATAAATATACACAATTCATCAAATAAACAGATTTCTTTTCAAATTTTTTTTAGAAGAAATTAAAAATTAATATTTATCTTGATTTTCAATCTAAGATGAAAAAAACCCATCACCATTTCTTCAACAAATCTTGATATCTTTCATACAAGATCCTTGAAGCAATAAAGATTATATGTATCATTAGATGCAAGAGGATATTATTTTGGGTAAATCTTTCAAAGGACCATCAAATCTCAACAATGACAGAAATGAATTCCTCATTTCTTCTTTCACAAAATCAAGAAGGAGAACAAAACTAATGGAGAGAAAGAAGTAGAAGAAAGGAAGATTTAGCAAGAAGTATACCTAAACTCTCGGCTAAGGCAAGCGACAGCGAGGTTCTCGGCTAGGGCTCACGACGGCGAGATTCTCGGCTAAGGCTCGTGACGGCGAGGTTCTCAGCTAGGGCTCGTGACGGCGACGAGAGGAAGAGAAATGACTGGGGCTTCTTTCGCGAACTGGGAGGAGACAGAGTTCTGAGGTTTCTTTCGAACTGGGAGAGAGATGGGGAGTTTCGTTCTGTGCGAATAGGAGAGGGTTTAGGGGAGGTTTGGGTTCGGTTTCCGAAATGAGAGGGAAAGGGAGATCGTGGGGTGGGGAGCAGTTGTGCCAATCCAAGAGATTTTTGGGGTTTTGTTTTGCCGGCCAAACCATCTTCTAAACCTTAATGCATTTAATATATGTCAAATTACAATCTTACCCTTCCCTTTATTTCGAAATTAAAGGCTTAGATTAAAGCATGATTTAGAGAGGGATTTCATGGCTGAGATTGAATTTGATTTTAATTTGAAAGTTTAAGAATTATTTAAAGGCTTATTTGAAATGAATTTGATATATTTATATATTTTAAAAAAATATATTTTGTGAAAATTTCTAATTTTAAAGAAGGAATAAAGTTTCAACTAATTAAATTTATTGCATTTATACCGATTCTATTCCAATTGAGTCGAGGCGAATCAAATTGGGCTTGAATTACAATAAAATTAGGTGATAAAAAAATTTTATTTATGTGATGTCGATCAAGTTGAAACGAGTTCAAATGGTGTCTGATTGCTTCTGATTAACATAGATTTGGTTCAAATTCTTTCGTGACAATTTAGGTCGAGTTATTAAGTTGGGTCGATGCTAACGTCACTAGGTGTCAACCTAAGAGGAATCCTAAAGGACGACATCTATACTAGGCTACGAAGACCTAGGTTCTAGAGTTGATTCTGAGGAAATTGACCTCGAATAATGAGGTCAACATATGGTGTTGAGTTAGTTTCAGGTTGGTCCCGAACCCGACTCGTAACTCGATATTAATGACAACCCTAATAAAATAAAATAATATAAAATATATTTATTCAATGTTATTTCTTATATTTCATGAACTTCAGCAGGAGCTCAATGCTTGTCAACAACAACTGCAAACGATTGAAAAACACTCAAGGTAATCTACAAATAAGTATATAAAATTATAATTATGGCTTCCTTTGAGACGACTTTTTTATTGTTTCTTAAAACAAAATTTTGGTACAAAAATTTTATGATCTTTTATCATTTGCTTTATTTTTCAATGAATATCTAACAAGTTTACATATCCCTTTTTTATTCTCCTCTATATAATATATGAATTATTAAATGCAGGAAATTTGAGTTTTGTACTATTTCACATAATTATAATTATAATTTTTACAGATATTTGGAGGTTGATCCTGTGCCTCTCGACTCTTTCATATATTTGAGCGAGCTCGAATCATACGAGAAATTTTTTTATGGAATCTTTGGTACGTGTTTTTGAGAAAAAGGTATATAATATAATTTTCTCGATTTATTTTAAGGTGACAACAATAAAATTAAGCCTTTATGCCACCAACTATATAAGATCGTCTACATTTTGAGAAGCTAAATTTAATAATTAATATAGATAGTTTTATTTATTAATAGGGGTTTTTACATATATAACACTTCAAATTATGTTATTTACTTATTTAACATCTAAACTTGCTTATTTACACACATACCACTAAAAAATTTTGTTGCCTTTCTAAAAAAACCACTCCGTCTCCTCTCCGTAAACCCCGTTCGGATGTCTGTTTGCAAGATTTTGTTGGCGCGGGAAGAACAAAGCCGATAGCCTCACGTCGAAACGCACATCTTCCTTCCGCTTTTGCTTCGGCATTTGCTCATCTTCCTTCAGCAACTCCTGAAGTCACTTTGTTGAAGTCACTTTGCCAAAATCCTGTAGTCCAGCAACTCAAAAAACTCCAGAAATTGTTGTCAGCAGATTTGATATTTTAGTTTACACTCAAGTCGCAAGCCGGACTTCAGTTTTTGGGATTAGATTTGATTTTTTTGATGCTACTGCATATTTTATTGTGAATGATCATGAGAACTCTTTTATTGAACCTATATTGTGTAAGCATATTTGATAACAGTATATGGCTTCTTAGGAGAGTGTATTGATTTCTGACCTATATTGTGTAAGCATATTTGATAACAGTATATGGCTTCTTAGGAGAGTGTATTGATTTCTGGAACTCTTATATGAACTCATGATACACCTAAAACGAACCTGGTCTTCAGAAAAATTGCTCTGAATAAGAGGATGCCTATCCAGAGCTCTTGGTATCCGATGATTTCCTTCTCCAAAAAGTAGGGTATGTGCGTTTAAATGGTTACGGTACATGAAAATGAGATATTGAACATAAAATGGAAGAAGAACAACAAACCTAGATAGAAAACTTGGGGAAGAACATCAAACCTAGGCGATTTATCGGGGAGGGGATGTCGAAGGCAAATCCGAGCTAAATGGGGTTCACGAACAGGAAAGCAAGATTAGAAAATGGAGAAAAACATACCTAGACGAACAAAACAGCCGACCGAGCGAGGAAGAGGTGATGTTAGCGAAGAAGTTTCAGACAACGAACTTTTAGCGTTTGGGTTTGACGGAGTGGTATCTTTGATGAGGGTGAGGGGTTTTAAAGGGTAGAAGAGTAAATAGTAAAATTTAGGTGTTAGATGAATAAATAACATAGTTTTAAATGTTATGTATGTAAAAATCCCTTATTAATAATATGTGTATTCATTCCAGTAACTTAATATAATCATTTTTCATAGAATTTCTTGTTGAGCACTCATCTTCCTGCCTACAATCCATCACTGACGAGCATACCGGTAAGGTCAACTACATTAATCAAACATAAGACATCATTTTGAGCCAATAAATGGCTACATATATTTTTTTTTCTCTTTCCTGCAGATGAACCTGCAGCTTGAAGAAGAAGGAAAGCCAAACCCCTTGGGCTACGATCACATACAGTGGACCCCGCATAGCTTTGGTAGGCTTAACCAATCATGGTTTTTCACTCCAAATCCCCTCAGGTACAACAATTACATCCAATATCAATCGTTGTTGTCTTGTAAACACTTTAATTTTAACAGTTGGATTTCTTCTATCGAGGCAGGGATCACGAGATGTGCGAGTCGATGTCAGCTCAAATGGACCAACAAGTGGGAGTCGACACATGGCAACAAGGCTATGCATCTACGGAGCACTTATCGGCATCGATCCTTCCCACACCGTTAATAACCCATGTGTTTAATTGAGTTAATTAGTAATCAATCACAATAATTAATTGAATTAAAACTAACGACGAACAACTGACGACGTTGAGATGCTGGTGTTTCAATTCAGACTTCGGTAGAAATGTCGAGCTACAAGTCGAGGACATCAAATGTGGTGGCGAGAATTTGAATTTGGTACAATCTTTCTCTGTTTGGTTGGATCACCTCTCATAAATTTTATTTATTTATTTATTTTTACAATAAAATGGTATACACAATGTAACTTTAATGTATGTTTATATTGGTATTATTGACCTTATGATTACCGATTTTAGATGATAGCTGTAAGGAAGAAATAAATATTGTTGTTAAGAAAAAAAATGAAATTAAAAGAATACTTTTATTTCCTGCCATTTTTCCCCAAGCTTTTTGATGTTTTGATGTGAATGTGGAATTATTATTTTCCTAATGTTAATGCATAACTAATTAATATCACTGGGTTGCTTCAGCTACCAAATCTTACAAAGGTACCTAATTAAAGTTTATTTAGTGAATAACTATTAAAGTAATTAGTTTAAGTAGGTGTTATATTCAATGATTAGGAGACTTATTATTGTTGCCGGGGCTAGAACATACGCAGTGATAGAGTTAAACAGTTTTCGTCGCATCATTGTACGGATATCCATGATTTTTACATGTAAATTCTGGAAAGGGAAAAAACCATGGGGTCACGCGTAGTTGGAAGAATTCAACTAGTATTTGCTTGAGATATAAGAGGCTGACTCGTCCTTAAAATTTAGAATGATCATATTACAATGATTCACTTCCGGATTGAAATCCAGTTACAAACAAGTTGTGCATTCGAGCTGAATTCAAAGTCACTTAGAATTCCGGTGTGACTTGAAAGTTGGGCAGAATTCCAGCGTCACTTGAAAGTCGGACAGAATTTCGACGGTGATCAAGGAAGAGTTTCTTCCCTTCTCCTCTTCTTTTTCTTCTCTTCTTCTCTTCTTCTTCTTCTTCTTGGTTCTTCTTGCTTCTTGCTTGGGTCCCCTCTCAAGAGAAATGAGGGGTCATTTATAGTTTTTTGATGATGGCATGACCCATAAATAGGAGGAGGATCAAGGGCAATTGTGGAGTGGTTCGGATGGACGGCCAATATTGAATCCCTTGATTGTGGACTATTTGTCAGACATTTGAAGGTCTTAACGATATCAAAATTCGGCGATATTGGGCTCGTTGGATTTGTCTCGTCGAGCTGCTCGATTCGACTATAAGCATGTCATCTTTGAGAACTGTTTGATAATCCAAATTGTGGTTTGATCCTTCCAACAGCACTTCAAGTCTTCGATTTAAATTGATTTGAGCTCGAACTTAGTTGAGTTTGGTGTCGTTGGGTTCGTATTTTTGATACGCTCATTTTGACTGTAAGTTTGCTTAAATCGGAGTTGAGATGATCCCATGTTTAATTTTTGAAACTTCCAATTTGATTTTGCCTCGAGATTCGTGCCCGATCAAGATAATTTTTTGATGATATATCAATTATATTACTCAGGACTGCTCAAGCAAGAACCTGGAACTGCTAAGCCAATTATATCGTCGAACGACGACCAAGTTATTTCATTATGATACCAACTTGATAAAATTGATTCGTTCGCACAGTGATCACTTTGTTATTGATCTTTTTTTTGGTCTTAGACCATAAAAGAAGATATATCAGAGTTCTCAAGAATAAAATATGATTGTATGACAATCATTAAAAGTATAGATGCACAACAATGATTTCGTTTGGGACAACTTTTTTACAGCTTCTTAAAATAACTTTCTACTTCAAAAATTAAAATCTTAATACTAAAAAATTGATTTAAGAACCAGTAAGAAAGTCGTCCCAAACAAAGTCTATATTGAATATGGATAAGCTGCATTGATATTTCTATATGGATAAACCACATGCATGACTTCTCAAAGTTGATAAGTTATTTTTAGTGTACAAAATTGATCAAATAGAGCAGTGGCCAAACAAATATCCACCACATTATGAGCACCAACAAATAAGCGCACACGAATGATCCATTCTATAAATTATGATTAAATGATCATTGCTATCTCCGTCAGATTGCTTTCATAATCATATTTAGTAGAGCAATAAATGTCATTGAATGAGATCCCATCATAAAAATGAATATTGAAATTTTGTAGAACTGGATTGAATGCCCAATGGGAGGGCGGAGGTATTACTTTTGGTCACCGGAACGTCTGGACACTAATCCAGACGCGCCACGTCAACCGGATACACTAGGCCCCGGGTGTATCTGGGTGACGTGGCGCATCTGGATTGATGTCCGAATGAATCTGAACACCAAACGTAATAATTTTCCAAATGGGAGAGCGTAAGACTAAGGAGATAGTTTTGAGAATTTAGCTTGAGTGAAATAGGCACATGACAAATTAAGGGGAGTATATATATATATATATATATATATATATATCGCGGAGCCGTTGCTTTCACCATCAAACCTCTTCCACTCTCCCAATGAACATAAAATGAAACCCTAACCAGAAACATTTATCTCTTCTGCAAGACTCGCCCCGCACCAAATTCTGATAAATCTAGCATCCAAACCACCCATCCCGTTCAAAAAGATCCAAATGCCATCCAACCCAGATCGAAAATCAAATAAAATCACAGAAAAGACCTGACCCTTCTCTCTTCGACAAGAAATGCAGTGGAAAATCAAGATTAAACCTTTACAGCGATCAAGCGAGAGCACAGAAAGTGCCTAATGAATGAACCCTAAATAAAAAAAGCAAAGGTATGCTGCGGAAAGAAAAGACGAGGAAAAATATTAGAATCGAAAAAGAAATGAGTGGGATTCAAATGTAAGACATCTTCTCTCTCTTCTTCCCCTTAATGTGCATAAGATGGTGGCGCACAGAAGAGCAGGGTGATATTATTCTTGCATTTCATCATTCGGAAATAAGAAAAGATGACCGCTTTTGCGACCAAGTCAAAAATGACAAAACTTTAGAAAGAACATGTTTAAAACGTCATTATATAAAATGAGAATGATTAAAAAAAATTTAAAAAAGAATAAATTCATCAAATTATTTGAATAATTTGACTAATTCGAAATGTGCCAAATCATTTGGAGTATTCAACTACAGCAAAAGAGAGAAATGTGTAGGAGAGAGAGAAGGGGAGAGAAGACAAATTGAGAGAGAGAAAGAGATAAATGATGAGAGTGAGAGAGTGCGGAGCGAGAGACTGATGGTGAGAGACGTGGAAAGAGAAATTTAAGTAATTTTTTATATTCAAAATAATATTAACTAATATTTATGTAATATAAAATAAAATATTTTTCAAAAATATTATAGAAAAAAGTTAAAAAAAAATATAAATTATTTTTAAAAAGTATAATATTAAAATTTTGTACTCTATAAAAATAATTAAAACTATTTTTTTAAATGTCATGAGTATTTTGGACGAATTTGGACACTAACCTTAAGTCGACTCAATTATGTTGATGCATGAAATATAGAAACCTATATTTGCTCTGAAAAATATGCCAAAGCGTCAAGGTGATCGGATGGGTCATACTCATAGGCAAATAGTTTAAACCAAATCCTTAATAACTTAAATATAAGTAAGTAATAAAAGAAATATCTACTAAAAAAGTTCGTAAGTAAAAATTTTTTATGTGCTTTTATTCATAATGTATTATTACTTTAAATTTATCTTATTTAAAAAAAATAAATTATGTTATATTTTTTAAATTTATATTTAGTATTTATTAGTATTAATTATGAAATTCATTTTAATTTATTGATGAAAAAAATGATAAATATTTATATAAAATATTATCTTCCTTAAAATAAGATAAATTAAAAATAATATTAATACATTATGAATAAAGCATATAAAAATATGTATTTTTAAATTAATTATGATAAATTAAATTGTGAAAATTTTTTACACATAATAACTCATTAAAACATTTCATTCTAAATTATTTATTAAAAATAAAAAAATATTTGCATTTAACATTTTTATTAAAAAAAACTAAAAAAAAAATTCTAACGTACCTTCTTCTTAAATGCATGATAAAAAAAAAATATTTTTTTTATTTATCTCTCCTATTTTATTTCTCTATCTACACTTGGAGTGCCCACACCTGTAGCTTTGCGATCATAAGTGCATGCCATAGGGAATTTTATACACCTGCAATTGGGGTCTTCAGCCCCTTGTAAATCCATTCCAAACACAAATTCCGCTCCAACATGAACATCAAAATATAGTCTCGTCCTCGCACGGAACAACCAAAATCAGCATCAGCCGTTTTAAGAGATTTAATAGATACGAACAACCCAGAATATCAATATCCTCAGTCACAGGGGAAACCATAATATACTTGGCAAGTGAGATGAGTAGATTATCCCTGGAGCAATATCATTTCCACCTAACAAATTTCATTATTAGTTTGCCAACAACAACCGGGTAACCTTTGGTCCATGAAAATTAACCTTCCAGCATCAAGGAAATGGTTCATCAGTAACGCTCATTTGGATCCCATATAAGAAGAGATCATGCATGTTAGAAGCATATATGTCTGAGTACATAAATAGCATGTTTTTATAGCATGTTTCTGATGGACCAGTTCATGCTGAACCGGTCCGGCCTGGACCCGTGGGGGTCTACAGGCGGAGGGGAGAGGGGCGGGCGGTCCAGGTGGGCCAAGGGGCCCCATCCACTTAAGTGGGGGCATTTTGGGGAGGGAGAAATTGTGTGTTGGTATGAAGGGAGCCATTAGGGTTTAGTGGGGATCATTATGAAAAGTGTATTATCTCTCTTATTTTCTCCTTAGCCTCCTTCTTGCTTTTTTCTAGGGTTTTCTTGTGGGAGATCTTGTCCTTCTCGAAGTGGACAAACTTATCTTGTTTTCTCTTGGTTTTCTTATGCAAAGGTTTTTGCTTCTCATCTCAACCCTCTTGTGATTGTTCTTCTTTGGTTTTGGTGGAGAAATTCATCTTTTTGGGGGAAAACTAGGGCAAAACCGAAATTGTCAAAACCTAAGGCGTATCAATTTGGTATCAGAGCCCTTGATCCTAGACGGCATGGCGTCAAAGAAGGTAGAAGTGTTGGAGGGGGAAATGGGCCAATTGAAAGAGGAGGTGGGCGAGAAACTTTCGTCGATGGAGGGAAAATTTTCATCCTTAGAGGAGAGGTTTGGAGGAATGGAAGAAATGATCCGGAATTGGTGGAAGCCCAAGTGGTTCAATCAAATGCTAAGGAAAAAGGGAAATCACCGGTGCCAAACCCTAACCCTAACCCTAATTTTCCAATTAGGGAAGAGGGAGTTATCCAAAGTGAAGAGGGCATGCAAGGGCAATGGTCAAAGGAAGGGGGTGAAGGGTCTGGAGTAGGCGGCCCTTGGGGGATCACGGGAGGCTAAGGGGGTCGGCCATACATGGGCTCGGTGGGCACCCACGGCACACGGGAAGGGTGGCCGAATTTGGGAGGGGGATTTCCGGAAGGGAACCGTACCACGTGGGAGCATGGTACACCCACAATGCACATGGGAGTAGGCCAAGGAGGAGGAAGGAAAGGCTATGGCATGGGCTATGGAGAGCCAAGAGAACCACTGTGGAGGGGGGTTCAAAACCCTTACCTTGGGGACAGGAGGGGAAGACCACAAGGGGAAGGGTTTGCTCAAGGGGCATGGGGAGAAGGAAGAGCCTTCAACAGAATTGACAATCGCATGAGGAAATTGAAGATTCCTATCTTTGAAGGAGAAGATGCTTATGGGTGGATCTACAGGGTGGAGCGCTATTTTGCAGTAAATGGCGTCACAGAAGAGGAGAAGTTGATGGCGGTTCCGGTATGTTTGGAGGGTAAGGCGTTGGCCTGGTTTCAATGGCTTGAAGAAAGACAACATGTTAGGAGTTGGGAGGAGTTCAAAGACCTCCTACTTCATAGATTCAGGGTGTCCAATGAAGGTACACACTATGAGCAGTTTGTATCCCTAGTGCAGGAGGGCACAGTGGCTGAGTACAGAGAGCACTTTGAACTACTGTCAGGCAGATTGAGAGGGATTCCAGAAGACCTATTGGAGGGGAATTTCATGAAGGGGTTGAAGCCCCACATCAGAGCAGCCATCAGGGTCGTTGCTCCACAAGGTTTAGTGAGGGTCATGGAGACTGCACAGCTTGTAGAGGATAAGCTGAGGGTGGAGCCACCAAGGAGATCAGGGGTGTCTTACCCCACTTACCGACCACCACCCATGGTTGGAGGCCCAAGGGCGACGACCATCCTTCCTCCTAGAGAGATAGCCAAGGAGAAACCCACTACGGCAGTGAACCAAGGAGGATTCAAAAGATTGACTGATTCAGAGCTAAAGGAAAAAAGGGCCAAGGGCCTTTGCTATCGATGTGATGAGAAGTTTACACCGGGGCATAGGTGTAAGGAGAAGACACTACATGTGATCATAGTAGGGGATTCAGAGGAGGAAGAAGAGGATACAGAGGCAACTAAGGAGGATGGAGAGGATGAAGAGCACCCTCACTTGGCTATGGTTGAGGTTTCACTCCACTCCATAGCTGGACTGACATCACATGCCACCATGAAGCTGGAGGGGGAGATTGCAGGGTATAAGGTGATGATTCTGATTGATAGTGGGGCCACCCACAACTTCATAGCTTGCAGATTGGTGGAGAGGCTGGGACTACTGGTGACCCAAGGTAGAGGGGTAGGAGTCATTTTAGGCACAGGAAAGAAAGAGCGATGTAGCGGGCAGTGTAAGGGAGTGACCCTTACATTGTAAGGAGAGGAGACAGTGCAAGACTTTCTACTATTAGATTTGGGAAGCACTGACGTGATACTAGGGATGCAGTGGCTCCAGACTTTGGGGGAGATGAAGGTGAATTGGAAGAAGTTGTGCATGGAGTATGGGAAGGGGAGCAGAAGGGTGACACTACAGGGAGATCTCAGTTTATGCAGATCCAGAGTGGCCTTGAAGTCCATCTTCAAAACATTGAGAGAGGAGGGAGAAGGCTATTTGATAGAGCTACAGCAGGTAGGCATGGAGTCAGAAAGAGAACCAGAAGTCATCCCTGAGGTGGTCCAGGACCTCCTACAACAGCACTCCACAGTGTTTCAGATGCCCAAGGGGCTACCCCCTATCAGATCCAGGGAGCATGCTATTGTGTTGAAGGCCGGGGTAGCACCCATCAGCGTGCGACCCTACAGATATCCTCATGCTCAGGAGGAGATTGAGAGGTTAGTAGCAGAGATGTTGGAGGCTCAGGTGATCCAGCCCAGTGTGAGCCCATTTTCCAGCCCTGCACTCTTGGTAAAAAAGAAAGATGGTAGCTGGCGATTCTGTGTAGACTACCGGGCCCTCAACAAGGAAACTGTGTTGGACAAGTTTCCCATTCCTGTGGTAGATAAGCTTTTGGATGAGCTTGGGGGAGCCACCATCTTTTCCAAGGTGGACTTGAAGTCTGGTTATCACCAGATCAGGATGAGGACTGAAGACATTCAGAAGACGGCCTTCCGGACACACGAAGGTCACTATGAGTTTTTAGTGATGCCATTCGGACTCACTAATGCTCCCTCCACCTTCCAAGCCCTGATGAATCAAGTATTCCGGCCCTATTTGAGGAGGTTTGTTTTAGTCTTTTTTGATGATATTTTGGTGTATAGCAAATCACTGCAGGACCATGTCACCCATCTTAGGGTGGTACTCACAACATTATTGGAGCATCAGCTAAATGCTAATCAGAAGAAGTGTGCTTTCGCTCAGAAGGAGGTGGAGTATCTGGGACACATCATCGCAGAGAGTAGGGTGGCAGCTGATCCCACCAAGATAGAGGCCATGGTGAATTGGCCTACACCAAAGTCCCTTAAAGGACTAAGGGGATTCTTGGGACTGACTGGCTACTACAAGAGGTTCATCAAGGGCTATGGTTCCATAGCAAGTCCTTTGACTGATCAGTTAAAAAAGGACAACTTTCAATGGGGAGAAAAAGCAGAGGAAGCCATGAAGATTCTGAAGGAAGCCATGACTAGTGCCCCAGTATTGGCACTTCCAGATTTAACCCAGCAGTTTGTGGTGGAGACCGACGCCTCAGGAGTGGGCTTGGGAGCAGTACTCATGCAGAATCATAGACCGATCGCCTTCTTCAGCCGGATCTTATCTACTAGAGCAAGACTGAAATCAGTTTATGAGCGGGGACTGATGGCCATTGTCTTGGCTATTCAAAAATGGCGACCTTATCTATTGGGGCAACGATTCATAGTTCGTACTGATCAGCGGAGTCTCAAGTACTTACTAGAACAGAGATTGGTGGCAGAAGAACATCAAAGGTGGCTAGCAAAACTATTGGGATATGAGTTTGAGATTCAGTATAAGCCCGGGGCTCAAAACAAGGCGGCGGATGCTCTTTCCCGTGTGGATTGTTCACAGCTGATGGCACTATCTGTACCACAATTGGTGGATTGGGGTGAAATGGTGAAGGAAAATCAACATGCAGAGGAGTTAGAGAGGATTCGGGCGGCTATCCAGAAGGGAGAAAGAGGGTTCAAAGGGTATCACCTAGAGAACTCTCTCTTGCTATACAAGGGGAGATTGGTACTGCATCGTAACTCAGCATTCATTCTCATTCTTCTACGAGAGTACCACGATAGCCGTATTGGTGGACATTCAGGGGTGGAGAAGACATATCGGCGGATGAAAGCCGAATTTTTTTGGAAGGGGCTAAGAGGTGATGTGGAAGATATGGTGAGCAAATGTGATATTTGTCAACGGAACAAGTATCAAGCTTGTGCCCCTAGTGGTTTGTTGCAGCCCTTGGTGCTTCCAAACAAGATTTGGGAGGAAGTCACCATGGATTTCATTGAAGGATTACCCAAGTCTGATGGGTATACGGTCATCATGGTGGTAGTTGATCGATTGAGCAAGTATGGTCATTTCATTCCATTACGACACCCTTTTTCAGCCCCCACAGTAGCCTCTACTTTCATAAGAGAAGTGATTCGATTGCATGGGGTCCCCAATTCCATTGTCTCAGATCGGAACAAAGTATTCTTGAGCTCCTTCTGGAAGGAAATCTTCAAGATGCAGGGTACATTCTTGAAGCGTAGTACAGCATACCACCCCCAGACAGACGGACAGTCCGAGGTGGTGAACCGGAGCGTGGAGACTTACTTGAGATGCTTCGTTGGGGAGAGGCCTAAGCAGTGGGTCAAATGGCTACCATGGGCCGAGTATTGGTACAACACTTGCTACCATACCGCATCTCAGTTCACACCTTTCAGGATTCTTTATGGGAGGGATCCACCAGCGTTGGTAAACTATCAGAAGGGGACATCCCCGGTATATCTTGTGGATCAATACTTGGAGGAGAGGGATAGGGTATTGGAAGAGTTGAGGGAACACCTATTGAGGGCCCAACAGATCATGAAGACCAAGGCGGATGCTCACCGCAAAGATGTGACATTTGAGGTGGGAGAAAGGGTATACTTGAAGCTACGACCTTACCGACAGAAGACTTTAGCTAGCAGAAGGAGTGAGAAGCTCTCCCCACGTTACTATGGGCCTTTTGAGATTGAAAGGAAGGTTGGGATGGTGGCCTACCGTCTCAAGTTGCCTCCTCACTCCTCCATCCACCCTGTATTCCATGCTTCACTATTGAAGAAGAGCATAGGGGATCAAGCTGTGGTCACTCCTACTATACCCCAAGGTCTCACAGAAGATATGCAATTTTTATTAGAGCCTCTACAGGTGAAGGAAGTAAGGAAGAATGATCAAGGCAAGAGAGAGGTGCTCATCGAATGGAAGGACCTACCGGCACATGAGGCTACTTGGGAGATATACGAAGCCCTGCAGGAGCAGTTTCCAGACTTCAACCTTGAGGACAAGGTTGATCTTCTAGAGGGCGGTATTGATGGACCGGTTCACCCTGAACCGGTCCGGCCTAGACCCGTGCGGGTCTACAGGCGGAGGGGAGAGGGGCGGGCGGTCCGGGTGGACCAAGGGGCCCCATCCACTTAAGTGGGGGCATTTTGGGGAGGGAGAAATTGTGTGTTGGTATGAAAGGAGTCATTAGGGTTTAGTGGGGATCATTATGAAAAGTGTATTATCTCTCTTATTTTCTCCTTAGCCTCCTTCTTGCTTTTTTCTAGGGTTTTCTTGTGGGAGATCTTGTCCTTCTCGAAGTGGACAAACTTATCTTGTTTTCTCTTGGTTTTCTTATGCAAAGGTTTTTGCTTCTCATCTCAACCCTCTTGTGATTGTTCTTCTTTGGTTTTGGTGGAGAAATTCCTCTTTTTGGGGGAAAACTAGGGCAAAACCGAAATTGTCAAAACCTAAGGCGTATCAGTTTCTAGCAAACAGAAAACAAAGAATTAAAAAATTGTATTTTCCCAATTTCTTTTATATTAGGTTAAATAAGCAATTTATTGTGTTTGTTTAATTGATTAGAAATAAAAGAAAATTGTCCCAAACAATAACTAGAAGAAGAAAATATTTTGAGAATTTGACAAAAGCTTGAACTGGAAAATAAAAACAGTTATGCAAAAAATGAACAAAGGGCTTTAGAATGCATATCACAACTACTTCATGCAAAAATGCGCATGAAAATTGACATCAAAATCTTTTTTCCAATGCCATAGCATGATTATAAGGGCCATGGCAAAGTTACTTTTATCACTTGATATGCTCCAGGAGGGTGAAATAAGTTATTTAAGATGTACATACCCAACTCCAACTAGTGGTACTAAGCTATTTATGATGACAGTTTAAGTGACTAGAAATAAAATGAAATTATCTCAAACAAATAGTACAAGAAAATATTTTGAGAATCTGATAAATGCAGTAACTGGATAAAAAGACATAGACAGTTCTGCAAAAAATGAACCAAGGGCTTTAGGATGCTTACACAATTGTCACAGTAGCACTTCTTACAAAAGCGGGTCTTAAAATTAATATGAACAACTTTATTTCAAATGTTATATGATTATTTTTTCTCAAGACAGTGAGACAGAAACAGCATGAGAAATCAAAACTAAAACTCCAACAAAACTTCTAAAAACTCTATCATAGCATAGTTTTGATATCGTGTGGGAATCATTAACAGAAAACACTATAATACAATTTCTGCCTCCTCCATGAAATTAGATTAACAGCTCATAACAAATAACTGAAATTAGATGAAATTAATAGCAAGTCCTATATCATAAATCAGGGTAAGAAGTTTAGTCTTTACACATCATGTCCATAATGCATGCAAACATTAAAGTATTCTTAGTAATATGAACCTAGCACAAAAATCATGATGCATTAGTCTTCATTTAATGTAACCATATCAGATCTGACCATTTCGAACAAGCTCTCCACAAAGAGAACAAGGGAGTGATAAGAGAAAAAAAGGCTAAAGATGCAATAGGTGATGGAGTAGGACTTATAAACTCTGACAACGGAAAGGAATTAGAAGGTAATATGTAACGCAAAATGGATCAACATTGATATCTTCAATGCTGAACATTGATATCTTAATAAATTATAAATAATAAAACTTATCAAGCTTGTCACTGCAGAAAAGAAAACAAGATAACATGGGTCATTGAAAGATCCGGAACAAATCTCCAAGCATCAGCATCCTGCAGGGACAAGGACAAGAACTCTTTTCACCCATTTTATTTATGTTTAGGTTTACCATTTTAGTAATTGTTACCAGCAAAGATGATAAGCATGACAAATCAGCATCAATAAAGGTTGCCACTTGCAAACTTTTAAGTCAAAGCACATAACAAGTTTTTATAAGCTTTTTGATGAGGACTCACATTACTTACGGGTACACCTGGAGGACATCTTACCCACGGTAGCACCTTTCCATTTGCTTATGCTTAGTATATGCTTATTAGTTTGCTTCCCACTACCTTTCTTACCTTTTCTGTTACTTATAACTTATTATCAACTTTTATTAGCTTTGTCCTTTTCTAGTAGGTGGATACATAAGTTGTTATATAGGTGAAAGTGAAGAAGAATATAGCAGAATACAATATACTACTTTGGTTTAACCATTCTCTGTGTTACAGATTTACTGTTCTATTCGTTGTATTGCTTTTCTCAAATTCCTCTACAGATTACCTACATCACTTTACCTGAACTACGAATCTAGTAACTAAGTTATTTACCCTTTAATTGCAGAACTGGATAACATTGTCCAGTTATACTCATTTCTTCTTCAGTTAAAAATTTAATATCCTCCTGGTACGTAGCGGTCTTGTATAAACTAATTGAGACACGGGCAGATTAAATTTCAACAAAAATAATCATGATAATCCAGAGTTGAGACCCTTAAAACTGCTTACCTTTTCAACCCATCACACACATGGCTGCACCAAATGGTAATGATGACACACATAGCTTCCGGCTAAGTTTTCTCATATCGTTGCTAAGTAGAGGGCTCGAACATCATTCATAACAATAGCTACTCTTTTTCAGTACATGTAATAACAACACAAAACTAACGAGTCATGAACCATTGAATACCTTCTCCGTAGATGCAGAAAGAGGATCCCCTAGAAGGATTTCTGCTGGAGATAAGCTCAAAACCACGGCTTCGAGCCACGATCACATAACATTGTCATTGAACGCACCATGAATGACCTCCCCAGTCATTATCTCCACTCCAACTATCCCAATCGCCGCGCCCCGAAGGAGGACAACGAAGAGGGAGCGGAAGAAGAGGACATCGATCGCACTTCCATAACCCCGCCAACTCTTTTGTTGCTATGGTAAATGCCAAAGGAATGGCACAGAAGACGGGGAGGCCGATTTTATCAAGGATTTAGGGTTTAGGCTTCGATTCCTGGCTGCCGTGAATAGAGGCGACGATGCAGGGTTTCAGCCTGGCACGATGGTTTTGCCAGGCTCTCCCTTCTTCTCCTTTCTTCCCACGCTCCGCGCTTTGCTTTCTTCTCATTATTTCGCGCCAGGATTTCTAACCCCCGCTCAATTTCAGCGGGTTTATAGCGAGGAATTAATTATGCTCCGCTTAAAATTAACTAAACCATATAATTTATAAAATACATGTAAATAAACTACTTTACGCTCCTAATTTTATGCATATCAAACAGCCCCTACATTAGTTGTTGGAAAATAAAAAAACAAAAAACGGGTATTGGGTTACATGTCAGATTCGGATCCAACACGAAACTTACTCGGCACCATACAGGTCAACCTGAATATGACCCATTTTTAGAAATAGGTCATTATTCCGGACTCGAACCAGACCCGCTTTCGATCCGAATCAATCCAACCCAACACAATCCGTATGACCCGCAAACCATTGAAATCTGATTTTTCTTTTTTGGGAAAGAAATATGATTTTTAATGCATCAATTCTAACTGACATACGTACCTCCACTTTGAAGTTTTTGCTCAGCATCTCCGGGCTGAATTAGGTCGTACATATGAAGTAAAATGAAAAAAAAAAGTTAATATGATAGAATTGTAAAAATTAATGACTAAATAAAACTTACTTGGCTTGGTGGGCAGCCATCTCATCCTCATATTTGAGCTTGGTAAGAGACCTCATCAAGTACTGCAAATATCCATTAAAAATAATTACGAGAAACATACAAATTTAGTTCCTAATTTGTTGATAAATTAATCAAAATGATTAATGAGAAATTCAAAATTGATGCCAACTTACATCTTTGTCCATCTTGTCCAGCTTAGCCCTGCTTCAACATTAAGAAATTAAAAGGGAATTCGTGTTAATTAATTAATTAATTATAATTAAAAAAATAAATGCAGATAATAACATTTAATTAAATGGCATACCCTCCATTGTCATGCTCTCGCACATTAATGAACTTCTCAATCACATCTTCAATCCTGCAATATTAAAAAATAAATAATATATTTAAATTACATAATAGTATTTATTTTTGCAAGAAAGCAAGAAAAAAGAAAATGAGTAGAATTAAATTTACCTTCGGCGACCGGAGAAGGAGCTGAGCCTGCCAGAAGGGGAGAACATGATGAGCGCGATGTCTATATCGCAAAGAACAGAGAGCTCGTAAGCCTTCTTGATGAGGTCATTGCGTCGTTTCGAAAATGTCACTTGTCTATTTGTATTGTTCTCAATTTTCTTTATTTCCAGCTTCACCCTATCCATTTATATATGTTTTTCTATAAAAAAAGGAAAATCACATTTGGATAATAGATATTGCTTTTATGAGAAGAGCTGCCAAGAATAAAAATATTTCTATCAAAAGAAAAGAGAAAATAGAAAAGATTGAAGAAAAGGTAAGAAAGTGTGATGGGGTAAAATCAGTGGGAAAGAAACTTTGGAATTTATAGGAGAGAGAGCTCGAAAATGAAAGAGATGAAGTTGGCGCAATGTAGGGGAGGTTTAGAAAGAACAGAGAGCTCGTAAGCCTTCTTGATGAGGCCATTGCGTCGTTTCGAAAATGTCACTTGTCTATTTGTATTGTTCTCAATTTTCTTTATTTCCAGCTTCACCCTATCCATTTATATATGTTTTTCTATAAAAAAGGAAAATCATATTTGGATAATAGATATTGCTTTTATGAGAAGAGCTGCCAAGATTAAAAATATTTCTATCAAAAGAAAAGAGAAAATAGAAAATATTGAAGAGAAGGTAAGAAAGTGTGATAGGGTAAAATCAGTGGGAAAGAAACTTTGGAATTTATAGGAGAAAGAGCTGCTCGAAAATGAAAGAGATGAAGTTGGCGCAATGTAGGGGAGGTTTAGAGCCAATGGCAAAAGTAAGCCCACGTTTTTTGTTTTTTGTTTTTTTGTTTTCCAACAACTAATGTAGGGGTTGTTTGATATGTAGAAAATTAGGAGCGTAAAGTAGTTTATTTACATGTATTTTATAAATTATATGGTTTGGTTAATTTTAAGCGGAGCATAATTAATTCATCGCTATAAACCCGCTGAAATTGAGCGGGGGTTAGAAATCCTGGAGCGAAATAATGAGAAGAACGCAAAGCGTGGAGCGTAGGAAGAAAGGAGAAGAAGGGAGAGCCTGGCAAAACCATCGTGCCAGGCTGAACCCCTGCCTCGTCGCCTCCATTCACGGCAGCCAGGAATCGAAGCCTAAACACTAAATCCTCGGCAAAATCGGCCTCCCCGTCTTCTGCGCCATTCCTTTGGCATCTACCATAGCAACAAAAGAGTTGGCGGGGTTATGGAAGTGCGATCGATGTCCTCTTCTTCCGCTCCCTCTTCGTTGTCCTACTTCGGGGCGCGGCGATTGAGATAGTTAGAGTGGAGATAACGACTGGGGAGGTCATTCATGGTGCGTTCAATAACAATGTTATGAGATCGGGGCTCGAAGCCGTGGTTTTAAGCTTATCTCCAGCAGAAATCCTTCTAGGGGATCCTCTTTCTGCATCTACGGAGAAGGTATTCAATGGTTCATGACTCGTTAGTTTTGTGTTGTTATTATATATACTAAAAAAGAGTAGCTATTGTTATGAATGATGTTCAAGCCCTCTACTTAGCAAGGATATGAGAAAACTTAGCCGGAAGCTGTGTGTCATCATTACCATTTGGTGCGGCCATGTGTGTGATGGGTTGAAAAGGTAAGCAGTTTTAAGGGTCTCAACTCTGGATTATCATGATTATTTTTGTTGAAAATTAATCTGCCCAAGTGTCTCAATTAGTTTATACAAGACCGCTACGTACCAGGAGGATATTAAATTTTTAACTGAAGAAGAAATGAGTATAACTTGACAATGTTATCCCGTTTTGCAATTAAAGGGTAAATAACTTAGTTACTAGATCCGTAGTTCAGGTAAAGTGATGTAGGTAATCTGCAGAGGAATTTGAGAAAAGCAATGCAACGAATAGAACAGTAAATCTGTAACACAGAGAATGGTTAAACCAAAGTAGTATATTGTATTCTGCTATATTCTTCTTCACTTTCACCTATATAACAACTTCTGTATCCACCTACTAGTAAAGGACAAAGCTAATAAAAGTTGATAATAAGCTATAAGTAACATAAAAGGTAAGAAAGGTAGTGGGAAGCAAACTAATAAGCATATACTGAGCATAAGCAAACGGAAAGGTGCAACCGTGGGTAAGATGTCCTCCAGGTGTACCCATAAGTAATGTGAGTCCTCATCATAAAGCTTATAAAGATTTGTTCTGTGCTTTGACTTAGAAGTTTGCAAGTGGCAACCTTTATTGATGCTGATTTGTCATGCTTATCATCTTTGCTGGTAACAATTATTGAAATGGTTAACCTAAACATAAATAAAATGGGTGAAAAGAGTCCTTGTCCTTGTCCCTGCAGGATGCTGGTGTTTAGAGATTTGTTCCGGATCTTTCAATGACCCATATTATCTTGTTTTCTTTTCTGTAGTGACAAGCTTGATAAGTTTTATTATTTATAATTTATTAAGATATCAATGTTCAGCATTGAAGATATCAATTTTGACCCATTTTGCGTTACATATTACCTTCAAATTCCTTTCTGTTGTCAGAGTTTATAAGTCCTACTCCCTCACCTATTACATCTTTAACCTTTTTTTCCCTTACCACTCCTTTGTTCTCTTTGTGGAGAGCTTGTTCGAAATGGTCAGATCTAATATGGTTATATTAAATGAAGATTAATGCATCATGATTTTTTGTGCTAGGTTCATATTACTAAGAATACTTTAATGTTTGCATGCATTATGGACATGATGTGTAAAGACTAAACTTCTTACCCTGATTTATGATATAGGACTTGCTATTAATTTCATCTAATTTCAGTCATTTGTTATGAGCTGTCAATCTAATTTCATAGAGGAGGCAGAAAGTGTATTATAGTGCTTTCTGTTCATGATTCCCACATGATATCAAAACTATGCTATGATAGAGTTTTCAGAAGTTTTGTTGGAGCTTTAGTTTTGATTTCTCATGCTGTTTCTGTCTCACTATCCTGAGAAAAATAATCATATAGCATTTGAAATAAAGTTGTTCATATCAATTTTAAGATCCGCTTTTGCAAGAAGTGCTACTGTGGCAATTGTGTAAGCATCCTAAAGCCCTTGGTTCATTTTTTGCAGAACTGTCTATGTCTTTTTATCCAGTTACTGCATTTATCAAATTCTCAAAATATTTTCTTGTACTACTCTTTGTTTGAGATAATTTCATTTTATTTTTAGTCACTTAAACTGTCATCATAAATAGCTTATTACCACTAGTTGGAGTTGGATATATGCATCATAAATAGCTTATTTCACCGTCCGGGAGCATATCAAGTGATAAAAGTAACTTTGTCATGGCCCTTATAATCATGCTATAGCATTGGGAAATCTTGCTTTTGTCAAATTCTCAAAATATTTTCTTCTTCTAGTTATTGTTTGGGACAATTTTCTCTTATTTCTAGTCAATTAAACTAACACAATAAATTGCTTATTTAATCTAATATAAAAGAAATTAGGAAAATATAATTTTTTATTTCTTTGTTTTCTGTTTGCTTATACATGCTATAAAAACATGATATTTATGTACTCAGACATACATGCTTCTAACATGCATGATCTCTTTTTATATGGGATCCAAATGAGCGTTACTGGTGAACCATTTCCTTGATGCTGGCCGGTTTATAATTTTCATGGACCAAAGGTTACCCAGTTGTTGTTGGCAAACCAATAATGAAATTGGTTAGGTGGAAATGATATTACTTCAAGGGATAATCTACTCATCTCACTTGCCAAGTCTATTATGGTTTCCCCTGTTACTGAGGATATTGATATTCTGGATTGTTCGTACCTATTAAATCTCTTAAAACGGCTGATGCTGATTTTGGTCGTTCCGTGCGAGGACGAGACTATATTTTGATGTTCACGCTGGAGCGGAATTTGTGTTTGGAATGGATTTACAAGGGGCTAAAAAGACCCCACTTGCAGGTGTATAAAATTCCCTATGCATGCACTTATGATCGCAAAGCTACAGGTGTGGGCACTCCAAGTGTAGATAGAGAAATAAAATAGGAGAGATAAATAAAAAAATAATTTTTTTTATCATGCATGTTAGAAGAAGGTACGTCATAAAATTTTTTTAGTTTTTTTATAAAAATGTTAAATGCAAATATTTTATTATTTTTTAATAAATAATTTAGAATGAAATTTTTTAATGAGTTATTATGTGTCAAAAATTTTCACAATTTAATTTATCATAATTAATTTAAAAATACATATTTTTATATGCTTTATTCATAATGTATTAATATTATTTTTAATTTATCTTATTTTAAGGAAAATAATATTTTATATAAATATTTCTCATTTTTTTCATCAATAAATTAAAATGAATTTCATAATTAATATTAATAAATACTAAATATAAATTTAAAAAATATAACATAAATTTTAGTAAAATTTTATTTTTTTTAAATAAGATAAATTTAAATTAATAATACATTATGAATAAAAACACATAAAAAAATTTTACTAACAAACTTTTTTAGTGGATATTTCTTTTATTACTTACTTATATTTAAGTTATTAAGGATTTGATTTAAACTATTTGCCTCTGAGTATGACTCATCCGATCACCGTCGCCCCACTGATTATAGTCCTTTCGACTTCTATTACTTGGCAATTGTCCCCTCTACCTCAGTCGTCGAACTACAACCACCTTTCGACCTCCGTCGCCCGACTACGGTCTTATCAACTAAACAACCAGGCTAATATTCTATTGAAAATAACTATCATATCACTAAATTATTCACACTCTCACCACATATGATATATATTTGCTTCACTGAGCCAAGACCTTTCCCGATTAACGGGCATCATTTATAATAGACTACAAGCACTAGCAAAATCATTTTAACTTTGTCGGACCCGTGTTCCCCTTTTCAAAGTTTTCCAGGTAAAATATAACTTAATTATATTTACATAAATTTATAATTTCAAAAAAAATATAAATATATACAAACATATATGTTACTCATTAATTTATTCTAATATTTGAATTTATTTTTATACTTTGAAATTACATATTTCTGTATTTTATTCCTTCTTATAATCTAATTTTATAGCTGAAGTCGATTTCTCGCCAATCCATTTTTGGCCCATTAAAAATGTGCTAACATGTTGCGGCCCATTCTGCTCACTGCGTCAAAACGTTTGACGGGCTCATTCACTCATAGTTCACTCAAAACGTCAAACGTTCTGCTGACTGGTCGCGAACATTTCTACCGGTTATTTTGAATTACCAAACGAGCCTATTCACTAACACATAATGAGTGATTTTGAGCTACCAAACGAGATTGTTCACAAATATATAGAGCAAGTTTTCAAACTATCAAATAAGTCTTTTCACGAATGCATCTGGCGAGTATTTTCGATCTACTAAATGAGCTCGTTCACAAACAAACAAGTTATAATTTTTCTTATAAGAAAGTTTGTTCATAAACATTTTGAACAAATAAAATTGATGATAATAAACAATCTATGTTTAGCAAAAAAGAAAAGATCATGTCAAAAATGACTCATATATCCTCAAGAAATAATTTCACAAATATAGTTAAGCAAAAATATTAGACAAAAAAAAATTAAAATTCATAACCCCTCAAAAATTAATTCTACAAATATAATTAAGCATAATCAAACGCAATAGATTTTTTATCAGCTCATTTATCACTGGCAAAAGAAAATGTCAGGAAATCCATAATCAAGATCATATAATCGTGGATAATAAAAATAGTTCAATTCTTTAACATAAAATGTTTGGCATTCAATATTAAAGAAGAAATTCATAAGCAAGAATCAAGCTTTGTAACAAGCTTTTTATTGAGCTCCTAACGACCTTCTTATCGAGCTTCATATCAAACATGTTCACGAGCTTCATACGATGTTGTTCATGAACTTAATCGAGTCAAACAGAGTTGTTCAAGCTTGTTTATTAAAACATCGAGTATTTAAAAAATTGTTTAAGCTTGTTTGTTTACTTAGTTAAATGATCGCAAACAAATTTTTATCGAGCCAAATCTCAAGTTGCTTGTCGAAAGTTTTGTTCGTTTACAACCCTATCAATAAGGCCAAACTTGGACGTTTGACTTATTCACATTATGAGTTGGATAGATGCTATAATTTTGAAGATCAATCTAAATGGGTTCTATGACCATTTGGGGTTACCTCGAGGTCTATTAGAATTTTTTGTATACGTTTAGGATCATTTTAGATCTATGTATGTCATTATACATTTTGATAAAATAGTGTGAATAATAATGTGCTAGCACATAGTTGATGTTTATGCATTATTCATGGATACTTGGGAAGTTCACAGGCGTGGTTTGTTCTCTAAATAGTTTTGAGGCCACCTTGACCCTTTGGCATATTTTTCAGAGCAAATATAGGTTTCTATATTTCATGCATCAACATAATTGAGTCGACTTAAGGTTAGCCATAAGTTCATGTTAGAATCCACCATATTTAAACTTGATGCAAAATATTTATAATTCATATGTAATTTATTTTTTTTTAATTCCAATATAAGTCACGATGAGGTGCAATCTACTGAATGCTTTCGTTCGCATCGATCATTTCAATGATAATGCCACTCATTGTCTCCAACTCGAGGCCATGAGCATATTGGTGACATCGAGTACGCACGACGGTTATACTTGTCTCTTCCTAACAACTACAACGTTTTTGCTAGTTTTGATCAATCATATTCATGAGAGGCAAGTATAAAACTTTCTAATCTGAATCAAAGATCAACAAATGAAGGAAAAATTCTTGTTGGATCAAATATCTCTTCAAGCTCTTGAGAGTATCAAAGATCAATTACGCAGAAGCTTTGAAGCCTTAGCCTAATCAAAGATCAATGGTGCTGGAGTCTTCGAGTTTGATTAGATCAATGATATACAATGTGACCTTCATATTAATCAGATCAAATGTCAATGGTTCTTAGTGGTCTTCCCCATTTATGTGCGAGAGAATTGCATAGCGTGAGATTAGGTGAAAATGTTATAAGACGTGCTGTGAGATGCGAAGAAGCAAATTGGCATGGTCGAGCGGTGGAAGTTGATGGATTTGAGGAAACCAAACTCAACGTTGTTGAACTCGAGAAATCAAATGATCAGGTCTCAAATTGCACACAAGCCTTGTGCTGACATGCAGATTGTGAGAAGATTTGAAGTGATTATGATAGAAATTTGTCATAGGAGATCAACCAAAATTATTAGAAATTCAAATGATAGTTAAATATGATATATATGTGATATCATCAAGATACATTTTATAAAATTTTAGTAGGTTGATTGATTATGTTCTATGGATTTGAGCATTCAATAATATAAAAATTAACAATAATCAAGCGAGTGTGTTTTAAATAATAAAGTCAATATAATAAATATATTGCGAGAATGTGAAGAATATATTAACGAATAATTGTATAAGAGGGATGGTAAGAGTATGATCCATGATGATTCGAACCTAATGTTTTAGGATTTTTGGGGCCTTTTAGAATACTCTAGAAGCTTCTATAGCTTCCCAAGATTTATGGAAGACTTTCATAAGATTTCTAAAATCTAAGGAGATATTCTTTATCTTGTGTTTGATGAGGAGTTTGGGCAATGGACATTTACGAGCATACAGACAAGAGCTAGTTACATTAACATTTTGATATTGCTACAGATTTTTTTTAAATAAATTATTAATTAAGTTTTACTGTATAGCTACTAATATCTTTTTTGATCTTTCCTTGCAGTTTACTTTTCAAAAATTTCATGCTTTACTTTTCAAAAACCTACAAATCTCACCATTTAAAACTCACGTAATTTATCTTTCAAAGCATTTCACCCTTCTCACATATACACTTTTTTAAATAATACATACAATTCACCTTTTCAAATCAAAACACTTTTTATTATCCAACAAATAAACTTCTCTTTACCATTCAGAACCACCCTACTCTTTCTTTTATTGACAAAATTCTCAAAACGACGATGTAAAATATAGCCATTCTTTGTAAATGATAAGAGATGACATAGATATGGGTGTATGAAATGTCATCTAATGATTATGTATTTGATCAAAAAGCAACAATCTATAGGAAAGCTTCAGCATGGTATGCCTTATTGATCATTAACCACAACAGAACATGAACTTTCATACAAACCATGAAGTGACTAATGAATCTAAGGTTTTTATGAAAAAACAAAATTGAAAAGAATGCATTTCCTTTTACAAAGATGATTTGTAGATAAACATTACTGACTTTGTCCCTCTAGGCAAGATTTATTTCATACAGATTTCATTTGGAATGTAAGAAGAAAATATTCTTAATCTCTTAAAACAAATTGTTCTTAACTTGAAGGTTGAAATAAAGAAATTTCATATTAATATTTTGAATATACATCATGTCTTTTAGCTTCAAACCGAAAGAAAACTCATACCTTTATTTGAGTAAAACTTATATCATTTCTTAATATGCATAAACTCAAACACTTATTAAAGATTTGATAAAAAATTACATAGCTTGTCACAATCTATACACAACACTTTGAATTACTAATTGCATGGCACAGAAAATAAATATTACAAATTATAAATATATAATTATACTTCATGAAACCATCTGATTCAAAATTTTCAAAAATAACATTTGTATATTGAAAGATAAATAAATCGAAATAAATATACACAATTCATCAAATAAACAGATTTCTTTTCAGATTTTTTTTTAGAAGAAATGAGAAAATAATATTTATCCTGATTTTCAATCTAAGATGAAAAAAACCCATCACCATTTCTTCAACAAATCTTGATATCTTTCATACAAGATCCTTGAAGCAATAAAGATTATATGTATCATTAGATGCAAGAGGATAATATTTTGGATAAATCTTTCAAAGGACCATCAAATATCAACAATGACAGAAATGAACTCATTTCTTCTTTCACAAAATCAAGAAGGAGAACAAAACTAATGGAGAGAAAGAAGTAGAGGAAAGGAAGAATTAGCAAGAAGTATACCTAAACTCTCGGCTAAGGCAAGCGACGGCAAGGTTCTCGGCTAGGGCTCGCGACGGCGAGATTCTCGGCTAAGGCTCGTGACGGCGAGGTTCTCGGCTAGGGCTCGTGACGGCGACGAGAGGAAGAGAAATGACCGGGGCTTCTTTCGCGAACTGGGAGGAGACGGAGTTCTGAGGTTTCTTTCGAACTGGGAGAGAGATGGGGTCGTTCTGTGGGGGGGGGGGGGGGGGGGGAGGGGGGGTTTGGGTTCGGTTTCCGAAATGAGAGGGAGAGGGAGAGGGAGAGGGAGAGGGAGAGGGAGATCGTGGGGTGGGGAGCAGTTGTGCCAATCCAAGAGATTTTTGGGGTTTTGTTTTGCCGGCCAAACCATCTTCTAAAACTTAATGCTTTTAATACATGTCAAATTACAATCTTACCCTTCCCTTTTTTTCAAAATTAAAGGCTTAGATTAAAGCATGATTTAGAGAGGGATTTCATCGCTGATATTGAATTTTATTTTAATTTGAAAGTTTAAGAATTATTTAAAGGCTTATTTGAAATGAATTTGATATATTTATATATTTAAAAAAAAAATTGTGAAAATTTCTAATTTTAAAGAAGGAATAAAGTTTCAACTGAATAAATTTATTGCATTTATACCGATTCTATTCCAATTGAGTCGAGGCGAAATAAATTGGGCTTGAATTACAATAAAATTAGGTAATAAAAAAAATTATTTATGTGATGTCGATCAAGTTGAAACGAGTTCAAATGGTGTCTGATTGCTTCTGCTTAACATAGATTTGGTTCAAATTATTTTGTGACAATTTAGGTCGAGTTATTGAGATGGGTCGATGCTACGTCACTAGGTGTTCACCAAAGGGGAATCCTAATGGACGACGTCTATATTAGGCTACGAAGACCTATGTTCTAGAGTTGATTCTGGGGAAATTGACCTTGAATAATGAGGTCAACATATGGTGTTGAGTTAATTTCTGGTTGGTCCCGAACCCGACTCGTAACTCGGTATTAATGACAACCCTAATGAAATAAAATAATATAAAATATATTTATTCAATATTATTTCTTATATTTCAGGAACTTCAACAGGGGCTCAATGCTTGTCAACAACAACTGCAAACGATTGAAAACACTCAAGGTAATCTACAAATAAATATATAAAATTATAATTATGGCTTCTTTTGAGACTGACTTTTTTATTGTTTCTTAAAACAAAATTTTGGTACAAAAATTTTATGATCTTTTATCATTTGTTTTATTTTTCAATGAATATCTAACAAGTTTGCATATCCTTTTTTATTCTCCTCTATATAATATATGAATTATTAATGCAGGATATTTGAGTTTTGTACTATTTCACATAATTATAATTATAATTTTTACAGATATTTGGTGGTTGATCCTGTGCCTCTCGACTCTTTCATATCTTTGAGCAAGCTCGAATCATACGAGAAATTTTTAATGGAATATTTCAGACGTGTTTCTGAGAAAAAGGTATATAATATAATTTTCTCGGTTTATTTTAAGGTGACAACAATAAAATTAAGCCTTTATCCCACCAACTATATGAGGTCATCTACATTTTGAGAAGCTAAATTTAATAAATGAATATTTTGGTTTCACTCAAATTATATAAGAAAATAAATATACTATATATTTCATCATATTTTCATTGGTTTCACATAGGTTTTATTTCTCTCAAATAAACTATCTTTATGAAAATAATTAATATAGATAGTTTTATTTATTAATAATGTGTATTCATTCCACTAACTTTATAATCATTTTTCATAGAATTTATTATTGGGCAATCATCTTCCCGCCTACAATCCATCACTGAGGAGCATACCGGTAAAGTCAGCTACATTAATCAAACATAAGACATCATTTTGAGCCAATAAATTTCTCTTTCCCACAGATGAACCTGTAGCTTGAACAAGAAGGAAAGCCAAACCCCTTGGGCTACGATCACATACAGTGGACACCGAATAGCTTTGGTAGGCCCAACCAATCATGGTTCTTCACTTCAAATCCTCTCGTGCCTCTCAGGTGCAACAATTATATCCATCACTCGTTATTGACTTGTAAATACTTTAATTTTAACAGTTGAATTTCGTCCAATGAGGCAGGAATCACAAGATGTGCGAGTCGATGTCAACTCAAATGGACCAACAAGTGGGAGTCAACACGTGGCAACAAGGCTATGCATCTATAGAGCACTTATCGGCGTCGATCACTCCCGCGCCGTTAATAACCTAGGTGTTTAATTGAGCTAATTAGTAATCAATTACAATAATTAATTGAATTAAAACTAACGACGAACAACTGACGACATTGAGATGCTGGTGTTTCAATTCAGGCTTCGGTAGAAATGTCGGAGCAGCCGTCGGTTGAGCTACAGGTCGAGGATAGCAAATGTGGTGGCGAGAATTTGAATTTGGTACAATCTTTCTCCTTTTGGTTGGATCACCTCTCATAAAATTTTATTTTTTTATTTATTTTTATAATAAAATGGTATACAAAACGTAACTTTAATGTATGTTTATATTGGTATTATTGACCTTATGATTACCGATTTTAGATGATAGTTGTAAGGACGAAATAAATATTGTTGTTAAACAAAATGAAATTAAAATAATACTTCTATTTACTGCCATTTTTCCCCTAAGCTTTTTGATGTTATGATGTGAATGTGGAATTATTATTTTCTTAATGTTAATGCATAACTAATTAATATCACTGGGTTGCTTCAGCTACCAAATCTTACAAAGGTACCTAATTAAAGTTAATTTAGTGATTAATTAGTATAGTAATTAGTTTAAGTAGGTGTTATATTCAATGATTAGGAGACTTAATATATTCCTCAAGACTGTATCGGGTTTATGAAGAATAAAAGATGATTGTATGACAATCATTAAAAGGCACATAAGAATTTAAGGGGAGAAGATTGGCTTTTATATATATATATATATATATATATATATATGAATTAGGAGTATTAATAGAGATTTATAATTAATACAACATTATTTATTTATTTTAACATTTTAATAACTTTTTTAAAATATTATATTTAATAAGTAATAAATATATTTACATTATTTAATTTAAATATGATTTTTACATATAATTGAAATATGATAAATGAATTAATATTAAGAAAAATATATAATTATATTAAATTAAAATTATGATTTTAATTTTTTTAATGAAATTAAATAAATTTTATAATATTTAGATATTTAAATCAAATTTAGAGGTATAAACCATGAATCCAAACATTCAGGATCTATGACCCATCATTGAAGGATAATATTGTTAATTTTGAGGCACATAAATAAATTTTGATTTATATATAGCTCATAATTTCAAAGGAAAAAAATAACAATCAATGATTGTTTTTTTCCATTATTTTTTAGTTTTGCATTAGACATGGAAATGAAATATATGGCCATGATTGTTTGAAAAAAAAAATAGAGTGGCCATTTTGTCTTAAACCCACAAATTTACCAAAATGTTGCTTCATGACATATTCACAATTTGAAATCTTGATACTATCCACTGAATAAACGGGATCAAAAAAATCCCATGAACTGCCAATCGCCTGGAATGGAGGTCGTGGATGCATCGGAAAAGTAAGACTCTCCTCCCCTTCCTCTTCACCGGAAGTGCTCCCTGCCCCCCTCATATAGCTAACATTAGCGAGCCGAGGGGAAACAAGAATTCCATTAGGTGGGGAACTAAGTATTTTAATAATGGTATGAGAGGATGTTAAAAAAGCTCAGAAATTTGAATTATTGTAGATATCGCTAAATGGAAACTCATTGAACAAGAAACTTATCATATCTTCCATGGCAAGACATTCTCCTCCAAATCATAATGCTAAAATCGTTTATGAAACAAAATTAAGCATGCAACTAATAAACATTTATACAAGAAATAGTGATTGGTATGATATGTGGATAAAAGAAATATTTGCATTACTTAACAATAAAAAAAGCATTATAAGTAGAAGTAAAAAAATATAAGAGAACATAAAGCAATCTAAACTTAGGTATATAATGCACTTTAATAAAAAATTATAAAATGAATATTTTATTTAATAAAAAATAAAATTATTATCTTAATTTATATAATTAATTCAACAATAGGCGAATTGAATTAAAATTTAAAATAAGTTATGTTTCAAGTTAGTAAATTTGCTTATGAAATGAAGTGATGACAAAATAAGTGCATAAGAAAATAAATCAATTTTGATTAATTTATTTATTTTATACATTCCAAGTTATATTTTAAGAAAATTAAACAAAGAAAATAACCAACCGAAACATTATAGCCCTTTTAGTGAGGTACCAGTAGTGATCCATGATATAAATTCTGGATGAATGTTAACATCGTGAATTATAACATCTTATAAATGAAAGAAGAAATTGGAGAAGCGAGATTATTGATTACCCACAATGAAATAGTAGGCAATTCATCCACCTCTCTTTGATCTGAGAACATATCTGCCTTTGAGATCAATAGAGCCATCCTTAGTGAAAACTAAACAAATAAAATAAAATAATAGATTGCATTTCATCAAAGTTTATAAATGAATATAAAAAAATGAACAATTTTGAACATACCTCCAAGTTTATTTTTCTTTCCTCTATTTTTTAAATCGTAGCTAAGCTCCACGATTTCTTTTTATTCAATAGAATTAAAAACACCTATGTGTAATTCTAGGCCATATAAAATATTCAAGTGCATAGAGTGCATTTCATCAAACTTCAGAAATATAAATGCACGTGCACAAAGTGCACATTGCTAGAAATGAATGAAAATTGTGCGCTGATGTTATAGATGAATCAAACAAAGATAATCAAACTTTAAAAAAAAATTGCTTTTGAAGGACCCAAACAATCCAATAAATATGAAAGAATCATATAATAACGTGCACAATTTGCATGTTTATAAGACTTCAAAAGTTGATAGAAATATTATAAAATAAAAAAATATTGATATGAAAATTGAATATTACTAATCACGATACAAATATTTAGCTTAAACTTCTTTTTTATACATTGAAAATACATTTTACAATAATTAATTATAAATAGAATAGCTAACCAATTTGTTCCTTGAAAATTAAAAAAAATAAAAAAAAAAACAAAAATCAGAACAAATTTTGCAACAAACACCCTGATTGATGAGCTCGAATAACTTCATGTACAGATATCCATCTCAAAGAAAAACTCAATGCACTATCTCATATGTTTTTGCTCATCAATGATCTCATTGTGTATTATGTACCAATTACACAATTCAGTCAACACCACGTTTGCTTTCCAAAGGAAGCATATTCAGCATGAATGTACATATCATAGTAGACTCCTTAGAGCAAGAATTTGTCTTGAACACCTATCATGTTATGTCATTAATATAAGTAATTAGAGTAAATAAATTAAAGAATAGTATTAAACTTGCTTGTGAAACTTGATATATAGAATTTGGTAAGAGCTCATCACCTCATTATAAAAAAGTACACAAACATAGTAATTATATTGTGAGGGAAAGTTAAGAGAACTTACCAAAGGGATACACTTTAAATCGTGCCAAGGAAACCTTGAGTTATATGCTCAAGAAGCAGTAACAAAGCCGTCCCACACAGTGCATGTGGTTAGAATCTTAAAAATATAATTGTGCGGGACTATGATTGTGATAACATATACAAAATATATTTTGAATTATATAATTGATAATCATAGTACCTATTCATGGCAAAGCCATGAATAGGATTAGAAACAAAGAAAAAAAAAAGGATCAATAACAAATAAAAATAAATTTATAATCATAAAATAATTTAAGAAATGGAAATATAATAAAAATCTCTTTTGCTATCAGCATATAATAACAAAATAGGATAAAAAATAAATGAAGGAAACATCCATACCTTAAGCTGCTTAGCCACATCTCTTGTTGTTGAACCAGAAACTTCGATCCAAGTCTTTTAGAATAGCGTTCAAGCCAACAACATAAAAACTATGAAAAAAAGAGCATGGAGTGGATTGCAGCCATATAGAGAACAACCCGACATCATATATATGTTAGTAGCTGCAGTTCAAATGGAAGATGAAAAAAGAGAAAATAATTTCAATCTATATGCTTCTTCTTCTTTACAATGGTATCTCTTTTTTTTTTTTTTTTTTTTGTTAAAACCCACAAAGGGGCCTACGTGTTAATTTCAAAAAAGAGGTTACACAGTCCTTAGAAGGACCTCTAGCTTGCTAAGGCTCAGAAGAGCTACAAAAAAAGTCAAAATAAATCTTAAAAGCCGGTGGTCCCTTTTTCTACGATTACAAAACCAATAAGCAAAAGCTCTAGGGTTGCAGGCAAACAACACCCAAAAAAGGAAGATTATGATGTTCTCATTCGACTCAATCCTCCTGCAAACAATGAAAGCAAAAAACCAAAAATTAAGAAGAAAAAAAAAAAGTAATCACCTTGCTAGTCTTGAACCTCCAAAGATCAGTGACGAACCACCTGCATAAACAATTTCAATACCCAATGTTAGCCGGAATATGATAAATACAACAAACAAAACCTTCCAGATAACCAAAGCAGCATATCATATAGATTTGAAAATTCTTAGCACAAGAAGAATTCCAGAGATGAGCATGGGCCAAACATTCATAAAATATTTGATATTGCCAATCTAGAAACCAATATGTAAGGCCCCAAAACACAACATAAGGATGAGCTTACAGGAGTACACCCGCAAAGTGTAGAATTGAATAGCAGTGAAATTAATAATAGGATACAAGACGTGTTTCAACCCCATAAGCAACAGGTTTTCAGTAATCCACAACAAATGGAAAATACACTTAAAAAGCGACCTGTTATCACCAACAATCCGCTCCAGATCACCCATAAAAAATAAGGAATTATAGTTCAAAATAACCTGGAACAACCAAATACAATTACCAAGCATCCCCCTCATACAGGCTTGGCAAATGATAAGCAACTCGGGCAACTTAGGACTCCAACGAGTACCCCAAAAGAACATCACAAAAAACAAATTAGGCCAACCATCTCTACCAGTACCAACTTTCCAGACATAACTACTGACATCAAAATTGTTCCAGCCGTTGAAGTTGCAACACACGTTAATAAAAGCCTGAAGCAAAAAGCTAACATAAACCCAAGTAGTATCCAACTTTAAATAGTCGTGTAAGGGAGGAACCCAAATCACCCAAAGGCAGAAAATCATAAAAATCTGGAACTTGTAAATGTTTAGAAACAGCATAACATTGAACCACCGAACAGAGCACAACCAAGATAAAAACAGAATAGGGAACCAAAAATCCAACAGAAAATTGAAACAAAACACCAAAACATAACAGGAACAAAGATAAAGAAAATGAAACCCACACAACCCCACAATCAACTAATGATTACGAAGATAGGAAGACCCACACGATCTAGCCTAACAAACCCTAAAGTATCTTTAGGAATAGTTCTTTCATCATAATCAACAAACTGGTTAAGAAAACAACCCAACTTAGCTAACGAATCCGCATCAGCATTCCCCTCTCTAAATATATGAGTAATCTTAAACTAAATATGGGTAAGGGCATTTTTAATATTCCTGATAATGTAAAAATTATCTGGATTAGAGGGAGTGTTGCCATTAACATTTTGAATAATAATCAGAGCATCAAGCTCAATCCATAAGTTAGAAATACCAGTAGAGATAGCTAATTGGACCCAATAAAACAAACTATCTAGCTCAGCTAGATGTCACGACCCAACCCGATCGGGATGGATCCCCCTCGCATCGGGTCGTGGCCAAACTCAACTGACTGAACTGATTCCAGGATCTGGCTTTGGAATTTGTTTCAGAACTTTCTTCCAAACATTTACACACAGAAACAGACACACATAGCTACTATAACATCAAAAGTATACAAATACAGCTCATGGCTTTCAGACAGAAGGAAAAGCATAACAGAAAAGCCATGACTGTACAAAAATCAAAAGTACAAAATACCCTATAACGGATCAGACTCTGAACTCCTAGTCCAAGACTTCCTTCCCTTTCCCAGAACCTGAAAACCATGCAGAAAACAAGGATGAGCTACAACAGCTCAGCAAGACATCAAACCTCCAATCAAAATCCTCAGAATCCACATCAAACACATCAGACAAAATCCGTACAGAAATCAGATCAACAGAATCGTATATCGAATCAGAACAAAACAGAAATCACATAAATTTTAATTCCAGAAATTGAATCAGAACAGAATCAGAATCGTACATATCAGATCAAATCAGAACATAACAGAAATACATCGCATTAGAGCTGACATAACGGACAAAAATCAGAAATCAGATTAAATCATATCAGATCAGAAGTCATATCAGAACAAACAGAATCGTATCAGAATCAGAAATCAATTCATGACATATCAAAAGTCAGAACAGATTCCCTGACACTGACAGAATCTCAACGGATTCTGGCTCCTTATGCCTCCCTTCCCAGACACTGACAGAACCTCTCTGATTCCGGCCCCTTATGCCTCCCTTTGTGCTCATGGCACCAGAACAGATGTGCTTATAGCACCAGAATAGAACTTATCATAGGATCAGGAACTTATTTTCATAAACAGATTTCATAGCTCATTTCAGATTTTTCCCTGATACAGACAGGATCTCATAGGATCCTGACCCCTTATAACTCCCTTTTTATAGCACACAATCATAGCATGTCATTTTAGAACAAATCCAAACAATTTTAGAAATCGTACGAAAATCCGGCGGCATAACGACAGTATACGAAATTTACACAAAATTCACCAAATCAGAATTTTACCAAATTACCACATAACATTCACAACAATATTATAAGACTTTTATTCTACTGCCACAACATTTTCAGACATCGTGAAAATTTACAGTCAACAGAAAACGCCGTCAAATCAAAACTATCCGGTCAAAAATCTCCACAAAATAATCAAAATGTGCACACTCGGCACCTCAGAAACATATCAAAAGTTACGTGGTAAAAACTGAATCAATCGGAAAATATGGACGGAATTCGCTAACGAAAACGAAATCCGGACAGAAAACTCGTTCAAACTTCACTGTTCTGAAAATTGGGAAAGGCGGAATTTGTCTTACATTGCGTACACCAATTTCTTGAACTACTGCAACGAACGAAAACGGCTCGGCGTCGCCCAAAAATCAACTTTTCCACTTTTTTCCTTCGTTTTTCTCTCTCCTGGGCTTTTCTCTCTCTTCAAAATATCTCATTTCTATATATATCCAGATTGATCGTCCCGGACGATCAAAACTTCATCCCGGGACGAAGTGGCTCTGGACGAATTTCGTCCAGACGAGATTAATTAACGTCCCCGATGACTTGTCCTCGGGAGAATTTTCGTCCAGACGAACCAAATTTCGTCCCGACGAACCATGCATTCAAAACTGTTTTCCTTGAACAACCTGTACCGATCGTCCCAGACAATCCAACTTCGTCCGGACGAACCTGGAGCAAAAACTGAAGAAGTGTGGAGAAAAATGAGGCCGGGAAAGGAGGAAGAAAAACAATAGAGGAAGAAGATGAAGAAGCAAGAAGAAAAAACGGGGGTACCTGTGCGTGAGAGAGGACCGGCGACAGGAACTGTGCGACTGGCTAGGATCGTTGCCTGGCTTCGTTCCGTCCGTGTTGTGCGAACGAGAGGAGAACGTGAGGGAGAAGAGGTCGGGCGAGGAAGAATAGCGGGAGAATCGACGACATTTCTGTGCAAATGGTAGCAATAAGAAGGGCGACATTTCTGTGGAAGTGAAGCGATTCATACCAACAGTAACAAATTAAGTGGCGACATTTATTCAGCGGTTTAAAACGTATGGTCGGGATGATTTAGGGGGAGAATTACGAGCGGCACTTTAATACAATAGTATAGAACTATAGATATAAATTTAGAGGCCTTATTAATATTTGACCATTGGCTTTAAACCTCTCCAATCTCTTTCATTCTCTAACTATCCTCCCTCCTATAAATTTCAAAACTCATTTCTCATTGATATAGTTTCTCACACTCTTCAATCTTCGTTATTTTTATCTTTTATTTTATAGATATTTTTCTAATCTTGGCAGCGCTTCTCAAAAAGCGACTTCGAAACGCGATTATCTTTTCTTAGAAAGACGTATAAAAATGGGTAGGGTGAAGTTGGAAATAAAGAAAATTGAGAACAATACAAATAGGCAAGTGACGTTTTCGAAGCGACGCAATGGCCTCAAAGGCTTACGAGCTCTCCGTTCTCTGTGATATAGATATCGCACTCATCATGTTCTCTCCTTCTGGCAGGCTCAGCTCCTTCTTCGGTCGCCGGAGGTAAATTGAACCCTATTTATTTTTCTTTTTTCATGCTTTCTTGCAAAAAATAAATGATATTTTTGTAATTTAAATAACTTTATTATTATTTTTTAATATTGTAGGATTGAAGATGTGATTGAGAAGTGTATTAATGTGCGAGAGCATGACAATGGAGGGTATGCCATTTAATTAAATGTTATTACCTGCATTAATTTTTTTAATCATAATTAATTAATAAATTAACACGAATTCCCTTTTAATTTCTTAATCTTGAAGCAGGGCTAAGCTAGACAAGATGGACAAAGATGTAAGTTGACATCAATTTTGAATATCTCATTAATCATTTTGATTCATTTATCAACAAATTAGGAACAAAATTTGTATGTTTCTCGTAATTATTTTTTAATGGATATTTGCAGTACTTGATGAGGACACTTACCATGCTCAAATATGAGGATGACATGGCTGCCCACCAAGCCAAGTAAGTTTTATTTAGTCATTAATTTTTACAATTCTATCATATTAACTTTTTTTTTTCATTTTACTTCATATGTACGGCCTAATTCAGCCCGGATATGCTGAGCAAAAACTTCAAAGTGGAGGTACGTATGTCAGTTAGAATTGATGCATTAAAAATCATATTTCTTTCCCAAAAAAGAAAAATCAGATTTCAATGGTTTGCGGGTCATACAGATCGTGTCCGTTTCACCCGGACCCAAAGGGGGTCGGGTTGGATTGATTCAGACCGGAAGCGGGTCGGGTTTGAGTCCGGAATAATGATCTATTTCTAAAAATGGGTCGTATTCAGGTTGACCTGTATGGTCCCGAGTCAGTTTCGTTTTGGATCCGAACCTGACATGTAACCCAATAATAATGACAACCCTAATGAAATAAAATAATATAAAATGTATTTCCTATAATATTTTCAGGAACTCCAGCGCGAGCTCAATGCTTGTCAAGAACAACTGCAAATGCTTGAAAAACCCTTAAGGTAATCTACAAAAAATATATAAAACTGTGATTACGGCTTCGTTTGGAATGACTTTTTAATTGCTTCTTAAAACAGAATTTTGGTGCAAAAAATTTATGATATTTATCATTTGCTTTATTTTTTAATGAATATATATCTAACAAGTTTGCATATCTCTTTTTTATTCTCCTCTATATAATATATGAATTATTTCACATAATTATAATTACAATTTTTACAGATTTTTGGAGCCCAATCCTGCATCTCTGGACTCTTCGATATCTTTGAGCGAGCTCGAATCATATGAGAAATTTTTTATAGAATCTCTGGCAAATGTTTCTGATAAAAAGGTATATAATATAATTTTCTCAATTTTTTTTAGGCGACGACAATCAAATCAAGCGTTTATACCACCAACAATGAGATCGTCTACATTTTGAGAAGCTAAATTTAATAAAGGAATATTTTGATTTCACTCAAATTAATATATATATATATATATAAACTATTTTTATGATAATAATTATTATAGATAGTTTTATTTATTAATAATGTGTATTCCCCTAACTTTATAATCATTTTTCATAGAATTTATTGCTGGGCAATCATCTTCCTGCCTACGATCCATCCTTGACGAGCATACCGGTAAAGTTAGCTACATTAATCAAACAGAATACATCATTATGAGCCAATAAATCACTACACATTTTTTGTTCTCTTTCCTGCAGATGAAACTACAGCTTGAAGAAGAAGGAATGTCAAACCCCTTGAGCTACGATCACATGCAATAGATCCAGAATAGCTTTGGTAGGACCAACCAATCATGCTTCTTCACTTTGTCAAATCCTCTCGTGCCGCTCAGGTACAACAATTATATCCATCACTCGTTATTGTCTTGTAAATACTTTAATTTTAACAGTTGAATTTCGTCCAACGAGGCAGGAATCACGAGATGTGCGAGTAGATATCAACTCAAATGGACCAACAAGTGGGAGTCAACACGTGGCAACAAGGCTATGCATCTACGGAGCACTTCTCGGCATCCGCGCCGTTAATAACCCAGGTGTTTAATTGAGCTAATTGGTATCAATCACAATAATTAATTGAATTAAAACTAACGACGAACAACTGACGCCGTTTGGATGCTGGTGTTTCAGAATTCGATAGGAATGCCAGAGCTGCCGTCAGTTGAGCTACAGGTCGAGAACGACAGATGTGGTTGCGAGAATGCAAATGTGGGACGATCTTTGGCCGTTTGATTGGATCACCTCCATTAATTTATTTTCTTATTTATTTTTATAATAAAATGGCATAAAAAATGTAACTTTTAAACTATGTTTATATTGTATTATTGACCTTATGATTACCGATTTTAGATGATAGCTGTAAGGACAAAATAAATATTGTCGAGAAAAAAAGAAGAAGAATACTTCTATTTCCTGCCATTTTTTCCCTGAGCTTTTTTATTTGTTCGCACAGTGATCACTTTCTTATATATATATATATATATGTCTTCGACTATAAAAGAAGAGATATTGTTAGCAACCTTCTTAGGAATTAAAGCATAGTTTACCCGAAAAAATACAGAAACAGCATCCATATATCAAACTTAGTAATATGCCAAGTTTTAACAAAGAACTTAGTAGTAAAGTCATCAGGACCAGCAACCTACAAATAATGACAACCCTATTGAAATAAAATAATATTAAATGTATTTCCTATAATATTTATTTCAATATTATTTCCTATATTTTCAGGAACTCCAACGCGAGCTCAATGCTTGTCAAGAACAACTGCAAATGCTTGAAAAACCCTTAAGGTAATCTACAAATAAATATATAAAAATGTGATTACGGCTTCGTTTGGAATGACTTTTTAATTGCATATATATCTCTTTTTTATTCTCCTCTATATAATATATGAATTATTTCACATAATTATAATTACAATTTTTACAGATTTTTGGAGCCCAATCCTGCATCTCTGGACTCTTCGATATCTTTGAGCGAGCTCGAATCATATGAGAAATTTTTTATAGAATCTCTGGAAAATGTTTCTGATAAAAAGGTATATAATATAATTTTCTCAATTTTTTTAGGCGACGACAATCAAATCAAGCGTTTATCCCACCAACAATGAGATCGTCTACATTTTGAGAAGCTAAATTTAATAAATGAATATTTTGATTTCACTCAAATTAATATATATATAAACTATTTTTATGATAATAATTATTATAGATAGTTTTATTTATTAATAATGTGTATTCCCCTAACTTTATAATCATTTTTCATAGAATTTATTGCTGAGCAATCATCTTCCTGCCTACGATCCATCCTTGACGAGCATACCGGTAAAGTTAGCTACATTAATCAAACAGAATACATCATTATGAGCCAATAAAATCGCTACACATATTTTTTGTTCTCTTTCCTGCAGATGAAACTACAGCTTGAAGAAGAAGGAATGTCAAACCCCTTGAGCTACGATCACATGCAATGGATCCAGAATAGCTTTGGTAGGACCAACCAATCATGCTTCTTCACTTTGTCAAATCCTCTCGTGCCGCTCAGGTACAACAATTATGTCCATCACTCGTTATTGTCTTGTAAATACTTTAATTTTAACAGTTGAATTTCGTCCAACGAGCCAGGAATCACGAGATGTGCGAGTCGATATCAACTCAAATGGACCAACAAGTGGGAGTCGACATGTGGCAACAAGGCTATGCATCTACGGAGCACTTCTTGGCATCCGCGTCGTTAATAACCCAGGTGTTTAATTGAGCTAATTAGTATCAATCACAACAATTAATTGAATTAAAACTAACGACGAACAACTGACGACGTTTGGATGCTGGTGTTTCAGGCTTCGATAGGAATGCGAGAGCTGCCGTCGGTTGAGCTACAGGTCGAGGACGACAGATGTGGTGGCGAGAATGTGAATGTGGGACGATCTTTGGCCGTTTGATTGGATCACCTCCATGAATTTATTTCTTATTTATTTTTATAATAAAATGGCATACAAAATGTAACTTTAAACTATGTTTATATTGTATTATTGACCTTATGATTACCTATTTTAGATGATAGTTGTAAGGACAAAATAAATATTGTCAAGAAAAAAAAAAAAGAATACTTCTATTTCCTTCCATTTTTTCCCTGAGCTTTTTTATTCGTTTGCACAGTGATCACTTTCTTATTGATATATATATAGTCTTTGGTCTTCGACTATAAAAGAAGAGATATCGGGTTTATCAAGAATAAAAGAACTGAGGAACAACTATCTTGGATATGATAATCATCATTTAAAATATTAAGAAGATAAACTTTCTTTATGAATATTTCAGTATACAGCAACAGTATATTAATTGACTGAAATTGGGCTGCCAAAACCGAGTGCATGGACGAATTTGGACACTTACTATGAGTTTCTTATGGGTAAAAAGCTCCAGCTTTTCAAAACGCAGATTTCGGTCAAAGCAAACATTTTTCTTCAAATAGTACTGCTTACTGAAAATATTGATGAAATGTATCTGTTTAGCATCTCATCAAGCTTCTGTCTATAGCGAGCCAGGCTCTGCAAGGAAAGATTAGAAAATACATTAGTGGCTATACAACAAAACTTAATTAAAAATTTAGAAAAAAAAATCTGTAGCAATATAAAAATGTTATTGTCTGTATACTAGTGTGTTTAAGAAACGAAATATAAGACTGCTCTCTTGGCAATGACATTTCATTGCCTAAGCTTCTCGGCTTGAATTAAAGATCTAGCTTCACCATTAGAAATATTGCTATGCTATGAAAGGAACTACATTTTAGGTGAGTGTGGGTTGAAAGAAACAGAGAGTAGGGGTCGAATACTGTTGTATTCAAACAGAAGGGAAATGAGAAGGAGCGAGAGTTGTTGTAGTGGGAAGGAGGAGATAGAGTAGAAGACTAGGAAGTAGGAACTGTATTGAAGAGCAGGGGTCCATTTGGCGACTCGTAGTCACGCGATTCAACTCCGAGAGGCTCTCTCTTAGGTAATTCGACGCTCTGATTATAACAGTGTAGTCCATTTGGCTATTGGTGGTTCTTTGATCATTTAAATAAGGCGTTGTGTCCGCCGACCTTCGCTTGAGTCGTCGATTTTTTATTTTATTTTTTGTTCCGACATGACCGAGTTGAACTCCAGTATGACTCATTGAGGCAAAGGAGGGTTACCAACTAGTCAATGAAATGAAGCATTTAGACTAAAAAATTACATAGGCTACTTTTAAGTTGACTATGGATTTTTGAGACCACAAACCTGACCTTAATATTAAATGGACCAACATTTTTTACCCGAACTTGACCCATATATTATTCATCTCAACTTGAATCCAAAATTTTCTAGTCAATCCTATGTCGAGTTATTTATTGACCCTCATATTAACTCCTTAATTCAAAATAAATTCTTAAAATCATGGTTTAGAAAGAAAGAGGCAAGAAAGGGAGAGAGAGATTCTTAGTCTTTAATCATCATCATCAACATTCTCATGACTATTTGCATTTGGCAACGAAACATTTGATTCATGACAACGCCTTTATGCAAATGATCCGTAATATACCAAATAAGTGGAAGAAACATTGGTTGTACGCTCTCTTAATTTATAAAATCTCATTAATGCTTTTAGAAGCTTAGAAGAAATATTGCATTCTCATATTTATTTGCAACTTCAACCCCACATTTTATTCCCCAATACTTTGACACTACTTAAAATTTCAATTAAATTTTGAACTTCATCCATAGAATGTTTCTTGAGTTAATATACCTCTTATTTTCACAAGAGCCAAATTATTTTGCAAATTAAAACTACTACCTTGTCACTCATTGTAAACTTATTTACTAAATCTTTGAGGCGCCAATAATTTTCTAAAATAGTTAGAATACTGATAGAAATATATAAATAACTTAGCAGCTTAGCCAGTTACAAGAAAGCATAAAGCATAAGAAAACATGGAAGCACGAGTAGGATTTGTACCAAAGTATACGCATAAACACCAGCCTCAGAAGGTCCTGCTGGACTTCCTCTCCTGATGAACTTTCCTTCCTTAAATATATATAGCATGGGAATGCCAGTAGAAAGCTCCAGATTGATCACCTAAAGCAAAAAATAAAATCAGAAATAAAGATTTAACGGACAGGTTTTAAAACTATGGAAAGTAAACAGTAATACTTCATCTGGAAACAAGAACAAATGTGCCACCTCGTGAGAAGTCAATTTGTCAAGATACATAATTATTGATCTTAAGGAATTCCCATGAGCTGCAATCATCACATTTTTGCCAGACAAAAGTTGGGGTTCGATCTGGAATGCAAATTATCCAAAGCGTTAGATGTCATATAGCTGAACATACTGACTTTCTGAGTGGTAGATCATTTCAACAATTAGTTCATAAATTGCCTTTATGATATGGATTAGTCGAGTCTGGGAGAGTTGTATGAACCAAATATGTTCGAGTTGAGGCTTCGTTTGAGACAGATTTCTTTTTGCTTCTTAAAGCAGTTTTTTAGTTCAATAATTAAAATTTTTGTACTATAAAGCTTCTTTAAGAAGCAACAAGAAAACCATCTCAAACGAAGCCTTAATTGATTCTTCACTAAGAACCTATTTTTAGCACTTGATATAGTATTAACATAGCAAAGGGTGGTTTGATATTCATTTTTATGGTTTGGTTCACATACATAAATTGAACTGCATAGATTTGGGAATACATGTATGAGAACTTTTTGGGATTATTAAATTAAAGGAGAAACAAAGTTAGCTACAAAGTGGTTGTTGACCTCGATTTTGTCAAATTCTGAGTCAAGAAGTTTGACTTGGTCAAATCGACCAAGTCAGACCCCATGACGATCCTCAATGGATTCAGTGAGTTGAACTGAGTCTATTGAGCCCGGACCCGGAGCCTGGGTCAACCTGGTTGACCAGGTCAACCCGGGTTGACCCAAATTTACCTAAAGAGCCAAATTCGGATCCAAATCTAATCAAATCGATTTCATGGCTTTCCTTGGACTCCTTGACCTATTTGACTGATTTGACCAAGTCCAACGTTGACTTGGTCAAACCAAGTCACTAATGGGTCATAATAACCTATTAAAGCCCATTAATAGCCCATTTAAGAGGCTAATTGATTCCCCTTCGTTTTGAAACTCAAAATCCCGCCCAAATCACTTGATCTGGCCTTAAGATGGATGGTGGATCGAATCCTAGCCGTCAATGATCGGATTAGGGGGTTTAAATAGAGAAAATTTAGGTCTTTAGGGGGACTTTTGGATTTTGCTCCCGACCTAGACGCCCTCAGCCCGAAATATTTGGTGTGAGAGCTCCCCCAGGTTTCTTGACCCTTCCCCACGTCGAACCCCGACGAACCCAGGCCGCCGGCGACGTCAACTCCGGCGAAACCGAGCCCGTTTCCGTTCCAGGACAAATAACGATCGATCCGAGGCGTTTCAGGACTTAAGTTCAACAGGAGACTTGTTCCTGGAGAGTCCACGAGTCCAACGAGCCCAAGATCGTCCAAATCCACCGAGCGGATCAAGGTATATCTAAAACCCTAGTTTAGAACACTTCAAGTCAAATAGCTTTTCAAAAAGTGCTTCACAGATCAAACAAAGGGTCCCCCACGGATGCTCTTCACCAGTAAAAGCTAGATCTAAAACTTCATTGAGTTTGGTTAAGCCGTTTGGGAGAACGAGACCAAATTCTTCCTTAGGGCTCGGGTTCGCCGTCCCTCCGATCTGGACCGTTGATCTCGCGATCAACGGTCACGATCTGGTCGAATCCCGCCTCCGTCCGCCCGTGTATTAGCTCCCGTTTGATCCCGCGTCCGTCCGGCTCGATCAGAGCCGTTGATTCCAAACCGCGCGGAATCACGGCCCTGATTAACGCTTACGTGGATAAGTGAATATGGCCGTGATTGCGGTATGATTGCCGCAATCATTGGCGGCGGCGCAATCATTGCGCCGCCGCCAATCATTGCCAGAAACGCGGGATCCAGCCGGGATGCGCCACGTGTCAACTTCCGATTATTTAATATTAAAAGTATTTTAAAAAGCTATTTTAACTTTAAAAATCATAGAAAATCCGTTTTTGTCCGTTTTCGACGCACAATACCTCGAATTGATCGTATTGTCGTCCTCTACCTGATAAGAATTTTTTTTTATAAAAATGACCTATAGATTTTAAATTATTTAAAAAACAGTAAAAATAACTTTTATTTTTAATTTATTTATATTATTATTTTATTATTATTATTAATATTATATTATATTATTATTGAGATTAGTGTTTTACTGTTTTGATGTATCATAATTATGTTTTATTATTATTATTATTATTATTGTTATTGTTATATTTATTTAAATATAAAAATATATTTTCATTATTTAATTACTTTAATTAGTTAAATTATTTAAAATATTACTAATAATTAAGTTATTACTAATATTTATATTTGCATATATATATATATATATATATATCTTAGTATATTTTAAATTTCAGAGATTTTTTTTTATTATTATTATTTTATCTCATTTTAACAATTATTTTTAATTACGATCATTTTGAATTATTTTAAAATATCATTTTAATCGTTTTAAACTTTGAAAATTCGTATCTTACTCGTTTTTAACCCGATTTTAACGCACAACGTCTTGTTTGAACGTATTTTGATTCTGCACATCCTAGAGTTTGCATTACACAAATATTTTTAGTATTTCTGTACTTATTTTAAAAAACAGCAGACTGGATTATTTTCAAATAGTATTTTTTATTATACTTAAACTTCGAAATCACATAACTTTGTCGTTTTAAGTCCGCTGTCGACGCACAGCATCATGTTTTGGATGTACTCTGAATTCTGCATATCTTAAAACCATTTTCAGATGAAAATTTTATCTGTATTTTCTGTAATTTCAAAAACAGTGAAACTGCACTATTTTAAAATATTATTTTATTGTATTTGAACTTGTAAATTTCGTATCTTCGCCGTTTTAAGTCGGATTTCGATGTGCGACCCCTCGTTCTTTTCAGCAAGACGAGCTTTATGTTTTGAACCATTTTCAGTCCTTGATTTTGGCTGTATGAATAGATTCTTGTTTTGATCTTGTTATTTGGGTATTTTGATATTTATATATTAATATAACAACTATTTTCAGGATACAAACTACTTTCAAATCGCTTAAGACTTCGTTAGGATAACTAGTGGGTCTCCCTCATATGTATTTATTATAAATTGATCTACTTTTAATTATGCTATTTTCCAAAAGTTCATATATCTGTAAGTATTTTAAAATATTTTAAAATTACTTATGTATTAAATCCCTTAATCTTGGGAGATCACTACTTGTGAAATTTTAGACATAGGTTCTATGGATGAAGAGCAACCATGGGGGAGTGGATTAGTGGGTGATTGAGTCCCAATCATTCACTAATCTTCTCTTTAGGTGTCTTTACTTTTTTTTATCTTTCGTAGATTGCATGTGTAGGTCGTCGCACTACCACCACTTAGTTTAGGTTCTCCTAGATCTAAGGACATGGTGTGTTTATTTATTTACTGTACTCCCATGCATTTATTATCCCGAGGGTTAGTGTAAACATCACTTTAAACTCCTACAACGTAGTGACACCCTAAGGACAAAAATTAAGGACATGTCTAGCGAACTTAGAAGTTTTCTAGGAGCTAGGATAGATCCCAGAACGACATGAAAACTTCAACATTTAAACTTAGTGACATCATAAGCCTTTCATAATTTTCTAGGAATTTTTAGGAGCTTTTAGAGCCCTTAGTTAACTAACCCTAATTAACCTGCTAATTAAGGCCCCGAGACCTTCCGAAAAATACAATAATTACATATTAGGTCAGAAAATTACCCATAATGGCTTGATTTGTTCAAAATCTGACCCTTGACTTTAGATAAATAGGGCTCCCTAGTTTGACTTCAGGTTGACCCCTAATTTGACCATAGGTAGAAATTACCGTTTTGCCCCCTAATAAATCATTAAAAATTATTAAAAATTCCAAATTTTCTCCAAACACTTGGGAACACTTTCCTAGGTCATCCCTGATCTTGGGAGTGATTCCAATCAGTTTGGAGCTTGTTTGGGAGCAAAACAGTAAAAAGGGCCTTCGTTAGGAAATTTAGAAAATTCCCTTAATTGCCCGAAACTTAGAAAATTCATAACTTTGGATAGGAAACTCCGATTCCAGTACTACCTGTCTAACTACTCGTATTGAGGTATGGTATTTTCCTAAGGTGATAGGAGACCCAGACTTAGACTATTTCCCATAGTGACTTTTTGGACCCTTAGTCTAGTTTCTAGGAGGACCTAGAACTTTCCAAAATTGGCTAATACAATTCAAACTTCAAATATGAATACCCTTAGTTCTTAAAACTGATCAACAAATAAAAATAATCAAAAATGGATCTAATTCACTAATATTTGAATTTCAATTAAAACATCCTTTTTAGACCCCCAACATACCTGAACTCTACATAATTTTAACTAACTATCCTGCCTAGGATCTATCCAAACTACACAAGCCTTACACACACATAGAATGGTTTGCTAGGGCACCACTTCTAGATCTAGGTTAGGCCGCTGGGTTTTATTTTTCTGCTGTGTGCCGGAGCTTTCCGTGGTTTTCACTGCATGCTGTTTGAAAAATGATTGGTGTGTTTGCTTACTTTCTTTGTACTCTGGATGTGAGCGCTAGATTTACCCCTAGGTTAGGAGCGCCATATATATACTGTTCTTCCGTGCAGGTGGCCATGCTCAAGCTAAGAAAAGGGGGGCACCGTTATGATTTCTAATGTTTTCTTATGCAGGTGCTTGCTCAGCCCCCTTGATATAATGAGGGCTAAAATTAATAATTATAATTGCTACAGATGAAGCTGCTTAGCCCTCAGAGCATGGCTTGGCACAGGGTCAATGGTGTTAGCATTTTTATTTTTATATAAACTGCTTGGGATGATTTTCATTAGGATAACCATGCAGGTCCTTTTAGATTTTTCTGCTTTTCAATTAATGTAATTTATCTGTAATAATTGTTAAGAGTTGTGAAAATAACTTTTGAGTTGGGATATTCTTATCCAGCTCGAATTCTAAAAGAAGAAGGCATCCCTAAGGGGAGAGTCTTCTTCCATTTGGAAGATCGAGCTGGATGGCTTTAGATATTCAAAGAGAAAAGGCAACACCCCTACTGGGGGGAATTGTCTCTTCGTTTGGATATTCAAGCCACGACGGATCCAAGGAGTCCAAGGAGAAGAGATCCAAGGAGGAGAGATCCAAGAAGTCTAAGGAGAAGATACCCAGATGACTAAAGATTTGAAGACCCAATATCCCACTCAAAGTTGTTGGCGTCTGTCATAGGCTTAGAAATCCGGGTTGTTGGCAGTGGTGCCCGGCCACTTTACTTTTCTGCATACCCTGGGTTGTAATTAAAGGGCAGTTGGCCTATGGACATTTATTTGATTAGTTTGTGGATTTATGTTGATGTGCTTACCTGATTGCGCTTAGAAATATCTGCTTTTTCTAGGTTTTATTATTGCATGCCGTTTTTGTTTTTGCCTGAATCGTATTAGGCTCTTTAAGGACTGAAAAATCTTTTATACTCATAACCAAAATTTAATATTTAAGTTTTAAATAACATAGAAACTTAACGAACCTAGAGAACTGCCGGAACCGTCCGGGGTCGCATGCATATTACTGCATCTTCTCTCTCCTTCTAATAAGACATCTCCCTGCCTGCGGGTAGAGTCCGGATAATCTGGCCTATGAGGATGAAGTGCCGGACCTAGGGAGACTCAGTCTTTTCTAAAAATTATTTTATATTAAGCCTGTTTTTAAAATCTAAAGCATTCATGAGCTGACATTTCAACTAGCATGCATTGCATTAGAAATCAATTTAATTAAAATTTAATTGCATTAGTTAGGGGCATTCACCCAACATAAGTCCAGGACCACTTAGGAAATTCTCTAGATGTCGGTCCTCCTTCCAATAACTGTACCACCCACCCATCTTTCATAATTGACTTGACAGCATGGTTTTAAATCGATTAGGTGGTTAGCTAGCTCCCCCAATCCAGGCCGGGATAAGTCCAGATCTTTGCATCGCATTAGCTAGGACACTGGTCTTAGTGTGTGTCGAACACTAAGTCCAAACTAGATTTAGGATTCGAGGATACTACATTCGGTCTCGTAGTATGCCTTAAATAGTAGGTAGGTCCCTTCCTTTCAGGGACTATAAATCCTACTTATCCGCGTCATAGGATGACGCCACCTCCATCCTTCTCTCACGCATGTGATCGAATGTTTGATTTTGATTTTCTCCAGTTTCTCTCTAGTACCCTAGAGCCTCCGAATGCTGGTATGAGCCACGCATTTTGATTCAGCCCCTTCGGACCTTTCTTCCCTTTGAATAGGATTTCCTAGTCTATACCCTTGTGCCGATCCCACTTTAGGAGAGGATAATGTATGATCCTTAATCGAGAGTTTTCTCAGGCTCCGGCCTAGGATGTAATTAACCACGGGGGCTTGCGCCCGTGGGAAACTTGGTCCCCACAATCTACTAAACCCCATTCGAGCTCTTTCATCGGATGGGAGAAACCCGTGATTTGGTCGTGTATATTACTACCCATCGAGGTGTGTTGGTGAAAGCCTCTATTCTCAATGGTTAGTCGTATGCACGATCCAATCTGTCCCTTCTAATCGGCCCGTTCGCGCGGTGCTCTTTCGGAGGTCCACAGTGGTCAAATTCATTTCTAAACCCAAAACAAATTAAGCCTGTAGATAGAAATTTGAAGTTTCTTACATGATCCATAAAATAAGCAACAGCTCGATTAGCGCACATTTCCAAACTCTCACCATTGGGAGGAGGAATGTCAAAACTGCGGCGCCATTCATGAACGTTTTCGTTCCCAAACCTTTCTGCTGTTTCCTGCTTGTTGAGACCTTGTAATTCACCATACCTAAATGATAAAAATTAGAACAAAACAAGATGTTAAACATCAACAAAGCTTCAACTACCTGCAAGGCCGCAGTGTGATAAAAATATCGGTAATGAGATAATGACAGTACATTCTTTCATTCAATTGCCAAGCTGATATAACAGGAATAGACTGTTTCCTTGTTTCCTCACTATATATCCGGCTCCACTGAATAGCTTGTTCACTCTCGCTGTGCATGACAATTTGAATCTGATCATCATTGGAAATGTTATATTAATTATCGACCTTTGTACAACTCTTTGGTATAGATATATTTAAAGGGATCACAAAGTATTGAATAGTACAAAAGCTAAGGTTCAATTTGCTTAGCACAAATTTTAATAAATCCCTATGTTAAAAGCAATTATGTGATTTTTAAAAAAGTAAAAAAAAAAAAATCATAACATAAAAAATCCATTGTGATATAGTTGCATGATAACATCAAGTACATGGATTTGTGAAGAAAAACTAAGGTGGCAGTGGGAATAAGGAAGAGCTTTCAACTGTCAAAATGAAATAAGATCCATAAGTGTTGAATTTCAGAAGATTGGAGAGGAAAAAGCTTGAAACTTTATTTTCAACATTATCCCTATTTATAGATCTATGCAAAATTAAAAAAAAATAGATCTATGCAAAATGCTTAAATAAAGAAACAAACAACTTCAGAATAATTAGTAACACAGTCCTTCATAATTCTACAGCCTAACTAAGGAAGGCACACAACGGGCGGCGAGCTTCCCATGGATCTCTATTTGCAGCCGTGGGATAAATGTGGGATTGGGAGGCCGGGATTTAACAGTAAGCTTCAAGTTGAAAACACATGTTTTACATGGTAAAATATATACAATACTTTAAAATACCTAAAATTTTGACTGGAAGCAATAAGAACAAGTTATCATGACTACTTTTAAACTATGAATGAACAAAAATGTTGCTTATGTACTTCTTTTTTTAAAATTTTACTTATATGCTTAAATACCCATAATAGGGTCCAATTTATAGTCCAAAACACAGGATTTAGAGAAATAAAAAGAAAACCTTCTTGCGGCGATGCTGAGTCATGACAAGCATAGCAGTCATCTGAGCACGAATCAATGCCGATGTATATATCATGTCAACAGGAATATTGCTTATTCGTTTACCCGCTTCAATTGCCTCTTCCACACCCTTTTGTGTCAATGGTACATCAACACAACCTGTGAATAGATTTTTCTCATTCCACAATGATTCACCATGACGAATCAATATGAGTGCAGCTTCATCTGCGAAACAACAAACAATTTTCAAGAAAATGACATATTTACCAGTAGAATGTAGGGGAATAATCTACTACATTCCCTCAGTTTACTGTCATGAAGTAAACCAAAAATATCTCTCTTTCAATTATGAAGTAAATATTAATGATTTGGATGAGTAATGCTTTCTTGAACCAAATCTATTGCATGCAAAATGCAGAATCATAAATGCAAAACTCATACCTAAGCAGATAGATCTGGAGCAAAACTTAGTGAATCAAAATGCTTACAAGATTTCTTATGAGAGTCACTGATTTTGTTACCAACTGGTAATCTCAGTGGATCAGCAACATAAGAATGTGAGGATGATGCATGAATTATGCCTTGGGAGCTATCATGGCAACAAGCTCCCCTCCTAAGTAATCTGATTTCTATGCCAAAACCTTTGTAACCCTCTCTCAATGAAGATTTCCCAGGCCAGTTTTGCAAATTGGAGCAAATCTGATTATTGTGGTTCTGGATGGAGCCCAAGGAAATATAAAATGTGACTGTAGCCATTCTCTAGAAACATAGCAACATCATCTCAATAAATGAATCCATGGTGTTTTGATACATACAAAGCTACGAAAAAAAGGATAAAAACAACATCTACATAAAAAATTTAAAAGAATTAATTCAAAGAACTATAAATAATAACATTCACAGGTAAGTAATTAACTGGCTAGTTAAGATCATAACCAAAAGAGAGAAAAAAAAATTAAAGATCAACATTAGCTACTCTCATGAGAAAACAGGAGTCAGGGTCAAACCAATCAAAACAGATAACCCTAAAAACATTTCTCGCAATAAGAAAAGAAATTTTCATCAAGGCCCATAACAAAAAGAGGATTAAAAGTAGAAGCATTATGCCGTGTACCTATAAAATTCAATATGAGAAGAATTTATAAAAGGAACACCAAGACGAAGTGCCAATGAGTCGAAAAATCACACCTTTTTAATCAAGGAAACCAAGATGGCGTCGGAGAAGCCGAGGTAGAAGGGTGTTGTAGAAGAACAACGCCGAAGTTGGAGACAAACAGTATCGAAAAAAGCTTCGGTTTTGGAAGGAGAGACAAGAAGGAGAGAGAGAGAGAGAGAGAGAGAGAGAGAGAGAGAGAGAGAGAGAGAGAGAGAGAGAGAGAGAGAGAGAGAGAGAGAGAGAGGATGCTTATAACGAGAAGAGGAAGGTGGATGAAAAATTTAGAGCAACGGCCAAACCTGCGGAAAGGTTGGTGGGAATCGGAAGAAAGTACATGGCAGGACGTGAAAACCAAAGTTTATATATACATATATATATCCGTTAAAAATTCAAACTTATAAAATGTATACATTTGACATAAAGATCTTAATACTTATATTAGATATAAATTTATATGTGACTGACATATAAATTATAATTGGAGGCCCTTATAAGATTTTATGTCTATAAGTATTAAAATTCAAATTAAAATATAATTCTAAAGAGGAATTAAAAATAAAAAAAAATGAGATGTAAACTCTTCCTGATTTGATTGAATAATTGATGCGCATCTTGCTTAATTTAAGAGATCAGATTATAATGCACCCAAAGGTTTCATTCTTGAAAGTTTTAATGAAAGGAGGAGAGAGGATGGAGAATATCTCTTATATGATTCCTTGCTTTAAAATTTAGCCATTCCTCCTCATAAAGAAAATAAATCTTAATAATTATCTTCCTTAATCACTCTATCTTTAATTAAATATGTTGAAGGTGTAATCTTTTATAAAAACAATTAAATTTTTTTACATATTTGAATAATAAAAAAAATTCAGTTTCTTTTCAAATTAAAGTAAACATAATGATAATCATCTTCTTCTATGAAGATGGTGACAGTATAATAATTTTAAAACTAGGAAGTTTTTATAATTTGATTATGATAAAATGCATATTTTTTTTCTTCATATTTATATCATGATTATAAACTTCTTATATAATCGAGGAGAAGGATGAGGCATACTATCAAAATGAATATCAACCTCATTAGATTTATCTTAAAATTAATCAAATACTTTTGAAATCAATACTAATCAAATTTCAATCAAGAAAAAAAAAAGATATAAATCACAATAGAAGCTAATAATCACCGGACAAGTACAGAGCAATAAACAACACAATTGGATATCAAACCCTATGGAAACAAAAATGAAATGCTAATATGGTCAGTTTTTTTTTTCACAATACATTCAAAACATAAAAAATCCAATTATCTGTTCATAATATACAAGTCTCAATGCATAAACCTGCAAGAATGAGCGAACATTGAAAAATGTTTTTTGCTTCCAAACAGCCATTGAAGCCATACTACGCTCAAGCCATGAAAAGGAATTGAGCGTTAAAATCAAGAGAAGGCCAATCACTGCAGAAAACTCTGCGAAAAATACCACTAAAATAGGAGTTAATGTCAGGTATAATAATATGAAATAAGCTCAAGCCACTTCCAAGCAGCCCTTAATTTCTTTCTTTCTGGTTCAAACCATTTGATCTGGTAAGAAAATGAAGTCCAATCACCAGGGATGCATTATCTGTAGGAATCACTTCCATAGTTGACTATATTTTTTTTTTTCCAACTTTAAGCTTTAACATAATCATATCAGTCAACTTTTCCTCTCACCCTTTTATGATCCCTGTCAGAAAGATCTGACCACACCTCATCTGGCCTTCGCTTTGCAGCTGAAACTTTTCCATTATTACTCTGCAACTTAGGTAGAGGATGATCATGCTCATCAATGGAGGAGAGCTCCCCTTCTTCAACAAATTCCTGGATTCGATGATCAACATTTACATTTTCAGATTTGAGAAGTTTTGGTTTCATACTCGCCTGAAAAGGATGGAGGGGCTTTGGCCAACCTTGTCTATTGTCCTCCTTATTAAGCTCAATTCCACTCTCAAGCTCTCTTTCGATGAGATCATCATCATCATCTACAATCTCATTTTTTTTGGCCGTGTCATTCCGGAGTTTTCTTGTTTTTTCAAGAGCAGCTTTCACTTTTTCCTTGTCAATCTTTGTGATAGTTTCTGCACAGCTGCCCTTCTCATCAGACAGTTCATCTGCATGAAATAGCTTTGAAGAGCTCAGAGCTTCAGCTGTGGATTCCCAGCGGCGAGAAACCAGCTCAGCCTCTTGATGCAAGTTATCTTTCCCATCGCCATCCATATTATGGTCCCAGACCCCACTTTTACTATCAGCACTTCCATGGTCATTGCTGTGGCTCCGAGCACTCCGGGAACTGATACGGTCACCATCAGCATTAGATTGTTGAGCCCCAATCGGCCTCATTTGTGGAGTTAGTTGAGCCACTTGCCTTGCATTTATAGATACTGAGCTCTCACTGAGAGTGGAGGTTACCACTGTTGGATGATTAGTTCCAGCACAAGAGCTTCCATCAGCTTCATTATTACCATGAGATGGTTGGGCTAGGCGATTTTGCTCATAAAGCTCCAGCATTTGATTGCTGACATCTACAAGGAACACGAACATAAATTTTTGGGATAGGATATATAAAAAGATTCAAATATTCCCAGGTCAAAACGATTTGATGAGTCAACCTTCAAGTTGCCGTGGTGTAACATCAAATTCTTGCCACCAGACTTTCTCTCCATCAGATGGAAGCTTCACCTTAAGAAACTTGGCAGCAAGAAATATGGCACCAGCAGCTATGTGGTGGGGCTCAAATTGCAGGCAGAGTGAAGTCCGCAACCTGCATAGTATATTTAGATGAATAATCCGGGGGGGGGGGGGGGGGGGGGGGGGTTTAAAGCAGAACTAAGTAACATGCATCGAGAAAAAGGTATGGTACCCGTCATTTACAAAATTCCATGCCACTTGAGCCAGAGCATTTTGTGCCACCTTGAACTTTTTAATTGCTTCGACAAGGGGTTTATATGGGTGATACATATTTAGATCAAAACCAAGTGTCGCTAGAACGAGCCTTTCCCCCAGTAAAATGAGCTCTTTCTGTTGCTCGTAAACTTCCTGAAAAACACAAGAAAATATGCAACTAAAAAAAAGAGAGAAAAAAGAAAGCTGTTCATAATGATTTGCAAAAAAGAAAGAGAAAATGACAAAATAAAAGAAGAAAGAAAAATTGGTACAATAATTTGATAGAAAGAGGAACAAACTGGAGGGATATGAGTGTGCAAGATACAAGTACCATTTCATTTTGGTGGCTGTATTCTAATTAACGAAAAACTCAAGGGTACCTTCTGCTTGATTCTCTGAACAGCAGAAGGATCCTTTTTATGAATGATTTCGTAGGAAACAAGAATCACATCCTTCAGCGGGCGTGGAGTTTCTTCAACCTTTCCAGCAAGGAACATGCACACTGTTGCGATTGTCTGCAATGCAACAAATTAAATATTAAGCTTAAAACAGTTGATGATGTGAAAGTCACGAACATAGTCAGATAAGCAAGCAAATAAACAATTCAATACCAGTACAACAACAACAATTTCTTAAGCCTTTATCCCACTACGTGGGGTCGGCTACATGAATCCTTTTTCTCCATTGTGTCCTATTAAAAATCAAATTCTCATTTAAATCTAATAAAGAAAGGTCATTCCTAATATTTTCTAACCAAGTCTTTTTAGGTCCGCCTCTACCTTTCTTAACATAAGTCAATTCTAATACCTCTACTTTCCTAACCGGGTCATCGGAAGGCCTCCGTTTTATGTGACCAAACCATCTAAGGCGACTCTCTCTAATCTTATCTTCTACTAGAGCTACTCCAACGTTTTCACGTATATGCTTATTTCGTATCCTATCTAGATAACTGTGCCATCCGTCTGAACATTTGGAAAGTGTCGTGATGGATGATTTCTGGAGAACACGAGGGGTTCCATTGTTCCAACTCAATATCACTAAAATGAAGAACATAAAGCAATATAAAATATAAGGGAAAAGGTTTGGGCACATAATAATTCAGACCTGGATAACTCTCACTTACTAGTTAAAGCTTTGCGTTAAATAAACCTCAAATTATATATCTTAGGCTCATTAGGTAAAATTTCCTTTCACATGTTGCGGCACAATATGCATTAACTAGTGCTGCACATGTAGAGGACAGCCACCAATCTACCCATCTGCATCCCCACTCAACCAATTTGATGCAACCAAAAAAATAAGATGCTAAGGTTGCAAACTCAAAACACTACAAGATTGCCAAAAAATAAGACTTCCTTACAATATAGTTTAGAAATACACAAAACAACTTCAAAAACAAAATTCAACACTACTTTCAACTTGTAAACAACACAACCAACTTACTATTAATAAAGTTTAGAGAATGATACAATTGGAAGGGATACTGTGGAGAGAAGAAAGAGATTAGAAACCGAGACAAATTATAAGAAGAGAGGAGGTAGAAGAGGATAGCTCGCAAGCTATTCGAAACCCACAAGTTTCATGCTCCAAAAAATTATCTCAAATCTATCTAAAAAAAGTAGCAAAAAACCCCCTTTAAATAGAGAAAAGGAATCCAAACAACCCCCAAAAGGTGCCGCCCAAGCCTCCAATAGGAGCAGCCAGAATTTATGGGAAATCACCAAGAAAGAGGCACGACTAGCCTAGGAACCAAACAGCAAGAAAACCAACAGCCAGCACAGGATCCGAACAATCCAAAAAACCAACAGCCAGCCCCCAAAAAGGTGCCGCCCCAAGCCTCCAATGGAGTAGCCAAAGCATGGAAAATATACAAGAGAGAGGCACGGCCAGCTCAGGAACCAAACAGCCAAAAAAACAGCCAGCTCAGGATCCGAACAGCCAGTCAAAACATAGGAAAAACCCAAGAGAGAGGCACGGCCAGCCAGCCAGAAAATCAACCAAGGGAAAATGGGTCAAGCCCAAAAGAAAATTTTCCGCCCAACAATAAATGCCCATTGAAAGAAAAAAACTGAAACTTTTGCCTACATCACAATTCAAGACCAAAGTTCAATAGTTTCTTTATAAGACATACAAACTTTATCATCATTAGAATAACTAACATTTTATTTGGATTCTAAGTTTGTTGGCTGGGAGTTCGCTCCCAACTAAGAGATCCTAGGTTTGAGTCTTGCCTATATTGCATATTGGGATGTATAATTAGATCTCCGATTCTCTTGCTTATTTTGAGAGCGACTTGCAAAAAGAACAAAATAATTAGGAGAAGAAAAACATTTATTATACCTATTGATCAATAAAATATAAGTAAGAATTTATTGCCCTATTTTTATTCCTACCTCAGGAAGAGGGTTTAATATGATACTCCCATAATGACATTGATGCTACCTTTGTATTATCATTACCTATAAATATACACGAGGAGCAATGCTTCGATCACACTACAATTCACTTAATTTTTTGTCTCATTGCTTCAGCTCGCATGAAGAATAGTTGAGTCCACATCTCTAATGTTTGACAACATCGACAGCCGCAGTTGTGGAAGGCCCTACTCTACAAGCACAAGGCAATAATTAAAGGATGAAGGAAAAAAGTCCCTCCAGCCAACTGAGGCAAAGATGAAAGTAGTTTCCCCTGAGCAAGGAGCAAAGGCGGCTTGCTCTACTAACTCCGAGGGGAGTGCCCCTTCATGAGAGTCGTGTCAAACATGGCTCGACAACCAGAAAAGTTGGCCTAACCCTTGCAGTAATAGGCGTGAAAACTAAGGTGGCTACCCTGCACCAATGGTACACTTTGCATCCTTGAATGGCCACCACATGACAAACTACTATCATTCTTAAAAAAAAGGTAACCAAGGCCTTTGTTGAAAAAATTAATAAGCAACCTTGGATTATTTGATGTTTACAATCCAACTTTAGGGAGAGTGTTCAAAATCCCATGTGCTTCCCTTAGATTTACTACTACCAAATCTTCGAAAACCTCCTGCTTCCTTATTTGGTTCTCAGGCCATTCACTTCCGGTAGCACTATGGGAGCCTTTCTTTGGAAAAGTTTTGTCACCTAAATTGACAGGATTTGAATCTCTTTGAAAGGAGTTGACTCTAATTACAGCTAACAAATCCCATGTTAGAATGCTCTATTTTCTTTCCTATATCTATGGGAAGATTTCTTGATTTATTTTATGCTGCAGTTTTTTCAAACCCATGGACAGCTATTCTTGTTAATTGTATTTCTTGTTTTGATTTCCTTATAACTATGTTCTATCATGTTTCAATAATATAATTACCACTTTGAATTTTCCTCATAGGCTATAGCTACAGCAGCACACTTTTATGTGATGGCTGGCATTTTTGTATTAATATCTCAGCCATCCTGCTATAAGAAAAGCAAGTGGAATGATGACATGATTTTCAAATCTGTTTAGATGAGTTAAACGGCATCTCTTGTCAAGAGAGTTTAAGTCCTGTCGTCAGCTTTGGCGATACCCATTCCCTACAATTAGGTATTTAGAAGTGTTTTCACTAAGTTTTAGTACACTCCCATCATAAACATTTTCCCCCATCTGTTCAGGGCAATATAAGGCCATTTCCTCCCATGTGACAGCTCCTTCAATCTCATCCTTGAGAGTAGGTGTTGAGTTGATTTTCCCATCATCCAGCAGTCATCCTGTAGACTTACCAACATTTTCCACATCATTGTTGCTGGCACCATCTTAACTCTCTTTCGTTGTCATACTCTTTTGTTGTTGCCTCGCATGTTACTAGCTCCTTTGCCCTGCATGTTCCTAGCCCCTTTAAAACCTTCTCCTCTCAAATATGTAAAAAACTTAGAAACTTTTTGTGCTAAACCAGTAAAACGAATGAATATCCTTAATCAAGTTTTTCAACCTCTTGATCGAGAAATAATTAATTATGGGAGCTTGTACGTATAAGAAGTCAAATCTCTCAGGGCTTAAAAAAACCTTATTTTGGCTGCCCTTATCATTCTAGAGAAATCTCTAGATACTTTTTTTTTTTAGTTTTTCATTGATTCGCAAATGAGAATATGCTACGACTTTTTAATAGATTCGCAAATGAGAATATGCTACAATTTTCATGATATTGTCAAATCACACATAATCATGAGGCTCCATCGAAGCATACAACTTAGTGTTCATTAAATTACCAAAAGATTTTAATACATGTCAAGTCATCGAAATTTTTTTATTTTGACACTTAGAGCATCCTAAATTGAAAGCTATCTTTTGTGCAAACGGGGCATCTTCTTCCACAATCACATTTATTGTTCTTATGCTACTAAGCCTATGAACTGCTCCCATTTTTGCAACAAAATTTATTGAGACCTTAGCTAAGGTCCTTCTAGACAACAATGCTAGTTCATAAACTGGTGAGAGCATATTCCTATCTGATTCTTGGATCTCTCCTTCCACGCTGAAACACAACGCATCTGGCCTTCTTGATGAGTACCACATCAAGTAGTTCTTCGCCGCCTAGGGAAACAATGGAGAGTATACACATTGGCAAACTTATCCACATCACTAGCCTAGCCTACCCAATTATAAGCTTGGGTTTACTCTTCTTAAAGATAGTACATTAGTTTGTTCAGATATTTTGGATTCCCCATGCAAACACTATTAAAAAGGAAGACAAGCAAGAGAACTAAAATTATTATTGTTGATAATCATGCTTCCTCAGATAATGGGAAACGCACAAGAATTAGAAAAAACAATAAGCAATTAGCAAACTACCTTCACTTTTCAGCCAATAAGCAAAGAGTTTTGCTCTATCGAAGCATACAATCTAGTGCTCATTAAATTACCTGAAGAATTTAATACATATCTCAACATCAAAGATTTTTTACTTTGACACTTAGAGCTTCCTAAATTGAAAGCTATATTCTGCGCAAGCAGGGCACCTTCTTCCACAAGCACAATTATTGTTCTTATGCTACTAAGCCTATCAACTGCTCCGATATTTGCAACAAATTTTTGAGACCTCAGCTAAGGTTACCAATGGTCCTCATAGACAACAGTACTAGTTCATATACTTGTGAGAGCATATTCATATCTGATTCTTGAATCTCCCACGCTGAAACACAACGCATCTGGCTTTCTTGATGAGTACCATCATCAATAATTCTTCGCCTCCAAGGTAGATAATGCAAAGTACACACATTGACAAACTTATCCACATCTATAAGCCTATCCAATTATAAGTTTGGGTTTCTCTTCTTAAAGATAGTACATTAGTTTGTTCAGAATTATTTTGTATTCTGCATGCAAACACTATAAAAAAGAAAGAGAAGCAACAGAACTAAAATTATTAGTGTTGATGATCAAGCTTCCTCAAATAATGGGATGCACATAGGAAACAAAAAATTAACAATAAGCAATTAGCAAGTTACCTTCACTTTTCAGCTAATAAGTAGAGAGTTTTATTTCTGCAAAACATAGATGATGAGGACATCAGATTTTGACACGTGTACCATCGACGGAGACGCAGATCGACGGCTACGATCCAGAGCCACTACTTCTGATTTATTTGCATTTTATTTTATGATTGTATTTCCTGTTTCCTAGTTTGCCCCTATGGGCATTGAGTCGCTTATGTAGCCCAGAAGAGCATTTGTGTCATTTCTTGATTTTCATTTTGGCCTATTTATATGAGGCCTCATGCATTGTAATTTCAATTTTGGATGAATGAAAATTTACATTTCATGTTCTCTTTGTGAGTGCAACCATCCTCGATCTATTAGTGAGTTCGTTGGAGAAACTAGATCTCTTTGTGAGTTCTAGGTTTTCTTTTCCTACTCTTTTTGTTCAAATCATCGTTGCGGAGATTCGGGTTAAAGGTATTTGTGGGGAATTGGGGTTGTATCCTTGGAATCCCTAGGAATTCTATCTACGGCCTTCCCTTCCCCTTTGCTTCTTGCCGCCGGCCCTCTTGGACAGCCCAGCCCGCCGGCCTGCAGCCCAGCAGCCCGCCGGCCAGCAGCTGCCGGCTAGCCCACCAGCACGCCGACTCCCCCTTGCCGCCGGCCTTCCCCATGGGACCCTGGATTCAAATTTCAGCTTTCATGAAGCCCATTACTACCTTCCTTTAGTACCTTGATTTGAAGCCTCCAAATTAATTAGATTTCAATTTGAATTTGAAATTCAAATTAATCTTAACTAATAGCCCTCTTACTAGGAAACTTCCATATTTTAAAAACCTGAAATATCTTCCAGTTTTTTTTTATTTAAATCTTTGTTAACTATGTGGGCCCCATTTTACTTAACACCAAGCCCCTCTCTCTCTCTCTCTCTCTCTCTCCATTTGGCCGGCCACCTCCCCCTTATTGTTTTCTATTTAATTGTCACATCACCACCCGTTAAATGCCTCCTAAATACCTTCCCCTCATCACGTGATTTCAAATTTTTTTTTTCAGATTTTATTTCAGATTTCAAATCTGAAATTGGAAATCAATTTCTTCCCTCTCTCCCCTAATTAGAATCTGAACTAAAATTCAGCTTTCTTTCCCCCCCCCCACTAATTAACGTCTCCTCTCCTTCTCACCTCCCACCTCCCCAAGACCGGCCACCTCTTTTCCCCCTCTTGGGCACCTTCAACCCGGAGCGAGGATGCATGGCGGATCCTGAACTTGAATGGGGACTTGTGTTCAACGCCTACGATAATATCAACATTCTACGATCTCCACTCTTCGACATGGGATTTGAACACGACGACACAATTGGAGATTACTTGGATCGAATTCTCCCCATCCTTGTGCCCGTCATCGACGGGCAATTTTCAGACTACGATTGGAAAATCCGTAGCCGTCCACCCGCTTCTCCAACTCCGGCTCCTTCCCCGGCGACGAGCCCTCTCGGCATCATCTGTCTACTAGTGGTATCGCTGAGTCTGCTTACGATCCTCTTCCGTAGCCACAACTCTCAGGAGCGATTGAAGGACTTCAAGGTGAAGGATCTATATTTTAAACGTGAGGCTTTTGTTTATCATAGCTATTTGCATTATTTAGATTTCTTTTGATTATTATTTGTCAAGGCTCTTGTAATCCTCAAGTGTAATCAATTACCATGGTATAATCTATCATGAATTTTTCTTGAACTCTACTTGAGTAAGCTAGACTTTATTGTTAACCTTGCGAAGTTAGTAACCTCTTATTAATCTCTAAAGTGCAATTCTTGTTTTCGCATGTTTGCATCACATCAATAGAAGTCGATAACACCAAAGGCATGTATTAACAATGGACGGGGAAGCACTATTTATGAACAATGGCTGGGGAAAGGACTATCTATCACATGCCAACATCAAAAGGTATGACGCTTTTTGAGCACATCGCAGGCATCCTAAAGCCAATTTTATGTTGTAAATTACCTCAATTCAACAAAAGCAATTAATGATCTTTATCCATCTTAATGAAACCAGACATATTACAGTTAATCAAACTAGGCTCATTTTCAATAAAATCAATTTCAAAGAATTTATATTTAGTTATTTACCATGGTAACTTCATGAAATAATCCAGTGCAATAGGAAGTACGGGTGTAAATGAGTCCAGTCGAGCTCGAGTCATGCCTAACTCGAGCTCGACTCGTCAATCAAATTGCGAGCTCGAACTCGAGCACAAACTTGAGTCATGCCCAAAATGCCAACTCGAGCTCGACTCGTGATAATATAAACCGGCTCACGAGTAGCCTCACCTGATTCCATAGGAGAAGATGAAGGCGTCGGGGAAGATTAAGCATATTTTGTTGTTGCATGAGAAAGGCAGAACTCAGAAGAGCCAAAGCAGCATTTTTTGGAAAGAGAAACCGGTGAACCGGTATTTTTTCTTGGGAAAATATGAACCGATACTTTTATTTATTTATTTAATTTTTTAAATTGTTGTCATATCATTAATAAAGAACAGCTTTTTTTGAACCGATACTATTAATCTACATTGATTTTATTAGATTAATATTTTATTTATTGATTAATTTAAGTAAAATAATTCAATTAATTAAATAATTACGAGTCGGTTCATGGGCCGAGCCTCATCGAGCTCGAGTATAAGTTCGAGCTCCAGCTCATGGCTCGATAAGCTCGGCTCGCGAGCTCGTAATCAAGTTGAGATCGAGCCGACTCGCGAGCTGGCTTAGCTCACTTACACCCCTAGCTCCAATATATTATGCTAATTTTCATCAAAATGAATTTCAAAATTTGTTATTTACAATAGCAATAATGGGAAATAATCCAGTATAACAAATTATTCTAGCAAAAGAAAACATCTTCAATTTCACCAGCATGCACATAAATAATGATTTTTATGCTTTCAAATAAAAATTCAAAATTTTCATGTTTGCCATCAAATATAGGTGATATTAGCACTGCAACTATTTTCATAAAATGCATAAAATGAATTGAAATATAACTTTTTTTACTCATGTTTGCATACTACAAACAATTCAATTTGAAGGGAGACATAAGATTTTATAAGTGTGAGATTTAAATCATTTCCCAGTAAGCTTGAGCGTTTCTAAAAAAAAATTGTAGCATAGAAAAAACATATAAATCAACATGCTAGTAGTGCGATTCAACTTATTATTATCAACATTTTAATTGAAAAAATTTTCTATGATTGGACATATCCCCATACCTCCCTGACCTTGTCATTCTACATCCATATGAAAATAGGCACAAAAAAAATTTCTAACATTCTGACATCCATATGCCTCTCATATATTTGTTCATCATTTCAAAATAAAAAAGGATCCACTGCTAGGGTTAGGATTAAGTTTCACTTTTTGCTGGCCATATTGGCTCAAATTCATTTGAACAACTCCGAACAATATATGAAGTATAAAACGCCAGCTAAACTTAGAATCTTATAAGAAGTTCAAATCATGCAGCATAACTACCATAAAAGACAATGGTTAATTAAGAGGTAACATAAAGCTAAAATTTTAGAAAAGTTCTCTTTCCATTAGTACAAGATAAGACAAGAATTATAACCAAAAATAAAAAAACATGAACTAGAATGAGAAACACTAACCCTTCTGTCATTCTTTGCATGGGATTGGCGAAGAAAAAAGCGATGACAAAATACTATCGCAGTTGCTATTGTCACCTGCGGTCTGCAAAGAAAAAAGATTCAGCATCTCTACAAATCATACAAGACATGCAATTACTCACAACATCAACAAACATGCCAAAACTCTTATCAAAATATGTTCCTAATAAAAATATATATTTTGATATATATATCACATTTCCCTGGCAACCTTGCATGTCTAAAAGTACCTCTAAAGAACTTGTTCATTGGATTATAACGCTATTACTATAAACAAATGTAATTTGGAAACAATTCTTGATAAATAAAAAATGAAAACTTCAGCTACACCTCAGATTATTCAGCCAAGGCCTCCCTCCTTTAGATTTTGTAAAGCAGGGTTCTAATTCGGGTTCATGTGTGAAGTTTGGATCCGACTAAAAAATGAACCAACATGAATACTGCCAACCCAAATAGACCCGATTATTAAACAAGTCAAAATCTCTACCCAAACTCTGCTAGAACAAACCCAAAGCCAACCCAACCTGATACAAAAAATATTTAAATTGAGATGGATTAGTGACACCTGACTCGAAATGACAATATTCAAATTGGACATTGCAACCTAAAAAATTTCAAAATTTTGGAATTTCATGAATTTTTAATTATATAAAAAAGGAATCATATAGCAAAATCATTTTTTTCAAGTTTATCTGAACTCAACCATTTTTTTTTTTCAATTCACTTAAGCTGACCTAAACCTAATTGAATTTTACCCAAACCCGAATTTTCCATATCAAGTCCAAGTTGGGTTTTATATTGAGCCAAATATTGTCAACCCTAGTGTGAAGCAAAGTATTATACATGTGAAGTGGTTCACAACTTCACATTTATGTAATTTGATGATGATGATGATCTAGGGTTCAATAATCATTTATGAGCTTTACTCCCATCTCCATCCTCTCCACCCAATCCACTTCTAGAGTACATGGTCATTCCACTCCAACCCTTCAAATATTACATTCCTTTACCCATTCATTAATTGTTGATCCCTCTGATATTTTGTTGTGTCCTTTGGTATCAAAGTCCATTTCCTATTTTTTTTCAATTGAATAGCAAACTAACGCAAACATTAAATTTATTATCATCTCTTGACAATTCCCATAAATTTTGATAGAGACGATTTATTTTTCAGCCGCCTGCTGCCATCACATAACACCCAATCATAGACACCATAAAATATTCTAATGTCAACTATTATCCATTTTAACCTCAAAAACAAATACCAAAAGAAAACTGTCCACTCAAATATTTTCTTGGCCTACTCAAATATTTTCTTGGCCTACTCAAATATTTTCTTGGCCTATATAAACCATGTTAAAATGTGGACAAATATTATAATAGGAAAGAACTCTATATTTAGAGAGTTGTGTGCATTTATTTGGTGTATCGTAGATCATTGCACTCATCCCACAAAAATAAATAAGGGGAATCTCTAGTGAATAAGATGCATAAAATCTTATCTTCTAATAATCAAAGCAAGAGCACCTCACCTTAAGCATACCGTCCTTAAAAACTTGCTTATGATAGCACCCAACTCCTTTAACTCGCAAAAAATTCTACTCAATTCCATCGCTCACCCACCATCTTGCTTTCTATGACCCCTCTCACACTCACTCCCTCACACTCACCCACACCAAGCTCAGTGATGCGGACCGCCGCCGACCGGCAGAGGAGGAGGTGTGCGGGCCGCCGCCGGCCGGCAGAGGAAGTGCCGGCGACCCCGGAGCACGCGAAATCGGCCGGGAAGGAGACCGCGCGGGTCAATCCGCCGAAGGCAACGCGGGCGCGGGACTTGACGCGGAGCGGAGCAGGGGGTCGGCTTGAGCGGAACCGGTCCATTTCTGGACCGGTTTGGCTCGGGTCTGGCCTGAGATGGGCGGTTCAGCTTGGGCAGCCCACTAGTGGGTTTGGTTTGGTCTTTTGCTTGCTATAAGTAGGGATTAAGGGGGGATTTCTAGGGTTATGCAAGATTTGAGTTCTCTCTTAGCCTCCTTAGTTTCTTTCTCTTGTTTTTCTAGGGTTTGTAGTGGGAGACCTTGTCCTTCTCGAAGTGGACAAATTGTATCTTGTTTTCTATTGGATTTTGAATGCAAAGGTTTTGGTTCTTCATCTCATCCCTCTTGTGTTGATTTTTTCCTTGATTTGGAGGAGAAATCTTTTCTTTGAAGGAGCATTAGGGCAAACCCAAACTTGGGAACCCTAGGGCGTATCAAGTTGGTATCAGAGCTCTCGATCCTAGACGGCATGGAATCAAAGAAGGTAGAAGTTTTGGAGGGAGAGATGAGCCAATTGAAGGAGGAAGTGGGAGAGAAGCTTTCGTCGTTGGAAGGAAAATTCTCGTCCCTAGAGGAGAGATTTGGGGGAAAGGAAGAGATGATCCGTAAATTGGTAGACGCCCAAGTTGCTCAATCAAATCCTAAGGAAAAGGGGAAATCGCCGATGTCAAACCCTAACCCTAATTTCTCAATTAGGGAAGATGGAGCAAGCCAACCGGGAGAAGCCATGCAAGCACCACCTCACATCTCGCACCAAGAGCCTTGGTCAAGGGAAGGGTGGGAGGCATCCGGCGTGGGTGGTGCCCCGTGGGAGGGGGCCGCCGGCCAAGGGGGAGGAGTCGTACGTGACCCTCACGGTCCGTATGGAGGGTGGCCGATGAGGCCGGGAGGAGTGCAAGAGATGGGTCGCACCACTTGGGAGCCACAAGGAGGGTGGCCGAGAGGTCCAGGAGGGCCGCCGGAGTTGGGCCAAGCCACAAAATAGGTCGGGGGTAGTTGGCCGAGACAACCGGGAGGTACACATGAGGGGGGCCGAGCCCCTTGGGAGCCACCAAGAAGGGGGGTGCAGACCCCGTATCCAGGGGAGTGGAGGGGAAGACCTCAGTGGGAGGGATTTCAGCATGGGCCATGGGAGGATGGGAGGAATCCTCCTCGGACAGATACACGGATGAGGAAGTTGAAGGTCCCCGTATTCGAAGGGGAAGATGCGTACGGATGGGTCTACCGGGTGGAGCGATATTTCGCCGTTAACGGCATCACGGAGGAGGAAAAGCTGATGGCTGTCCCGATTTGCTTGGAGGGGAAATCATTGGCTTGGTTCCAATGGATTGAGGGCGACAACCTATACGGAGTTGGGAAGAGTTCAAGGACCTATTACTGCATAGGTTCAGAGTGTCCAGTGAGGGCACCCATTATGAACAGTTTATGTCTCTTGTTCAGGAAGGCACCGTGGCAGAGTACCGAGAGCGCTTTGAGCTTCTATCCGGGCGATTGAGGGGAATGTCCGATGACGCCATGGAGGGGAATTTCATGAAAGGGTTGAAACCCTACATCAGAGCCGCCATCAGGGTGGTCAACCCACGAGGGATAGTGGGAATTATGGAGATAGCTCAGCTTGTTGAGGACAAGCAGAAGGCAGATCAGACACGGAAATCAGGGGGGTTTCACCCCACATATCGCTCACCACTCGTGCTCGAAGGACTTAAGGTGACGACCACTACTCACCCCGAGGAGGTAAAACAGGAGAAAGCCACCACTGTGGTGAACCAAGGAGGGTTCAAGAGACTGACTGACTCCGAATTGAAGGAGAAGATGATCAAGGGCCTCTGCTACCGTTGCGACGAGAAATTTGCACCTGGGCATAGGTGTAAGGAAAAGACCCTGCACGTGATAGTGGTGGGGGATTCAGATGAGGACACAGATGAAGGGGCAACAAGGGAAAGGTTAGGTGAGGTAGAGCATCCTCACCTAGATATGATAGAAGTGAGTCTGAATTCGATGGAAGGTTTACCATTCCACCCCACCATGAAGATGGAGGGTGAAATTGAAGGGTGCAAGGTGAGAGTTTTGTTTGACAGTGGAGCTACTCACAACTCCTTGGCCTATCGAGTGGCGGAACAATTGAGTCTAAAGGTGATAACAAGCAAAGAGGTAGAGGTGACCATATGCACAGGACAGAAGGCCCGTATTTATGGGAAATGCAAGGGAGTCACTGTTATCTTGCAAGGGGAGGTAATTACTCAAGATTTTTTGCTGATTGATTTGGAAAACGCCGACATCATCTTGGGTATGCAGTGGCTTCAGTCTGTAGAAGATATGGAGGTCAATTGGGAGAAGTTGCTGGTTAAATACAAGAGTAATGGTCGGAGGGTGGCACAGGGTGACCCTAGCCTTTGTGAGTTTCCGACCACCAAGGGATCTACATTCTTTAACCTTGAGGACAAGGCTAATTTTAAAGGAGGGAGTATTGATGCGGACCGCCGCCGACCGGCAGAGGAGGAGGCGTGCGGGCCGCCGCCGGCCGGCAGAGGAAGTGCCGGCGACCCCGGAGCACGCGACATCGGCCGGGAAGGAGACCGCACGTGTCGATCCGCCGAAGGCGACGCGGGCGCGGGACTTGACGCGGAGAGGAGCGGGGGGTCGGCTTGAGCGGAACCGGTCCATTTCTGGACCGGTTTGGCTCGGGTCTGGCCTGAGTTGGGCGGTTCAGCTTGGGCAGCCCACTAGTGGGTTTGGTTTGGTCTTTTGCTTGCTATAAGTAGGGATTAAGGGGGGATTTCTAGGGTTATGCAAGATTTGAGTTTTCTCTTAGCCTCCTTAGTTTCTTTATCTTGTTTTTCTAGGGTTTGTAGTGGGAGACCTTGTCCTTCTCGAAGTGGACAAATTGTATCTTGTTTTCTATTGGATTTTGAATGCAAAGGTTTTGGTTCTTCATCTCATCCCTCTTGTGTTGATTTTTTCCTTGATTTGGAGGAGAAATCTTTTCTTTGAAGGAGCATTAGGGCAAACCAAAACTTGGGAACCCTAGGGCGTACCACTCACCTATGACCCATATTTCTAAACCCACTAGACCACGTTCACATCTTTTTAGGTGGGTGTGGCAGCTTCTAGAGTTTGTTTTTAATCCATAGCTTTCTTGTAAAGTCTTGGATGCTCAAACTTTAGATGAGCACTTTCCTTTCTTTGATTCCTACTGCTAAACTTTTTGCTGAAAGATGAGAAAAAGTAAGAATGGACAATTTCAAGTCATTTGAGAATGATTCATCATCCTGGTTGAGTCTAAACAACATGCGAAAGATGAACAAGGGGTATTCCCCAACACGATCAGGAAAATCAACATCTGCACTCAAACTCTTCAAAAATAGTTTCCTTAAAGTATATTAGGTTTATTTAAACCAAATTTCCCTTGATATTATCTCAAGATTATTTATAACAGAGGTTGAGACTTTCTATGGACACAAACCCCCATAGTTAATTAATTGATGGGAAACGATTGGGATCAACCCAGACAAGTATTCAATCTACCAATGTTAGAGACTTAGAGGACTTTATACCATAATGTCCAGTGAATGAAATTAACAATTATTAGTTGCCTCCGCTCAAAGTATCCCGAACAAATCAATGCAAAAAATGTTTATGTATGCATCTTAGAAATGCATTTAAGATTAGCATTATCTTGTTCACTGGCAGCGCGCTAGTTGTACCAAATTCACTGAATAGTTAAGAAACGCACAAAATGAACACTTGCGGTATAGTGGTAATGGACATGACCAATAATAACAAAGAGGAATGACATGACCATTAATTAGTTACAGTTTTCAATTTGATTTTAAAAACGTGACTAAAGCACATGAGATTTTTTGTGTGGCTTTAAGTAATGGATTTAATTTTGATTGGTGGACTTACTAAACATAAGGTATAGTTGAAGTTTAAATTAGAATGGAACTTAATACCATTGAGATATATATATATATATATATATATATATATATATATATATATATATATATATATATATATATATATATATATATATATATTTGCAACTAATTACTAGCACATATTTCATCCCATGGATCACAAAATACACATGTTCCCATGATCTTATTAGTTCATTTGAAACCAAGACCAACAACCCAAATCAAATAGGAGAATCAGAAAATATTCATTCAACATATTATTTGACTGAAAGGAATTACCTTAAGTTATCACAATTAATTCGCACCTCTTAAGGGGAAGTGAAAATTTGGGTCATTTACTTAGCACTGGACCTCAACAAGCTGATCCTGATTCAATATTTAGGATGAACAAGATTCTATGGTGATGCCCTAGATATGGAACTCCAAGGTTCCTAAAATAAATAACAAATGCATGTTCCTTCATTCAACAAAGGAAATTTTGCATGCGATAAATCAAATGTATTCCAAATTTATGATGTGATATACATTTATGAAATCAAAATTAAGATCTAGCCACAAAGGAAGTAGAACGATCTATCACAAAATATTCCAATCTACCATAAGACCTTTAGTGAAAGATGGATTATTATAAATGCAACCAAATGAAATGCAATAAAGATGCAGCCCTCTTTAGAAGATTGATTGAAATGAATTTAATAACAAAGAAAGAGATAATATCTACCATCTTAAGGAATGCAATGACAAAGAAAGCTCCAACCAACCTAATGTATTATATTTTCTTTTTGAAACCTTTAAATCTAGTACATAATGATATGGCTCCAACACTTATATCTTGGTCATCCATATTTTCTTATTCTCAAAACTACATTTCATTTATTATTTAAAAATATTAATGTTAAATAATTTATTATGATACATGTAAATTAACAAAATACAAGTGTAATAATTTTTCAATGAAAAAATATGAATCTAGTCACTTTTTCTCTTATCCATACTAACATATGGGGACCATTCACGCCTGGCGTATCTGGGCAATGATTAGTGTACTTTATTAATGACTACACTTGTTTGTCATGGAACTTTCTATTAAAAGCTAAAAGTGATGTAAGTATCATCTTCTCCATCTTTTTTAATATGGTCAAAAACAATTCAACATTAAATTTATGAAATCAAAATTAAGATCTAGCCACAAAGGAAGTAGAACGATCTATCACGAAATATTCCAATCTACCATAAGACCTTTAGTGAAAGATGGATTATTATAAATGCAACCAAATGAAATGCAATAAAGATGCAGCCCTCTTTAAAAGATTGATTGAAATGAATTTAATAACAAAGAAAGAGATAATATCTACCATCTTAAGGAATGCAATGACAAAGAAAGCTCCAACCAACCTAATGTATTATATTTTCTTTTTGAAACCTTTAAATCTAGTACATAATGATATGGCTCCGACACTTATATCTTGGTCATCCATATTTTCTTATTCTCAAAACTATATTTCATTTATTATTTAAAAATATTAATGTTAAAGAATTTATTATGATACATGTAAATTAACAAAATACAAGTGTAATGATTTTTCAATGAAAAAATATGAATCTAGTCACTTTTTCTCTTATCCATACTAACATATGGGGACCATTCACGCCTGGCGTATCTGGGCATCAATGATAAGTGTATTTTATTAATGACTACACTTGTTTGTCATGGAACTTTCTATTAAAAGCTAAAAGTGATGTAAGTATCATCTTCACCATCTTTTTAAATATGGTAAAAAACAATTCAATATTAAAATTAAAAGTTAGATCCAACAATGCCAAAGACTTTTTTAACCATTCTCTTTCCTTATTTTAAGGAAAAATAATAATAAACGAGTTCATTGCGCAATGTGTATACACAAACCAGCACATGGGGAAATGAACAAAAGAATGGAGACTTACTTGCCAACATAAGAATCTCTTTTAAAATAAATGTTTCAAATAATAATGGAAGGAAGTTGCCTTAACAATCGCCCATATCATAAACTGATCATCAATAACGATCCTTGGTCTCAAGAGTCCCACTCAAGTGCTAGCCAAATTCTTTCCACAATTCAGCTCAAATGATATTGTTCCCAAGATATTTAACAGTGTTTTATTTGTCCATTCACACCCTCAAAATAGAGAAAAACTTGATCCAAGAACAATTAAATGTGATTTTGTTGGCTAATCTTCCACTCAAAAGGGTACAACTACTATCATTCCCCACGAGAAAAGTGTATAAGTCTGCTATTTTCACTTTCTATATAGCAGATTTCTACGTTGTTATTATTCACCTTAAGGAAGAAATATCATTCACAATGAATTTTTCTCCTAAATTGCCCTTTATTACCCCTCACCCCAACAAACACCTATACTCTCAAACCAACCACTCATACATAGATCAAGCTTATACCAAAATCACTTCGGCTCAACCAAAATAGATTTACATAAGGAGAAAGGCATCTCAATTGGCATAAGTTTAATCAACCGAATCAGTCCATGGCACTAAGCATGCTAAGAGAACCATGAGCCTGCAAACAAAAGAACTTTAAATGAACATCCCTCATGCTTATTCTTACTGTACAAAAATTTTGCATATCGTTATCAATCCGTCCTTATTAGCGTCTATATTATTTCTATTCTTAAAATTATTTTGAGGCTTTAAATAATGAGAATTGGAATAGTATTATGAGAGAATAAATAAAAATCTTTTTAAAAATAAAATAAGAAAATTGTTGACATTACTAAAAGAAAAAAACTAAATGTGTGTAGATGTTTCTTTATTCATGATGGTTTATTAGAAAGATATAAAATCAAACTAGTGGCAAAAGACAATGCTCAAACATATGGGATTGATTCTCTTAAAAATTTCTCTCCTATGCTAAAATGAAAATAGTTTGACTTCTTTTATCATTAGCAGCTAACAAAGATTGGAAATAGAATAATTTGACACGAAAAATGCTTTCTTATATAGTGATCTAGAGGAGGCATATATGAAGGTCCCATCAGAGTTTGGCTCAAACACAGAACAAAAGATAGGTAAACTAAAGAGGGCACTATATTGATTGAAACAAACTCAAAGAGCATATGGTTCGCGGGGATCACCAAGATAATGCTCAAGAATGAGATACAAAAAAATCACACCTTAGGGATCTTCATTTTATTCTATAATACCTGAAAGGAACTTAGGTAAAAAAGTTTATTCAAAATGAGAGAGCATCTAACACTTAATCATAACACAAATGTTGCTTATATAGGATCTATAGCTGATACGAGGTTAACTTCAGGATATTGTACAATATTAGGAGACAACCTCATAACTTGGAGAAATCAAAATAAAAAATGGTAGCAAAATTTGATGCAAAAGCCCAATTTAAATATATGGCACTATAAATCTACAAACTATAATGGCTGAAATTATTTTGAAAGATTTAAAAGTTTGAAGTAAATATCTTATGAAACTCTATTGGGACAGCAAGTCAGCAATCAATATTGCTCAAAATCTCATGCAAAATGGTTGAATAAAACATACTGAAGTGGATAAGCATTTTATAAAAAAGAAGCTAATTAGTAGTCTAACTTACACTCCATTTGCATCACAAATGGCCAGCTTGCAAATATTCTCCTAAAGGATTATCAAGAGCAATATTTCAAAAATTGACTTACAAGCTATGAATGGACAACACTCACTCATTCACTTAAAGGGGAGTGTGGAAAAATCAATCTCCATGAATTTTGACTTTATTAATTCATCCTCCATCAATATTCTATCAAGTTCAACAATCATCCACCTTTATTCACTTCATGCCAACTCAATGAATCATGGGATATTTACTGTCACCTTATTAATCCGTGGACCACTATATTTATTATAAATTATATCATTATTCCAACTCATCAATTCATTGATTATTATAATTATTCTTTTCTGATTTGAATGTTCATATTAAAAACTCTCCTAGGATTTTATAAACACTTCACAAGTAGAGGAATAATAAAAAACCAATTCTCCCTAATCCTTTTCAATATTTATTTTAAGTTCTTAATGTCAATCCTGGATGAAAGCATTAAGGATACCCCATATTTGGTTTAATATCTAAGAAGCTAAAATTTTCAGGTTATTTATAATATCATGATTATTCATCTTTATCATCATTAACTAGGTCAGCGTTCTGAATCCTCGTCATCCAATCATTCCTTCCTGCGTGCTACACTAGTTATGAACTGCAGTTTAGACAAAAAAAAAAATTGCACAATTTATCCAAAACTTGATTTCACAAAAAATGATATTTGCCAAATTGAAAGTGCAAAAATACTTCTAAAAGATAGAGTTAACACCTCATGAAAAGCCCAAAAACAAGTGACTGCAAGAGGATTTATAAAACTCTAAATAGTTGGCAGAGAGTTTTTAGAATTGGTAAAAGAGTAAGAAAGATGATTACGCAAAAGAATCTGCTATAAATTATAGCACATGTCACATGTGCAACGAGGAGAGAATATTAGACCACACAAAAACAAAAAGGATTAAATAAAATACTGATACTTACACTTTAAGTCTCATGCCCAGATCCTGCAAATAAGTGCAATATGATTTCCGAAAATATGCCTCTTTCTTCAGATCAATGCCATCTCTTCTTGATGGAGAGTTTTCTTCAATTTCCTTCCTTGAAAAATACCATCTGGCCGAATAATCATGAGGTTCTTCTTGAGAATTATTTTCTTGTCCGTTTTTTAGCATTCCATGGTGTGAAGAATCTCCCTGTACAAATCCAGCCATTTAAATTTGATGTTTCAAGCTAGTTACCGCAACCACCACTCAAGTCAAACTTTTCCTACATGTACCAATGAGAATTAAGTCAGCGGTTAAAAACAAGAAGTTCTGCATTCAAAAACAAGTAAATAATAATTAACTTCAGAAGACACTTAAAATTGGCAATGCTTCATCCCACAATTGATAGATTAATAAAATAACGACTTAGAATTAGCAGTTTGAATAATATTATCTTAAAGCTGAACAAATGATTAGATTTCTTGTAAGTATGTTCTTATTAGAAATTCAAATTTTGGTGCAAAGCAACGGCTCAAGAAAAATGGGAATTTATATATATAACACTCACAACGAAAGGATTTACATATTTAACGCCTACACTACACCATTTACTCCTGTTAATAGCCTTGACGAAGCCCTCAACGATGAAAATTAAGTCATGATGGGTCAGGATAAGCAGAGAGGAAAATCTCCATCTTCGAGACTTGGACATCGGACACTTTCACAACAAACCCATCTCCACTAAGCACATCGTAGAACCCAATTAAACCTCATCTTTGTCGAGCCAACCTTGTGTACTGCCCGACACCGACCACTAAACCTCCCACGACCACTACCTCGTCTTATCCACCCCAGGCAAGTCAACCCACCTACATCTTAGTCTGTCATTGCCTCCAATCCATCGCTATTAGAAATGATCTTTCTTTATTAGATCTAAATTATAATATGACTTTTAACATGACACAATGGCGAAAAAGGATTCAAGTAGCCGAACCCACATAGTGGGACAAAGGCTAGATGGTTGTTGTTGTTGTATAGTTTTGAGTGCTATGTAAGTAAATCCCACCAAAAAATAGTACTACTGTGTTTTACTACTACAATTATTATTACTACCAATAATATTATAACTATTACTATTGCTATTAATAATATTAACATTATTATTACTACTCTCACCACTATTATGATTAATAGTGCTACTAATACTGACTAACATTGCAGCTAATATTATTATTAATACTACTATTGATACTAATATTACAACTACTACAAATCTTATACCTATTATTATTATTATTATTACAAATATTACTATTATTACTATTTTACAACTACAATTATGAATACTACTGTTACTATTACTATTAATAATATTACTACTACTATTTACTATTATTGTTATTGTTTTTTTTTTTTTACTATTATTGTTTTTGTTATTATTAATATTACCACTATTATTACTATTACTATTAATATTATTGTCAATATCACTTTTGCTATATTATTACAAGTATTATGACCATTACTGCTACTAATATTCATACTACAACAATTATTATTATTATTATTATTATTATTATTATTATTATTATTATTATTATTATTATTATTATTATTAATACTACAACAATTATTATTATTATTATTATTATTATTATTATTATTATTATTATTATTATTATTATTATTAGGGGTGTCAATATTTGACCCGACCCGAAATCCCGTTTAGGAAAGGGGTCGGGTTCGACTTTAAAATCGTAACCGAATGGCAAATTCGGGTTAGGTTCGTGTCAACTCAAAAACCCAACATCAACCCGGAACCAACCCGACATCACCCTGCATGCTCTTGACCGTGCTTCACATATGTCATATGGCACCTACTGTGTCTAGCCCGCGCTAGTTCGGACTTAAGCATCGAACCGGATTATCGCTCACGCGTCCGCCGGCCACTAGCAAGCCCTAAGTCTGCATGCGCTAGACCCAGCTTCGCCCACGTTGCCTAACGCTTGCGCACCTACGGTGCCTAGCCTGCCGGCCGCTAGCAAGCCCTAACCGGAAACCGCGCACAGCGGCACACCATGGCACCGCCTGTGATTTTTGCCCGGCCTTGAGTCAACGTGTCGGTTTGGGTTAACTCGGGTTTTGGCAGGTCGGATCTGAGTTGTAAAATCTGACCCATTTGCAAAAAAGGGGTTGGATTCGAGTCGTGTCAAACAGCAACAGGTCATTATCGGATTTGACCCGAACCCGACCCGCAACCCGTTTTTGACACCCCTAATTACTATTACTATTACTATTATTATTATTGATATGATTTTATTTATTGTTATTGAGTTATTGTAAATCTTGATAACTAACCCAACTATTTTTAATTAATGGAAACTTGTATGTTAGGATTTTAAAATAGTGTTTCCTCCTTGTGTGGCCTTAGTGAAGCCTTCGTTATGAATTCTATAACTACCCATGACATCTTATAGTTGTTTATAAGTTCTAAAATAATCCAATTAGATGCTCTCTCTCTTCTTTTTCCCTCTTTCTATTTATCTTTCTTTTTCCCTTTTCCATCCTACATTCTAGAACAGAGGACTCCACGGGCACGTCTGCTTTATCTATTCCATCTACTTCAACCAAAAGTTGTTGTAGTATATAATCCACAAAGCTAAAAGATCCATTGTTGTTCTGAAAAGCAAGTATGGAATACATGTTAGAACAAAATTTGATTTCTATAAAGAAGGTTAAACCAAAAGGCACACACAATTAAGAGCAACATTCAAGAACTAAAATCATGGGAGAACAAAACTAATAAGGTAGATAAACTGTGATTTTAGCAAGGGTTTCTATCAAGAAGGTAAAAAATGTAATATTCACCAATCACTTCTTGCTCTTACAATTGGCATCAACGCACAAAAATTGAAATCCTTATGGTGTTGGCAAAATTGGAAATAGTCAAGTTCACTGGAAAAAATGGCTTCAGTCTTTGCAGATCGAAAATGAAATAGCTACTTGTTCACCAAACTATTGATGCGGCATGGCTAGCTTTGTCAGATGAGGCATTGCAATGAGTTGATGCAAAGAGCAATCTTGCTAATAGACCCCACGATGCTATTCTACTCAATCTTGGACATGTTGCAAGATGTTGCAAAAGCACAATCATCCATTAGAATTTTTGAGAAACTTTAATCTCTATGCTTAAAGAGATCTCTTGCAAATCGGTTGTATCTCAAGAAGAGGTTGCACACCTCGCATATGGATGATTCCAGATCACTAAAGAAATATTTGGAGGACTTCAACAAATTCATGATATATCTTAAAAGTGTTAAATCCAAAATCAAGGATGAGAATCTAACCATAATGCCTTTGAGATCTTTGCCAACCAAGGTATGAATATTTTATAGATACTACATTATATAAGAAAACCACTCTTTCTATGGCATAAGCGAGATTAGCCTTCATTTCTAACTTCCAAGGAATTGCAAATGGAGGGAAAAAAAGGAAGAATATATTGCCCATGTCCAAATAGTTTATGGAAGAATGGACAAATGTGATTTCAGCAACAAGCACCAATCAAAATTCAAATCCAAGTTCAAAAAAAAAATGCTTCATTCACCACAATTAAGGCCACCTCAAGATGTCTAAGAAAACAAAAAAAAAGGTGTTGATCATCTTCCGACTTTTGCATGAATCCTTGATTATGGATGCTTTTTCCACATATATCCAAACAAGTATTGGTTTGAATCATTGCAATTATTGGATGGTAATTTATTTTATGCTTGAAAGCAACAAGGCTTGCAAAATCATAGGAATTGGCAAAAGAACAATGGATGGTAATTTTTTTTATGCTTGAAAGCAACAAGGCTTGCAAAATCATAGGAATTGGCAAAAGAAAAAAGATGTTCGATGGTATTTAAAGGCAAGTGAGGCATGCATGAAAGTTTAAGAAAATTTTAATTTCTCTCGAAGTCCTGGATAAAGCTAAATATGGGTTCAAAATTGAAAATAAAAGCCTAAGGGTCTACATAGGCTCATTTATTGCCATTTAGGGAGTCCTGAATAATGGATTGTGTTCCTTAATTGGAAGAACAATCATTGAGGGTCAATGAACACAACCATTTCAGTAAATACTACTCAAATATGCCATCATAGACTTGGACAAGTAGAAGAAAGCTTGAATAACATCATAAATAAAGTTTTTTATGTGGTGAGAAGAATGAAAAACTTGATTTTTCAGAGCATTGTGATATAAGAAAGGTAAAAAGGCTTGAGTTTTCATCTGTTAAGCACAAGACATATTAAGTTCTTAACTACATCCATTCAAATCTTTGGGGGCAATCTTTTTTCTTTGACTAGAGAACATGGTGGTATAATCTTTTTTTTTATCTACAATTGATGATCATCCAAGAATGATATAGGTGTATTTCATAATGCAAAAAAATGAGGCATTGCAGAAATTGGAAAAATGGAAGAAACTAGTTGAACCTCAAATTTGCAAAAAGGTGATCAAGCTAAAGTACAGACAACCTGCTAGAATTTTCAGTTGATAAATTCACAAAATTTTGTGAAGATCAAGGTATAGCAAGTCATTTATTACAAAGTAAGAATGACTCTACAGCAAAATGGGTTGGCAGAAGAAAGGTTCTTCATGAAAAGGTGAGATGTCAGATGATAAATGTTGAGTTACCTAAAAATTTCTAAGCTGCAAGATCAAGTTCTAACTTGATCAACAGATACCCATCTTCAACAATCGATTTCAAGACGCCCCATGAAACTTGAACTAAAAAGCCAGCTGATTACTTAGTACTAAAGATCTTTTGATACAAAGCCTACACTCACATTAAGCAGGATAAAACTCGAACCACGTGTGGTGAGGTACATTTTTATTGGCTATCCCAAAGATGTCAAAGGATATAATTATGATTTTTAGAGCCATGTTTTACAAAATGCATGATAAATAGGGATGTTATCTTTGATGAGAAATTAATTGGTTTATTTTATTTTAGATTGCAAGGTTCATAACAAATCAATGGATGCAAGGAAACCGAAGGAGCTTAAAATGGAGCAACTAGGCTAAGAAAGTCATGATGTCAACGATCAAGAATATAATGAGGCATATCTTGAATAATCTTGGCAACAGATCATCGAAGAAGTGCAAAGAAGCATATGAATTGGCAAGCGATAGACCTTGGTCTGATGTCAAAGTACCACAAAGGTACATACATGTTATCTCATCACATGTGCCTTATGGCATATTAGCTGAATGAAGATGAGCCGGTATCTTATGAAGAAACCATGGAAAGTATGGAGAGAAATCAATGGAAGCAAGAAATACATGAAGAAATGTTGTCATTTAGGCAAAAGAACACTTGGAATTTGGTAGAAAAATCAAATCACCAAAAGTTAGCAAGTTGTAAATGGTTGTTCAAAAGAAAAGAAGTAGAAGAAATCATATTCATAGCAAGATTGGTTGTAAGGGGCTTCTCACAAGGGGTGGACTAAAAAATCAATTCTCTTCAATTGTGAGGTACATATCAATTCCAATCCTGCTAGCCATAATTATTCAATTCAATATGGAGCTTGAGCAAATGGATGTGAATGCAACATTTCTTCATAGAAAATAGCAAGAAACAAAATACATGAAGCAAATTGATTATTTGGCCTTTGAGGCTATATGCATTCTTTTTTTCTAAAATTGATTTTTATGTTGTTGTAGAGTGTAGACTGAAGTGTTGTTTTACCTGCCTGGTGCGTTGGTGCCTGCTGTAGACTGAAGCGTTGTAATGTTGTTTGGGCACTTGGGCTGCCAGCTGCAAAGCTGCTACCTGTTGTTGGTTTTTCTGTTACTGAGTGTTGTTGGACACTTGGGCTAGTGGCTGCCAGTTGCAGAGTTGTTGCCTGCTGTTGGTTTTTTCTGCTGCTGAGTGTTGTTGGCCTCTGCAGTTTTGTTTTATATTTCTGTTGTTGATTGTTGTTTGTTGTAGTTCCGCATTGCTATTGTTGGGTTGGTTGGTTTTAAATTTTTAATGTCTATAATGAAGAACTTGGTGAAATTATACACCAGTAGCAACACACATTTAGATGCAACCAGTTTATAAATTGGTATAAGCGATTTTTATGGCTTGAGCAGATACTATTAAATTAAATTGATTAAAATCATATTACCAATTTGTAACTTTGGAGGGCATAATTTTTGGAGTTGTTGTACCTGATGTTTCTTTACTAGATTCACCCTGAGCCTAAGGCTTTGGCCTTTGATTGCTAGCAAGGAGCAATTAATGAATTATTGCTTTTATTTGTTTTTTCTTTCTTCTGAACATTGCAGGTTATTTATAGGTGAATGGTGAGCAATTGATGATTATGCATTTATGCATGGAGCCATCAGCAATGGGACTGAAAGAGTGCAAGGGAACAATTAAGCTTTATACATGTTTTAGTTGTTTAGTTAAGTTGTATTTGACTATTTGTAAATTGAAAATTGTAATATATTTTTTTAACTTATAAGAATTTGAGAATACAATTTAAATTTTATTATCTTATTTTCAATAATTTGCTTAAGTAAAAAGAAAAAAAAAATAAAAAATTACTAGCGGGTTGGCGGGTCGGGTTCGGCCCAAACCTGGCATTTTTTAAGCCATCCAATATTTTTTTTGAAAAAGTTAATAGATTTTATTTTACATATTATTCACCTTGCAGATTTGACTTACAATAAGAAAGGAAGATGTATACATAAAAAGACTGGTTATAAAATATTAGAAATGACATTTTTTATTATATTTAGATGAGAATTTGACTCTTAACATGACACAATGGAGAAAAAGGATTCATATAGCCGACCCCATATAGGGGGATAAAGGCTTGTTCTTGTTTTTTTTTTTTTTAATTCACCTTGCAAAACTTTTAGCTTCCTCTTAATCATCATCGCTTGTTAGTTTTTACCTTTTTCCACACTATAAGTTTCTTTTCCTTGCAAACCTTTTGAACTTCCTAACTCTACTAAATCTTGTAATTGAATACTACCCAAACATTTCGCGAATCAATTGATATCCTTTTAATTTTCATTGAAAAAGTTAACCAAATTGCTCCAATTTCTCCTGTTACTATTAAAACATTAATTATCTCAAGTAAACCTTATAGTTTGCGCCATGTTCAAAATGGCGTGCGCCGCGCCATGCGCCATGGCTCTAAAGGGACATTTGCGCCATTGTGTGTCATTTGCCATTAACAAGTATGTTTAAAACTTTAAATCTAAAAATAAATTTGAAATAAGGGTTGACTAGGTCTACATCTAAGATATAATTTAACAAATAAAATTTGGTCAATGATGATGCATAGATCTAAATGTTGGGCCATACAAAAATTATCAATTTATAAGTTGAATGTGACAAAATGAAAATATTACAAAAGGAATGGGTGGCAAAACAAAGAAGAATAAATTACTAAATGATTATATTATAAAAAATGTTGAAGAGATGTCTATGGAAGATATGATTAGGTAGATCTAAAACCACATTGATAAAAGTTTGTTGAAACACAAAGACATAATCAAAGCACAAATTAGAGCATTGCATCTGGATTTCAAATCATCTTCATCATCAATACTCTAAAACTTAAAGCATGGACATAAGATAAAGCCTGGTTGACCCCTCCCCCTCCCCTTGGAATCCAATTAAGTGCTTATTTAATAAGACCACTCTGCCTTCCTTAGAAGGCATGGTACACTCATATATTTTTAAAGCAAGGAAATTTTGGAAAACAAGTAAAAACTCCCTTTAAATTGTATTGATTGGCAGCTCCAATCATGGACAACATGAATACATGCATATTGGAACCACTACTTCCATATTTGGCTTGGCTAAAAACCCTAATCAATAAGTGATGTAATTTTTATTTTCTTTTCTTAGAAAAGGACATCACATGCACTTCAATTTCATATTATTGAATGTATCTTAAAGTTTGCTTGTTGCAAATGCCCTTAGTAGAAGCTCAATTGTCAATCCTAACCTAGGAATTGGGTGAGTTCAAAATTTATTTCTTTTATGTTTGATTTTGTCTCTCATAAATTTGTTTAGCATATCTCTTCAATCTCCAATAATAGTCATCGATCTCTACTCCCCAGCAACAACAACAAATGTCCCATAACTTCTCATACTATCCACCTTTAGCTCATACTATCCACCTTTAGCCTTAGGGGTGTCAATTATGAAACGACCCAAAAATCGACTCAAACCCGACTCGAAAAATCCGGTTTCAAGTCGACCCGTTTAACAAACGGGTCGGGTCTGGGTCAACCTGATAACTCGAAAATGGCCCGAGCCTCACGCGTCCCACCAGCACAAATCGCACTCGTGGCTAGCAACCTTGCACCCACACCGCTTTGCATTGGCAACCTCGCACGTCCCGCCTGCACCGCATCAAGGTAGCAGCCTTGCAATTGCGCTCAATGCTCGCCTGCTCTGCGCTCACATGGGTCAACTCGTTAGGTCGAGTCAACTCAAGTTTGGAGCTGGTCAAGTTTGGGTTCATATTTCTGACCCATTTGTGTAATCAGGTTGGGTTCGGGTTGGATCTTAAGGTTGGTTGGTCTCGGAAAGAGAGCAGGTAAATTAAGGGGAGGTCAATTTCGGATTAGACACGAAACTGATACCAAAACCAATTTTGACACCCCTATCCATCATCCTCCCTTCCCATCGACCTGCAATAAAACCTAAGCAACCACTCTAGGGTTTAAACTCATCCAACGAACCCCAATTAACTTCTATCACCGCCCAAGCCTTCCATCCAACTCCCTCAATCCCTACAACTCTAATACCCCTTTATAGCCCACATTCATAGCCTCCCTTATCATTACCAAAGACTCCAACTACAAACCCCTTCAAATAATTTACTCCCAAAACTACCGCTTGGCTTCCACCAAGAACCCCTTGAAACTCAACCCTAATTATCAGCCCACTGCTCCAATACATCCACCGTAACAACACAAACCACCAACAAGAATTTGTTTCCCTTCTCTTCAACATGCTACCACTGCCAACCCACCAAAATTGATCAAAATAATAATGTGAACAATATGTTTAACATCTGAAACAAAAATCAATGAAACAGATGAAAAATGAGGATTCATCCAGACCCAAATAATTAGGATAATGCTAATGATGATGATGATAAGAGATCAACATATTTTAAACGTATCTAACATCTAATCATCTCACCAACCCAAATCGTCCACCATATATTCAAGACAAAATGACCACAAACTTACTCAGCGAAAACCACAAGATCCACGTATAAATTAATAAAAGCTTAGCCTGATCTCAGAAAACCCAATTCCCGAAACCCTAAAAGACCCGGGTAACCAATTCAACCGCACCAGAAACATGTCTCATATCTTCAATACAATATCAAAACCGATTTGAACAAAGATCAATTATAAATCCACAACAATAACTAACTCTCAAACCAGTCTGCGATAGACCACGTATCGCTAAATCTAACCTAACAACTCAGGGAAAAAAACTGTTCGGGAATCGGGATAGCACACAAAAATTATAACAGCGTGTAACATCATATATTGAGATAGAGGGAGAATGAAGATCAAGCATACCCGAAGGCCGCGATGGCGTTGCAGAGGAAAACTTCAAGGCATAGGAGGCGGCTAGCGAGAGAGATAAGAGGGTGAGGAGAAAGGTGGAAGGCTACCAGGCATAAATACCACGAGTACTGCGAACCGAACCAGCGCTTTCGGCCGAACCGGCGTTGTTCCGTTTTTCTAGATTAGAACTGGAAACGGCTTAATTAAACCCAAACAAACGAACCCTTAGTTCAATTGTACTAATTTTCTTTTGGTTATTGATGTAAACAAATTAGAGCAAAGCACAAGAGAGAACAACAAAGAGAATCAAATCTTACTTTCATAAATTAAGACATAACTTAGAGAACAAAAGGGGTTAGAGAAAACAACTAACTTCAGAAAAAGAAAAGAGGCAACTTCCAACAACTAAAACAAGAGAAGACCAACAAAGAAACAATATTTTTTATAAAAAAAAACTATCCTCAGAACATCCTTCAAGAGGACTCCTCACATGTACCGATTGTAGGAATATAATTTAAAATAAGGTTTAGATATGCAAACCAAGGGTCCACCACAGCTAGGGGTATCCAGTGTCCTTTCAACTTCTCCAAACAGCCAACAACCTTGCTAAAACAGCCAACAAAACAGCCCACGGCTTCCCTAAACAGCCAATCAAAAACAGCCAACAACTTCCCTAAACAGCCAACAAAAACAGCCAACAACTTCACCAATGGAACTAGAAGAAAGATACAGGTGGAGTGGAACTTGCGTAGAGAAGAAAGAGGTTAGAAGCCGAGACGAAAGAGGAGAAGCTCGCAAGCTTTCCAGAGGGGGGGAAGAAGGTGGACAAAGCTCTCAAGCTTTTCCAAGAAGAACCCGCAGGTTTAGCACTTTGCTCTCAAATATTCACCCACCATTTCTTCACAAAATACCTCATATATATAGGCCAAAGAGGGGGAACATAACAGCCAAAAGTTCCCAACTTTCTATATAGAAATGAAAAGCCAAGAGGCACACCCGCTGAATCCCAAGAGCCAATGAACAAAGCCACGGAACCAGCCAGGGACAGCACAAACCGCAGATTCAGCACAGGAAACCAGGCGACAATAATTTTCGGTCAACAAAGTGATGCCAAGGCGGTAAAGAAGACAGCACCCGAAGAAGCACATCACACCCGAAGCAGCAGCAGCCGTGAGGGAACTTTCCAGAGAAGAAAAAGGGCTGCAGCAACTTAATTTCAAGAAGAATGTGAAAGAGCAAATTCCACCCACCAAATCTTGCTCCCAATCCTTAATTTTATAGCAAGTCATTAGCTCATAATGAGCTACTTCTCCACTAGATATTAATGAGCTTGGCACAACTAAAGTTTTAACTACTTAAGCTCAAACCGAAACAGCCAATGCCTTCATGAAACTAACAAACATCTAAAGGACAAATGGACCCCCCAAGCCGGCAAACCCAAGGAAGCAAAATCCAAACCTCATCCTACCATGATCATTGGATTTACCACCATCATTGGATAGTATAAAATCAAAAAAAAAAAGAAAATATAACTAATATTGTTCATAACAAAAAAAATAGAGCAAGAAATCTAAATGCATCAGTTATAACGTATTGTAATTTAAACTCTTGCTTGTTTACCTTGGCGTCGATGCTCATGTTTAATATGCAACATGCATGGATTCATAAGCCCATAAGTCCAATGTTCTTTAATCTATAATAGTTTTAATCATAGTTTTAAAAATCGAATCAGACCGATCAATTCAACAAAGAACCGGTCGGGTAGCCAGTCCAATCCAGCTTAAAAATCAGCTTCGCATCGAACCGAATTGAAACAGTAGAAACAAGTTGAACCGGATAAAACCGGCAAAAACGGGTGATTTAACCGATGAACTAGTCCATGTTGGAAAGAATCGGCGGATTCTATAAAAAAAAATTAATTTTGGATTCTATAAAAAAAATTAATTTTGGATTCTATAAAAAAAAATTCTTTTAATTAAATTTTAAATAATATATTTTAGTTTATTAAATTTTTAATTTTTTAAAATATTTTTATTAAATATGATAATTAATTACACCATAATGTACTTCACATTATATAAAGGGTTAAAGACAACTAGCTCAAACTTTTAGGATGTAGGATAAAAAATGTTGCATGAATACTACATGAATTAGAATGTGAATTTGGGCTTAATTGGACTACAAATTTTGGCTAGTTGGGCTGGAAATATTTTTAATGTACATTATAAATTTGTTATAATTTATATTGTAAGAATTAATAATATAAATTTTTATATTTTAAATTTATATATTATATTAAAAATTATTCTATATATATATATATATATATATATATATATATATATATATATATATATATATATATATATATATATATATATATATATATATATATATATATATATATATATATATATATATATATATATAATTCTTAAATGATATTTATATTTGTAAATGTTTATTTTTTTAATTTATAAATACTATTAAATGCACATATATTTATATTATATTAATGATTATATTATATCATATGTATAAATTATATCTAAATATATAACATAAAGTGTGATTTTAAACCTCCAACTCATTTTTAGTTTGAATACTTGATATATATGATAGGATGGATTTGTGTTTAAAGTTAGATTGTCATATTATTATGTTAATTTTTAAATTTTTAATAATATTAATATTAATTATGTCATCCGGTTTGACCGATCGAACTGTAAACCTCTCATTTTTCTGATTCGTTAAGAAAGAATGCTCCAAGATAGAGAGAATCAATATGGATCGTTCGATAAAATACTCTAAATTTGCCTTGTATTTTCTCCATATTTGTAAGGCATGTCACTCTCAAAATCAATAAATAAACCCCACTCTCTATATGAAGGAGACTTTTGGGGAGAAGGCTTAGACCCTAAGCTTGAGACTCGAGAGTGTTCCAAGGCTTGAAGAATCTCATAGCTCAACTCTGGCACCACCATTAGTGAACCCGAGCCACTAAGTTGCCTCTGCTTGACCTCTGTCAGACCATCGTTGTCATAACTCTGTCTGGTAGCCAATACATTGGCCTTCATCTGACCACTATTGTCCCCCAATAACTATCTCTTTGACCACCATCGCTAAGCAACTACAGTTCTTTCAACCAACATCACCAGCCAACTACAATTCTTCTAACCACCATTGCCTACCAACTACTGTCCCTTCGACCTTTGTAGCTAACTGGCCTTCGTCACCCACTGATCCCTCCGACTCTGTCGCCTGTCGTCTTCGACTACGCTCCCTCAAACCTCTATCACTTATCAATAGTCTTATTTATCTTAGTCACCTGACTAGAACCCTTCCAACTACGGTCACCCAACTATGGTCCTACCAACCAAACAAGCAAGCTATTGTTCTTTTTAGAACATCTCTCATATCACTAGTCCTACTCTCAACATATAATATGCTTTATATGATGTATATTTGCTACATTGGGCCAAAGCCTTTCCCCGAGGAAGGGTATCATTTGTAACCCATTACAAAACACTAGTATAATCATTTTAATAGGGCCAGACCCTGGTAGTTTTTCCCATTTTTAGGCTTTCCAAATAAAAATCTTGGTGTCTATTATAACTCTTGCATCTATCACACCCGGGGACCTAAAGCGGAAGAATCTCTTTTCTATTTCTCTCTTTGTTCTTTTATTTCTTTCTTAATTCACAATAGCAATTAATAGTTATTTACACTAGATCAATTTAACATACATAGCTGATTAATTATATTAAAAAAATATAAACAACATAAAACATAATTCACATTTACTAAAATTAATATTTATATGCTACATCCAGCCCCAAAATTATATGCACAATAATCACATTGGCTACAAATGAATGCACACAAATCAAATAACTAAAATAAAATTAAACTAACGGTGTAGAAAGAAAACTATGTTTGATGTCTAGTGCCTCATGCCACAAGGTCCTTATCTTTTGCTGTAAACATATAGAAACCACATAATGAGTATATAGCTCAGCAAGTAATCAAAATAATACAACTGAAATCAATTCAAGATAAAAGATAAATAATATGTTGCAAATCATATAAGAAAATCTATAAATCAATATATGTTATATGTGTCGGTCACATGTATAAATAAAGCATTCTTTCTTGATCATTCAATCAGTTCATTTAGCCGTATCTTCCAATCATTCTCGCTATTCTATTAATATACAAGTATATAATAGTATAAGTATCCATATTCAATTATAGTGAGCAATAACAATAATCATTGTTGATATATCATCAAAAAATTATCTTGATCGGGCATAAATATTGAGGCAATAATCAAGCCGTAAACTTCAAAAATTAAATTCGGGAACACCTGAACTCAAATTTCAACAAACTTACAGTAAAACTGATCGTCTCAGAAATACGAACCCAACGACACCAAATTCAACTCAATTCGAGCCCAAATGAGTCGAAATCAAGGACTCGAAGTGCTATTGGAAGATTCAAACCACAATTTGAGTTACCAAATGGTTTCCAGACATGTTGTGTTTATAGTCGAATCGACCGGCTTGGTGAGAGGAATCCAACGAGCCCAAGATTGTAGAATTCTGATATCATTAAGACCTTCAAATGTCTGTTAAAAGGTCCACGATCGAAGGATTCAATATCGGTTGTCCATCCGAACCACTCCATATTTTCCCATGATCTCTCATCTATTTACGGGCCATGCCACTCCAGAAAATCTATAAATAGACCCCTCATTTCTCTTGAAGGGGGGCACAAGAAAGGAGAAGCAAGACGAAGAGATGAAGAGAAGGAAGAAGATAAGATTGGGAGGGAAGAAACTCCTTCTCGACTACCGCCGGAATTCTGCCCCACTTCCACGAAACGCCGAAATTCCGCCCAACTTTCAAGGGACACCAGAATTCCGCCTGACTTATAAGTGACGCCAAAATTTCACCCGATCTCCAAGTGACTCTGGAGTTTTACTCGAATACCATCTAACGCCGGAGTTCTCCCCGGTCGCCGACTGACATCGGACTTCTACCAGACGATGGACCTCCGCTCATTGCTAGATTTCTACCCGACGCTGGACTTATGTCTGTCGTTAGATTTTTGCCAAACATTTATTCGATGGTGGATTTTTATCCATTGCTGGACTTCTACCTGACACAGTCATTTTGACCTCCGTCGCCCGCCGACTACGGTCTTTCCTACCTCTGTCGCCCGTCGACTACGGTCCTTCTGACTTATGTCACCCACCGACTACAATCCTTTTGACCTCCGTTTCCAGCCGACTATGGTCTTCCTGACTTACGTCGCCCGCCGACAACAGTCTTTCCAACCTCCGTCGCCAGCCGACTACGATCATCCTGACTTAACGTCGCCCACCGACTACAGTCTTTTCGACCTTTGTTGCCCGCCGACTACGGTCCTCCTGACTTACGCGCCCGCCGACTACAGTCTTTCCAACCTTCTTTACCCACCGACTACGGCCCTTCTAACTTACGTCGCCCGCCGACAACAGTCATTTCAACCTCCGTCGCCAGTCGACTACGGTCCTCCTGACTTACGTCGTCCGCAGACTACAGTCTATGACCTCCATCACCAGACTATGGTCCTCCCGACCTGTAATAGCAATTTTGATCACATCGTCATGGCCGATCGGGAATCGTCCCAGGACGATCAGTTCAGAAGTTGTTCCAGATTTTGTACAGAACTTCCAGGAAAATTTTCCTGTAGGCATCGTCCGGGCCGATCTGGGATCGTCCCGGGACGATCAGGGCATGGCACAAGTCAGAGAATAAGGGATTTTTTCGTCCAAGGAAATTAATTATCGTCCTGAAAAATCGTCCCAGGACGATGACATTTTGATCTGATCGGCCAGGCCGATCGTGCGATCGGCTAGGCCGATCTCGAGCTTACTTAAGGGATTCAGCTCATTTTGAGGAGAGAGAAAATCAAAAATAAAAATATCTGAATTTTCTGAGGAGAGAGAAAGTCGAAGGAAAAATTGGAAAAGTTGATTTTCGGGCGACGCCGGTCCGTTTTCGTTCAACGAGATTGTTCAAGAAAGTGGTGTATGCAAGGTAAGGCACATTCCGCCTTTCTCAATTTTCAGAATGGTGAGGTTTGAACGAATATTTTGTCCGGATTTCATTTTCGTAAACGAATTTTGTCCGTATTTTCCGATTGGTTCAATTTTTACCGCGTAACTTTTGGTATGATTCTGAGGTGCCGAGTGTGCACATTTTGATTATTTTTTGGAGAATTTTTACCGGATAATTTTGACCCGACTGTGTTTTATTTTGTCTGTGATTTCTGATGAACTCTAAAATTGTCTGGGCAGTAGAATAAAAGTCTTGTAATACTGTTATGGATATTCTGCGCTAATTTGGTAATTTTTGAAATTAGGAATTTTTGTATAAATTCCGTATACTGCCGTTATGCTGCCGGATTTTCGTACGATTTTCTAAAATTGTCCGGATTTGTTCTGAAATTATATGATATGCTTGTGTGCGATAAAAAGGAAGTTATAAGGGGTCAGGATCCTGTGCGATCCTGTCTGTGTCAGGGAATTCTGAAAATCTGAAATGAGCTCTGAAATCTGAAAACAAGTTCTGTTCCGGATCCGATGATTTATGGTGCTATAAGCACATCTGTTCTGGTGCCATGAGCACAAAGGGAGGCATAAGGGGTCAGAATCCGAGAGATTCTGTCAGTGACTGTGAAGGGAGGTATAAGGGGCTAGAATCCGTTGAGATTCTGTCTGTGTCAGGGAATCTATTCTGATTTTTGATATGTTCTGTTTCTGATATGATTTCTGATTTTTCGTACGATTCTGTCTGTTCTGATATGAATTTTAATTTGATTTCTGATTTTGGTACGTTCTGTCAGTTCTGATGTGATATATATCTATTATGTTCTGATTTGATATACGATTCTGTTCCGATTTCTGTTCAGATTTATGTCTGATGTTTTGATGTGGATTCTGAGGATTTGGATTGGAGGTTTGTTGTCTTGCTGAGCTATTGTAGCTCATCCTTGTTTTATGCGTGATTTTCAGGTTCTGGGAAAGGGAAGGAAGTTCAGGAGTAGAAGTTCAGAGTCTGATCAGTTATAGGTATTTTGGACTTTTGATTTTTGTACAGTCATGGCTTTTCTGTTCTGTCTTTCTTTTTGTCTGAAAGCCATGAGCTGTATTTGTATATGAATATTTTGATGAATGAAAAGATAGATGATCTGTTCCGCTGCATTGGATTTTTATAGTAGCTATATGTCTTTTTGTGTAAATGTTTGAAAGAAAGTTCTGAATTAAATTCCAAAGCCAGATCCTAGAATCAGTTCAGTCCATTTGAGCCTAGTCGCGACCCGATGCGAGCGGGATCCGTCCCGGTCGGGTTGGGTCGTGACACGACCAAACGAACATGACAATAGTGACTCCTTGTATTCACATCATGTAATGTACTCTATAAAATGTACATCAAGCTAAGGCCTTCTCCCAAGGAAGGGTCTCATTTGTAATCAATAGCTATACTAGTGGACTTATTCAAACTAGGCTATGCCCCATGGTTTTCCCTCCTTTTTAGGGGTTTCCACGTAAAAATATTGGTGTCTCATAAATGCTAGACCCTCTCTCTTATCTGATTGTGTGCTGGATTTTCGTATAACGCTAAGACAGTAAACTTCATATTTCTCTACCATCGTGAATATTCCTGGACGCAACAAGTGTCCTTATATAATAATAAATTTTAATAATCAATAATCAGTAATAATTTGTATCAATAATCTATATTCTATCAAATATTCATATGAGGTTACTTTGAAGGTATCATGCTCATGCACTTATGCATCTCGATCAGTCGCCTCTTATGAACCTCAATCAGTCAACTCCTTCTAATTAAATCATATGAAATGATTGCTATAACTCTGTATAACTCTTAATCGATCTCTAGCTTCTTATGAAATTTGGTAATTTGTGAAATTAGGAATTTTTGTATAAATTCCGTATACTGCCGTTATGCTGCCGGATTTTCGTACGATTTTCTAAAATTGTTCGGATTTGTTCTGAAATTATATGATATGCTTGTGTGCGATAAAAAGGAAGTTATAAGGGGCCAGGATCCTGTGAGATCCTGTCTGTGTCAGGGAATTCTGAAAATCTGAAATGAGCTCTGAAATCTGAAAACAAGTTCTGTTCCGGATCCGATGATTTATGGTGCTATAAGCACCTCTGTTCTGGTGCCATGAGCACAAAGGGAGGCATAAGGGGTCAGAATCCGAGAGATTCTGTCAGTGACTGGGAAGGGAGGTATAAGGGGCTAGAATCCGTTGAGATTCTGTCTGTGTCAGGGAATCTATTCTGATTTTTGATATGTTTAGTTTCTGATATGATTTCTGATTTTTCGTACGATTCTGTCTGTTCTGATATGAATTTTAATCTGATTTCTGATTTTGGTATGTTCTGTCAGTTCTGATGTGATATATTTATGTTCTGTTCTGATTTGATATACGATTCTGTTCCGATTTCTGTTCAGATTTATGTCTGATGTTTTGATGTGGATTCTGAGGATTTGGATTGGAGGTTTGTTGTCTTGCTGAGCTGTTGTAGCTCATCCTTATTTTATGCGTGATTTTCAGATTCTGGGAAAGGGAAGGAAGTTCAGGAGTAGAAGTTCAGAGTCTGATCAGTTATAGGTATTTTGGACTTTTGATTTTTGTACAGTCATGGCTTTTCTGTTATGTCTTTCTTTTTGTCTGAAAGCCATGAGCTGTATTTGTATATGAATATTTTGATGAATGAAAAGATAGATGATCTGTTCCGCTGCATTGGATTTTTATAGTAGCTCTGTGTCTTTTTGTGTAAATGTTTGAAAGAAAGTTCTGAATTAAATTCCAAAGCCAGATCCTGGAATCAGTTCAGTCCATTTGAGCCTAGTCGCGACCCGATGCGAGCGGGATCCGTCCCGGTCGGGTTGGGTCGTGACACGACCAAACGAACATGACAATAGTGACTCCTTGTATTCACATCATGTAATGTACTCTATAAAATGTACATCAAGCTAAGGCCTTCTCCCAAGGAAGGGTCTCATTTGTAATCAATAGCTATACTAGTGGACTCATTCAAACTAGGCTATGCCCCATGGTTTTCCCTCCTTTTCAGGGGTTTCCACGTAAAAATATTGGTGTCTCATAAATGCTAGACCCTCTCTCTTATCTGATTGTGTGCTGGATTTTCGTATAACGCTAAGACATTAAACTTTATATTTCTCTACCATCGTGAATATTCCTGGACGCAACAAGTGTCCTTATATAATAATAAATTTTAATAATCAATAATCAGTAATAATTTGTATCAATAATCTATATTCTATCAAATATTCATATGAGGTTACTTTGAAGGTATCATGCTCATGCACTTATGCATCTCGATCAGTCGCCTCTTATGAACCTCAATCAGTCAACTCCTTCTAATTAAATCATATGAAATGATTGCTCTAACTCTGTATAACTCTTAATCGATCTCTAGCTTCTTATGACTCATATCAGTGAATCTTAAGAGTATTACATTAGTGTTATTATTTCATATATCTGATATTAGTTAGTATATTCCTTCACTCAAATCAATATCACATTCTTATACACATCAGATGTATCAATCATATCAAATCACAATACATCACTTTTAACCAATTTTCAATATACATATTTCTCAATCATTTCAGATAAATATTCATATATACATTTCTAACTAATGAAATGCAAAAAAAGCATATCAAAATTTTCAAAATGATCAATTTTATAGCATATCAAAAGTTACATTGTGAAAGCTCATGAAATGAGGATATAATGCATTTTTGTCAAATTAAGAAGAGATAAAATTTGTAAAAATCAATATAATCGAGAACAGAAGTAAGAAAATAGTTACTTATAATAAGTAGAATAATATTCATAAAAAAAACGGCAGATTAAAATGACTCGAAGACCTTTCTCTCTTATATTCAATATCTTCTTCTCCCCCTTCATTTCTACTCCTCATTCGGTTTCTTCTTGGGCAAGACAACAAGTAAGGGAGGCAGCGACATGAATATTTATAATTAAAAAAATATATAATAATATTGTTAGTGACATAGCATCATAACGCTTAGACCAAGCATCACATGTAGGATCAAAATTATTGTAAAAATAGAGACTCAAATGCTGAGGCACCGATTTCTGCCACCATTGTGCTCTCAACCCCAGTGTTGTGCTCACAAGCACAACGTTAAAGCACTCTAGTTTAAATAGATATTTAACAATTCATATTGTAAAATACATATCACTATATAATACGTATATTATATATCTAACACAAAAAACTCTAATATTTCATTTCTAGCACCCAAAATGAATGTTAACCTTCAAATCTACTCCAACGTCTCTCCCGCAGCTCACTCGATCTCTTTCCATTGAAACCCCTCTTCCTCAAAGTCCTTTCTTGCTCGTGTGTCTCCCTGCGAGCTCTCCTCCTCTACCACGGTCGGACATCTCCCACATATGTACTCTCTGCAAGGAAAATCACGGTTGGAGAACTCCCGCTAAGATCCCCGCCCTCAGAGCTGGATTATTACCGTGATTTCACACTCTGACGCTCTTAAAACTAGGAGTAGTTGTTGGCTTTGGTTCCTTATCTTGCATGTCTTGCTCTTTTCTAATTGACCTGATATTCTATATTAAATTACTTCATTAACATGATGGATTTTTTGGTTTCAAAATCTTTGTCATTTCAAACGAGTTTTAGTTTTGGAACCAAAATGTGTGAATATTATTGCTCAAATCAAACTCTGTGACTTTTGTGCTTTAATATACTAAACAATAGTTTGTATTTTATTCTCATAACTGAGACGATTTTATATGTTTTTAGCAAATTTAATATACACAAATATGTGCCGTTTGAAACAACTTCTTTGCTTTTTTTTTTTTCAAAAATGTGCTAATTTTTTACTACTTTGACATATTATATGCCGTTTAAAAGGAGTTTGGCAAACTCATCTGTTATAAAAGGCAAACACCAACATTTTGAAGCTTACTATCACTATCATCTGAATTGTGTGTTGTATACTTGCTACAAAGGTCCTAATAGTGGAAGACAATTTTATAAATGTATTCATAATTAATGAACATATAACGATTGCAATTACTTTAAGTGGATGGATGAAGTATAAGAGCCATCTTATGCCACAAATAAAATTAAAAGGCATTGAGGCAAGGATTTCCATGAAACTGGACTTGGTCATCTACCTGCTAAAAAGTCTTTGTTGTGGTTGTCTTTATCGATACTATCGTTAGGGTCTTTTGTGTAGTAATGTGTTTTGCCAAATTAGGTTAGAATGTTACTTTAGTGTTGTAGACTTTGACACATTTTTGTTGTTGTATTTTGTTATTGATCAAACCTAATATATTTGTATTGTATCTTTACTGAATTTGTGGAATGTGTTGTTTCTTCACTGACTTTGCGGAATGGAAAAAAAAATTGTAGATGTTTAGCTCTCGAGCCAAAATGTAGATTTTTTTGTCTTGTATCTTAACTAATTTTGTGGAATGATGATAACAGATGATAACAAATGTTTAGCTAATAGAAAGAAGTGAAATACTATTATTATCATAGACAGTGATTTTGTAATATAACAGGTGATTTTTTAAGATATTGTTTCTGATGATAGGAGATGTTTAGCTCTCAAGCCAAAACGTAGTTGTAAATTGTATTGGCCTATATATAGAAAAGCTCAAATTGTGATTTCACAGAATAAATTATAAAAAGAAATTGAACATTCACATACAAAATGAATTGTCCCGCATACATTAATGCCCTTTGTTCCACAAAAAAATTGTGTTGTAACATTCAACCATAAATTGTGCTTTAAACAGAACCTGCCTCCAAAAGAAACTAATTAAGTCAATTATACATCTTTGAGATATGTCTTGATATATTTTCCCCTAATTAAAATAACTAAATTAGAGGAATTTATCCCTTATGCGGCTTTGAATCCTCTGAGACTTTTAAAGAATCAAATAAATATATATCTTCTAAGGTTTTTAATCTTTTGAGATTTTTTATGTACGTGTACCTTTTGATACTTTTAAACTTCAAAATTTAATGTTATTGTGCCTTTTGAGTTTTTTAGCAACTTTCTAAGGTCTTTAATGTGCCTGTGCATTTTTAGGCTTTTAGTCTTCTTAAATTTTTAGATAATCTTATACCTTATGAGGCTTTTATCTTTTGAGATTTTAGATGTACATCCATGTTTTGAGACTACCTCATGGGTGTGCCTTCCCATGATTATTTGTTAAATTATTATTCAATGTTATTAACTTGCATTAAAAAGATTGGAAAATTTCACAAGGGATATTTGACCTATTTAAGATTGTTTGTTAGAGTATTAGTCAATGACATTAACATGTGTGAAGGAGGCAAAAAAAAATCCACCATGGATATTTGCCACATCCGAGGTTGTTTGTCAGAGCATTTCTATGGAAGAGGTTGAAAAAATCCACTAAGGATGTTTACCTATCATTATTTGTTTGTCAGAGCATTGCTTGTTGACATTAGCATGTATGGAAGAGGTCGAGAGAATTCACCAAGAATGTTTAACCTATATGAGGTTTTTGTTAGTGCATTGCTTGATGACATTAATCTGTATGGACGAGGTCGAATCAAAACCCCTAAGATTGATTATACCTTGATTGAGAGTGGGGAGAATGCCGCGTATATACCAAATCAAAAGTGAAGATTGGTATTTCTTTATACCATTATTATATTTTCGAGGTCGAGATTAAGACCTTGCACAATGAGTGAAAGTCCAGCTGGGGGCTATATTGGGGACTATATAGAGCTTGAAAATTTACTTGAAATATCCTAGCATTTGTTGGGAGATTTATTAAAAATGGTTGTCATATTTTGGCCATAGTCGCATTTGAGGTTGCAGCCAAAGTTGTCCCCCAATCTAAATCTACTTCTGCGAAATTGATACAACAATGACTGATGATTGAGTTATGATAGAATAATGCATAAGATTGCCCTTTATATTGAAGGAATTCTTTTAGATCTGATAATATATCATGACAAAGCGACCATGTTGCTTTAACCATGCTTAGGTCATTGATGAGAACGATATTTAGATATTACAACAAAGGTTGCCCCCTAGTTAAGAATCATTTCTCACAAACGACGTCAAACTGTTGCATGCTAAAAAATTTGAGTTGATAGAGTTTATGATTTACATCTTAGTAGAGTGCAAAGATTCAATATGAATAGATAAAAGTGATAAGAGCAGAAAAAAATTTTACGTGGAAAATCCGAAAAGGGAAAAACCCACGGGGCCAAGGGCCTAACCTAGGTGTAAAATCTACTATATAGCAATTGATACAAAGATTCTCCTTTCTTCACTATTGAAGAAGAGGAATAGTACATCATCATCATCATCATTAGAGGACGGAGTTATTTTTAGTATATCAAAGTTGATTGATTGATGCTAGTCCATCTTCTCTTTTATTATTATCATCATCATCAAGATGTTACCTAAATGGGGATCTCTCATGGAGTATGGTCTCATCAAATTGTTATTAGAAATACTTATGTAGACAATTAATGGTGATATTTGTCATTCATTTTATAAATTGAGATATATATGATTGACGCTTAACTTACTCTTTAATGTATCAAAGGATAATTATAGGATAATTTTATTTAATTGCAACCATGCTCGCAATGCTGATCTAAATGTTAGCTTAGGTCCATAATAGATAAGTTTGCAAATGAGATAAATATAAAAGCACAGAGAACTGTCCAATTTGTCTTCCAATTTGTCTTCATGAACAATAAAAGCGCAACCATTGCACTTTTATTATTCACAGAGACAAAATCGAACAATTCTTGAATTTGATTTCCGCATGCAATAATCTCTCCTTATAACTAGAGATGTGAATGATTTAATCAAACTCAGAGCTTAGTTTACCTACATTATGATAGGCATGATCTTGTCCTCATAGCTATCTTCATCAGCATTAAGATTTAAGAAATAATTCTTGAACAACGGCTTCAGCATTTATGGGAAGAACATTTCAATCTCATTCATACCTTAATTCTGATGAAGTTCTTAATGAATATGCGTTGAGTTAGTAAAAATATCTATGTAAATTTATAAGATTATGTTTAAGCTCATTAAAAATTGATTTTATTTTTTATGTATTTATACGTGAAATAATGCCATTTAACCATTGCATATTACATCAGTTCATAATCTCAACAAAAGTTTAGTTTGAGATAACTTTCGATCATTATTTTTTCTCCCGCTTTAACAAAAATAAAAAATAAAAAAAAATTATTTTAAAAAACTGTAAAAAACTGTCTCAAATGGCGCCTAAATTAGCACAAGAAACCCCATTTTTTACTATATTAGCATTGCACCATTAGAGTGGATCCTCATAATATTGCACTCTGCAGAGAAAAAGCCTGCGCAACTGAAAGAAACCTCTTTTATGTTTTTTGTAATTTTCGAGACATTATTCCGTACAAAATCCGGACAATAAAGAACCGTTTAGATGTGAGTATACACACACTATACGCTGAGTATAATTTTATATATAATTTGATTTTTTTATACACAGTGTATACAAATATTGTGTACACTCACCGTCCGGACTCCGCACGAAATAATTTCCCTTTACTCAAACATCTTCTTTTGATTTCTTGGAGCAGTTCATCACTGCATCTCCTACAGTAAGAAAGATTTTATCATTGCCAATCAGCTCCACGAACTCTGAAGCATGAAGCTTCTCCATGATCACAGGCCCTGGATTGGCAAGAGCAAGCTGTCACAGGCAAAGGAAGAATTTATAAGCCATAATTTGAATTTAACAGTACTGAAGCAAATGCAACAGAGAGTCTTCATGGACACTTTAGCATCCAAAAAAAATGTAAGTTAATTTCAACTTTTAATCATTATTTTTTGAGGAAAATTTGACCAAGGTGAGAAGAAATGTTGAATAATTTGGATCCAAGGAAGTAAGGACAGGAAGTGAAATCTTAATAATTTTTAAGTTGATTATGAATCAATAGTCCTTGATTTGAGCTTAGAGAGCTAGTTTTATGTTTCTCACCTTAACTTCCCTTTTCTGTAGGGACTTGAACAAGTCTTCCAAGGCATGAATGCCACTAGTGTCAATGTCAGTGACAGCTGCAATTTTGGCCATTTAATCATCAAAATTAGAAATCACCTTAAAAAAAAAATGATCAAATTTGGACAATTAGAAAGCTTGGAATCTCACGGGACATATCCACAACTAGGAACTCGATCTGTGGAATATTCTTATTTTTCAGCTTCTCATCTTCATCTGTCAACCATCTTAAGATTCTGCAAGCAAGACATGAAACTTTTTTAGAAATACTTGAGATATATGCAAGCAGAATTTTGTTAGACCGGTCAATGCGAGACCGGCCCAGTGGAATAGAGGTGGAAGAGTCCAACTCTTCCTGTAGGCGCGATCTGACTGCCGATCCTCATAGAGCCATTTAGGAAGGGTTTTGAAAGGAATTTAAAGGGAAATTGAATGTAGGGAATGTTTAGAGAGTTCCTTTTGAATTGTATGCATTAAATAATTTATTTTCCTAGGGTTAGGGCATCTTGAATTTGGCTGAAATTTGAGATCTCTTAGTTTGTCTTGGGCTCTAGCGGAGTCTAGAGATTGGGACCAATCGATCCTCCTCTCGAATTGAGGATCACTTGTATCTTGTTTGTTTTTCTTCCATTAGTTGATTTTTGCAATAAAATCTATTATTTTCCCTGATTTTCATTGGAGTTTAGAAGAGTTTTCTCGCTGTTTTCCCAAAATTGATAGGAAATATTTGAGATCTACAAGTGTTTCCTATCAGATTTCAGACATAAATAATGTATTGATATCGATTCAAGTTGCTATTTTTTCTCTTACCTCTCCTTGACATAATTGGAATTCGTAAAGTATATTGCTGAATCAACTCTCACAACTAGGACTCCTGGAACTCTGCTGGCATCAGGATATTGTTCAATGTTCCTGTAGATTGTAGTTCGAGGAAGATTCCCCAGTATAGTTGTTCTTGGTCTTGTCACTTGTAGAAGAATCTTAGCAAATGATATGAAAACCTATAAAGCATAAATTTCATAGCAAAAAATAAGAAAAATCATTAATCATATACGCTTATTTTTTATATAACTCAACATAAAATTAAAAAAAGAAAAAAAATGTAGTTGTGACTTTGTCCTTACAGCAATCAAGAGACCAATCTCAACTGAAGCAAATATCACACCAAGAAATGCTCCCATGCAAGCAATGAAATCAAATTTATCAACCTTCCAGATGAGAAAAGCCGCTTCGTAGTCAATCAGACCAATTACAGCAGAGATGATGATCGATGATAGAATAGCGTTCGGAGTATACTTAAATAATGGTGTGATAAGCAATAAAGTGAAGAACACCACAACAGACATAACCAAGTTGGACACTGGAGTTTGGCAACCAGACATGTAATTGACAGCTGATCTTGAAAATGATCCTGAGACAAAGTTAAGACCTTGCTGATCAAACTAAAATGAAGTAAACTTAATGTGAAGCAGTTTCAAAATTATAATTTGGTCTTTTAAATTTATAATGTAAGTATCACCTCAAAATGGTCACGGATTTAGGATAACTCAAAAATCAGATCGGCTTTTAGTCTGTAGAGTTCGGATTGTAGTTCACAAACCAATTAATGAATCAAGACTAAGGGTTCGTTTGGGACGGTTTTTTTAATGCTTCTTAAAGCAGTTTTTTAGTAAAAAAAATTAATTTTTATACGAGAAAGTTACTTCAAGAAACAATAAAAAAGCTGTCCTAAACGAAATCTAACTCTCAGATTAAACTTGAATTGAGTAGCTAGCTCGAGATCAAACTTCGCTCAGCACAAGATTGAATTGAATGATTTTGAGCTAATTTTGTGCAGTCAGGGTTTTATCGACTTGAGATTCGGTCATTAATAGTCCTAACCAGAAAATTATAATGTTGCCTCATATGATGTATGCTATTTATTATTCTTTAAGCTTGAGAGTTATCATTTTGCAGAAATAATATGGTCAAAAGTCTATTCAAATCCTGCCTTATTCTTCTAAATGAAAACTAGTTGTAACCACAGAAATCAATTTACACAAAACCCTTACAACACAAATTCTGTGATGATAATCAATTCCACAGGCAATAAGAAATTTAATGATTTTTGTGAATGTCTGTGCATTGAAGATGAACTTCTAGGAGGGTTGATATACTAGCGCCAAATTAATAAACTATTAACATAATATGGAGCCTTGTCCAATTCCTAAATATGCACAAAAAATGCAGAAAGCATGAAGATCTACCTATGTTGTACCTGTTGCAACATAGCATGAAGTCATCGAGCCAACCACATTCATTGTCCCAAGAGCAACCATCTCTTTGTTTCCATCCAACTGATAGTCCTTCATGGACGCAAATGTTCTTCCAATCGCCACAGCTTCCTGCCAAACTTTAAGCAGTAAGAAGCAAATAAAAAGGCTAAGTTCTTAAAAGACGGTAGGATTTAATAATTCTTTAGAGTACCGTTAGTGCAATCATGCCAGCAATGATGCCAATTTTGACTCCTTTCCCTAGAAAGGGTCCCGAAAAATATATTAGCTCCAAAGAGGAGGGATTGATTCCCTTTTTTATGTGTTTCACCTTGAAGATGACAGAATAACACTTGGTTTAGTATCTTATATTGGAAAAATAAATGAAGATGAGACAAAATAATTTTGATTTGTGTAAAATGTCTCACTATTTGTACTCCGTGTCTTTCAGCATGGAAAATATAGACAAAAAATGTCGCTAAAACAACAGAGATAAGCGGCGCAATTGCTGGCAGCCAAAATAACTTTCTGTTCTTCTTTCCCTGTTTATAGAAGTTTGGTTAGTTCTAAGACAATATAATATGCCAATCAATAAAATTGAGCAGAAATGTTGCAGTGATTTTTACCATATATTTAGCAACAAGAAGAAATACCAAGAATATCGTTCCAATGAGAATTGTTGGCCAGTTCCACTGAGCAAAAAAAGTAAAATAAATGGAACAGTTCAGAACTGAGACCAAGAAAACTGGGAAATAAATGCCATTTTTTATGATTAAAAACAAGAATACCAATGACTTAACAAATTACCCCGTGAGGAAATGGATGAAAAACCGATTTCATTACAGAAATGATGTCTGTTTGCTTTGTAAATTTCTCTATGCCAAGGAAACCTTTGAGTTGCTGAAGGCCAATAGTAATGGCTGCCCCAGCCATAAATCCAACTATTGCAGCGTGTGAAAGGAAGTCTATAAGAAATCCTAGTCTGCAAAACGTAAATAAAAGCACAGGAATAAGATCAAAACATACTCGTCTTCTGTTAAATCTAGAGTTCAGAAGTTCATCTTATTTATCTTTTTTACCTTAAAAATCCTAGCAATGCTTGAGTAATACCAGCAAAGAAGGTAGCTGTGAATGCAAGCCTCAGGTATTCCTCTTTGTTATTTATGGGATCAAGCTCATCTTGAAGAAGGGACCCTAACAAAAGAGAAACTACTGCTACAGGTCCAATAGCAATGTCTCTTGAACTTCCCATGAATGCATAAATAAGTGGCGGAACAAAGCTAGAATCTGCAAAATTGAAGAAGAAATAAATAAACAAAGAAAGTTACGACTATTTATTCACATGAAGAGGTAAGTTTATCAAGTACTCATTAAGCAATGTTAATAAATACTTACAAAGACCATGCTGTGGCTCTAGATTTGCAAGCTTTGCATACCCAATATCCTGTTTTGCAATGATAGAACGTTAGTGTAATAACCTGAAAATTATGAAAATAATTTTAAAATAAAAAAATGAAAATTCTAAAATTCTAAAATTGAGCGATGCTACGCTATGCTTGAGGCACCATGAAAGAGTTGCCGCAACACTGAGCTCTCTAGAATTTTTGAAAATAATCTGCGATGTTGGGTCATGGGAGCGCCGATTTTTATATATTTTATATGGACTAAGCCTCCCCCCCCTCCCCCTATTTTCTTGGCTTGCCAGGTAAGGAAGGAGAGGAAAAGAAGGAGAGAGAAGAGAGAGACAGCTATTCGGGTGATTTTCATAGCTCATTGCTTGCCTATCTATCTTTTTCTTCTGAAATATTTCCAACACTCACCACAAATCCTCAGGTTCCAATTTCTTAAGCTTGCCTACTAGTAAACTCAGGTGACTTCCACATACAATCTTGGATCAAACACTTATGATTATGATCTTTGTTTTATGCTGTTATTTATTTTAGCCGTCATAGAGATTAGAATTTAAATGCACCAAATTTAACCCACATCAAGATTTTATTAAAATAAGACCTAAATGTTATTAATTAAAATTTTATTTAAATATGTCATTAAACCAAACATTTGACATCTTCTAATAGTATTTATATCATACAACAGATATATGTGAACCAAACAATTAAAGTCATTGCATAAGCTTACCTGAGGTATGCAGAGGCTTGCAATGGTTAAACCGGCAATGAGATCTCCTTTAAATTTAATCAAATTATAATTTCTTCCCCATTCAAAGATTGGAAACAAAAACTGCAACCCAAGCATGAACTTCTTTGATTTAGGTTGGTCCTTGTAAGGCTTCAAGGGGTCGTCAGCGAAGAACGTTTCCTTTAATCCATCAGCGAATTCTTTGAGGAACTTCTTCCTTGGAGGACATCCAACCGTGTAAGTTGATGGAGATTTCTCCATTTGTTGCTCTGATTCATATTGACTGATATCATCTGCTTCATAGTTCTTGACTTCGTTTGCAGTAACAGGATGACCCATCTCTGTATATACAAAATTGACTGGGGCACTTTGCAATGAGAGGTTTTACCTACAATATAAGGTGTCACTACCATTAGAGGATAAAATCAGATCACTGAGAAATATAGTTGAAGCATGCAGCAAGTTAAAACAAAGCATGCAATATGTAATTGTTGGGAATTAGGAAAAATCGAACTTAAATAAACAAGAGCAAATAAACAAAACGAAAATGATCTATAGGACTTAACAATAATGCAATACTAATAAACAAATAATGACATTGCAGCCATTTAAAGTTCTCATTGAAACACTCAACCTAAGCAAAGGAAAACGATAAAAAATATAGAATTTACAGAGACGCTAATAGCAATAAGACAAAACACTACAAACAAATAAATGGAATTGGGGTCTAATGCAATAACAAAGAAAAAGTGGTCTAAGCTGTCAAATCATCAAAGAAAGAAGAAAAGAAACATGCAAAGAAGACATGCAGATGATCCGGCTGTATCTACCCTTCTTGTAATCATAAATTTATTTCATTTTTTGATAGACTTCTTAATCTCTATAGTTCGATCGGCCTTCACCGCAGACCGATAAAAAAAATCTAAGTAAATCTTGAAAAATGTAAATTGAAGAGGAAATACAATCGATTATCTTAAGATTATGAAGGAAAACAATTAAAATATGCATTCAATTTAGAAAAAAAAAAGTGTTGCAGTTCGCTCAAAACCCCCTTCAGCAATAAACCCTAGACATATTCGGAGAAAATTACGAAATAGAAGACGCCATTTCAAAGCGATTCAGAATACAAAATGTCAAAAACTATAGTTGGAAGTTAGGTTCCCAGAAAAACCAAATAGCAAGCCATTATATACAAACGGAGAAAATTAGGAAAATAAGGTTAGGCCTCTCCATAACCTAATCACATTTGGAGAAAAAAAGAAGAAAACACTTCAAATCATTCTACAAAACGTTTCAGGAGCAATGCCAAAACTATGGGTGGACATGCAAGAAAAAGGACCAATTTTTTTGCATGCAAACCAATCGTTAGGCATAAAAAAGCAATCTTTTTTCAAAAATTTCAAAATAAACCTAAGAAAAATCACAGAGAACGAGACACAGAGAAAGAGAGAGGACCTCATAAAATGAGAAACTGTGAGCGTGGGTTATGGGGAATGTCACTCAATCGAGGAAATGCTATAAACACAAAAAAAAGAAAAAAAAAACTTAAAATATATTAGAGAAAACAAATGAACGGTGAGATTCCATGAACATCAAGAAACGTCCACATTCAATGAATAAATGCAAGAAGAACAGAACCTAGACAGAGAAATGACATTTGTAACGGAAGATCGCCAATGCTTGGGTGTTGGCAACCGTTCATTGTGAAGGAAAAGTTGATAGAAATCGGAAAAAACTATTTTTTAAGTTGCCCAAAAATTTCTTAGGTGTATGAGATTTATTATAGTGTTATAAGCCAATAACTATATGAAAATTAAGTCCAAAAAATATTTTTAAAATATATATAAAGGATGGCTGAGAAAAGCATAACAGAAACAACAAAATTGTTTATTTGTCAGCTCTTAGTTAGCGGTTCAAATTAAAAGTAGTCTTTAAAAGCAACGGTAGTGTTCTGCCATTCTTTTGAGCAGCCGTTGGTTTATCATTTTTACTTATCATGGCACCCGATTACATATATTTTTAATATTCTATTGCATATATGTATCATCTGTTATGTTATGTGAGAAAAAATAGTTAGTGATATTAAGAATGTTATAAAAGATGTGTTTTAAATTTTAAAGAAAAAAAGTTCCTAATAGTAAAAATAATTTGTGATGGAATCCAAGTGTGTAAGAAAAGATAAAAATATGAAGACTTATTATAAATTAGTATAGATATAAAAATTTTGATAATTAAGAAAGATATAAAGAGACTCGTAAGGAGTCTACGAAAACAATATACGATACAAAGATTTTAAATTTTTAATGACTTATATAATATATTAGATATTAAGGAGATTGAAAAAAAAAAACTAATTTTTTCAATGAAGTATGAGATATTTTTATAATTTTTGTCAATGAAGATTATGAGAATGTGATTTAATTTAGCGACCTTAGCATCCTAAATGAAAATAAAGATTTTTATTTTTATTGACGCATTAGTAAAACTAAAGTTAGAGGCATTAAAGAAAATGAAGTGTAGAAAAACTATTGAACCTGATGATATTTCAATAGAGGTGTGTAAATGCTTAGGAGATTAAGGACATCCTAAGCTTACTAAACTTTTTAATATTATTTTGAAAACTAAAAAGATGCTAGATGAGTGGAGAATGTGTGTTAATTTCTATTTTAAAGAATAAAAGTGATGTACAAAATTTTGCAAATTATAAAGGAATTAAGTTAATGTTGATATATCATCAAAAAAATAATCTTGATCGGGCAAAAATTCTCAAAGCAAAATTAGGTTGGAAACTTCAAAAAGTACGGAGAACATCTGAATTCTGATTTTAGCAAACTTATAATCGAACTAAACTTCTCGAAAATATGAACCCAATGACATCACATTTGACTCAATCTAAGCTGAAATGAGTCCAAATCAAAGACCCGAAGCACATTTGGAAGGCTCAATCCATAATCTGGATTAACAAATAATTTCCAAACGTGACATGCTTATAATCGAATCGACCGGCTCGACGACACAAATCCAAAGAGCCTAAGATCGCCAAATTTTGATATCATTAAGACATTCAAATGCCCAATAAATGGTCAATAATCAAGGGATTCCACATCAGCTGGTCATTCAAACTACTCCCAATGTATTCTTGATCTTTCTCTTATTTACTGGTCATACCACTCTTAGAAAATTATAAATAGACTCCTCATTTCTCATGAAGGGGGTAGGAAGGATGCACAAGCAAAGAAGCAAGGAAGAGAATGAAGAAGATAAGCTTTAGTTCTCTTGCCACCAAACTCCTCCTCAACCGCCCCAGGCTTCCACCAGGCAGCCTACCGACGTCGTACTTCTGCCTATCATTGGACTTTCGTCAGACTTCTACCCGATGTTGGACTTTCACCTATCGTCGGACTTTTGCCCGTCACTGGAATTTCTTTAAACGTCAAACTTCCGCCCATTGTCGGATCTCTACCCGACGTCGAACTTCCACCCATCACCGAACTTATACCCAACGTCAAACTTCTGCCCGTCTCCGGACTTCTGCCCGTCGCTAGACTTCCAACCGTCGTCAGACTTGTGTCCGTCATCGGACTTTCATCGAACTTATACTCCACACCGAACTTTCATCGGTTGTCAAATTTCTATCAGACATCGGACTTTCACCTTCTATCAAACTTTTATCATATTTCTACCCAACGTCGAACTTCAACTCGTCATCAGATTTCTACCAGACGCGAAACTTTTGCCCGTCGCCAGACTTTTGTTGGATTTCTACCCGATGCCAGACTTCTGTCCGTTATTGGATTTCTACCCAACATTGAACTTTTGCCCATCTCTAGATTTCTACCCAATGCTGGACTTATGACAGTCGTAAGACTTATGCCCGACGTCAGAATTCTATCCGTCGCTAGACTTTCGTCAGACTTCTACCCGACGTTGAACTTCTGTTCGTCACCCGATTTCTATCGGATGTCAGACTTCCACCCATCGTCGAACCTCCATTGTCAGACAACAGTCCTTATAACCTTTGTCGCCCACCGACTACATTCCTTCCATCGCTAGACAATGATCTTTCCTACCTTCATTGCCCATCGATTATGGTTCTTTCTACCAAACAAACATATCAATATTTATTCTTTCAGGTCACATCTTATAATGCACGTTATATGATTTATATTTATTACATCAAGCCAAGGCCTTCCCCCAAAAAAAGGCCTTATTTGTAATCGATTGCAAATAATAGTGGATTCATTCAAACTGGTCCAGGCCCCATGGTTTTCCCCTTTTTAGGATTTTTCACATAAAAATCTTGGTGTCTCCTATGAATGCTACACCCTCTCTCTCATGTGTATATGTGTTGAAACTTTGTACAAAGCTAAAATGTTAAATTTATATTTCTTTACTGCCACGAATATTCCATGAAGCAACAAAATGTGTCATACTTTAAAGCTATGGGAGAGAGTTATGGAGCATAGATTATGACATTATATTAATGTTTCTCAAAATCAATTTGGATTCATGTCGAGTAAGTCTAATATGGGAAGTTATGTATTTATTGGTAGGTTTGATGGGGAAATATAGAGATAATAAGGAGGATATACATATGATATTTATTGATTTAGAGAAATCATATGATAAAGTTCCAAGAGAAGTGCTATGGAGAGTTCTAGAAAAGAAAGGGATTAATAATGCTTCTATTCAAGTCATTAAGGATATGTATGTATGAGTTGTTACTTGTGTTCAAACACAAGATGGTTCGACCAAGTATTTTCCTATTTCAGTTGGATTACATCAAGGATCAGCCTTATGCCTGCATATATTTACTTTAGTCATGTATGTTCTCACTAGACATGTGCAAGAGGTTATATCATGGTGTATGCTTATTGCTGATGGTATTCTTATTGTTGGTAAGACTAGAGAGGGAGTTGAAGGTAAACTTGAATTATGGATGTCAACTTTATGGTCTAAAGGCTTTTGTTTGAGTAGGTCTAAAATTGAATATATGGAGTGTAATTTTAGTTAATAATAGATCTAGTGAAGGGATTGTAAATTTGGGTGATCAAGTCGTTAATAAGAGTACATGCACATTTTTGATATCTTGGGTTTATTGTTTAAAGTGAAGGTGAAATAGATGGAAATATTATTAGTAGAATTTAAGTTGGTTGGTTTAAGTAGAGGAATGCATCGGGCTTGTTGTGTGATTGAAAAGTCCCTTTGAAACTTAAGAGAAAATTATATAAGATGATAGTTAGGCCTACAATGTTTTATGGTGCAAAATGTTGAAAGTGGAGCATACTATTAAGTTAAGCGTTGCAGAGATGAGGATGCTTAGGGGGATGAGTGACTTTACTCTTGGAGAAAGGATACGAAATTAGCATATACATGAAAAGGTTGGAGTAGATCGAGTAGAATATAAGATTAGAGAGAGTCTTCTTAGATAGTTTGGTCACATAAAATGGCGCTCTTATGATGACTCGATTAGGAAACTAAATTTGACTTAAGTTATAAAGGTAGAGGTAGACCTAAAAAGACCTGGTTAGAAAATATTAGAAATGGTCTTTCTTTATTAGATTTAAATGAGAATTTAATTCTTAACATGACACACTGGAGAAAAGGATTCATGTATGTAGCAGACCCCACATAGTGGGATAAAGACTTGATGTTGTTGTTGTAATTCTATTGCACAAGAAAAGAAGTAATGGATCATTTTCCTAATAGTGTGTTACTAAATTCATTGGTAAAAGAAATTCCAAAACATCTTATGATAAAACCATTCCTAAAAGAAGATTGGTTGAAAATAACACAATAGCTATATAAATATTGCTCCAACAAGGGAGCAAATTGAAATCACCATACCAAGTACTAGCACTACTTTTTTTTATTTGTACGTTAAAGGTTCTTTTGCTATTTTAAGAGGCTTAGTGTATAAAAAATAACCATACACAATTTAAAAGATTCTTCATTTGGGTTCAAATCATTTGTGTATTTGACAACTTTTTTATTGTTTTTATTTTTAGGAAGATGACACTTCCTTTATTGATGTTGTATGTTTATTCAAGTACAATATATTGCTAAAATTGCAATCAACATTCATGTATATAATATTGTTGAGATCATGAAAATCTCAAACTAATCAAGCATAATTTTTATGCAAGTTATTATTGAATGTGATGCACTTTGAACTTAGAAGTGTACAATGATTAGAAAGGGGTGTGCATAATCTAGTCCAATGATTATTGATAACAAGAAAGAACATTTCAATATAATTTAAAATAATGTTAGATAAAGTGATGTTTATTCTTCTTATCATGATTATTCTAGACTTTGAGATTGTATATACTTCTAGATCTTTGATTTTTAGATAATGTTCTAGTCAGCCTTTCTACTACTCTCATATCATCCCCTTGTCAACTTATCGTCATATCTAGTACTTACTCTCATCCCAAGATAGTGGTTGTCCTTTTTTATTTATGTTTATATCTTGCATAGCCCCACTCATGAGATACAAAAATATGTTATAATTGTATTCAATTCATTTAAATAGTAACTCTTTTCCTTCTCGGAGATAGATTATTCTTCCTTATTTTGATGCCAACTTTAAGAAAAATTATTCGGTGCGGACGCCAAACGCGGTCCAGAGACCAATCAAAATGCACAATGTCACCCTTTTACTGTATTGCGGTTCGGTACTGCGGCATCCGGACGAAGAGCTGCATCCGATATCCGCACAGAATAATTTCTCCAACTTCAGGTTGTATGATCTTTCATGACTATAAGCTGAGCAACAAAGATGGCGTATGAATGGAACCAGTGTTAATGGGTGAGATCGCAACGAGTCTTAATGTGCCATTAGATTGCTATCAGTATCATAATAGGTTTCTTGAGGTCACACCAAGTTGCAATGATGTGGTTGCATTGTATGGGTTGCAACGAGGTAGCAATTTGTTTTATGAGATGTTGTATTCCAAATTCTTTTGATTCAGACAAATTCATAATATATCAAAATATTTCTTAAAGTGTGCATTCTAAATCCCTCTAATTAGATAAAAAGGGAGAGGCTTGGTGAAGACGTCGATGTGTTTGCTTAGAAATTTGAACATGCGTATTGGTAGAGGCTTGGTGAAGACGTCGGCGACTTGATCATTGGTACATATGTGGTGGACGGGACGGTCAAATGTTTGGACTGAATGCAATCTAGAATGAAATGGCAGTCCACGTCGATGTGTTTGGTTATGGCATGGTAAACCGGATTGTTGGCAAGTGCGATTGCGGATGTGTTGAAGCAGAAAATTGTAGTGGGAGTTGTTTGAGGAATATGAAAGTCCTCCAGGAGACGACGAAGCCAAATGACTTCAGAAGCTTATGTTGTCAGAGCTTGATATACGACTTCTGTGGATGATCGAGCCATAGTGTTTTGCTTTTTGACTTGCCATGAGATTAAGGATCTGCCTAAAAAATTACAGCATCCGAAGATGGATTTGCAATCTTGAGTGTTGTTTTCCTAGTCGGCGTCGACGAAGCCTTGTAGTTTGAGATGATCACGATGCAGTGGGATGCCGTTGTCTGTTGTACCTTGAATGTAGCGAAGGAGTCTTTTGAGAGCGTCGAAGTTGCTATTAAGGGGATCGTGCATATGTTGACTTAATTTATGCACCGCGAATTGGATGCCAGGGCGTGTTAGAGTCAAATATTGAAGTGATCCGATCAGGTGACAATAGAGTTGAGGATTGGAGAAGTCGGTGCTGCAGCAGGTTGAAGAATCGATTTTGCAGAAGATGGGAGTAGAAACAGCTTTGGAGTTTTGCATACCTGTCCGTTCCAGAATTCTTTTAGCATATTGTTGTTAGTGAAGTAGCACTCCGTAAGATGTGGGAGTTGTTTGGATGGTTCAAAAGTGAGCTAGAGATCCAAGATTGCACATTTGGAAGCGGTCTTGGAGACTATATATAAGTCATTTGATCTCCGTGGGAGAGTTACCGGTGAGTATTATATCATCAACGTAGATTAGAATATACATACGATTTGAGCCCGATTTATATGTGAGAAGAGATGGATTAGCGTTGCTAAAAGTAAAACCAAATGTTAGGAGGTGAGTGGATAGAGCTGTGTACCATTCGCGTGGAGACTGTTTGAGGCCGTTCTGTTTGAGGTCGTTTAGAGCATTCTTTAATTTGCAGACGTGGGTCGGATGTAGAGAGTCTTAAAAGCCTGGTGGTTGGTGCATGTATACGGTGTCGGATAGAGTACTGTGTAAAAAGGCGTTGGAGACATCTAGTTGATGAATATCCCAGTTAGAATGCAGAGTGATTAGGGTGAGAACACAGACAGTGGGAATCTTTACGACGGGGCGGAAGGTTCCGGTGTAGTCAATTCCGTGTTCATGATTGAATCCTTGTGGGGCTAGCCGAGCTTTGTATCTAGCTACGGTGCCCTCCGCGTTGAGTTTGGTCATGTATATCCATTTGCATCCTAGTACATTTTGATTAGGAAGAGGTGGAACAAGATCTCATGTTCCTTGCATTTGTAACGCCTGAAATTCCTAAGACATGGCGGAACGCCAGTGTTCGCTTTTGACAGCTTGATTGTAGGTAGTGGGTTCAGTATGACGAAGGAGATGAAAAAGATTAAAAATGTGTTTTTGTTTGGAATGTCCTGTCTTGGATCGAGTGAGCATGTGATATGTAGTAGGTTGTGAGGTGTGATCGTTGATGGGAGAAGCGGAGTTGGATGGGGACAGACTGGATTGTTGTGTGGAAGATGTGGCTGGTTGAATGGAATTGATAGGAACAGGTAGAGATGAATATGAAGATGCATGATTGGTTGAGACATTGGAATTGAAATGCGTGCTGATGGAATTATTGATGGATGCTGGCAGATCGTTTGTTGGAACAAGAAATAGAGGAGGTATTATGGGAGATGAGTTTGTGATATTGCTATGTTGATTTGAGAATTTCTTCGTTAAAGACTACATGACAAGATCTGTAAATTTTGTGAGTTGTAGGATCAAAGCACCGATATCCTTTTTGGGTCGGTGTGTAACTGATAAAGACACACGGGTGAGACAGAGGGGAAAATTTGTGTGTGAAGTAGGGTTTGAGCGACGGATAATAAAGACAGCCGAAAAATTTTAGGTTGTTGTATGTGGGTTGTTTTCTGTAAAGGATCTCATATGGCAATTTGTTGGAGGTATTAGGGGAGGGAAGGCGGTTGATTAGATGGATAGCAGTTAGAAGAGTGCCAACCCAAAGATATAATGGAAGGGAAGCTTCTATAAGTAAAGTGCAGATGGTCTCGGTTATATGACGGTGTTTATGTTCGACCACACCGTTTTGAGATGATGAGTAAGGACAGGTAAATTGATGAAGAATGTCGTGAGCATTTAGGTGAGTTTTGAATTTATTATTGATGAATTCACCGTCACCATCTGTACAAAGCATGTGAATGTGAGTCTGAAACTGCCGTTCAATCATTTTCTAAAATTTTAGGAATTCATAAAAAACTTTGGATTTTTGAACGAGAGGATATATCCACATATATTTGGAAAAGTCATAAATGAAGCTAACATAGTAATGATATCCGTAATGATATCCACTCCACATATATTTAAAAGAGATATATTTTAAAAGAGATACATTCAGCCTTAATCCAAAACACTTCATCAAACGATCTATATTAATCCACTCCATTATTTATCTATCACTTAAGTGTCTTTCTGATGTCAAGATGAAATGATTTTAGATTTGTTAAATTCATATTGTTTGAGACGCTCAATTTGATTATACCCATGCAAGTTTTGGATTTTATTTCTTTTCTTCAATTGATGCTTATAAGTTTTCAAGTGTGTTCAAGTGCTTGATTTGGGTCTATTTGGAGTCGAATTAGATCATTTGTGTTGTCATTGAGTTCGTCTTATTGAAATAACTTCGATTATAAATTTGCTGTAATTGAAATTCATATGATATTAAAATTAATTTAAAATTTAAAATTTTAAATATTATTTTGAGATTAATGTAGAAAATGTTTCCAATTTAAATCTTCTCTTAGATCACGAACCAAAACCCTAGACAAAGGTCTCGATCAATCCTCGCCGGAACTCGCCTGCAAGGGTTTCCTTCGCCGTCCCAATGGCATCCCTCAAGAAGCGAAAAGCCGAACAAGACTCCGATCGCTCCTTTCCCAATCAAGGCACTGATACGAAGCCTCATCATTCAGCCGTCGAGTATATCCGCCAGCCTGACGACGAGACCGGTGCACCTGCTGGCGCCGGCGCCGGCGATGGCGCTTCGGACTCGGACGACGACTACGATGAGGAGGAAGAAGACGTCCGCAAGCTTCTCGACCCCCTCTCTAACGATCAGCTTTCCTCACTTCTCGTTTCAGCGGCAGCTCGAGATTCCGCCACACTCGCCGAGATTCGCGCACTAGCCGACGTCGATCCTTCTCATCGCAAGCTCTTCGTACACGGCCTCGACTGGAACACGACATCTGACGGTCTCCGCGCCGCGTTTTCTCGCTATGGAGAAATCGTTGAGAGCCGCGTCGTTTTCGACCGACCAACCGGCCGATCAAAGGGATACGGTTTCATCCTATTTCGCCACCGCTCCTCTGCTCGTCGTGCCCTCTGCAAACCCCAAAAGCTCATCGACAACCGAATGGCATCGTGTCAGCTAGCAAGCAATGGCCCCACCCCGAACCCTAACCCTAACTATCTCCATAATTCTAACCCCAACCATAACCATGGCGATAACCTTGCACGCAAGATCTACGTTGGCAACGTGCACTCCGATATCGACGGTCGCCGCCTCTACGCGTTCTTCTCTCAGTATGGAGAGATCGAGGAAGGGCCGCTTGGGTTCGATCGCCACACAGGTAAGTCTAAGGGCTTTGCAATTTTCTTGTACAAAACTTCTGAGGGAGCAAGAAAGGCTTTGGAAGAGACTAATAAGAACTTTGAGGGACATCACCTTGTCTGTCAGAAGGCTACTGATAGCAACAAGGCAAAGACATCAGCACCGGTTAGTAACAACGCTGATGGTTCAGCTGCTACTGTACCAAATGTTCCAGCGAGCTATGTTGGCTACAATGGGTCTGCTTACGGCGGGCAAGTTGCCCAATCAGACATCGGGCTGGCACAGCAGGCAGTAATGCTAGGACAGGGGCTGCTTGGGCAAACTATGCCTGCAAATGCTGCTGTTCTTGCTATGTTGGCAGCCACAGGCCAGAACCCAGCTGGTTTTGGCGTCACTCCGGCAATGCTTGCTTCTTTAAACCCTGCTCTTGCTATGGCATTGGCTGCAGGGGCAACTCCAGCTGCACTTCCGCAGGCAGCAGCAGCAGTGACACAGCAACAAGGGGCTGTCCCAATGCAGGGATATGCAATGGGAAGCTCTGGGTATCAGAATATTGGGTTTCAAGGTCCTCCTGGATTCCAAGGGCCGCCAGGATTCCAAAGTGCATCAGGTTTTCAGGGGAGTATACCCCAAGTGGGCACACATCAGGGCGGAAATACGGGTAATGCAGCAGCCCAAAGATCTTCAATGGGCTCTATGGGTGGTTATGGTCTTCATTAGGTAAATGCGTCAATTTACTATTCTATCATACCTTGTATTTGTAATATTTAAAGTGAAAGTTGAATGTTAAGTTTTTAATTGGTTTTGTTGAAATTTTTAAGAGGAATTTATTTGATTGTTTGCTAATTGTTTCCTGTTTTTCTTTTAGTTCAATGTCGAGCGTGATTACTCATCTGGTTTAAAGATTCGATGGCTTTTGAAACTGTATTGGTGATGGGATTATGGATGCATTCAGTGCCGCGGTTCTTCAGGAGGATTGTCCTTTTCTTTTGGTTTTATTGCCATTTGTATGATGCACTGGTTTGAGATTTGATCTATTGTTTAAGTCTTTTTACTCTTGAAGGGTTTTGTATCAGACTATTTTTCAGTTATCCTTTGCTTTCCAGTTGGTAATGTTATATTCATATGGACTTTTATCTACTTTGTGGCAATCAAATTTGAAGCTTCGATGCAATTAGTGAAATATTCTTCTGCCACACTTTATGTTCAACGGTGGAATATTATTTTAACAATGGATTTTATGATCAAATTTGTTGCTTGGGATTATTTTTTGGAAATATATCTATATGCAAGCCCCTCAGTTGTTTGCTTTTGAGATTTTGGTTGATACCTAAATTTTACTGGTATGAGGCTTGCTGGAATATTCATAGTGCGTATTTTTATTTGTGAAGGTCTATCTTTTCAGCTTCAATAAACATGGTTTCTTCTGTGCAAAGTCTTTGGACTCTATCTGCTGCATTTCCAGTGCTCTGCAGGTGTCTGCCCTTTGTTTTTCTGCGGAACAATGATTCCTTATTTACTAATAATGTTGCCACATTGGTTTTATAAACTTGTGTGTATGCCAGATTAAATTCAGATGCCACCTTTGGTGTAGAATATTCACCGTGTTGTATCTGGAACTAAGTCTTCCATGCCTGTTTTTTTTTTTTTTGAAAGATAGGCAATAGGTGATTACTGAATTATATAGTACACTTGTTTTTTTGATGGATATATATATAGATGAAGGTGAGGGTAGTGAATCATAATAGATTATAGTATGTTTTCTTCCCCCTTAAAAAAGATTCATTAATTGTATGTTATGTGGTGGCTATCATTAAATTGGTTAGTCATAAGCTTGATCTGAGCTTGGCACTTGAACCAAGCTTGACATACGTAACTTGAGGTAGCCTTAGTGCAGTTCATTTGGTTGCTTAAAAATGTTAATATGGACTGTACACAAATATTAGAAATTGAGATTTTGAATTAAAAAATATTAAAAGTCCTAAAACTATACTTCTCTTTTTCACTTCTAATTTATCTTTTTTCTTCCCATAATTACTCAATTCATTCTCCTTGGATTTCTCATTTTTTCCATTGATTCATTGTAGGAACTTCTTGAATTTTTATTCTCTTTAATGTGAAGATCCGAATCATGGATGGCTTGAACAAGTTGAATTGAGCTGGATCTCAAGTGGAGGGTACTCCACTCATTTACACTCCTAGTGACCGCCATTTATACAATCATGATATACACAATTATTATGAAATGTCTATTTCAATTCTCATGATACTATTATTCTCATGTAAATCTCTGCAGGATTGGATGAAGTTTAGCTGTTGAGCATTCTTTGTGCCAAGAATCTAACATATTTCATTGGGTATGGTTTCTTGCTTTTTTTTTTTTAATTTTATTTTTGTTCATTGCGTTAATCATTCAATTGAGGTTCTAAATCTATTTCAAGTCGATTTGTTGAATTCCAGTGGTGTTAAAGTTTTAGTCAAGGCGTGCAGTATTTTTCAAATATCTAGTGGGGGTGATGCATATATTTGTTTAAATGCCTTTAAGAAAAGATTGGGATATATCATGTATCTGATTTGGGATTTCATTGAGCATGAAATACTTGTACTGGGTTGTATTACATTGCCGTGCATGAAATTGTTGTGATATTAATTTTGGAGGCCAAAACATTGATAAAGATAAAGCCAGAAAGGATCAATCCTTGGAGTGAACGATTGAGTCAGTCAATGATTTAAGCTCGCTTCTCCTAAGAAACTCTTTCGTAGGAATTTTTATTTAGTTATGAATTATGGGGTTTTCAATTGCAAGTATTTAGGATAGATGGATATTTCAAATGCAGTGTAAATTGAGTGTATTGCATTTTGATTGCTTTAGGTTTGCTTTGTTATAAAATAAATTCTTGAAATTCTATTTATTGTGTTTGATTGATTATAAAATTAAATCACAAAATTTTCCTAGGACACAATAGGTGGTGGTTGTGTAAGGTGCGATCAGTTGTGTGTGGTCATCTTTGCGAGATCATGCTCATGAACAATGAAGGCATGGACGACTAGTGTTGTATCAGATCAGTTGTTTGTGGTCATCTTTGCGAGATCATGCTATTGAATAATGAAGGCATGGACGACTAGTGTTGGATCGGGGTTGATGCGAGATGTCAATAACGAGATCGCGATGACTATTTGATCACAATGCCAATAACGAGATCGCGATGACTATTTGATCACGATGGCAATGTAATCGTGACATGGTGTCGACGGGATCATGATAATAGTAGCTCTGTATAACTTTTAGAGTGAGGTCTCTGGTTCATGTGATGTCTGAGATTGTGAACAAGTAGACCATATATCAAATTCACCTAATTTAGGCGACATTTGGATGCATTGTAATTGAACTATGGTGATTTTTTTCCACATTTCTGAAAACAATTACTTTGAACACCTGAAACCTAATATCCCTTCTGATGTGGGAACATCTTTACATTCCCTGTTATGCAGGAATATTATGTTTAAACCTGCTATCACTTGCTCTGTTTTACTTTTTTTTCCACTTCTTTTATAACCGCATATAGTACTATAGTACTGTAGGAAGTTAGCCATCTGATTGGCTTCTTTTAGTTAGTTTTACCGTCCATATAGGGACTGCAGGAGTACTGTAGCAGCTTAGTTTTTCTGAAAATACAAATTATACCTCCGAGAGGTTTACTGTTCTATTGCTCTGTGTCTCTGTGATCCTTCGTTCTCTCGCTACCACAGCAAAATTGGTATCAGAGCTTGGAAGTGAGGAATGGCGGAGAGCAGCCGACAACCCGCCTTCGACGGCGTTCAAGGCGAAGGTACCTCGTGGGCGATTCAATCCAAGATTATTCAGCAATTGGAGGAACTTAGGACTGAGTTTCGTCGCTTTGCCACCGAGGTGCGTTTGGAGTTCCAAAATATCAAAGCTGGAGGCGACAATGTCCAACTGCCGCCGGCCGCTGTTTCACCAAACCGTCGTGCGCCAATACCCCGTGTTAGGGGGGGTCGCCGAGGGAGACTTGAAGTGCCGGAGTTATCCGACTCTGATGTGGATTTCGAGCCACTACAGCAGCAAGTCGCATCGGACTCAGGAGACGAAGAGGTTCCTCAGAATTTTCCCCAACAGAGACAGCGTTTTGATTATCCGCATCGACACTAGGGGGAATTCAAAGTGAAAATGGACATTCCATTCTTTGACGGAAAATTACATATCGAGGACTTCCTCGATTGGGAACGATCAGTGGAGACGTTTTTCGAATACATGGATATCTCATCGGACAAACAAGTCAAGTACATTGCGTGCCGGCTGCGGGGAGGAGCAAGTGCATGGTGGCAACAGTTACTACAAAGTTGGCACCGGGAGGGGAAGGGCAACGTTCGGACATGGGCTAGAATGAAACAACTGCTGCAGAGCCATTATTTGCCCACGGATTATGAGCAAATCCTTTACATGAAGTTCCAATAATGTCTACAGGGCTGTCGGACTGTAAGTGATTATACGGAGGAATTTTACCGCCTCAGCGCGCGTAATAACTTGAACGAGACTACAAATTAGGTAGTAGCTCGTTATATTGGGGGCTTGAAAGAAACAATACAAGACAAGTTGGAGCTGAATTCGGTATGGTCTTTATCACAAGCGGTCAATTTTGCCTTGAAGGTCGAAATGCAGTCTAATCGACCAGCCCGTTCATTGCCGCCACGACGACAGTTCAGTGATTCGGCCAATATAGACACACAGGGCCAGAGTTCCAATCAAAACAGTGTGTCAAAGCCAGTGCAAAGGCCAGTCCCGACACCATTACCTCAACAACAAACGGTTCAGAACAAATTGATGGCCCCGGCCAGAGAAAATCCTTATGGGCGACCCACGGCGCTGAAATGTTTCAGGTGTTTTCAGCCCGGACACAAGTCCAACGAGTGTCCAGCCCGGCAACAACTGCAACTCATCGAAGGAGAACCAGATCCTCATAATTCTGTGGATGACGCTGAAGGTGAGGAAGAGTATGAAGAAGTAGCCGGAGATGAAGGGGAACCAGTCCTTTGTGTTTTGCAAAAGCTATTGCTGGCTCCTAGTCTACACAATCCGTCGCAACGCAATGCCATATTCAGATCAAAGTGTACTATTAAAGGGAAGGTTTGCGACCTACTAATCGACAATGGGTGCACCGAAAACATCATCTCCAGGGCTGTTGTCCAAGCTTTACAGCTTAAAACTACTAAGAACCCGAATCCATATAGGATTAGCTGGGTTAAAAAGGGCCTCGATATCCAAGTTTCAGACATGTGCCGGGTACATTTTTCCATTGGTAAGCACTATACCACAGAAATACTTTGCAATGTTTTGGATATGGATGTGTGTCATCTTATCCTTGGAAGGCCTTGGCAATTTGATACGGGAGTCACTTATGATGGTCGAGCTAATGCGTATTCTTTCGAGTGGAAAGGACGCAGATTACGCTTATTACCAACTAATGTCGCCTCGGCCAGTGAAGTCACAAGCCCACCTCCTGATCTCGGTATAGTATCAGGCAGCTCACTCTTGAAGACGGGGAAAGAGATTAAATCTATTATTGCAATCCTTCTAGCCGAGGCCAATCCTGAATCCCCTCAACGTGTATACTCGCCCGAAGTGACGGAGTTACTAGCTAACTTCGCTGATGTGGTACCCACTGACCTTCCCAAAGAGTTACCTCCTATGCGGTCCATCCAACACCAGATAGATTTTACTCTAGGATCTGCACTTCCCAACTTGCCATATTACAGGATGAGCCCTGTGGAACATCAACAGCTGCAGAAGATTATTGATGAGCTCCTTGATAAGCAACTGATCCAACCTAGCCTCAGCCCATACGCAGTACCGGCACTACTGGTTCCTAAGAAAGATGGGTCTTGGAGGATGTGCATTGATAGCCGGGCTATCAATAAAATAACCATTAAGTATCGATTTCCGGTTCAGAGAATGGAAGATATGCTAGACTATTTGACGGGGGCTCACATTTTCTCAAAGCTTGACTTGAGAAGCAGATACCATCAGATTAGAATCAGGCCCGGCGACGAATGGAAGACGGCTTTCAAGACTCGCGGTGGATTGTTCGAGTGGAAAGTTATGCCTTTCGGTTTGTGTAATGCGCCGACGACGTTCCTGCGACTAATGTCCGAGGTCTTAAAACCGGTATTGGGCAAGTGCTGCGTGTACTTCGACGACATTTTAGTGTACAGCCCCTCCACAGACGAGCATTGGGGACATCTGCGGACTGTCTTTCAGCTACTACGTGATCACAAATTGTACTTAAACACCACCAAATGTGAGTTTGCAACAACTTATGTACACTTCTTGGGTTATATTGTGTCAGCTCAAGGGGTAGCAATGGACCCAAGTAAAATTCTGACCATACAGCAGTGGCCGCAACCAAGCACACTAACGGAGATCCGGAGTTTCCATGGGCTGGCAAATTTTTATAGGAGGTTCATTCGGGGGGTCAGTATTATCATGGCTCCTATCACAGATTGCTTAAAATCTAGCTCATTTAAATGGGGCGCCGAACAGCAGCGGAGTTTCAGCACCATCAAAACCGCACTCACTACGGCACCGATGTTGGCAGCACCCGATTTCAACAAGGCATTTCATGTAGACACTGACGCCTCTGCAATCGGAATTGGCGCCGCGCTGTCCCAAGACGATAGACCGATTGAATTCTTCAGCGAAAAACTCAGTTCGGCTCGGCAGAAGTGGTCCTCCTACGAGCAAGAACTTTATGCGGTTATTCAGGCCGTCAAGCAGTGGGAGCATTACTTATTGCACAACGACTTCGTGCTGTGTAGTGACAATAAGGCTTTGCAATATCTGAATACCCAGAAAAACATTAACAGGATGCATGCTAGATGGGTTGTCTTCTTACAGAAATTTAGTTTTGTGCTTCAGCACAAATCCGGACAGCAAAATAGGGTGGCCGACGCCTTGAGTAGAAGATCTGCCCTTTTGATTCAACTGCAGTCGGAGATTACAGGGTTAGAAGAGCTCAAGGACCTCTACTGCACCGACAAAAACTTTGCAATTCCATGGGAGAAGTGCTCAGTTGGACAACCACTGGAAGACTATACACTACGACATGGTTTTTTATTCAAAGGTAATTCTCTGTGTTTACCTGACTGCTCGGTCCGTTTACAGGTCATCAAGGAGTTGCACGATGGGGGGTTGGCTGCACATGTAGGTCGGGAGAAGACAATTGAGCAAACACAAGCCCGTTTCTTTTGGCCTCATCTCCGCAAGGATGTTGCGAAGTATGTCCAGAAGTGCCCTGTGTACCAAGCTTATAAGGGAAATAGTCAGAACACGGGGTTGTACAGCCCATTATCAGTTCCAATTTCTATTTGGGAAGATCTTAGTATGGATTTTGTATTAGGATTGCCGCGAACTAAGAGGGGCGTTGATTCAATCATGGTAGTGGTTGACAGGTTTTCAAAAATGGCCCACTTCGTAGCTTGCAAGAAGACGTCGGACGCACTCGGCGTGGCATGGTTGTTCTTCCGCGAAATCGTTCGCCTACATGGCTTGCCTCGAAGTATCACTTCTGACCGCGACGTCAAGTTCGTGAGCCATTTCTGGAGGGAATTATGGAAGCAGCTTCGCGCCTACCACCCGCAGACCGATGGCCAGACTGAAGTGGTGAATCGCACCTTGGGCAATATGCTACGATGCCTTGTGCAAGTTAATCCGAAGAAGTGGGACGACATTTTGAGCCAAGCAGAATTCGCCTACAACTCCATGAGTAATCGCTCCACGGGTACGTGTCCTTTTAATATCGTCTACACTAAACCTCCTAACCACATTGTAGACATCGCAATACTGCCCAAATGTCATCATCCGGAGGCTGCCAAGCTCGCGGGAGATTTCAAAAACATGCTGGACACGGTTCGAGACAAGCTGCAGGCCTCCAATGATATGTACAAGCAAACGGCAGATGCCCACCGCAGGATCAAAAGCTTTCAACCTGGAGAACTAGTCATGGTTCGTTTGCGGAAGGAGAGATTCCCAGTGGGGACATATTCCAAGCTTAGTCCAAGAAAGATCGAACCCGTGGCAATCCGACACAAGATCAGTGACAACGCTTATATCATTGATCTTCCTCCCGACGTATTTACCTCGTCTACTTTCAACGTCGCGGATATCAACCCGTATTACTCTGTCGATTCAGCTACAACAGAACTTGATTCGTTGGATGCGAATCCTTCTAAAGTGGGGGAGAACTGATGTGGGAACATCTTTACATTCCCTGTTATGCAGGAATATTATGTTTAAACCTGCTATCACTTGCTCTGTTTTACTTTTTTTTCCACTTTTTTTATAACCGCATATAGTACTATAGTACTGTAGGAAGTTAGCCATCTGATTGGCTTCTTTTAGTTAGTTTTACCGTCCATATAGGGACTGGAGGAGTACTATAGCAGCTTAGTTTTTCTGAAAATACAAATTATACCTCCGAGAGGTTTACTGTTCTATTGCTCTGTGTCTCTATGATCCTTCGTTCTCTCGCGACCACAGCACCTTCATTTATTTCTCTCTCTACACTCAATTATACATCAAAATAAACCGCCCCTGCATCAATTTCTGCTGTAAATGCCTATTTAAATGCTTGAAATTCCACATAAAGAATTCTTTCTTGCCCTAGCTTCCTAATTGCAAACTTGAGGTATTCATTGAGAGTTTAGTTACAAAATATCTCACGAAACTGCAGCACAATTATTTTCATTTTTAGGGTAAACCTGTATATGCAATGTAACCATTCAATTTATTTCTTTAATTCAAAACTTCCTTAGTTTCTTCGTTATGATTTGTGTTGATATAGTAATGCATGATATTATACTCGAAATACCATTGACCTATATGCAATGGTTTAAAATTAATGTCGGGCACTTCATGTTAATTACATAGTTAACCGCTGAGCAATCTGCGAGAGGCTTTATAGATGGCAGTTTCTCCCGGACTGACATCTTCATGGCCAAATCCCGTTCACAACATTTGATAATCAGTTGACAGCTTGCAATAACAGAAATTCCCTAAAATGCTTATGACTCATCAAAATATCAAGAGGTTCAAAACAATATAAAATATTGTATTATTAATTGCTTAGGACGAGGAAGAAGCTGCGTAGAAGTTTTTTTTTTTCATATGGTTTATAACTTGATAAATTCTATTTGGAGAGCAAATTAGTTACTTCACTGGTTAGTAAAAAAAACCTTCTTGATGATAAATTTCTAGCAAGGAACTTTCGTAGACTAATTTTCAAAATGCATTTTAGGTTTAAAGATTAAAAAAACTGCCTGCTGATAAATTTCTTGTTAGGAACATTCACAAACTAATTTTCAAAATGCATTTCAGGTTTACAGATTAAAGACCTATCCATCAATTAACAGGGAGGTACCTGATATACTTGATCCAGTTACAAATTAAAGACTAACTAAAAAGTTGCTTTAAGAAGTAGTAAAAAAGTCAGTCCCAAACAAAATCTAAGGTTCACGTGAATGAGGACAACCCGGTAAGCTCGATTCAGTTACACGGGCTACCATAAGTTTGTTTCTTTGTCAGCTTCCTCTTTACTTAAGATTTATAAAAAAAAATGTAAATATAAATGGAAATTCAGTTTGCAAATTACTTTATACGCCCACACATCATCTAATGGTTGACACTCAATTTTCATGTGAAGATCATGCTAGAACTTGTCAATGTATAAGGTGCATATAGATCAATACATTGTTGCATTACAAATTTGAATTTTTATCATATTGGATACGAAAAAACCAATGAGATGAGATCAGTACTTCCGTCATCTACGAATATCATGAAAGGAAAGTTCCATGAAGACAGATGGAAGTATTATATATAAATGAAGCAGCTGCCGGAGCAATTGAAAGGTGTTGATTTGCTGTCATTTACATCACAGTTTTGGTTTATTCAATTTCTTGCAAGGCTAGTAGTTAAATAGAGTTGCAAATTTGAACTGGCAAGGAAACCTTATTCTGCAGCTTGGAGAAAGGAGATTTTGCTCGAGAGCTTTTGGAATGTCTTGATTGTTGAAGCTCTTTAGGAAAGGGAGCTGGCAGAATTTTTATTCCGTGCAGAGTTCGGACGTCGTCCAGAGACCAACAAAAGTGTGCCACATCACAATGCAGTATCAAGCGTTACCGGACAGTTCTCCCGTCTGTCCGGTATCCGCACAGAATAATCTCTCGAGTGAGACAGATTGGGCCACGAATGCTGCATACTAATCATTAAGCTTGGTGCTGTTTCATGTGGAGGAAAATAGGTTTGATGATATTTGAAGACGCTTTTACATGTTGTAAGGTGTTTTTGGTGTACAACTTCAAAATGATATATCTATTAAATTTAAGGATTGATTAATATTGTACAGTTGCTATCAACCTGACTCATTCCTTGAATAAATTCCTAAAAGGTTTAATCGTCAAGCCTAAACTTGACTCAATCTTGCACAATACAATATTACATTCATGTCAGGCATCATATTATCATATCATGATTTGAATATTATGATTTAGGAGCTCAAGCAAAATAATTTTCTTCATCTTACCAAAAAAGAAGATATTATGTTGGTATTTAGAAATTCTAACTAAATCAATTTATTTTAAATGTGCATATAAATAAAAATGCAATAAAAGTAAATTAAAATATAGATAATCAGATATCATAATATCTATGTGATTCCACCAACCCTTAGATATGCATACACATCAGATATCATAATATTACGTGCAGCGTCTGGATTCATCCGAAGGTGAATCCGGAGACCCAGTGCATCTGGGTGATGTGATGTGTCCGGATTCGCCTCCAGACGATCCGCACACCGCACATAATAATAATCTATAATAATCTATCCTTTGAAAGAGCTACAATATGATATACATTGTAAAATACAATTCAAAGAAATAGGACTGGAATAGAAAGGACTACTTCAAAGAACCAACAGCGAATCACCAACACAGATGATCCATGTCCTATTATGCAATTATCCAGTGAACCAATGAAGTGGGTTGCAGCTTCGAACAGTTATAGCTTCGTTGCTTAAAAGAGGAAGCAATCCAGCTTCGAAATCATTCCACAAAATGCAAATATCACACCAACTTCAAAAGTTAAAGCTACTTCAGCCTCAGTGTTAAGATAGCTTAAATGAAGGTTCAAAACACCATTTGAAATTTTATAATTCTTCCATCCTTATATCCATCAACGCATACTCTATAAATTTGAAGGCTTAAATTTGTAGAAATAGATTCATTTTGAATGCAGCACAGAAGTCTAGTGTCTCAGAAACTGCTGAGATTTAGTAACAAAATAATAAAAAAGAAGATAAAATCGAGGCTAGGAACTAAAATGATAAAAAAAAAATCTGAATTTGAATATTTGGTAAGGAATTCGTCAAAAGGTTGCATGGAAATTCTTCGCTAAATTGTCTCTAATGAACTAGAAAGTAGAGGAGTGCATTCTATGCTCTCTCAATTTCATGTTTGCTTCATATATATGTACATAGATTATGTTTAGTTTCTCAGAAAAAAAAAAAAAAAAAAGTTGAAATACTTCATCTCCTGCACTTCCCTTCAATCGAAACAAATACTTTCTCATTGCCATTTAATTTAAAAAAAACAAAACAAATCAACAGAGCAGCTAAACAGTTGAATTACCAGAATAAAGAGCAAGATAAACTTGATAGAGGTCTGGCATCTTCTCGCCATAAGACAAAATATACTTCTCCAAGAACTTCTTCTCAGAAATGGTCATGAATGAATAAAAGCTCAGTTTTCTTTTAATCAGATCTTTTGACTTGAGGAGTTGCAGAACATATTGCCGTGGAACCATCCTCCTCTCCAAGCTAAACATCAGAAGCCTTGGATGTTTCATCACGAAGGAAGGTTCACAACCAGCTCGCTTTACAAGAAAGTCCATCATCTTCTTCATCTTCTTCTCAGAAGTTTCTAACAGAAGAGGAGCCTTTCTGATGACCGAAGAGACTTCAGCTTCAGACCAACCGAAGCTCCCCAAAAGCTTCAACTTGGATTCCATGGTTGCTCTACTAATCTGGCAGAGAGAAACCATCACGCTGCAGAATGCTCCAGATCCATAAGAAAATCCCAATTCTTCCGCTCGATTTTTGAGCCTTTTGATTGAATCAAGACTCATGACGATGAAATTGGGATTGTTGTTTATCATAGAAGCAATCTGATTATCGAGAAAGCCACAATCCCTCAAAAATGAGATTTTTGGAATGATATTGGTATCCAGATTGGAGCATATAAGGCGTTTGCCTCGAAGCAGAGCATGAAGGAGGTTCTCCTTGGAACCCAAGAAGCCCCTCCAGAACTTAATCTTGGACTGAATACCTCCGTGGATTAGAAACACTGGATTTTTAGAAACAAGTTGGAGTATTTCTGATTCAGAGAAACCAAACTTCTTCAAAGCGATCATCTTTGGCTTCAGGGTCGTCTCGACCTTTGCGGTGAGAATTCTGGAATTTTTGGAAACCATGTATCTGATGCAGGCGTCATTAAAACCGCTCTCTTTCAAGAAATGTAGAACGGCATCTGGCTTGGAAGGGGATTTGATGTGAGAGAGGGATTTAGATGATTTGATCGCCGCCTCCGATGACAGACCAATCGTGCTGATGAGATAATCGACCATGAATGTGGATTTAACAGATGTGTTTTCTGCAGTGGAAGAGAAGGAGAAGAGGATCGGGAGATAGAAGGAGGGCAAGTGGGTGGGAGCGTGAGCGGCGGAGCGGTGGAAGTGAAAGAGCTTTCTGCTTAGCAAAATCATAGTTTTAAGCAGAATAGAGGATGAAAATTAGGATTACGGTAGAAAGGAAGAGTCTTTTAGCTGCATCGCGCTCTTTCTCTCTGTCTCTCTACAAGTTCATCCGTTCTTAGGTTAGGGTTTGAGTGCTAGGGTTAGAACGTAGAGCAAGATTCAAGTCACCGCTACGTACAAAAACTCCTAATCTGCTCCGCCACTTTTTCAAATTCAGAGTTTGAAAATTAAAGTGATTTTTATTAAAATTATTATAAATTTCCAAAAGCATTAATAAATTTAAAAGATGATTGACTCTATTCCATGCAATTATATTTTTATTATGGAGTGCTTGAATAAGGAAAAAAAGGGGGATTTCTTTTATCAAAATAAGTTTCAAATTAGTTCTATTTAGTTTTAAATATGCAATTAATAAAAAATTATGTTAATTCCATCTCAATACAATTTTAAAGGTATTTTATGCTCATTTGGTTAATTGTTTTTATTTGAATTTCCCTTTAAACCAAAAAAAATGTAATAGTATATGGATTATGGGCCTAATTAGAAAGGCTTTGGTAAATGAAAATTGTTTATTTTTTATATAATTGTTTTGGAATAAAAAACAAAATTATGTGCATTGATCTGCAATCAGACTAATTTAAAAACTAATGTGAGGTGTTTGATAAAAGAAATAGGCATGTTGTAATATTTCCAAATTTTTTTTACTAAATATTTGATTCTCAGACAGAAATATATAATTTTTTTAATATTTGATTTTTAATTCATGTTAAACATTTTGATCATCTGCCAGAAATGAGGTGAATTATTACATCCGGTCACCCGACGTCTAGACATCCAATCAAGATGCACCACATCACCCAAATACATCGGGACCCAGTGTCTTTGGGTGACGTTCGGGATCCAGTGTTTTTGGGTGATGTGACACATCTTGATTGATGTCCGAACGTATCCGAACACCGGATGTAATAATTTTTCCCGAAATGGTGATGACCAAATAGAACTAAAGATTAAGGCTTCATTTGGGATGACTTTTAAACTGCTTCTTAAAACAAATTTGTAATACAAAAATGAAAATTTTTATATTAAAAATCTACTTGAATAAACAGAAAAAAAAAATCATCCCAAATAAATCATAAGTTTTAAAGGTTCTTTTCAGATACAATAAGGTAAATAGCAGCACAAACTGCTGAGGCTAATAAATAAACATTTCTCCCTAACTACTTAACAAAGAAGACAATGGCTAATAAAACATACTTCTCCATGAAAATCTTCTCAGGAATGGTCATGAAATAATAAATATAAAATACTCCATCAAATTCTTCATCTTCTTCTCAGATGTTCACAAAATACATTTATTTCAGCTTCAGAACATCCAAAGCTCTTCAATAGCTTCAACTTGGTTCTGAGAGAGCTTAATAATCTATGTGATTTGTTCTAAGTTCTTTACCACTAAACAAAAATCAAGTTTTATTACCATTTACATTTTTCATTAACAAATTTCTATGAATGTGATTAAAAGCAAAATTGCATAATTCATGGCAAGAAACAACTAAAACAAACTTGTTAGCCATTCAAAAATATTAACTACAATTGAAAGAGTTAAAACAGGTCATAAACGGCATGATAATTAGCTCACTTGCCAGTTAAGCAATTAGCTTAGTGAAAGAAAGATAATGGAAACATGGCATGATAAATAAAGGGAAAAAATCAAATAAAAAAAAATAAAACATTACAAATCATTATCGACAACTAGCTGTAGTAGATGAAGCCCTTGCCTTTAGCACCTGGGGGCTTAGAAACAATTATAAATGAGTTCCTGATGGTCCCCTTGATTTCACCTTGGACCTGATAATTCAACAGCATGGAGATTGTCTGTGGAGTCAACAATCCAATCAGAATTGCGATGTGGGGCCAACTCCACCTCCTGCCGAAAGACTTCGACTTTCTGCCACTCCTCCCACCTCTCAACAAGGCCGTCGCCTTCAAGCATTCGCACCACCTCCGACATCTTTGGACGGTCCATTGGGGACCCCTGTGTGCAGAGGAGGGCCACCTGGATGAGGGACTCTACCTCAGCCTCCACATAGTTGTTCTGTAGATCAGGATCAACCAGCATTTCCAGCCTCTTCTCTTTCAGCAATCCTTTCACCTGAGGAAATTTCAAATTTTGAAGATAAAACAGACTCAGATTCATGGTGCTCAAACAGTATCGATCAAAAACACTGTGAATCAATCACGAGGCTTGATAATTTATATGAAACTTATTTGTTTTTTCTTTCAGAATATAAATTAAAAGGAGGAGCTTCAAATTTGTTATTGTAGGATTTTGATATTATCAAACTGATGAGCTGAAATGTTTTGCCATGCCAGATGTTAACGCAACAAAGTACTTCATTTCAACTCTTAGAGGAGAAGGATACACAAGCCATTATTAATCTAATGAAGCGCTGTTCCACCCTAGTATTACAAATTATGTATGTTTTAATTCTTCTATTAAGAGCTTTTAAGGTGGAGTGATTCATCAGTATCATCACCATTAGCCTTGTCGAACATATTTGGGATTTAGCTTTATCAATCCTCCGCTCTTTAGTACAATTTAATGCTACAATATGGGCTAACTCTAATTTGCACCACTGTTTTTGCATAGGAACCAACCAAATTAAATTTGGTCTTGCACTTTTTTTTTTTATATACCTATCTCATTGATACTATCAACAGGTTACCTCCCTCAAGTCTTTCTCGTACATGCCAAAATCTAACAAATTTACTTTCATTTGTCTTCAATGGATACTACTTCAAATTCTATCTCGCCGAGTTTTACAATACATATCTCTACACGATCTAGTTTCAGCCTTTTAACTTGGGCTATTTTTTTATTTGAAATGCTCAGTTTCATATGTTAAATTTAGAGAATTTAAGAAGGAAAAAAAAGGTTTTCTTATCACTAGACAAAACTATCCATATTTATAGATCTATACAAATATCTTAATAAAGAAACAAATAAATATGAAATCATGCATAATTGTCTTAATATAATCTTTTCCTAAATCAACCACTAGAATATGAAAAGAGACCGACGTGATCCATGTGAGCCTCCCACGATCCCCATCCTGGCTGTGGGATCAAGGGAGAAGGGACGGTTGAGATTTTAACACCCCCTCAGTTGGGGAATACAAATCTGTCATTCCTAACTTGGTAATTAGTCCCAAAGAAGTAGAGCTATCAAGTCCCTTAATGCACCATAGAGTCCTCCATTTGATCAAAACTTACAGAGGAATTAACTTCAGACATTACGGTGGCAAAGAGTAGTAATGAAAGCTATATTAAGCAGGACAACAATGAAGGTTGCATTGGTTATTAATAAGATAGCAACCACAAGGGAAGGCCAACGATGAAAGTATGACAGTAGGAAAAAAAATTATTTTTAGGGTTGCAACAAGCTTCAAGGACAGCAGCAGAAAAACACGTCTCAAGTGGCTCAACACTTGGCACACAAATCTCCTCCCGTTCGATTGAGCCAGCCTTCAGCCCAATGCAAATCAATCATCTGGCTCCACCCGAACACTCTTGTTCGATCGACTCCGTACAATCACACACAAGGCCTCTAATCCCTCCGGTCTGATCGCATGAAAGAATGTAGGTCTTGCACTCTTGCTTATCCTAGCCCTAGACCCTCACGAGGGAACTCTAAACTCTTTTCATACGCACGTAAGAGGAGATCCTACGCTTGACTTCTCTCGCTTCTGCTCGGTCAACTCTGGACGTTGCATGCGACAGGAGCCCTCTGCTCAATCTCTCTTTGGTCTTAGACGCACGAAAAAAATAGAATGACCAATTTTCCTTACAATTCCAGCAATGAAGGCCAGTGGAAGGATCAATATTCTTTTGAATTCCAATAATGAAGGTCGGTGGTGAAAACCTATATTCCTCAAACGATCAAGAAAACTAGCGGCGTTAACTTCTTTGGTGTCACGTTGGATGGAGCGACTAAAAACTCCTTTTCTACCTTCGTTAGAGCTTCAGTAGTATCCTCAACATTTGGGCTAGGCTTCAACGCAGGAGCTTGCTTGGAGTTCCTAGAACCAAAACAAGCAAGTCCACCACGGCTCTTGTTAGTCCTTAGGTCCCTTATTCCTGATACCTTTGATCTCTCCTTCATCTTAGGTTTAGCAATGATGCTCGGCTTGTCCCCATATCGCTCCAACTCTCGCTCCTTCCGACCCAAATCCGAATCAGGGTCCCTCTCTGCCTTCCCAGCCACTTCCACCTCGGTGGCAGCTATTGCCTTAGAGATGAAGCAATGCTTCCGACAAGCAATTGGGGAAGATGATGATTGATTCTTCTTCGGAAGTGAATTGTTGAGATTCGAATTCAGCTTTAACTTAGTAACCATCTTCGTAAGCGGCAGTGAGGCCTCCTTCGGCACCTTCTCTGCTTTCGCACGAGCAGGCTGCAGCAACATCATGGTCATTTCCATAGAAACCATCTTCCATAAATGGACGACGACTATTGATTCTGATGAGTCCTTACCAAAGAAGATGATGGCATTGTTGCATAGAGCAGGAGATCGCGAAAGAACTCCGCACTGGAGTATTTAGCTCCCCTCCGCTCCAACCTAGCACACATGATCTCTAGATCCATGTGTCTCTTAATCATGCTCTGATATCTCGCGTTTTTGTCACCCTCAAGCTAGCTCAAGAAAATATATCCGTACTTTCTTGATCGGATGATCTCGAGGAAGACAACCAGAGGTTGAGATTCAATGGCATTGATGTGGTTGGCATTGGCGGCGACGGACGAGACGGCATCCGTCTCCGCCTCTTTGGCTACGCTGCTATTGCTGGAAATCACTTTCAACATAACGAGACGAAAGTTGTCCAAACCCACGCACTTGTTCTCCAAATGCATGGTCTCTCATTGACATGGGCGGATCATCTTTCGCTCAGGCATGCATGTAAAAAGTTCCTGTTCGATCCCTTTCATTCTCAGTTGGACGCAGACAAGAAGATCTCACACAAGTGGGAAGCAAATGACCTAGAAGGATGAAACGATCCCATCCAGGTAGCACGCACGAGTGGCCCTACTCCGATTTGGAAGTCCCACGTAAACGAAGCCTGTTTGACCGGTCCGGTTTCACCTCCATTTGGTTTGACTGCACGTACGAGAGACTCCCGTCTCTGCTTCGCCTTACCTCACGCACAAAACAGAGGGCATGAGCGGCTTGGCCCGCTAGTCTCTCAATTGATCTCCATCTCAGAAATACACGCACGAGGAAGTTTGTCTCTATCTCTCTCTAGATCGACTCCTCCAGACGATATGCTTGAGACTCCCAATAGAGGGTCGGCCTTTAAGTTTTGGAGAGGACCTACAGGGTGGGGCAACAACCCTGATATTACTAAAGGATGGGTGACCACTAGTAGGGGAAGTGTATTTTAATCCAAGTTCTCGTTTCATGTTTTTCCAATCGGAGGTGGGGTATTCGCCACGAGACTCTTTATGATCTTCCAACCTCATCCAAAATTGGAAAGCATTACCGCTCAGGTGTGACCTAGCAATGCTAAACTGGCGAGAATTAGGGATTCCACGCGATTCAAAATAGTCCTCTAATTGTCTAACTCATTCCCTAAAATAGTAAGGGTTCAAAGAACCATCAAAGGTAGGCAGACGATAAGGTGGCTCAAAGGGAGGTCGTTGTGGCTTAAACTCGGGTCTAGGTTGAAAAGCAGAGTGGGACACATAATTCGAGCGGGGATAGTCAACAGGTTTCTCCGTCATAATTCTAGTCATAGTGCCCACTAGGTTAACGATGTCATCTAAACTCTTTTGGAGTCTTATCGGGTCCATTGGAAAGCGTCAAGTGACACTCAACGACGATTGGGTATAAGGGACGTCATTTAGACGCTAAGTTAGGCTCACTTAGACTCACTACAAGGGCAGAAAAAAATTTGGACAGCAAACCAAACCGTTGGCTAAGAAGTCTAGGTGTTTAGGATAAGTTTTGGGAAGGTTAAGGACAGAAGGGCAGCACCAAAACACTCTAAAACTAAGCTCCTAAAGGCTTCTATATGCTGCAGGAATGCTATGGACAGCAACCTAGCACAATGACTCAAGTTGACTAAGTGTTAGGGACAGGTTTAGGAGGGTGGACAGCAACTTGTTAAAGGTTTAGAGCCACCTAAATGTCCCTAAATAGTGCAGGAAAAATTCAGGACAGCAAAGTTCAACAGTTGAATACGTTGTCTAGGTGTTTGGAAGGGGCTGAGGGAGTGGACAGCACCTAAACAAGGTCTGTAAGTTCACTAAACAATGTCTAGCAGCTGCTGTAACAGTGAGGACAGCAGTTAAACTCAAAGGTGTAGTTGCGCTAATCAATTAGAAACAATGTAGGTTTAATGGCAGCACTCTTACACTACCTAGAACGTCTTAAACCTTAATGAATGCATGCATGAACTATGACTACAACAGTGAAAACAGTGAAAATGTCCTATCTACGCATTGATATGCATGCAAATTTCAAACTACAATGAGAAGCTAGACCCTAGGATGCATCTAGCACAAGTCAAGCATGCTAGCCATACTCTGTTACCAAGATGATGTGATACAACCTGCGATGAACAAGAACTGCTTGGGGATTTTAATATAAGATTGTTAAAGCTTTGCTAGTTATAGAATTAATGCTTACCCAAGTTAGGTTTTCAGAATTATCAATTCAAGATTAAGTAAGGCATGCGGTCAAAACTAGATTAACGGGACAATATCAAATTGACAACATAGAATTAAAGAGTAATGCTATGGGGAGAAACAATAATCCACAATTAACAAATAGAACTCTCACCTTGGGTCTCTCACTCACTCTCTTGTTGGTGGCACTTTTAATGGAGGAAGATTGAGATCAATCGAGCGATGCCACTAGGAGACAAATGGCGCACAAAAGCGTAGTCCGTTGGAGCGATAGTCGGTGGCGGGTAGTCCATGGGATGACCAGTGAGCATCTAACGTCTTATCCTTTCTTCCTTGAAGGCTATGGTGGGGGCTAAGAGGCAAATGCAGGAAATCTGAAATAAAGTTCAGATTTTAGTGGTTTAGGAGAGGGATTTAATTTGAATTTCAAATTAATCCAAGGAGGGAGAGAGGGGCGGCAATGGGGAGAAGCTTTGGGCTGAATTCGTGGTGTTCATATGTCATTTGGAAGGAGAAAGAGGCCCTCTAAGAGTGGCCGGCCCAATAAGGAGGAGAGAGAGAGATTTAGGAGTTATGAGGGTGGGGCCCAAGTTTAAGTAAGAAATTCAATTAAATCTGAATTTTAATTTCATATTTAATTGTGTCTTAAGTAACTTCCCACAATTTAAAATAAGAGGGAATTTAAATTTCAAAATTGTAACTCCTCTTAATTAATTCCCTAATTTAAGGGACTCAATTAGGAAGGTCATTAAGGGAGGGAAATTCAAATTGCAAGGAGGGCTAAAGGGAGGCCGGCGGCAAGGGCTCAAGGTGGCAGGCGGCAAGGGGAGCTGGCGGGCTGGAGGGCTGGTCAGCGGCTGCTGGCAGGCGGGTTGGGCTGGCCGGTGGCTGCTGGCCGGCGGCTGCTGGCCGGCGGCTGCTGGCCGGCGGATGGAAGTTGCAGGCCGGCGGCTGGATAATCCAGAGGGGGGCAGCGGCAATGAGCAAGGGAGGGGAAGAGGTAGGGAAAATATAGGAATTCAAGGAGCAAATTCCAATTTCCCACAAGTGCTTCAATCGGATCTCCACGACGACAAATCGATCACAAGAAATAAGGAAGAAAATGGTAGAACAAGGAGATCTAGAACTCACAAAGAGATCTAGCTTCTCCTACGAACTCACTAAGGGGCTGTTTGGTTGCCTGAAAAAGAAATACAGTGTAAATTAAATGCAATGTAAAGTAAATGTAGTGTATTCTGAATACTTTGCACCTGTTTGATTGTCTGCAAAATAAACGCAGGAGAACTGTTTCCCTTGTTTGGTTAGGTAGATCCAGAGTAAAGTAAAATCAATTTTTTGTAATAATTTGAAAGAAATTATGGAAACTCATGCATTCATCTATTGGTATACCTTTTTAGCACAATTTTCTTATTGCTAAATAGTTTTTGAATTTATTCTTATTTCTTGTTTGACTAAGATTTTGTTTGAGACAATTTTCTTATTGCTTTCTAAAATATCTTAGCACAAATAATTCTTGAACTTTAAATTTTTACTTTCTAAAGCAGGGAAAAAACAAAGTGCGCGTCTAAGAAATCGTTCCAAGAACATTAGAAGAAATATTACTGGAAATGACAGAAACTTGCTTTTTTGTGAAATTTTTAACCTAAGATTTTTGACTTTGTCCTTTGACAATTGCTTTCTGCTTAGCCAATCCAATTTAGAGGAATCTTTCTGAGGCTGCAACAAAAGTTTTTTACCAGCTGTATGAAAAACTTCCTCTACAAATCAAAACAAAACCCAAAGAAAAGAAAAGAAAAGACAACAGCAAGAAGAGGGAAAAAGCTCATATTCTCTTCACATTCAGGCCCTCTCATTGGAGAGTAGTGCTTCTCTCCTCTCTCTGTCTTTCTCTGTCTCTCTCATCACAACTACTAAGGATGGTTCGACACTCCACTTCGTTATCTACGGCGATCATATTCTCGTCGGCGACGTTGATGGCGATAGCCGGTGAGGCTGCGCAGTGGTGCATAGCTCGGACTGATTCGAGCTCGGCGGCACTTCAATGGCTTTGGATTATGCATGCGATGCGGGTGCGGCGGATTGTCTTCCCATACAACCAAACGGGCTCTGCTACCTCCCCAACTCCCTCCAGGCGCACACTTCCTACGCCTTCAACAGCTTCTACCAAAGATCCGGCGCCGCCCCCGGATCTTGCGATTTCGCCGGCACCGCCACCGTCAGCATCACCGACCCAAGTCAGTACTCTTCTCCATCTCTGCATTTTTTCTTATAACTTTTAAAAACTTTCTAGGTAATACTGCTTTAGCTACTGAGTTATGAGAGTGGAGAGAAGTTGACAAAGATAGATTGAGTTGCTGTCGAACAGTCCGACGAGAGATGGGCAGCAGCCTTTCTCCGACACCGTCAAGTTGGCGCCTTGCTCAACGAAGGTTAGGCATAAAGTAAGGTTTATGCGAAATGAGATCTCGACAGAGATCCGGCGAGAGAGAGATCTGGGTTCTCTCTGGGACGTGCGAACAAGGAGAGAGACGAGAGGAAAGAGATCTTCCGCCGACTGGGCTTGGGCTTCCGAATCAAAGGAAATCGGAACTTGCCAGCTTCCGTCCTTACTTCCGAAGAAAATGTCGCAACATCCGATTAGACAGGTAAAGGGAACGTCGTCGTCGAAGGAGCAAATTCGAACACCAACGAAGGAGACGAAGAAGGCTCTCGTGTAATCTTACATCTCCTGCGAAGAAATGAAGCCCAACAGCAACGACGCGATGGAATTTATAACCCGCTGAATATGAGCGGGTTTCTAATTCGCGGAAAACACTCCCCCTATTACACGCCTAATGCTCCGGAGGGATTTCTTTTGTTCCGCTCAAAATTAACCAAACAATCAAATTTTACAAATACTTGTATTTGTTTTACTTTACACTCTAATTCAGGCAACCAAACAGCCCCTAAGAGATCGAGGAGGGTGAACTCACAAAGAGATCATAAGTGGCCAATATTTTTTCATTCATCAAAAACTAAACTATTACATAAGAAAATGGCCATATAAATAGGCCTCAAAATGACAAAAAAACAAAAGACTAAAATGCCCTTCGGGCTACAATAACGACTAAATACCCATAAGGGCAAAAACGGAAAAACATAAAAATCAAATAAACTACTAGATAAAATGACTCAAAATAAAACTCATGATCGTGGCCGTTGATCTCCGACGTTTCCTGATGGTACATGTGTCGAAATATCTGACGATGTCCTCATCATTATGTCTTTGATACCATGTTAAATTTAGAGAATTGGAGAGGGAAAAAAAGGCTTTTTATCATCATACAAAACTATCCCTATGTATAGATCTATACAAGATATATTAATAAAGAAACAAATAAATATGGATCCCAATCCTGGTTGTGGGATTAAGGGCCAAAGGACGGTTATGATTTTAACATCATATAATATAAATTTTGATTACATTTTTTGTTCAAAACTATATTTAGGCCTCAAAGATATATTCTTTATAAATTGAAGTTCTTCATTCTAAATGATGCCCTCAACTATATCATCATTGTTTTGGTAACTGAATTAAAGTACTTAAAAAATCACACATGGGTATCACTTAGCCTTCCAAAAATTTTAATAAATACAATTTTCACATCAATCAAAATTACATACTATGCATGTTATTTTTGTTCATCAAAATCCTAAGCCCTTTTACTTTTTTTTAAGAAGTTTCCTCCATTATTCTAATTTTCACTGTAAAAGTCCCACGTATCCAAACAATAGCATATATCAAGGTACCAAGATTTGAATATCTTTTGTAAGTATATTCCATAATCAATGCAAAAAAACTTCATCTTTCGGATCATGAAGGCCTGACTTATATTACTAAATGACATACTTCACAAACCATCATGCCTTATAACTAGATGCAAATTTTAGCTTCTTTTTGTTTCCCTCTTGTAATCCCTTAAGACACACACATCCTTTCAAAAAACAACCAAAGTCATCCATAATAAGGCCAATGAATGATATCATGTCACATACTTAAAAAAAGAGCTGAAATAAATAATGTGACAATCAAAAGTGATGATCAAATAGGACTAATAATTTTGCAATATTTATGAATGGTAAACAAATGTATGAAATATAAAAAAAAGCTACTCACCCAGTCAAGTAGCATGACATCATCATCATTTGCAAGCCTAGCAAGATCAAATGCCCTTTGTCCAGTGATCAGCTCTAGAAGCATGATTCCATACCCGAAAACATCGGTTTTCTCTGAAGATTTCCCTTGTTATAATACTCTGGCGCAATATGTCCAATTGTTCCTCGAACAGCAGTTGTTACATGGTATCCTTGTAATCCATCAATTTGGCCAAGCCAAATCACCAACAACTGCCTCGAACTCCTCATCCAATAAGATATTTGCAGCTTTGACATCTCGGTGAATGATCTTTGATCACAGTGGTCATGCGGTAAAGAAAGTCCCCTTGCAGATCCAATGCAATTGTTTTCTAGTAGGCCAGTCAAGTGGTGGTTCATTTGGTTGCCGTTCTACAGACAAGTCAATCAAAAGAAGTTTTGAAATGTAGAATTCAAAATTCAAAAAGGAGATAAAGATACATGATTCTTAACTGTAGTGCAAAATAACAAGAAAAAGTTGTGCGCGGCGCTTTAATACCTCTTAAGCATGATGCCACACTCCATTATTAGCCATGTATGGGTAGACAAGCAACCTTTCGGTAGGGGTCATGCAAACCCACGTAGACGAAGCAGGTTTCGATGTACAGCCATACTAATCATCTCAACTTCAGTCTGGAATTGGAGTTCTCCCCCTGGTGTGCGCTCTTCCTTTAATCTCTTTACAGCCACCAGTGAACCATCTGCAAGCCTCCCTTTGTATACCTTTCCAAATCCACCTCTGCCAAGAATATTTTTGGGGCTAAAACTGTCAGTTGCAACTTGGAGCTCCCGAAGGGAGAACCTTTTAAGCTGACCCAAATGAACCTCTGGATCTTCTTCAGCTAAAGAATGAAAAAGGCAACGAATTATAAGTCTATAATAATTCTAATCATCTGGAAAAAAAAAAGTCTTTTATATACCAACCAGGAACATCAAAGAAATGTTCTTGTGGCTTCCGACGACGCCACCATGCAAAAGCAATAGCTGGAGCAGCAAAAAGTAAAGCAGCACCGGCAGCAACTCCTCCAGCAATTGCACCGGTGCTTGAGGCACTATTTCCTGGGAAATATGCAAATGCTCATTGTTATGAAGAACTATGAAGTGGTTATGCCCATGAAAAGTAATAGAAGCGTAGCACAAATGAGGCTCTAATTCAAGATGTAATAGAAATGGTTGCCTCAATTAGCAGATAATAAAATACCTGGTGATGAGACTGTAACTGGAGGATTAAATGGAGGTGGTGGGGATGGAGGAGAACCCGGACAAGGATGAGATGTTCCCGGACCACATAATAGAGGATTGTTTGCAAAGCTGGCAATGCGCACATATATAGTTAGAAATCAGAATGAAAGAATTAGAATCTTCAGATTGTCTGTTTGCTCACATAATCAGTATGATACCTGATAGGAGTAAACAAAGAAAAGGACCCCGTGGATGGAACTGTCCCGGATAGATTGTTGTTAGAAAGATCCCTGCATATACAAGTAAGATAGAAAAATGTAAGCTCAACTGCCAGAGGAGATAACAAATAATGGTATGATAGGAAAACATATGAAGAGACTATCATAAACTTACAAAACTTGGAGAGCATTTATGTTGGTTAAAGACGTAGGAATGGTACCCGTCAAGCTATTGTTGTTGAGCCGACTATCCTTCCAAACAAGTTGCAAGAAAACAATTAAATGAATATTCCTCATAATGATATTAAAGAAGAGAGATTAAAAAACTGAAGAGGTGAATCCATGACTCAGTTCTCGGCTGTGTAAAAGAGTAGATGCTTACCTTTTAAATTACTTCGACAGATATGTCTATTTTTTAATAATGAGAACGAGGCATGCCGAATGGTTTTTAGGATTTTGAAACAGCAAAAATGATTAAGAATTGAAACTACAAAGCCTTTATAATCCCCTCAGTCTACCACTGTTACTATAGAGCTAGCTAGAACTAGGGATGAGGTTTATGCAACACCCAAAGCACAACCAAATTGATTATGCTCAATGCAAAACATTTTCCAATTTAAAAACTCCATCCCTCCATGCTGCTGGAGTGCAAGTTAGTCTTTTAATATTTGCGGTAGCTGCTACAATAAACTGTCCATAAGAGCGTGTCCTCTGAAAGATGCTCATGAGCTCATGGCGAAATCAATTTTCTTTATTATCCTTAGTCTGCCGCTATTACTATAGAGCTGGCTGCAGGTAGGGGTGAGGTTTATACAACACCAAACATGAACAACCAAGTTGAATCTGCTACATGCAAGCCATCTTCCAAGTTAAAAACTCCATCCCTCCATGCTACTGCAGTGCAAGTTAGTCTTTTAACTTTAGCGAAAACTGCTAAGATAAGCTGCTGCAATGCAAGTTAGTCTTTTAACTTCTACAAAAACCGCCAAGATAAACTGAACATAAGGGTGAGTGATCTGAAAGGAACTCATGAGCTCATAGTGCGATCTATTTCCTTCTAGTACTTTTGGAACATCGGGAAAAGAAGGTTAAGCAACATAGAATTTAAGGCATATGAGAATATAGTCCCAAAGATTTCATCTGGCTACCTAATGAAAGCGATCAAGTTTTATTTTAATTACTGGGGATCAAGTTTTCCCATGAGCAAACTCCCATGCTTAAACCCTTAAGCAAATACTCGAGAACACTCCTAGATAAGGATGTCACTACGTTGTAGATTGGCAGCGGCCAGACGTAAGGTTTTTAGTGGGGGTGTTCGATGAGAATAAATGATAAAACATATCAAAATCTCATAATTTTGTTGTACCGGATCAACCTGATGGACCCGTTCTACCGATGAGGAGAGTTGAAAGATCATATCATCTAAGGAGTCAGATTAGTGATCAATGGTATGGCCACCTATCATGCCCAAAAAGGTCCAAGGGGACAAATATAATTAATTGTGGATCAAAGTGTTAGACCGGTCTACCCGGTCCACGCGGGACCGGCCCAGACACCAAAACGGCGGAAGTTCCGCCTGGGCGGAGGCCGCTCGAGACACGCGGCTTGCGGGACAGTTTTAGGAAGCAATTTTGAGGAAGTTTAGGAGGGAAATTGATTGTAGGGACTGTTTAGGGAATTCCTTTTGAATTGTATGCATTAAATAGTTGATTTTTCTAGGGTTTGAGTATCTTGAATTTGGCTGAAATTTGAGATCTCTTATATTTAGGTTTTCTTTGGGCTCTAGCGGCGTCTAGAGATTTGGGAGAGATCGATCCTCCTCTCGAATTGAGGATCAATTGTATCTTGCCATTTTATTCATCGTCTAGTGGAATACAAATTGTACTTTGAGTTTTCCTACAGTTTTCCTCTAATTCCCCACTGTTTTTTGGCTGTTTTACTGCTGTGAACAGCAGTTTTCGTGATTTGGTACTTAATTTTGGCTAGGTTTGCTTGAGAATACAAGTACTTCCTATCAAATTGGTATCAGAGCATCGATTCGGGGACCTTAGGCGGCTGAAATCCTGATTTTTCAGCGAGCTTTTGGCTTCCGAAAGTGATATTTTTGAGATCCGTTGGGAAGAAAGATGGCCGGAAAGAAGGTTGATGTCTTGGAAGGCAAAGTCGGCCAATTGAAATCCGATTTGGAGAAAAGATTATGCAAATTTCAAAATCAAATCACCTCCAACAATGAAAGGTTGGAGGGGAAGTCCACCGCGATGGAGGAAATGAAGACCAATCCGGCGACATCGGAAGTAAGGGAGACTACCAACGGCCATGGCATGGGAGGAAATCCGAACCCCTTGAGGGGGAGGAGAAATTCGGAGGTGGATATACTGGAGGAGGAAAACGACATGCCTCCTCTAGAACAGCTTTCTAGAGAGGAGATGAGTAGGGGATACGACCAACGAGAGGCTGATTTGGTCGGAAGGAGGGAAGAATTCAATCGCCGAGGTGCTGAATTTGAAAGAATCCAGCGTTGAGGTGCTGAATTTGAAGGGGGAAGAGATTCATCGCCGAGGTGCTGAATTCGAAAGGATTCAGCGTCGAGGGGCTGTTTTTGAAGGAAGAAGGGAGGAACGTCATCATCGAGGTGCTGAATTTGAAAGAATTCAGCGTCAAGGTGATGATTTCGAAGGAAGAAGAGGTGAGTATGAAGAGGGATTGAAATATAATCATCCGAGGGATGATCGGGACACTTGGGGGACTCTTCCCCTTCGAGGAATGGGAGGTTATGGAGGGTACCGTGGAAACGGAGGAGACCCACGGGTGAGGAAGCTGAAAATGCCTGTCTTTGAGGGCGAAGACGGCCATGGCTGGATCTACAAAGTAGAGCGTTACTTCGCTGTCAACGGGTTGACAGAGGATGAAAATTTGACAGTGGCGGGTCTGTGTCTAGAAGGGAAAGCTTTGGCACGTGACATGAGGGAGGCCATCCGGAGCTGGAGAGAGTTCAAGGATTGCTTATTAGAGCGTTTCTGAACCGACGGGGAAGGAGACTTCTATGAGCAATTCTTTGCCTTGACTCAAGAAGAAACTGTGGCAGATTATCGGGATCGGTTTGAGTACTTGGCTAGCAGATTGGATCACATTTCAGAGTCAGCCTTAGAAGGGAACTTCATGAAGGGGCTGAAACCAGAGATCCGAACAACAGTCAGGGTACTAGAGCTGAGGAACCTGGGAAAGGCTATGGAGCTGGCTCAATTGGTAGAAGATCAAAAGAAAACAGAAAGAGGGGCTCGACGAAACTGCTCAGGAGGCTCTTACAGGACGACGACCACTCTTCTAGCACCCAAGGGACTTGCATCAGGAAACAGTAATGAGACCACCCGGGAGAAGCAAGTAGGAGGGAATGGGGAAAATTTCAAGAGGCTGACAGAGAAGGAGATGCAGGATAAGAGGACAAAGGGGTTGTGCTTCAGATGTGATGAGAAGTACACGCCAGGGCATAGGTGCAAGGACCGAACTCTTCAGGTTCTCCTTGTCTGTGAAGACGAGGAAGACGAGGAGGGAGGTGGGAGCAGATTTGAAGAGGAGGAGGAGAAATTGCACCTGGATGTGGCAGAAGTCTCTCTGAACTCTGTAGTGGGTTTCACTCCGAGTCACACTATGAAAGTGAAAGGAGAGATAGCTGATCGTGAGGTGATGGTGCTAATTGATAGTGGGGCTACCCACAATTTTATTTCCACTCAGGTCGTTGACCAATTGGGAGTGAAGTTGATGGATACCGGTTGCTATGGAGTGATGATGGGTACAGGGAAGGTGGAGAAAGGTCAGGGGATCTGTAGATGAGTGGTGTTGATCATCCAGGAGATTCAAGGGAGGATTTTCTCCCACTAGAGTTAGAAAGTACTTATGTCATCCTGGGAATGAAATGGTTGCAAACTTTGGGGGAAACCAAGGACAATTGGGGAGCACTCACGATGGAATTAATGGTGGATGGGAGAAAGGTGGTTATAAGGGGAGATGCAGGGCTATCCAAAGCCATGACATCACTTAATATTATGGTTAGGGACATAAAAAAGGTGGGGGAAGATTATGTGGTGGGACTACACAGGCTGAATGCGATGAGATTGGAAGAGGGAGGGGATGTTCCTCCTTCAGTGCAGCCCTTGGTTAAGCAATACAGTAAGGATTTTCAGTCACCTCAAGGATGGCCGCCTCCACCGGAACACGAGCATATCTCCACCTTGAGGACAAGGTGGGTTTTTGGGAGGGGAGTATTGTTAGACCGGTCCAGTGGACAGGTCTAGCCGGTCCACGCGAGACCGGCCCAGACACCAAAACGGCGGAAGTTCCACCTGGGCGGAGGCCGCTCGAGACGCGCGACTTGCGGGACAGTTTTAAGAAGCAATTTTGAGGAAGTTTAGGAGGGAAATTGATTGTATGGACTGTTTAGGGAATTCCTTTTGAATTGTATGCATTAAATAGTTGATTTTTCTAGGGTTTGAGTATCTTGAATTTGGCTGAAATTTGAAATCTCTTAGATTTAGGTTTTCTTTGGGCTCTAGCGGCGTCTAGAGATTTGGGAGAGATCGATCCTCCTCTCGAATTGAGGAACAATTGTATCTTGCCATTTTATTCATCGTCTAGTGGAATACAAATTTTACTTTGAGTTTTCCTACAGTTTTCCTCTAATTCCCCATTGTTTTTTGGCTGTTTTACTGCTGTGAACAGCAGTTTTCGTGATTTGGTACTTAATTTTGGCTAGGTTTGCTTGTGAATACAAGTACTTCCTATCACAAAGATCCAAGGATGTGGATGTCAAAAGTACAATTCACTAAGCTTGACCAGTTCATGTTGAAGTTGGCTCATAGACACAACGTATGATTGAGTGCACTTTGAGGTGCACATATATGACCATTCCTTGCTAACAGGCATTGACATAGTCAATTTGATTGTCTAAGATGAGGTTAGGCTTTCTAAGGGGAAGTCATATTAAGGCTCATTGGGTGAGTTATGTGCTATAGGGCGCCTTCTTCATGAGGCTTAATTCTAAAGTGTCCCTCTCTTATTGTGAAAGTTCGCATCTTGCAATAGAGGTTGCATATAAGAGTTGCCTCAAGTGGGAAGCCTTGAGTTAAACTAAGCTAGCTTACATCAAAGCCATGTCTCAAGCACAGAGTAAAGAGGCCTATTGATTGGTTTTAAGGCATTACCTCGCTTTTAATTAAAATGACAACTAATTTGAAAATTAAAAAAATGCTAACAATGTCTAAGCCACCATATATTATAATTTAAACATGTATTAGGATGATGTCATGACTATATCTGCTACAATTAGTAAATTCACCAAACTGTTACAATAGACAAAACAAAGTAACCAGAAGTATGAGTAAAAACAAATATCAGCAGCCATACAGGAAGCGCAATTTTGACAGATTTCCCAATGAATCTGGTATGCCACCAGTAAAATTATTCAGGTACAAATCCAAGCTCACCAAGCTCGTCAAATTTCCAAGTTCTGGAGGGATTAATCCACTAATATTGTTACTGTAAAGTTCCCTGTCATCACATGATAGAAAAAAGTCAATAACACTTCAACAAGACAAATCATAGAATCCCAGCAAGAAATATTCGAAGGTTATTCTTGGTTCACTCCCTAAATTATATCTTTAGGCATTCTTACCATAAGAGAAGCACGTTCGGAATTATATACAAAAAGAAAATCATACTTCAAAAAACATATCAAATTATCACCCCCACCAAGCTCAAGGACTTCAGTCTAAAATTGCTCGTAAAAGTTTCAGTTATATTCATATACAACAAAAATGACCTAAATCATGAAGAACTTAATCAACTATTAACATAGTGCGATGAGAAGAACTTTATCGATCTTATAATTTCTCAAAATATTTGTTATCAGATATCTTACAACTGGTAAAACGGGCATTATTCTTTTTCAAAATGTACCACCTTACTGGAATACTTTGATATTTAATTGTACAAGGTTTAATAAATGTCATTAAGATTTGTATGAGTGAAGCTGAGCAAAGATGATAATTGTGATGGAATGGCACCCGTAGAAAGATCTAATTGCTAAAAAGAAATATTAAGTATGCAGAATCGCTTGTCACAAAAAGAACATAAATATATGTTTAGATAATCATTTTTATGTAAAGGCTCATCCCTAGAATTATAAGAACAAAACTAGCTTAGCTTATCCCACTGCAACTTCTGAATCAAATCTTACTGCCTTTGCTTAATTCTCTCATCAAAACTGCAAGCTTTAACTACTTAACATTTAAATTCCGGGGTGGGTGAACTATAATTTTACTAATTAAAAGAAACAACATACCTCTTGATCAAATTCAAACAAAACATCTTTCAAAAAAAGAGATCACGAGGATAGATCTCACTAACAATTGAATATTACACTGAGTTCACACTGTGCTACATCTAAATTGCTTTCCAAGAGATAATTGATAGTGTCCATTATCATTTTTTATATTTGACCTTTACAACACAAATATAAATGCTTAGCTGTTATTTTTATGTTATCAAAACTTTTGGATATTTCTAATGTCCTAATTATTAACAAAAAAGTCTAAAACCAAAAAATAAAAAGGAATCAACGAAAAGCCACAGGTTGCCTGGTGTAAACTAGAACATACCAAACAACTATGTTTAAGGTTCAAAACCTGATTTGGTCACATCAACGTTTCTAAAGCATGGATTCCTCAAGGATAGAAACCCAAAAAAAAAGAATACCACTTGAAACCAATATCCAAATTTCGGATCCAGATCATGCTTTAATATTCAAAAACTAGTCTTAAAAAAGACAAGCTAAGTGGCATTTAAAAACATGCATCAGATGCAAAACTACATTACCGTCGCTCGTGGAATCAAAAAGTCAAAACCCTCAAACATGACAGCTAAAGGTATGGACTTTAAACATCATAGAAAAATGTTAATGAATGCAGAAATCAAAGATTAGGTTCTGAAAGCACATCCCAATTATGATGAAGGATTTGCAAGAACCAACAGGAATGAATCAATTCACTAATAACAAAAGGCATAGGCAAATTATGCATTTTTTCTTTAATTATGTCAGTTTCAATTTCAACATCACACAATTAAAAAAATCATTAGCTTGTCTTCAAGAATCTCTTTTTCCTACAAACTGCCACCAAGACTCAGATTCAATTATTCCATCTACAGGTAATTTGGCTTTGTTGCCTTCAACTGTTAAAAGCTGGTCAAATTTTTATCATATTTTATGCAAAGGAATTATATTGGCACAGAATTGCAAAATTTGAAGATAAAAAACACTCTTTATAAACATCATTAGCCTTATTTCAATAATAATAATAATAATAATAATAATAATAATAATAATAATAATAATAATAATAATAATAATAATGATAAAGATAATAATTTGGATGAATCCTTAATTAATGTCTATTCAAAGCTACTTGACAAATTAACTTCATTTGTCACTTCCCTTTTGCAAAGCTTCTAGACATTACTTTTCGTCTACTACGTTGCTTAGAAAGCAAAAGCTAACAATTTCACGTTGGATCCACCAAGCCATAAAAAATTCACATATTTATTTACAGATAGGATAAATAATTGAAATAAAATAGATCCAAATAATACCTTCTCATAAAGTAAATCTGATGTAAGGGCATCTACATAGTTGAAGCTAACTAGCTGTTCAACACCTTCCACATACTAATTACCAACTGATTTTATCTTTACAAAGTTTATAATATTACCATGAAACTTCAGGCTCTATCATTAGATAAAACAATGTAGCAAATCAATAAAATCAGCAAAAGTATCGAAACAGAGAGCACAACCAAGCGCCACCAACAGCATGGAAATGGGTAATTAAAGGGCATCTAAATAACTTGGAAAAAAATCCATGAGAGATAAAGAAAGAATGACAATGACAACAGAGAACAGAAGTGCTTAGAACCACTTCTTTAATATTATATACACAGGTAGCCAAGGTTAAAATTTATGCCATAAATGATATACAGATAGAGCTAGGGTTTATACTATAGAAAAGGTAAATAATATTTCTTCTTTACTCGACTGCCTAGAATCATAAGCTAAAATGCTGTCTGAAACATGGTGGCCATAAGCTGTCTATTAAACCATCATTGGTAGCAGGAGCATTACTGCATGCAAGAGAAATAAACAAACATATAATCCTGATCTTTCCAATATCCTAAAACCCTTTTTTCCTATGAACTAGTTTTTCTTTTCTTGAATATAATTAGAGCATCTTTACCGAAGTCTATAAGAGTAAACCCAAACACATGTAGCAAACTTAACGAGGTGTTGCAATCAAAAGACTGAACCATATTCCTTATATGCCCAGCATGAGATATTCAACTAGTTTGAGCAATGCAATATGTATGTCAAGTAAGATGGTAACCACTGAAACAAGTAATAGATATCCAGCAAGAATAGAAATATATAGGTATCGCCAAATCGGTCTAAAATCATTTTTTTTTCTGAAAATAACAACGTAGACTTCAGCTTTTTCAGTGGAAGGAGATTCAAAAGAACATATAAAATATAGAAAATATAAAAAGCTAGTAAAATGAATCATATGCTAAGAAGTGACAACTTGCACAAGGATGCTGCATTTTATAATACAACTTACAGGTATTGCAGATTTTTAAGCTGACCAAGCTGGGGGACTAGCGTTCCAGACAATGCTGCATTCCCAAGATCACTAGATGAAATAAACATGATACAAACATCAGCTAAAGAAGTAGTCCATGTATTTTCTATCAGTGCAAAACATGGTCCATTTCTTACACTCTAATTACACTATTATCATTGTTGCATGTAACATGAAACCAAGTGCACGGATTAACCAGGGTGGGGTCCCAGCTTTGAAGAACATTATTAGGATCATTCAAGTTTGTTCGTAAACTGTGCAATGCATCACCTGTTGAAAAAGAATAATTTCATCAAGAAATAAAGAAAACAAGCAACATTCTGAGAAATAGAATCAATAAAATAGAACTTAGATAATGAAGTTCACGTGAGAAGCCAAATAATGGTGAAAAAATGCAATTAATAGACATGCCTATAAAACTTTTATTTTTGATATTCGTCTCTCTACTTAGCTTGGAATGCTTGTTATATGTATTTTGATATGGCTCAACATTATTTCAAGTTAGGTAACAGTTGGATTGAAACCGAACTCATTTAATCCACAAACAGATTAGTAAGTTGATATCGAGTCAATGGCAAATTGACCAAAAATTAGCCTGTTCTCACTCCCAGATCATGCTGATGATCAATTAGCTTCCCTAATGTTTGCTGCCAACTCATAATTGAACAAACTCTTCCCACAAACTAATTTGAGGCGCCTATAATTTGAGCAAGCTAATCTCAAACCAGTATGGAGTTGTCTAAAAATTAACTCATTCCCACCCCTAGATCCCTTAGGATTGGCTCACTTTCTTAGCATTTGCCTATAGCTTGGGATAAATTGAATTGACTCTTGATTTAAAATTATGAGAACGCTAAAAATAAATGTTCTAGTTTCTACTTATACTACGTGCAAAGGAATTTCTAGGTATTAGGAAAGGTGGTTATAAGAGAGTCCAATCCAGCAACCATTCACAAATTGTCAACTTTCATATCCATGTCGGAAGAACAATTGATCTACTTCCAGACATTTTAGGATTATCTAGCAGATCCACTTGCACGACAAAGGTTACTAAGTATAAGCCAATAGAGTCAAGAACAGGGTTGCAAGCGAGTCAATTTAGCTTGTAAGCTCAGCTCATTAATGGGCTCTTATTAAATTGTATTAAAAAGCACATAAATCAAATTTGATTTCTTAATACTTATTACTCGACTCAGAAGCTCATCGAGCCAACTCATATATATAAGATCATATAACATATACAAGCCTTAAACACTATAATAACTTATCTCAATCCCTCTACCTCCCTATACTCGAGAACTCTACCTCCAGCTACTCTTCCCATTTCTCCACGGTATGCACCACGTCTCCTCCTCTAGTTCAATTAGCACCACCACCTCCTATAACTCCTATAACAACTCTTATATCAATTCCCTCAGTCTACTCAAAGTCCCTGATCCCAACTCCACTCATCGAGCTTAAGTTCATTCATAAGCTTGAGCTCAAGCTTCAGGAAAATTAGTTGAGTCGATACTCGATATCGAGCCAAGTGTGGCATGAACTTGAATTTGACTTCTTTACACCTTTAGTCAAAAGGGATGTTTGGCAAATGATGTCAAACTATAGCATGTTAGATATGCATCGCCTTTCAGCAGAATCAAGGAGATTATGATGATGATTAAGACCTTTTTCAATATAAAATAAACAAATGAATGAAGTTAGCTTACCTTTGCCCTTAGGAGAAGCATGTACCACTAAAATAATCTAAATAATCCAAAAATGTCCTATTTTATAAATATAGAGGGGTTACCTTTCTTAGAATCCAATAACTTCTCTATTTTCACCAAGAATTTAAGAAAGGCTACAATGAAAAAAAAAAAACCTCACAATAATGATGTCATTATAACATTTGTGAAAGGACTCTAGACAAGAAAAGTTTGAAATTCAAGACTAAAGACCATGCAATTGCCAAAATACTTTTAGTACTAAAATGGAGGCACAATTGACTAATTTAATCTCTAGATTATTAAAAATTATTCGCTAGAATTTCTAAAATAAATGGAAACAAACATTAGGTTGGCCTCGTGAAGCATAAGGGGATCATAATTACTGATAAGCCATTCATTTGCAAAGAGTAAGGTATGTTCGAGCACATCCAACTTGGGATTTTTGCATCTTTAATTGATGATTAGCATGTACTTGGTCAGCCTCGAATAAGCCATACCTATTGGTATGGGAGTAAGAGTTCCAAACTAATTATTTTTTAATTTGCTACCTTAAACCTACAGTTATCATGATCATGATTGGGAAAACCATCTTTGGCAGCCGTTATGCCTCAGCCAAGGATGCAGGATCATTACAAGAAGCAAATGAAGGCGGGAAATGACTAATATAGGTGATGACAACGAGAGGTGCACCTTCATCCTTGGTATAAGAGGGTAGAAAAATCATTCTAAAGATCATAGAAAGGGATGGTGGCTACAACCACTTCATAAATTTTTTGAGTTTACAACGAGGTGCCTTAAAAGCCTAATTAAGATCCAAAGAGGTTATAATGTTTGCAGCACCAAGTGGTGTAATATTACTATAATAAATGCTAGTCATGTAGGACACTCAAGCTAGCACAACTTTACTTGGTAGATAGGGGAAATAGAGGGTCATTCCCATACTCATTTAGTAGTAGCACCATAGAATAAGACCTACAATTGCAACTTTTTTTCTTGTTTCTTTAACATTATTGTCTAAAGGATTATGAATCTCTCAATCATCATAACGTTGATGGCATCTTCAAAGCCATAGGCCGATAAGGCTAAGGTAGGCAACCTTAACAAGTGGTATGATAAGGAGATGTTTCATCCAAGATCATCATTTAAAGAAAAGAGGAACTTTTTCACAAAGGGCTCCCATGCTACGTCTGTTGACACCCTTTGATACTTCTTGCAAGCTCTGATCTACCCTTGTCAAGTATCTTTGAGATTTGGGTTGATTGGAATAATTTTTTATTGGAACCCGTAAAGTTTTAAAAACTATAACTCCTCCAATAACAAATTCATCCAACAAACTCAACAACAAAAACAACATCAAGCCATTATCCCACTAGGTGCGTGGGCTCGGCTACATGAATCATTTCTCTCCACTGTGTCATGTTAAGTGATGAATTCTCATTTAAATCTAATAAAAACATCATTTTTAATATTTTCTGACCTAGTCTTTCAGGTCTACCTCTACCTTTCTTAACATAGGTTAAATCTAATATATTTACTCTCCTAACCGGGCCAATGGAAGGACGAAATTTTATTTGACCAAACTATCTAAGGAGACTCACTCTAATGCCAATGGAGCTACTCCAACCTTTTCACGTATATGCTCGTTTTGCATTCTGTCTCTAAGAGTAAAGTCACTCATCCACTTGAGCATCCTTATCTCTACAACAATTAACTTAATTTTATGCTTCTCTTTTAATGGCCAATATTATGCGTCATAAAACAATGTAGGTCTCACCACGATCTTATAGAATTTTCACTTAAGTTTGGGGGTACTTTTCTATCACACGACATGCCTGATGCATTCCTCCACTTCAACCTTCCAACTTGAATTCTACTAATGATATCCCAAAACTCATGATCATTAAAGATTCAACTCAATTTTGATATCTCAATGCAAGAAACATGGTAGCTGCAAAAAATAACTTCTAATTAGAACATGTCTCTACAAATTTACTAGCCTTGAAGATGAAACATGATCAGATATCTCCCTATACGATCAGTTATAGGCAAAATAGATGGCTACAAAAAAAAACTATATAGCAACATAGTAGACTATTTCCAATTGACATCCAAGTTTTCTCAAGCCAGCTAAACGTGAAATGTCGAAGAAAGCTAACAATAAAGAAGCAGGGTCCGAATCTTATCTCCCTTGCCTGCTTGAAGACCCTCAAATTTCTTCATTATTGAGCCTTTGATATTTTTTAAAGAAGGAAACCATATCCAATACAAAATGCGTCAGCCCTAAACATTTCCTACTAAATGCCCAGTTCCTACAAGCTCTTCTTCATATTAACAACTATACTCCAACCAATGTGACAGGAAATGCTCAAAATCTTAACACCAAGCATGCTTCACCGGAATTTCATTCATCAAACACATTGAACTACCACAAATCTCCCATGTCCCTTTTACCTCCAACACAAATCTAGCACCCATTCAAGCATTCTCCCCGCCAAATCTCAAAAAATGAAACAAATCCCCGATCTCAAACAAACCACCAAACAAGAGAACATTGAAAGGAAAAATAAAAAAAATAAAAGCACAAAACTAACCTTCCAGGTTGGCCAAAACCCTAAACACGGGGTTGACCACCAAGATCAGCCATACAACCCACGCCACCTCCTCCATACTCCTCCCCCGCCTCACAGCCATCTCTACTCCTTCAGATCCATCCAATACCCTCTGAAAGCCAGCATTCGCCGTCGAACCATTTCCGGTCAAAACACCGCCCACTAGATCTCCGCCGCGGCACGGATCCGGCGACTACGATCCCCAAAGAAGATAAGCAGAAGATTCCAGTCGCTATCCGCCCTTCTGATCCAGAAGAATGAGTATTATTCTTCCTCTTCTTCTCTCCTTTCTCACCGCTTAATTTTTTTCCTCATTCACCCTCGAGAGAGAGAGAGGGTAAGCAGAGAACGCAAAATGGAAGAAGGATATCTCAGTTCAGAGAAGCAGAGATGTCTGACCGAACGGGGCTGCCCGTTGCCCGATGGAGAGTCAAAATCCCCAGGGAGCAGAGGGGGAAAGGGACGGAACGGGGAGGCGTCGCCGGTCTAGGACAGGTAGGCTCCACATAATGCCACGTCGGATCGGTCAAAGCCTCCCTCCAACCACAGATCTCACAAATCCGTGCTACCCGAACAGCTGCAATTTATAAATGCACCGAAAAGAACACCTACCTTACCCCATGGATGAATGGAACCCCACGTAAGTGGGTCAAAGTGGGTTTGTCAAAATCGGATAATTGACGAAACGGGACGTGAGGACATTGCCCGATTTTGTCTTTATTTTTTTTTTTTTGAGTCCCGAAATGGGTTACCCCTTCATTCTAAGTTTCTCAGTGTCACATAATGGAATTTTTATTGCCTCCTCCCACCTGATGCATCTCTACGTTCGGTATGCCTTTATAACGCGACATCTGGCAGCAACGAAACCCGAAACCCGACCCGGCGATGATTGGGTATATGGCACGTGCGAAATTTAAAACTAATGGCCCGAGCAGCGGACCCGAATATTATTGCGCGGACCCGAAAAAAACGGCTATGTTTTCGAACAGACCATACCGTCTTTCACTTCAGTCATTATACGCTTCGATATACTTCATCTTCTCCAACCGGCAGTTCAGCTTCTTCCATTTCTGCGAATTTTCAAGCTCTGCATATTTGATTTTACGATGCCTCAGGTTAGTTACTTCTTCAATATATATATGGTAGGGTTTACGAAGCGTATCCGAGTAGTATACCGAGGTTGTGCTCGGTATTACTCGGTATAGCTCGGTATAGATCTGTTCCATGCTCGGTATTGCTCCGTGCTGAAGCGTATCCGAATAGTATACCGAGCGGTACTGCTCGGTTTTGCTCGTATAGCTCGGTATTGATCTGTACCGAGCAATGTTGATCTATACCGAGCGGTACAGCTCGGTATTGCTCGGTTTAGCTCGGTATAGATCTGTTCCATGCTCGGTACAGCTCCGTGCTGAAGCGTATCCGAGTAGTATACCGAGCGGTACTGCTCGGTATGGCTCGGTATAGCTCGGTATTGATCAGTACCGAGCAATGTTGATCTATACCGAGCGGTACTGCTCGGTATTGCTCGGTATAGCTAGGTATTGCTCGGTACCGAGCAATGTTGATCTATACCGAGCGGTACTGCTCGGTATTGCTCGGTATAGCTCGGTATTGCTCGGTATAGCTCGGTAATGCTCCATGCTGAAGAGTATCCGAGTAGTATATCGAGCGGTACTGCTCGGTATTGCTCGGTATAGCTCGGTACTGCTCGGTATAGCTCGGTACATCTCGGTACAACTCGATAATGAGCAGTACCTGAGCAGCATTAGTGATAATTATGCTCGGTATTGCTCGGTACTGCTCGGTATTGATCTGTACCGAGCAGAATTAGTAATAATTATGCTTGGTACTGCACTTTACTGCTCGGTATTGAGCTGTACCGAGCAGAGTTGATAATTGTTATGCTTGGAACTGCTCGGTATTGCTCGGTACTGCTCGGTATTGATCTGTACCGAGCAATGTTGCTAATTTTTTTGAGCAATAATGTTCGGTACTGCTCGGTACTGCGCAGTACCGAGCATTAATATTAGTCAGTATAAGTAAATGATTTTTATTAATTAATAGCAATATTAACAATTTGATTTTACGCAGGGTTATACTCCAAAGATTCATTTCCGATGCAGGTTTTCGACGTTCAGAGAAGTTTGTAATGTTCTTGTTCAGAGGTTTGGAGATCCTTTGGTTGTTAGATTGGGTCAGTTGCATGTCAACCAGTTCCTTAGGCTTCCTGTTATGCCTCAAAATGTTCCACTCATGCATATGCTAATTTCGAAGTGGGATATGAAAACAGAAAGTTTCATTATTAAAGGACGAAGTCTTAAATTTTCAACTGAAGAAGTTGCAATATTGATTGGCATGCCAAGTAGGGGAATTATTTTTGACGTTGGAAGTGCGAGATCCAGTGGCAAAACATCAAATAACATTCGCCACGACATTGAGAGGTTGGATAGTAGCACTAGAATGGATGACGTTGTGAAATGCTTCCTCCTATACCTGCTATCGAATATATTTTATCCGATGGCTAACTTTCGGATTCCAGTTTCCATCTTTGAACTTCTCAACAGTCCAGAATTGTTTAATCAGTACAATTGGCCTGAATCAATTAGAGGATTCCTGGTTGAAGAATTCAATGTTGTTGCAACCAAACAAGCAAAGGGATTGGGTTTGGGCTATGTAAATGGTTTTGTAATGATTTTAATTGTGAGTATTGTGTTATTGTTCAATAAATATATGATTATTGTACAAATTCTAAAGCAAAAATAAATTACCTTCATTTGTACAGATTTGGTTCCTTGAACATACAACAATACATGCTGTACAGGATGATCTTTCCCGGCCTCGTTTTACTCGCTGGGATGGCAACTTCATTTACACTGAGAAAGAAGTTATTAATATATTTGCTGACCTTGAAGAACATGAGGTATGTTAACTACATTTGTTAATTCAACTATCTCTTTAGATTATATGTTTTTATGGTTTAATTGAATGAAATGTTATATTTTTTGCAGATACTTACGGAATTGCAAGGAATAACTGATGCAGAGAAAGATTTATTGCTTCATCTTTCTCTACCATCCAGTCCAATAAAGGAGGCAAGCCCTAGTAGGGTACCATGCCCCACAACTGCCGAATCAACTGAAACCAGTCCTGCTTCTCCAGTGGGGATGTCGAGTCCACCCAAACATGACTCACCTACACCTACTCCAGTCAGACCACAGCTGTTTACAAGTAGAAGTCATCCTGAGTCATCTGGACAACCTGAATCTACAAATGTTGATGATCAAACTAACTTGGTAATATTAAATAAATCAATATTCGAGCTTTTCAACAAGTACAACTTCATCCAGAAGAATGTAGCAGAGCTAGAAGCAACCAATCAGATACAAGAACATCGCATACATTTTTTGGAGGATTCCATGTTTGATTTGGAGAGGGAAAATTCAAATTTAAAAGAAGAAATTAAAAAGAAAGACCATTTCTTGATGCAATTCTTTGAAGATCAATTTCCTTCATATTTAAAAAATTACAAGAAAGAAAGGTGTGTTCAATCTTCTTTATCTCCAACTGCATCTGAAAAGACGACCTTAAGTGAGTATGAGGTTGATCCTTCAATATTGACTGGAATTGCACAAAGAGTACAAAGGAGAAATGACCGAAAAAGAAAACTTGTTACCACACCATTTACTACTGGTGTTAGGAAGAAGAAAAAAAAAAAAGTGCTACCCGAAGACTCGGCATCGGCTGCAAGTGCTGCTGATCGTCCTGATGAAGCGCCTAAAAAAGCTGCAGTTGATACAACAACTACTGCAGCACAACCGCCACCGGAACCTACACCAACTACTGCAGCTGTAATCCAAGAACCACTTACACAAGAAGATGTTCCTGTTGTTGATCAAACTGTTGGTAAAGAGGTGGTTGTTTATGAAGTTGATGAAAATATAGAAATTCCAAGGGCTCCTGCAGCTGAAATGTTAGATTACCCTGGCAGAGCTTTAATTGGCGAAGATAAACGCATCATAATTGATAATGCACTTAAACAATTCAAGTTTAAGTAAGTACTTGTTGATTTATATCAATTTGCAAATTGAGAACTTCATTTTTAACCAAATTGAGAACTACATTTTATACTAATTTTATTTTTTTTTCTATACAGGAGTGATTCAATCTTCGAGTTTGGAAATATATCAATAAATAGAAGCCAATTGGACGAATTATTAATGTCGGAAGAGCTTGACAATAACCACATAGACGCGTTTGCTCATTTATTAACGCAAAGGGAAGCAGCATTTCCTAGTCGTAATCAACCTTTTCTATTTGTTTCAAGCTTCCATTGGGTTAGTAGTTTACATTTTATTATTTATTCGGTTTAACTATATGTTCGAACTAATCACACTACTTTTTCTATCTTTTTAACCAGCTATACTACAAACAATACAATGATTCGAACACAAAAACGTTCGTATCAAATGTAGACAAAAACATTATCAGGAATGTAAATTTGATCTTTGTTCCAATAATATACGGAGAACATTGGACATTACTACTTTGCAACTTGGTTAAAAAAAGGTGAGAGTTTTATGATTCGTTACCGAAGAAGACACATAAAGCGATACTCCCAGAAGTTGTAAGTAATAACTAATTTTTTTGTTACCATCTCGACTCTTATCAATATTCCATGATAATTTGAATTTGGTTTTCCAGATTTCTCATTTCTACAAAGATACGGACGACGCCTTCGACATTAATATAACGAAATGGCCAATCAAAGGATTTCGAAACGTGCCAACACAAAATAACAGCGTTGATTGCGGAATGTATCTTTGTAAATATATTGAAGTTCTAATACAAAAAGAACCAATTAAATGGTATAGATATTTGGACTGGCATTCTAATATGCCATTGTATAGAGCTGAATTTGCTTATGACTTGCTATGTACTAAAATTCATTAGATTATGAGAGTAATGTTAAACTTTATTTATATTGTGAAATGTTTTCTTAAACGAATTGGTGCAAATTACTTTAAAATGGGAGTAATACAGTGCAATAGCCATCTCGGTATTGCTCGGTACAGATCGGTATTGATCTATACCTATTACAATTACCAAAAGGTAAGGTCGGATCTGCTCGGTATTGCTCGGTATTGCTCGGTATTGATCTGTACCGAGCATAATAACTACTAATTATGCTCGGTGCTGCTCGGTACTTCTCGGTTATGATCAATACCGAGCAGAGATCATAATATTTATGCTCGGATCTGCTCGGTATTGTTCGGTATTGATCTGTACCGAGCATAATTACTATTACTTATGCTCGGTACTGCTCGGTACTGCTCGGTATTGATCTGTACCGAGCATAATAACTACAAATTATGCTCAGTACTGCTCGGTACTGCTCGGTATTGATCTGTACCGAGCATAATAACTGCAAATTATGCTCGGTACTGCTCGGTACTGCTCGGTATTGATCTGTACCGAGCATAATAACTACAAATTATGCTCGGTACTGCACGGTACTGCTCGGTATTTATCTATACCGAGCAGAACTACTAATACTTAGTATAGGTAATGCTCGGTACTGATCATAATAGATTGGTATGCATAGCTATAGGTCGGAAATTTCTCATTATGACTCGATATCAGTAAATCGGTAACAATCAAATAACGATCGGTATCGCTCGGTATTGCTCGGTATGCATAGGTCTTGCTCGCTATTGATGGATTTATATGACTCGGTATAGGTCTGTATAGCGAGGTAATTGCTTGGTATTGATCGGTATTGCTCGGTATTACACAAACTAACTCCAAAATCAATTATACATTTAGAAAATCATATTAATGTCATAAATTACATGCAAAATTAACTGGTTACATGAAAGACGATTGACTACCAGATTCTGTATTTGTAAAGTGTAAGCTTGTTGAAGGTATCGTGGCGGTTTGTTTCAATTTTTTCGGCTTCTTTTTCTCCCAGTGATCCTTCAATCTAGCATTTGAAACTCCCTTAGGCCGACATTTCTTTGGATCTTTAATTGTTTCATTACCAGGTCCAGAATTTGGTGTGTTTTTACTACCAAGCTTGATGGAATGAACTTTTTCAGCCAAAGTACTCAAATCGTCTATGACACACTTCTCAGCTTCTTTATTACCTTGTGCTTCTGTGCTAATTTTATATGCAAAACGGCATGCATAATTTCTGAAAATCAAGTTGCTATCACCCGAAATTAGTTGAAAGGCATTACTACAAAGACTTGGGATCTTACTTCCAGAATATAAATCTTTTCGAGCATTGACTGACCATCTAGGGAGTAAATATTTAATGGGAATATTAATAATGTCTAACTGTCTCATTACTCTCATGCAATGTGCACATAATATTCCCATCATTTCAAACTTAGCACATGTGCATTCAATGGTACCTTCAATTGAACTGATTTTAACTATCCATCTGTGTGAGTCAATGGAGCTGTCAATGTTACAAACAGAAAACATTGATAAATCTGATGAAGTATTATCAACGCATAATCCACCAAGTCCATGTAAGAACTCCTCTTCAAAAAATCCATACAATTTCCTTGTATAAAATTTTGCAGCTTGCTTCAATATTGAACTACTTTTCATATATGGAACTATGTCAGTTTGACTACATTTGAATTCTTCATCTTGTTCATTTCGACGCCAAATCCTCATAATCTTCTCCAAACTGAGGAAGCACTCCGTGATAGTACTTGTTGGCTTGGAATAACCATGGCATACATGATTGGTTGACTCACTCCTTTGGGTTGATAAAATACTAATATTAAAACAATCTTTATTGAATGAAGTTGACCACTTCTCCTTGATTTTGTAGAGATCACTCAACCATTGATTATTTTGGAGTTCTCCTTCTGATATCATTTCCGTCCATTTGCTCTCAAATTCCTCAGCTGAATCACAAAGTCTGAAACAGTAATAAAATAAGCATTTAACTCTGTTGTTACTATTAAAGCACCATACCTTTGAAGATGCTTTCTTGTATAGATGCCATTGGCACAATCGATGTCGTGTATTAGGCAATGCAATCTCTATTGCCCTAGCCATGGCTTGGTCCTGATCAGTAAAAATGGTAATGGGATGTTTGTTATCCATGATTCTTATAAATGTTTGAAAAAGCCAGGTAAAAGAAGCTATTGTCTCATCAGATAAAAAAGCAACTCCTAAAAGAACATTTTGCCAGTGATTGTTCACTCCGACAATTGGGGCACAACATAAGTTATATTTATTTAAACGGTAACTAGTATCAAATATAATCACATCTCCAAAACAGTCATAATCGATTCTACCCAAACCATCAACCCAAAAGAAATTCAACAAACATCCGTCTTCATCTGTTTCAACATCCCATGCAAATATATGGTCATCTAACGCCCTCTCTTTAAACAACTTGATCAGTGAGTTAGTGTCTCCACTCTCAAACTTCGCTCTTCTTTCTTTTTGGATATGGTTGTACGCATCGCGCTTCGTAAATCCAAGATTAGCCACACCTCCAACTTCATCAGATAGGTACGTAAATGCATCAACAGTTCTTATACCTGCTTCTGTCATAGATTTCAAAACAGCTGCATTATCATCACTAATTGACCTTGCCGACCGAAGCAAATGTTGATCATCCGGCCTAGCTAGTTCGTGATTGTGACTCTCTATAGATTTATGCACTGACCAAAGCCCATCTTTACTCACCGAAAATCTAACCATGGCTGGACATCCTGTTCTTGTAGATGATCTCCGATATTTTAACTTAGTACCACTTTCATTCTCCTTCTTGAAACCTGCTTTAGAACACACAAAATTCTTTGATTTGATTAACCTTGTATTTGGCCAGAAATGGTGATGTTCTTTTCGAACACTAAATCCAGTCGAATGCGCATACTGGCAATATTTTTCATATGCATCTTTCTCGCAATTGTAAACACCCTAATAAATATTCAAACATCCATATTAGATTATAATTACTTTGATATAATTACCGATCGTATACCGACTTTTTCTACTCATCACCGACTTTATACCGAGGTAAGCCGTTCTTGCTCGGTATTGCTTGGTATCGCTCGGTAATGCTCGGTATGAAGAGGTTTTGCTCGGTACAATGTATAGTACTCAATACCGACCTTATACTGAGGTAAGCCGTTCTTGCTCGGTATTGCTTGGTATTGCTCGGTAATGCTCGGTATTGAGAGGTTGTGCTCGGTACAATATAGACTACTCAATACCGACCTTATACCGAGGTAGACCGTTCTTGCTCGGTATTGCTTGGTATTGCTCGGTAATGCTCGGTATTGAGAGGTTTTACTCGGTACAATATAGACTACTTAATACCGACCTTATACCGAGGTAAGGCGTTATTGATCGGTATTGCTTGATATTGCTCGGTATTGCTCGGTATTGAGAGGTTTAGCACGGAACAACTGTAAACCGATATTGTACCAATCCATTATAATCAATACCGAACGTATACGCATATATAATATAGAATACCGAGTTCGAAACAGTAAAACGTAGATAAAAACAAACAGTATACTTAAAATACTTACTAATATTAAATCAGAAAAACCTTCATCATAGCTTAAAGTTTGAGTTTCCTCGCAGAAAAATAAGTCTTCGAAACAAGAACCTTCAGTCGATCCTTCCATCTCCTAAAATACTGAACTATTTCTCTACGTCAGAAAAAATAAAAATTATGGGAACCGTAGACACTGTAGAACGATATCTGTAGAACATCTTAGGTTTAATACATAGAAGGTTTTAATACAATAGGTAAAAGCCGCGTACTTTTTCATTTTCCCGCCATTCTCATGTATATTACGACGGCCCAACCCGAAAAATATTAAAAAATAATGAAAAGTATATGGGCTATCGTCGGGTCAAAATAGGTAAAGTTACTGCCATATGTCGCGTTATGAAGGCATACCGAACGTAGAGATGCATCAGGTGGGAGGAGGCAATAAAAATTCCCACATAATGATATGTATATATATAATTTCAAATATTCTTTTTTTTTTACAATTTAAAATTTATAAGACTTTCTAATATTTAAAAATATGGATACTTATAAATAATAAAGTTAAACATTTACATTGTTGCGTTCTGAAATATTCATGGCGATAGAGCAATATAAAGTTGAACGGTTAGTTTTGTATGAAGATTCACCGCAATCAAATAAAAAAGAAGAGTGTAGTTACATGAAAACCCCTAAAAATGAGGAAAAACCAAGGGGCGTTATCCAATTTGAATGAATCCACTAGTGTTTACCGTCAATTACAAATGAGACACTTCCTTTGGGGAAGGTATTGACTTTGATGTAGCAAATATACATCATATAGAGTGCATTACATGGTGGAAATTAGAATGATCAACATAGACATGTTTGTTTGGTCGGCACGAGACGAAGGTCGAAAAGACTGTAGTCGGGCAACAGAGGTCATAACTACTGTTATTTAGCGATGGAGGTTGGAAAGACTGTAATATGGCTACGGAGGTCAGAAGGGTCATAGTTGATAGGTGACGGAGGCAAAAAGACCGTAGTCTAGTGACAGATCTCAGAAGGACTATAGTTGGCAGGAGATGGAGGTTAGAATGGCCATTATCTGGTGACGTTGGTCGGAATGACTGTAGTCAGTTGACAACTGTGGTCAGAAAAGACCATTGAGCGATGGATGTCAGAAAGACAATAGTCGGCGAGTCGACGATCGTTAGAAAATATTGTAGTCGGATGCTGGTCGGGAGGAAATTTGATGACAATCGGTGGTCGAGTGTAGGTTTGGTGATAATTGGTGGCCGGGCAAAAATCCGGCGACAGTCGGTGGCGGGGCGGTGGTCGGGGAGGAGCTTGGTGGAAAGAGAGGTCTCATATTTCTCTTCCTCTCTTCTTTTTCTTCCTTGCTTTTTGTTGCCCCTAAATGAAGAATGAGGGGTTTATTTATAATTTTTTGGAGTGGTAAGGCCAGTAAATATGGAGAGATTAAAGGTATGTTTAGAGTGTTTTAAATGGATGGCTAGTTTCGACTCCTTTGATTATAGACCATTTATCAAGTATTTGAGTGCCTTAATGATGTAAGAATTCAACGATCTTGGGCTCGTTGGATTTGTCTCGTTGAGTTGCTCGATTCGACTATAACCATGTCACATTTAGAAATAGTTTGGTCATCCAATTTATGGTTTGAACTTTCCAAATGCACTTTGAGTCTTCGATTTGGACCCATTCGGGCTCGTACTGGGTTTATTTAGTGTTTTTGGGTTCGTCTTTTTGAGACGTTAATTTCGACTATAAGTTTGCTAAAATCGTAGTTCTATGGTTATGAATTTAATTTCAAAAGTTTTCAACTTAATTTTACCTATAGATTTGTGGCCGATCAAGATAAATTTTTCATGATATATCAAACAATTAATTTGTTTTTTTTTTCTATATAATATATAATTTTTTAATTAAATTAATTTAAATTTATAGTAAACAGTCATTCAGTATTGTTTTTAGTTTTCTATTAGGTCATCTCCAACCGAACGTTAAACGAGTGTATGGAGTCGTTCCGTCGCTCCAACCGAACGCGAAAATTTCCGCCATTTAATTGCAGGTGAACAGTGCGACGCCAATATTGGTGTCGCATTGTTCACTCACGCCATTTTCTGCTCTCAACCGGAAAAACGCGCGAAAGGGAGAGCGATCGTTACCTTCCTAGAAACACCTAAAATGACGTTCGATTGGAGCATCACCACGCCATTTTGGAGTTTTGCATTACTTTGCCGTGAAAAATGAAGTTATCAGTTGGAGATGCCCTCACGAAGTAGACAATGATATGAAGTTTTATAATTATTATCTTGAATTAGTTTAAATAATATTATTATATTGATATAATTTTATTAATCACATTTAGTCCCTACGCAATGCAATTATATGAATAACAATAATATATTAAAATATAAATTAGTTTTTTAAAGGAAAAAAACATTATTCCATTATTTCTCCTTTGTTTTTATTCTTTCGTATAGTTATTTTTAATTAGTAATTGATTATCACTAAATTTTCCTGTATTTTTTCAATCTGATTATAAGCTAATATCATGAGGGTATAGACAATAAAATTTAGTTATTATCACATATAGAATAATAAAATCCAATTTTATTTGTGTGTGCCACCGGACCCTACTAACAAATTTGGTTAGGTCGTGTAAGGGGAGAGATAGTGACATATGTGAGTATATCAAACAATTAGGAAGCCAAGTAATCTTTGTGAATAATAAATTTACATGAAATTCAAAATATATCTTTTAATTTCTTTTTTATAAGGTTAAAAGAGTTACAAGAAAAACTATATTTCTAAACATGATTTATAATTTCAAAAGTACATACTAATATAGACATGAGAACCAAGCCGAAGCATATGCACTTGACCATCTATCTTTTACATGATTTGGGACATCTCTAGAGAATGCTTTGTATGGGTGGCGAGCCTTAATGGGTTTTATGTCTTGGGAAAATCCTCGAAAGTAAGAGCCCTAAGCGAGTCCTCCATGATAAGCATATAAGAGAGTTCGTGAATGTGAGCGCCCTGGTCAAGTGGGCGAGTCTCTTGGGGTGAGTGAAAAATTTCTTACGTGGTGTGGTTGTGAGGTAGGGATGGATGTAGTTGATCATAAGATCACGGGCTCTGTAGATGTGTGCATCCTATAGCTTTGACAAAGATATTCATGGAAGATGAATGTCTTTAATTTGGGAGAGATGTTGAAAGAGTCGAATCCTTATGAGGCAAGTGCCTCTTCAAGTAAATGCTTGCTAACGCGAGTTTTTTGACCGAACTTGTTCAAATATGTGTATCATTGATCGAGCTTCTTGGAGGAGAGCTCCTACAATACAAGTTTCATTGGGGTGAATATATGTAGATCCCTAATCTTACCTCAATAAGTAATTAATCCTCAGGGTGAGGCTCATCTTGGGTGAGCACACCTCTCAACCATATTGCTCGGGGTGAACTTATTTGATGCAAATATATAGATATCTTCAAATAATAACATAATCTACAAAGGTGAAAAAAAGGTGGATACCAGGTATTCATATGAGACAAAATAAAAATGTATTTCACATAAACAAATATTTAATGAAGTTTTAAAATCATATGGCAAAAAAGAATTTATTAAAGTGAAATGATTAACAAATAAAGAATGACCAATTATAAGACTTTAAATAAAATCCCCAATAATAGAATATTAATTTAAAAACCAAAAACTTGATATCCAAGCCTAGTTTTAGCAAATTTCTTGGCTAGGTATTCATTATTTTTAATGCTAAATGACAATCTAATCCTTTGAATTAATGAATGTTAGATGAAAAAATTAATATAAATGTGAAGTTTTTTGTATGTTGTCTAATAGCAACTTTCACACCTCTTTTCACAATGAAGCAGATGGAGAAACTAATTAACCCAGTAACTAGTACACCTAGCTAGCACCTCCAAGGCAAAATAGATGGAGCAGCAAAAGTTGCAGCAAATGCAATTCTAACTATTCATCCTAAACAAACCAATTAATGTCAACAGATCATCCTTTTTATATACATGCAAGGAAATGTAATACTGTAGCAATTAAGAAAAAGAACAATGAAATCTTTAAAATAATGAGATTGAAGTACTACAGATCCCCAAGATCACAAGTCCATGCGACGATTCTGCTTCTTCCATGGCTCAACCCTTACTTATTGGATGTTAAGAAATAACTTTTCTAAAGCAGCTTTTTTATACAATTTTTTTTTGAACTAATTTTTTTTTACTTGAAAGCTGTTTTAAAAAGCAATAAAAAAGTCCTCCCAAACAAAATCTAAATTATGAATGAACGAACTGGTCAAAACTCTCTCTACTTGGAAGTCCTAAGATCTACAGGATAAGTTGACAATCCAACCCAAGATTATCCACTAGTGGGACAGTAATAGTTGTTGACCTCTACATATGTAGCACGATCAATGCAAGCAACATATGTGATGATCAATTATTGAATGAAAGCGATCGAAATCGACGGACTGCGGACGTACTCGATGTTTCTCAAACGTCGTCCGTTTGCAAAATGAATTTTTCCATTATGTTCAGAACATTGAAAAACACCGGGAAATGACTGCGATATTATTTGGATATTCGTACGAGGAAAATATATAAAATTCGATGTGCGAAAATATAAAATTTGGCTTGAGTTGCGAGGCGACGACACACAAATTGGAATAAAAAAATTGTCGGCACAAGGGCATGATAAAAAAATCAAAATTAATAAATAACAAATTTGTGTTTAAATATGTTGTGTAAGTAGAGTAAATTTGATAATAGAATTTATTGTTATTAAATTTAATGTGATATTAAAAAAAAAATCATTATCTGTTATTATAAATTTGAATTTATTTATATTCCTACATAGTTTTATAAAAAGGTTGGCAATTCACTCTATTATCTCAACAAAGGTGTAACTCACTCCACTCAATTCATCTCATAATATCATTCTCTGATACAAAACTTCTATTTCACTACCCAAGTCTACGTGCCTTTAAAGGTTTTATCACTTCAACAGTTCTACGTGCCTCATTTTACAATGTTTGCCGACTAAGAATGCTAGGTGTGCCTTTGCATGAAACTCCACCGCATGTACATATACTTAATATAATAAAGTCTTAATCTTTATCTCAACTCTCACGCCACTCTATCATTCTGTTCTCATACCCGAGTCTCCCATTCCTCCTTCTTGCCGTGAAACCTTCTATCCCATATCCCATCTCCATCTATACTCAACTATACTATTTCTAACTAACCCCATATACTCCTCATATCCACTCTATCTCCTGTACTCAACTCCACGGTTTTCTCCATTCAAACCTCACCAAACAGGCAAACAGTAACTATTTCTCTTTCTACTTTTTGTTTTCCTCTTTCTATATAAGTATATAAATAATATATTTCTATAAAAAAAATCAAATCAGAAAATAAAAATTATCATTAGCCTCGTCACAAATCTCTGTCGTTGTCGCCTCGCCCCATCGTCAAGGTATATTATTTGCCAAATTCTAACACCTCAAATCTTATTTTCGACGTTTGCAACGAACCGGTGAACCACCTATACGCGCTCTCGTAGCACGGTAGGAGGGAGTCCGGTGTGACGCATACGGCGAGCCCTATACACGCTCTTGTAGCGTGGTGGGGAGAGACACAAGTGTTCTTTTACGGATACTTTTGAAGGCCTCATACACGCTCTTGTAGCGTGGTGGGATGAAAAGATATACGGCCCGGTGTTTCCAGACACCTACCATACACGCTCGAGTAGCGTGGTGGGATGACCCAGTTGTCCGTAGATGCCCCCTATGCGGGGGAGACGCCGGGATGCTGCCAAAATTTTGACGATCATAAGCCTGAATAAAATATTTTGATATTTCTTAAGCTCAAACAAAATAAATATGAGATTTTTCTTTGACTCAAATTACATAATTTTTGAAATATTTATTGAGCCCAAATTAAATAGTTTGAGAGATTTGTTGAACTCAAATGAAATAATTTTTGAAAAATATATATATTTTTAGCTCAAATAAAATACTTTTGGGATATATTTTGAATTCAAACTATTTCTTAAAAAAAAAAAAGAATATTTGAACTTATAATTTCACTCTTTCATTCCAAGAAGATTAATGAGATTGTTCATGATATGGATTTAAATCAGTTAGCAAAATAAAAAAAAACTAAAAAAAAATTCAAAGATAATTGCAATCATAGCCAAGGGAATGATACATTTATTATCTTCCTAATTATCTCATGTTAATGCTAACGGTGAACAAAAAAAAAAAAAAAATAGAGACGTGGAAAAGTCCCTTGAAATCAAATGAGAAGGAAAGTGATGAATACAAAAAGTTTAAAAATATCTTAAATGATATTATTGTTCAAGTAATGCTTGGAAATAAAAAATGAAGGGACAAAAGAATTTGATCATAATTTATGGATTTGTGTTTCCAGCAACTTTGATCTAAATAAAAAAATATGGTTGTTGGAGTATTGAAGTTAATATTAAGTTGAATTCAATCATAAAAAAGGATTATTTATTAAAAGAATAAGTTTGATTGGATCCCAATTACACAAATCATTTCTAATGCTTTGAAGCAAATGATTCTTAAGGCCTTTGCTTTATCTGTACTCAACATTAGGGAGGATTTTGGATTTGAGTGCCATGTCTCTCATGCGAAGTTAATGTTCTTTTAAGTTGAGGGCATTTGATCACCTCATTTAAAAGTTTCAAGAGTTTGAAAAAATATTTGGCTTACAATGAGGAGTCATATGCCATGGTTTGAGCATCAATTCAAGTATTAATATAAAATTCAAAGTAAAGCATATGTTATATGCTTTAAAGTTTAAACCTGAGACATTTTGGCATGCTCCAAATGGAGGTGATGGGATTTGAGTGATAAAGAACAAGGATGGACTTTTACTTTGCTTCATCTTTGGCAATGATAAAATTAAGTTGAAGTTTATGGCTTAGTCTCATAATTAGTAAAATGTTGCTAAGTTTGGCTTTAAAGTCAAAATGCACATTTCTTAACATAGTGCGGTATTACTCCGAAACAACATGCCACTATTTAAAAACCTCTAAGCATACTGAAAATGAGGCATTACTTTGACAAACATGTTATTTATGATACCTTGATAAGCATGCAGCGACCTCGAGATTTTATGATACCATAATAAGCATGCAGCGACCTCGAGATTTATGTTATTGATTGCAATAAACACATTATTTCTAGCTGAATGTCGTTCATCGATAAGTGAGCAGCCACTTTGATAAGCACGCTAAAGTTCATTTTTGGTGCAGCAGCAAGAAGGAGAAAACCTGAAAACTCAAGAACAAACCAATGGAACAGTCACTACGGGAAAACACGCGAATACCGTCGGATTTTCCGGCGGAAATTTTGGACGGTAATAAACGGCGCAGTTACCGGCGGATTTGTTCGACGTAAAGTTTGCGTCAACTTTTCCGGCGCAAAATACGCCGTAAATTCACCGACGCAGGTTCCGCCGGCAACCCCGACGGTATTGGGATGCCTCAACCATTTCTGTCGCATGTTACGACGGAAATATTCCGGCATATTGTACCGGCGGATATTGCGCCGGCGTATTTAAACTCAACGAAATATATCCGACGGATGAGACGTCGGAATTGATACCGACGTCACTAGTGTCATTACAGGCGGAACGTCCGCCGGTAAAAGCCCTATTTTGCGAACCCGAACCCCTCTGTCCGTCATTCGTTTCCTTCCATTCTCTCACTTCGACTGCTTCGCCCGTCGCCATTCGTCGCTCGCCGTGGTTAGACGTCGCCGACGGTCACCGGACTTCGCCGAGCCTCCTTCCTAGTCGCGCGCCGCCTCTCTCCTTCCTAGTCGCGCGCCGCCGAGGAGATAGCCGAAGGTTTTTGTTTTCAATTTTTTTGCGATTTCGGTTGGATTACATATAGATTAGCCTTAACTCCATATCTTTTTTCTATAGTCATGGTTGTTATCACTAGACATTTGCTAGAGGATGTAGTTTGGTGCATGCTTTTTGTTGATGATATTGTTCTCAAAATCATTTTGGATTCATGCTGGGTAGGACTACCTATGGAAGCGACATATATTTTGTGAGGTTTGATGAGAAAACATGTGATAAAGTTCTAGAGAAGTTCTCTTGAGAGTTTTAGGGAAGAGAAGCGTTAATAATACCTATATTTAAGTTTTTAAGGTTATGTATGTAGAAGTTTTTACTTGTGTTCAAATTCAAGGTGGTTTGACCAAATATTTTTCTATTTTAGTTGGATTACATCAATGATCTGTTTTAAGTTAAGATCTTTTTTCTTTAGTCATGGATAGGGCTGCAAATGAATCGAGCCGAGCTGAGTTTGTGAGTGTTCATGTTTGAGTTTGTTTAATATTAGCTTGTTCAATTTCGGTTCGTGTTTGATTCGAGCTTTATTATTTTTGTTCATGTTTGGTTCGTTTAAAATATTGGGTGTTCATGTTTAGTTTAAGTTTATGTTTGGTTCATATTTGATTCGTTTAGTGGTTATCAAGCATTAACTAGGTATGAACGAGCTCAATTTCTATATGTTCATCAACTTAACAAACGAGCCTTTTGGGAATGCCTTTATATTGGTTATGGTTTGGATGGAGGAATTAAGAGGGAAAGAAATATTATTTACCTAATAGTTACATCTTGCCTCTTTGGTTTAGGTGGCGTTGATATCTTGGATATACTAATTAGATATATATATAAATTCATTAATTTTTTACTCTTATATATAGGTTATGGATATTAGAAATCAAAGAAGTTGGATGTATAACCGATTATCTCAAGGTCGGAAGACATTAACAGATGAATTCATCAATGGAGTGAACTTTTTCATTCAGCAAGCGAAACAGCTGCCCAGCTTTATATCAGAAGGAAAGTTTCGATGTCCATGTTCTAAACACAAAAATCTAGTACACCTAGAACCAGATGATGTAACTGTTGATCTGTATCGCAGAGGATTCATGCCACGGTATTGGTATTGGACTTCTCATGGTGAGTATGAGCCACAATTTGATTATCAATGCGGTCCTTCTACAAGTAGTAATGTTGCTGAGGCTGAAAACATCCGTCCAAATTTTGAGGAATTAGTTCATGATGCAACTGGAATTCAAACTGAACAAAATACAGAAGAGTTACTGAATACGGAGGCACAAAACTTTTATGATTTATTACATGCTGCCCAGCAATCAATCTGGAAAGGGTGCACGACTCACTCAGAATTATCTGTTGCTGTGAAGATGTTAAGCATCAAGGCTGAATATAACGTTGCTCGTGAATGTTTTAATCAATTCATTGGGCTGCTTAAGAGTGACACGTACGTACATTCTCTTTTATTTTTTTAAACTAACAAATATTTTATTTTATATTTTATATTTGTTTTATATAACTTTATTTATGTAGGTTCTACCCATCAAAACAACCGACACATAAAATACTGGACATCATACGGAGTAGGTTTGACGCTCCTTATGTTTCTTGGAAGAAAGTCCGAAAGAAGTCCAGGAGATGTGGTTCAGAGAGTTTGAGGTATTTTTGAGTTTTAAAATATATGTTAAATGATTTATTTTTCTTACTTAAGCTAATAATCTTATATATTATATATCATATGTATTTAATAGCAGAAAGAGTTTTGTTAGCTGCCCCAACACAATGACATGATTAGAAAGAATTTTGAGAAGCGTGGGTCTACTCGAATGCGCGACATGTTCACAGATATTAGAAAGTCTGGGAAGCGACCATTGTGGATTGGAGAGGTTATATGAGCTGAGTTGAATGCAGCTTGGGGCAGCGAAGAGTACAGTAGGAAGAGGGATCAGAATCAACAGAACAGAGCTTCTGATGTTGGTGGGTTGGGAAGTTCACTTCATACAGGCGGCTCTGTTCCACATACTGAGCACAGGCGTCGTTTGGTAATGAATTTTAAATATTTTTTAAAATTGTTCTTTAATCTATATTAATAAAATTCTCTTAATTCAAACAGAAATCGATGCTTGGTAGAGAACCAACTCCTGTTGAATTGCATAGTCGCACTCATAAGCGACAGGAGGATCAACAGTGGATTGATGAGAGATCAAGAAAAGCCTATGTAAGTATATTTTTATATATGTTTAATATTTTCTAAGTTTTAGTTTAATTATATATATTTATATTATACTTTCATAGGAGGATTATACACGGCTTCGAGAGACTCATGCCGCATCAGGTGAGGGCTCTTCTGGCGGCTCTATGGAGTATTCTGAGTATCGCATCTGGTCGTAGGCCGTCGGAGGAATGCAGCATGGTAGAGTATATGGCTTAGGTGCGCAAGCTCAGGCATACGAGGGGATGACATCCTCAACTGCATCCAGTTTTGCATCCAGTTCGCATGAGTCCTTACAAGCTCAACAAATAAGTGCCCTTCAAGCTGAGCTAGAACAAGTAAGGAAATCACAAGCTGATTGGCAGGCTCAGCTGCAAGCACAGGTTCAAGCTCAGCTGCAAGCACAGGTTCAAACAAGTATTCAGCAACACAATCAGTTGTTGGATGAAATGCGTAAGATGAGGGAGCAGCTGAGTGGAAAAGATGTAGCTCCACCTGAGGAGGAGTCCACGGAGTCAGAGTAGTTTAATTTAGTTTATATGAACTTGTTTATTTCTGTGAACATGTTTTATTGAACAGTTTCTTTTAATGTGATGTGTTTAGCTGATTGTTAGTACTGAACTGTTTCTTTTAATGTTATAAACTGTTGTGAAACTGTGATGAAATTGTTGACATGTTGTAATGTTACAATTGAATTGTTGTGGAATTGTTATTTGTATTGGTTTGCAGGTGTGGAAATTCGATTGTTGGCTGGGAAGGAAATTTTGTTTTTGTCAATGCTACAGGTTTTCGGCGGAATTTGCATCGGACGTTCGTCGGAAATGACGATACAATGAATCGTATCGTATGTACTGTCGCCTTTGTTCTGACGGAACCTACCGGCGTCATTACCGGCGCACAGTCCGCCGGTAATTATCGGCGTATACTTTGCGTCGCAAGCGAGTTCGTGGGTTTCCTACAGGAACTTTGCGTCGTTATATCCGCCGGTAATGGCCGGCGCATCATGCGACGCTAATTACCGGCGGATATGGCGCCGAAATTAAGACGTTTTTCAACGTCGAAAACGATTCGTGTTTTCGCCGGTGGTTCGCCGGAAACTGCGCCGGAGAAATTTCTGACGAAAAATTGGCGCCGGAAATAATTTATCGACGCGGCCGAAACTGACGTATGAATTTCCGCAGCAACATGCGCCGGAAACGTATATTTCCGACGGAATATCTATGTTATCCGGCGGATTTCGTTTGTCGGTAATATGGGGTTTTCCTGTAGTGAGTGCTCCAAATAGTTTTTGTATATCAATTTCTATCTGCCTCTTCATAACCAGTAAACCAGTATATATCTGGTTTGGTTAACTGAAATTAAAATTAAACTAAGTAAAATGGAGCTAATACTAAGTAAAGCAAAACAGCTCATAAAGTGAAACGGTACTAATAAAACAGAAAAGTAAGGTTTGCAGAGGAAGTGGCGGGTGTGGCGTGTCCAGTGGTCCGTCGGTTCTCAGTGAGTATCCGATGACCTCATCAGTTCTCCCCCGGCTCCGAGAAGCTCGACTCTGACGAGATTTGTTTTGATTAAAAAAAAATATTTTTATTTAAGTATATATATATAGTTTTTGAAAATATATTAATTTTCTTTAGGAATGTTAAATTTTGGAATTTTGAAGTTGAACGCTCTATTATGAACAATATATCGCCTCGAAAGACGAACATATCATTCCCTAATGGGTTCGAATTTCAAAGTTTTAAATTTCCCAAAGAGAATTAATTAGAGTTTTTGAAAATTTCAATTTTGAAAATTAGATCTGGGTTTCTAAATCTCCTACGAGCGCAAGCCCTCGTAGTTAATTACATCGTAGGAAATCAGAATTTCCTACGAAAACTCTCGATTAAAATAGCGGTGTAAATTTTATTTAAGAATTTCAAGGATTGATATCAAATGAGAAAATGATAGGAATTTCAAATGGGATTGGTTCAAGATTGAAGACTTATTTTCGGGATCAAAGGAAGAGGAGTAGGGAATGTTTTTAAGATTTTAAATTACTTCAGAAAACACTCCAATCTATCTTAAGTGTTGGGCTTAAATTTGATTGAAAGTGATTTAACATTTAAATGATCAATTTTATTAGAAAGTTGGGATTCAATTCCCGGAGGTTGAGGTCTTATGGCCCGAGCCAGCCTCAGAACCTAAGTCTAAATTGTGCACTAAAAGTTAATGCCCCGAACCTAGCTAGTGCAATGCGAACCTGGTCTTACCCCGGCCTGGATTGGGGAGCCAGCTAAACCACATAAACGATTTTAAAATATGAATCCAGTCTTTTAATGTTGAATGGTAGGGATGTTATTTAAGAAAAGTTTTTGAGAACGGGGCCGACATCTAGAGCAGATCCTAATTGGCCCCTTAGACTTATGTTGGGTTTGATGCTTAAGCTAATGCAATTAAGAATTTAAAGGTTTTTTTTTTAAATTAGTTGCTAATATGATGCATGCTAATCGACTCGATTAAAAGATTGAATTTGAATGAATGCTATGAAATGAGGACTCCCGGCGGTCTCGGGATTATTTCTTAAAACGTTAGAGTTTCTATGTGAGCTTAAAGTTTTTAATTTGATTTAAGTAGAAAAATTTTATTAAGTCCTTAAGAGCCTACAATCGGATTCCAGGTCAAATCAAAGACGACATGCAGGTAAAAAGACTAGAAAAATAGGTAGTTCTACTGCACAATCAATTAAATAAATCAATCAAATCAAATATATCAAATTGAATGTCCGTAGGCAAAAGCCCCTTATTATTACATTACAGAATTTTGCAGAAAATTAAAGTGGCCGGGCACCACTGACTACAACCCGGATTTCTAGTCCTAAGACTCAAGTGATTTTGAGAATGGGTCTTCTCGTTATCCACTTCTTCATCTTTCTGCTGCTTCTTGGATCGTCGGGTCTGGATATCCAAATGAAAAGAAACTCCCCCTTGATCGGGGTGTTATCTTTCCTCTTTGGATATTTGAAGAGTATCCAAACTTGATCTTCCAAATGGACGAAGACTCTCCCCTTTAGGGATGTCTTCTCCTCTTTGGAATTCAAGTTGGATATCAATATCTCAAACTCAAATCACTTTGAATACTTACAACCATAAATCAAATCAAATTTACATTAATCAAAATAGAAAAATCTAGACTCGATCCTGCAGGGTTATCCTAATAATCAACAGTTGTATATTCAATCCCAAGCAGTTATAATATGAAAAATTGAAATGCAATTTTTAGCCACACTTGGCCATGCTCTTTTATTCAAAGGGGGTCTTAAGCGCGGCAGGTACCTGTGCAAAGAGTATATATGCATTTTTTTATTAACTGCCCCCTTTAATTTCAGCTCCTTGTATGAGCATGGCCACCTGCATAAGATTGCACAAGTATAATTCGCTCCTAACCTAGGGGTAAATCTAACGTACAATCAATCACAGAATGCAGGCAATAAGTAAATAAACACATCAATTCTACACTAGCAAACAGCATGCAGTAAAAACTCGAAAACTCGGCACACAACTGCAGAAAGTAAAACACCGGCCTATCCTAAAACTAGAGTCGGTGATCCTAGCAAACCATCTAAAGTGTGTGAGGTAGGTCGTGTAGTTTTGATGTGTCCTAATTAGGATTATTAGTTAAAGCTATCTAAAGTTCGATTGGTTGGAAGGTTTAAGGGATTTAAGTTTGAATTCAAATATTAATGGCTTAAGATTAATTTTAAGTTTTATTTAATTATTTGTTGGATATCACCTTTGTTTCACACCGAGGCCGTGAAGTTTATTTCACCTTCCTTGGGGCTAAGTTAATAGCCTCGTAGGCCTGGGTTACCCAGTGGTACCCGGTATAATTAAATATTTTAGATTGATTAAGGCTTAAGAATTAATGAATTTTTATTAGAAATGTTTGGTCGCTGATTTTCAAAATTAATTAATTTAAGTTTGCCATTAATCGATTCGTGGCGTTGTGCCACCAGGCTCGAGGAACCAGCCTCCTTAGGACACTTAGCCCCGCAGCCCGGAGTAGTCCAGCCGATAAACCAAATTAATGAAGTTAAATTAGAAGTTTTAAAAGGTTAGATAATTAATGATTAATCTATTTTTAAGGTTTAACACCCTTTGGAATCCATTCGTGGCGTTGTGCCTCCAGGCTCGAGGAACCAGCCTCCTTAGGACACTTAGCCCCGCAGCCCGGAATAGTCCAGCCAATAAACTTCATCTTTAGGATGGTTGTTGTGTTTTAAAAGGTTTGTTGAATGTTTTAAACATTAAATTAACATTTTCTGGAGTTTCAAAGTAATTTTGAGTTTTATGAATTTCTTGAATATTTTAATCATTTAATTAAAGGGTCAAAAAATTGACTTTTTAATTAAGGCTAAATTCTGGACAGCTAGTATTTTATTAAAATACTAGACCTCACTACGATCAGTTAGACAGTAAGTACGTTGAAATCGGATTTTTCTACATTTTATTACGAAGGTTTGAAGTTTTGAACTAGTTTTGACCTAGAGTTGACCGATTTGTTAACTTTTGAAATATTACAGATTTCTAGAATTTGATATTTTTAATAAATATTGGACCTTATTAGGAGTTGAATGAAAGTGAGTTTGGGTGATTTGGATTTTTTTAGAATTAATTATGAAGGTTTGAAGTTTGGGGTATTTAATAAATTTTAAAAGGTTTAATTAGAGAGCCGTTTTGTGATTTTGCTCCAAATGAGATCCCAACTCCTTGAAATCTTCTCCAAAGGTCAAGAATGACCTAAGAAGAGATTCCCAAGTGTTTGGGAAATTTTTGAAATTTTTAATTATTATTAATTAATTATATTAATTAAATACTCAATTTTGCTTAAAATTCAATTAAGGTTTAATTTGCTGTCAAATTAATTGTATTTTAATTTTCATTAATTAAGAACCTGATTCTGGTCAGTTAGAGGGGTTATACATATTTTTTGGATTTAAAATGGATTTATTACATTTTCTGGAAGAATTAAAGCTTGATTAAGGGTTAAACTTAGGAAAATCGATTAAGGGCCTTAATGATTCCTAAAATCAGTGAAACTTTTTCCTAGGGCTGAGAATGTCACTACGTTAAAGATGTTTAAAGTTCAAGTTCAAATGAAATGTATCCTAATCATAATGAATTTTCCAAGTTCTCTAATCAAAGTCCTTAATTTTTGTCCTTAATTGTGTCACTAGGTTCACTAGGTTTGAATCAAGATTTTCACTAACCCTTGACTAAGCATGATATGAACACACAATAGCAACCAATTCCTAGGTCTAAGAGAGCATTAGACTAAGTGCGAGTGTGTGTATCCTAAACATGCATTGATTAATATAAGACTTAATTGATTAGAAAATTAATCAATGAATAATTAACAAATTAATTATTCATTGATTAATGATCACTCCCCATTAATGTTATTCAATCAAGCTCAATCTAGGTTTAAAGTTTCAAAAGATCTCTCAATTATGTTAAAGGTTTAATATATATATATATATATATATATATATATATATATATATATATATATATATATATATATATATATATATATATATATATATATATATATATATATATAGTTTTAAAATAATTTTCAAAATATAGGTATCTTCATATGTAAACCTATAAGGATATTAATTTTAAAATAAGATAATTTTTAAAATAACATTAAAATAAAGTTTTTAAAACTTGAGAGATCCATTGATTTTCAAAGTTATTATAAAAATAATTTTTAATTTTCAAAATAACTAATATAATATTAATTAAATATTAAAGATAATTAAATAATTCAAATAAATCAATAATTAAATTTTAAAATTAACTTTAATTTAAAGTACTTAGAATTTCAAAAGTTTTGGTGTATTATTTAAATATTTCAGATTTAGAATGAATTTAATTTGAGTTTTTAAAGTTTAAGATTAATTAATTTAAAATTAATTAATAATTAAAATAATTAATAAATCAAGTTAAATTAGGTCATAAATAGTTCTAAAATTTTGAATTATTAGAATTTTCAAAGATATTTGAATTTAATTTTAATTTAATTTTATTTGAAATTTAACTATTTAAGATATAACATATATCTTAAATAGATTTAATTTTAAATTAAAGTATTAATATATATATATATATATATATATATATATATATATATATATATATATATATATATATATATATATATATATATATATATATATATATATATATATATATATATATATATATATATACACAATTAAAATTAATTTAAAATTCAATACATTCATACTATTTCTGAAATTTTAAAGTATTTTTAAATTTAAAATATAATATTTAATTACCTCAAAAATACTTAATTATATATAAATAAATACTAGTTTTAAAATATTTAATATTTAATACTTAACTAATTTAATATAAAAGTAATATTTTATATTGATATTAATTTTAAAATATAATAATTAATTTTATGATAATTTTATTATATAAAATATTTTTTTTATTAATTAAAATTATATTTCTATTAATTTTAAAAGAAATTTGAATTTAAAAATGATTTAAAACTAATTTAAATCATTTTTAAATTGCTGGCGGCGGAAATGCCACGTGGCATTATCTGGTTCGGCCAAACCAAAGACAGCGGCTGGTGAGACACGCTTCGCATTCTGGTTCGCGGGGTCAGAACGCGGAGGCGGCGCGACGGCGCGATGGCGGTCAGCCACGCGTCGGCCGCGGGGCGCTGGACGCGGTTTTACTTAACCACGTCAGCGTCAAACTACGGCCGTCCGATTCTCCGCGTTTCGGGATCAACGGCCTCGATCTAATCACACGATCCGATCTCATGAAGAAAAGATCAGACGGCGGCAACTGGATCCCGCGGTTTTGAACGAAGGGTCTAGATGCCGCCGGACCAAAAAATCGAATGCCAAACAGATACACGGTTATAACAGACCACGGAACAGCTCGATCAGGACCGTTGATCGAGCGATCAACGGTCCCGAAATGGCGAGCCTGGACTGAGCCGCGAGAGCACCCTAGAACCCGTTTTTTGGCTCGTTCAGGCGATATAATAGATGAAATGGCTTAAAATTTTAAACCTAGATTACCAAAGTGAACAGAAATAATGGGGATATAATTTAATACCCTAAGACGGATTATATCAAAAGTTATTTAAGCTAGATGTCTTAAACTAGGGTTTGATATTATACCTCATTTAATGGACGGATTAATCCGTTTAAAGGCGTGTTGCATTTGTAGACTGTCCACGCTCCATTTTTTAGAAGACACCACGGTCGGAGGAGCTATGGATCGAGCTGGAAAAGACCTAGACGTGGCTTGCCTTCGGTTTGGCGGACAACTCGCCGGCGGCAGCCTCCAAACGCCGGATTCCGGCCTGGGGGATGAATAGGGATTGTTTAAATCCTGAAGGAGCAATAATCTCCTCTGGAGAGGCTGAGTATGGAGAGATAGGGTTTGATGGATAATGAGGGCTCCAAAGGAGGTTTTGCCCTATTCAATTGTTCCAAAGCCAAATGAAAGGCTGTGATTGAATCGGAAGGCTCCTAGGATCAAGCCACCTGTCCCTGGGGTGGTTAGGGGCAGAGGATCAAAAGGACAAAGGACATGCCACTTGGAAAGCTTGTTTTGTCACCTAGCAACCATGTGGGATGACTAGGAGCCATTTGATTAAAATCCAAGGGCTGTGATAGGTCCTAAGAAGGTTCTAGAGGGTTTTAAAACTGCTGGAGTGGAGTGGGTTTGAAAGGATTAATTTAAACATATGAACTTAATCATTTTAAAGGAGTTTTAAAGGTTTGTTGACCAGTTTGACTGGTCAACAGTCAGTTTGACTGCCTAGGTGGCATGTGGGAAACCCTTGAGTGCTGGTTGAGAAAGTTTGGAGAGGTAGGCTAGCTTGAGTTAAGCCATTTGGTCACTTAAGCCTCTTAAAGGGGTTTGTTGATCAGTCAACTGGTCAACCCAAGGTGAGGTGGCAACCAAAACTATTTGAGAAATTAATTAAAATAGCCTTGAAAGGGTTTGACAAAGATTTACAACAATTTGGAATTTAATTCAAAGTGAAAGGGCTTAAGGGTTGATTTTGGTCAAGCTAGGTTGACTGGGTCAACCAGGTGGGTCCTAGACTTGGAAACGGGTTCAATCAATTCAAAATAACATTTTGAGTCTACTGGATGTTATCCCAGGGTCTAAGGAGATCATTTGGTTCAAAACACCTGTTTGGACCCTTAAAGGGCCATTTGGGTCAACTAGGTTGACTTGGTCAACTAGGTTGACCCAAGGCCTGGGAATGGGTCAAACAGATTTGAAATGACATTTGAAACTTGCTGCAAGTGATTGCATTCAATTTGGAGTTCATTTGGTTTGAAATCCCTATTTGAGCCCCATAGGGGTATTTTGGTCATTTTGACCCCTGGTCAACTGGGGGTCAAAATGGATCAACCAAAATGCTGTTTAAAGTTCAACATATCAAGATTAAAGGTCTGAAAGTGACTAGAGACTTTGGTGAAGGCTCTAAGGTCAGAATCTTCAAAGTGATAGGTCCAGTGGCATAGGCTGTAAATATTTGAAGGTTTTACAGCCTATGGATTTTGATTAAGTTTATGAGGTTAGAGATCTCAGAATAGGCTCAAATTTGGAGGGTTGCCTCTAGAGACATGTCCTATCAGTATGCAACTGACAGACTCTGAATCGGATGTCATTTGACTAGGTTTCAAAGTGTTTGAAAATTCAACGGAAAAGGACTTTAGGACAAAATCTTTGGACCTTGGATTTGGCTTAATTGACCTAAGATCTAGGTAGATCCTAAGGTTTGAATGGAACTTAAAATTAGGAATCTAGAAGAATCCTATAGGCTAAGAAATTCCTAGAACTTGGAATCTAGAAGAAGTTTAGGATCTAGAGTAGCTCCTAAGGTCTAAGCTCTAGAAGAATCCTAGCATAGATCCTAGGGTCAGGATTTTAGGAGGATCCTAAAATTTAACTTAATTTAAAAATTAAATTAATTTAGGATCAAGAGTAGTCCAAGTGACCTCATACAAAAATGAGGTCAACAAGATTTCGATCGGTTGTATATCATCAGGAGGATGATAACTGTAGATATCAGAGATGTTGAATGTAGGAGAAGTGTGAATGTCGGGTGGCAAGTCAATAACATAAGCATTATCATTAATCTTGCTTTTGATTGGGAACGGTCCAATTTTCCTTGGACTCAGTTTAGAGTAGGTCCCCTGGGGGTGGCGCTCTCGCCTCATCCTTAACATCACCAATTTGCCTGGATAAAAAGTTTTACTCCGCCTGTGAGCATCAGCTGCCAATTTGTACTTGTCATTAGCTCGGTGTAGGTTCTCTCACAGTCTGGATGGCATCAGCAACTTGGGAAATGACACGGTGGGCTGCTGGATTGCTGCATTTTGGAAAGATAGCAACATCAACTAATTGGTTAGGAGGCTTAGTATATACCACATGGAATGGACTGAATTTCGTGGACTGATTTGGTAAGGAATTATATGCAAATTCCGCCTGTCCTAGCAGTTCTTCCCACCTCTTCGGATTATCCTATACGAGACATCGTAGCATATTACCCAGGGTCATGTTAACTACCTCCGTTTGCCCGTCAGTTTGCGGATGGTAGGCCGAACTGAATTTCAGTTCGGTGTGCAGATGCCTCCACAGTTCTCTTCAGAAATGACTAACAAACTTGACGTCACGGTCCGACGTAAGGCTGCGAGGAAGACCATGGAGCCTAACAATTTCCTTGAAAAAAAGATTAGCGATGTTGACAGCATCAAACGTTTTTTTACAAGGAACGAAATGCGCCATCTTGGAAAAACGATCCACCACCACCATGATGGAATCCGATCCTCGCTTAGTACGCTGAAGACCCAGAACGAAGTCTAGCGAAAGATCTTCCCAGATGGATTCGGGAACATGTAATGGTAAGTAAAGGCCAGTGTTTTGATTCGTACCTTTATACCGTTGACAAACAGCGCATTTTTCCACGAACCTGACGACATCCCTTTGTAAATGAGGCCAAAAGAAGTGCGCCTAAAGCAGCTCCAAGGTTCGGTCTCGCCCCGCATGAGCCGCCAGGCCTCCGCTATGCAGCTCTTTGATCAATTGTGGTCGCCACAAAGAATCCGGGATGCACAAATTATTGCCTTTAAACAAGAAGCCCTGCTGCACCGAGAAATCTTGTTGGGGCTGTCCATTCGTGCAAGCCTTCCAAATCTGAGAGAAGTCTTTATCGTCGGCATATAGTTCCTTCAACTCCTGTAGACCCGTTACCTCAGTTTGCAAGTGGATGAGTAATACTGCACGCCTACTGAGTGCGTCTGCTACACGATTAGCACGCCCCGCCTTGTGCTTGATCACAAAACTGAATTGTTGAAAAAAAACGATCCACCTCGCGTGCATGCGATTAATATTTTTTTGACTGTTAATATATTGTAACGCCTGAGTATCGCTGCACAACACAAAATCCCTGTGTAGAAGGTAATGCTCCCACTACTTGAGAGCTCGAACTACGGCGTATAATTCCTGCTCATATGCCGACCACTTTTGTCGGGCGGTACTTAGCTTTTCACTGAAATACTCAATCGGCTTTCCGTCTTGAGTCAGCACAGCTCCCACGCCTATGGCAGATGCGTCAGTCTCCACTTGGAACAGTTTGTCAAAATCGGGGGAGGCTAGTACCGGCGCGGAGCTAAGAGCCAATTTAATTTTATCAAAACTTTTCTGTTGTGCAACAACCCATGTAAAAGAAGGTGATTTTAAGCAATTGGTGATTGGTGACATAATGCTACTGAACCCCTTGATGAATCTCCGATAATAATTGGCCAAGCCATGGAAACTTCGCACTTCCGTGATGGATATGATGTTAATGACAAGTACAAATTGGCAGCTGATGCTCACAGGCGGAGTAAAACTTTTTTTCCAGGCGAATTGGTGATGTTAAGGATGAGGCGAGAGCGCCACCCCCAGGGGACCTACTCTAAACTGAGTCCAAGGAAAATTGGACCGTTCCCAATCAAAAGCAAGATTAATGATAATGCTTATGTTATTGACTTGCCACCCGACATTCACACTTCCCCTACATTCAACATCTCTGATATCTACAGTTATCATCCTCCTGATGATATACAGCCGATCGAAATCTCGTCAGAGTCAAGCTTCTCGGAGCCGGGGGAGAACTGATGCGGTCATCGGATACTCACTGAGAACCGGTGGACCACTGGACACGCCACACCCGCCACTTCCTCTGCAAACCTTACTTTTCTATTTTCTTAGTACCGTTTCACTTTATGAGCTGTTTTGCTTTACTTAGTATTAGCTCCATTTTACTTAGTTTAATTTTAATTTCAGTTAACCAAACCAGATATATACTGGTTTACTGGTTGTGAAGAGGCAGATAGAAATTCATATACAAAAACTATTTGGAGCACTGTTCCATTGGGTTGTTCTTGAGTTTTCAGGTTTTCTCCTGAATTGGTAGCTACTAGAGCTAGCAGTGGGCAGTCATCGGTTATACAATGCAAGAAATCACGTCCCGCCAGGAGGCAGGCCGACGTGAAACTGAGGGGTGTTGTAGCTGGCATTGCACCTGCGGGCAATAATTTTAATTTCTTTCCCTTCCATTCCACAACATACGAGTTACTTTTGCCTTCATGCACCTCCCCCGAGTCGTATTGCCACGGTCTACCCAAGATTAAATGACAAATGTCCATTTCAAGGATATCGCAAGTAACTTGGCAGAGATATTTCTTTCCAATTGAGAATGTCACCTTGCATAAATCGGAGACAAGAAAATCAACACCCTTCTTTACCCAACTGATTTTAAATGGGTTCGGGTTTCGTGTGGTCTTGATTTGCAAGGCTTGAACGGCAGCCTTGGATATGATGTTCTCGGTGCACCCGCTGTCAATCACGAGGTCACATACCTTATCATTGATAGTACGTTTTGTTCGGAATAGGCTATGTCTTTGTGTCTCTATCGGTCTTCGAGGCGCTAGTAGCAACCTTTCCATAACTCCCAAAACCGGTATCCCCTCATCAGCCCCCAATTCTTCAATCCCCTCTTCGGCGTCCTCCAATAACTCAGTTTGACTGAGCTCTTCTTCACCTTCAACTAATTAAAATTGGGGTCGTGTCGGACACTCATTAGACTTGTGACCGGGCTGCAAACATCTAAAACACTTGATACCTTGAGGCTTGGCATACGGGTTCTCTCGAACCGGAGCTTTCGGTCTAATGGGAGACTTCACTTCCTGGGAGAGATTCGTGGCAGCTGCGGTACTAGTAGTTGGCGCCTTTTGTTGCTGCACCGTCGACCTTGAATGGGAAGTTCCACTGTCAGTGAAAGCACGGCGAGAAGCAGAAGATTTATATTGACGGTGTAGCTGCGCTTCCGCCTTGAGGGCAAAATTCACCGCTTGGGATAAAGACCACACTGAATTAAGTTCTAATTTGTCTTGAAGAGCCTCCTTCAAGCCTCCAATGTATCGCGCCACGAGTTGATTCTCAGACTCCAACAAGTTGTTACGCGCGCTTAATCTATAGAATTCCTCGGTATATTCACTAACAGTTCTTTGATTTTGCCGGCATTGTTGATACTGCAGGTACAGCAATTGTTCAAAGTCGGAGGGAAGAAAATGTCGCCTCATGAGCTATTTCATACGAATCCATGTCCGAACGGGACCCCGGCCTTCCCGTTGTCTGTTCTGGAGGAGTTGCATCCACCATGCACTCGCCCCACCTTTTAACCGGCAAGCTACATATTTGACTTGCTTCTCCGGATTGATTTCCATGTAATCAAAGAAGTTCTCTACGGCTCCTTCCCAATCCAGATAATCTTTTACGTCCAGTCTTCCGTCGAAGAATGGGATATCCAACTTAAGTCGAAACCCCTCGTGTTCATGCTGATGATGACGGACATGGAATCCCTCGGGTTCACGCTGCCTAGGACGCAATCGCTGACCTCGCCCCATGGGTAGAATGAAAATTTCTCCTTCAGATTTCGATGGCTCGTGTCGGGGCAACTCTTCTTCATCAGAATCTGAATATTCCGGCATCAAAACAGGGGCTCTTCTCAAAAAATGACCCTGTCTAAACTGTGGCCTCTGCTCCAGTAAGGTTGCCGGAGGGAGCGGTTCCGCTACAGGGTTGGTAGCTAACCGGATTTGGCGCAATTCCGTTCTCATTTCCTCTGCAAAATGAGCGAACGTATTCACCTGGTCGTCCAACTGTTTAGACGTCTGCTGCTGTGCTTCCCAAAGGGTTTCAAGACTACGATCTCCATCGTGTCGGGGGTGGTTGCTGCCTTCTGCCATTACCGCGAACAGCCTAGCTCTGATACCAAAATATGGTGCAGCAGCAAGAAGGAGAAAACCTGAAAACTCAAGAACAAACCAATGGAACAGTGCTCCAAATAGTTTTTGTATATCAATTTCTATCTGCCTCTTCACAACCAGTAAACCAGTATATATCTGGTTTGGTTAACTGAAATTAAAATTAAACTAAGTAAAATGGAGCTAATACTAAGTAAAGCAAAACAGCTCATAAAGTGAAACAATACTAAAAAAATAGAAAAGTAAGGTTTGCAGAGGAAGTGGCGGGTGTGGCATGTCCAGTGGTCCGCCAGTTCTCAGTGAGTATCCGATGACCGCATCAATTTTGCTACTTTGAAAAGCATATTATTGAAAAATCTTTAAAATAAACGCCACCGGATCCTTACCACTTTTACAAGCGGACAGAAGGCGTTTAATGCCCCCCTCATGCATACAAAAATAATTTTCTAAATGTCAATATGATGCACCGAGCAAGGTGTCAACACCTCTAAGATGAGTGTAGCAGCCTTGGAAAGCAAGCGACTATTCCAAGAAGAGTGCTACCGCCTTGAAAAGTGAATCACCATCTCGAGAAGTGTGCATATTTAATTTTAAAAAGTCTAATATACATGCTATTCAATCCCCGATGATGACCGTGTTGAATGTTGATATCAACAAGAGGGGATTCTATACCTTTAAATATTTCCAAATGCTTATGAAATACAAATATTTTCAAATGCCGAAATTCAGCCCCAATGATGGCCGTGTTGAAAGTCTATATCAACCGGAGGGGATCAACTATTTAAATGCCCTCAAATTTCTATAAATTATAAAAATTTGCAAATGACTCCAAAATCGCCCCGATGATGGCCGTGTTGAAAGCTAATCTTAACCGGAGGGGACTTCAAAACATGCATATTTGGAATAAAATTGTCACGACCCGACCCGACGGGGACGGATCCCGCCCGAGCCGGATCGCGACGAAACCTTCTTATCCAGGATATGGCTTTGGAATTTGGTTACTGAACTGATCTTCCAAATACTTAAACTCAACAGGCACAAAAACACAAACAACAGAGCTACTATGAATCATCAAACACAGCGGAACAAATATCTATCTTTTCATTTCCTCAAAATAATCATCTACAAATACAGTACATGGCTTTCAACAGAAAGAAAGACAGAACAGAAAAGCCATGACTGTACAAAAATCAAAAGTACAAAAGTACCTATACTGATCAGACTCTGAACTCTAGTCCTGGACTTCCTTCCCTTTCCCAGAACCTGAAAACCACCAGAAAGCAAGGGTGAGCTCAACAGCTCAGCAAAGCAACAAACCACCAATCTAAATTCTCAGAAACCAAAACTAAATTCATCAGACAGAAATCAGATCAGAAATTGGAACAGAATCGGATCTCGAATCAGAACAGAATCGAAAATCAGAACTTATACTGACATATATCAAATCAGAATCAGAGTCGTACAGATCAGATCACAGAACAGAATAAATCAACATAGTCAGAATTATACAGAAATCAGAAATCAGAATTTGCAGATCATATCATATCAGAATCACAATTGCGTACAGAACAGATACAGAAAACAGAATAGATTCATATGTCATTCATAGCTTGCCCTGACACTGACGGAATCTCTACGGATTCCGGCCCCTTATGCCTCCCTTCCCAGACACTGACTGAATCTCATAGGATACAGGCCCCTTATACCTCCCTTTGTGCTCACGGCACCATAACAGTTGTGCTTATAGCACCAGAACAGAATTCATCGGATCCGGAACAGAACATATATCAGATTTCAGATTTGAGCTCATTTCAGATTTCCCCGACACTACCTGAATCTCATAGGATTCAGGCCCCTTATAACTCCCTTTGTATAGCTTATACACATAGCATTTCAATTCAGAAGAAATCCGGAGAAATAAAAAATTACCCAAAAATCGGGCAGCACAACGGCAGTATACAGAATTTACACAAAATTTCCTGCAAAGAAAATTTACCGAATTCGTACAGAATATAGATAATCATATTCCAGAACATTTATTCTACTGCACAGAGAATTTACAATTTCACAGAAAATTGTAGCCTACGAAAAACATCGCCGAATAAAAAATACCCTGACAAAAATCTTCGGAAAATAACCAAAATGTGCACACTCGGCACGTCAACAATATACGGAAAGTTACGCGGTAAAAATCGAACCAATCAAAAGATACGGACGAAAAACTGTAACGGAAACGAAATCCGGACAGAAAATACCGCCAAACGCGACGGAACTGAAAATTGAGAAAGGCGGAATGTGCCTTATCTCGAGCACAGCAATTTCCTGAACAGTCTCGTCGGACGAAAACGGCTCCGCGTCGTCCGAAAATCAACTTTTCCAAATTCTTCTTCGACTTTCTCTCTCCTCAGAAAAATCAGATATTTTTAAAAGATTTTTCTCTCTCTTCAAAACGACTGAATTCCCTTAAATCATACTCAGATCGGCCCGGCCGATCGCGACATCGTCCCGGGACGATCCGACCAAAAGGATCGTCCTGGAATCCTCCCAGGGCTGTTGTCTGGCCGATATTTTCTACAGTGCCAATCGGCCTGGCCGATGTCTCCAATCGGCCTGGACGATGCCTACAGAAAATCACCTGGAACACTTCTGGGCAAAATCTGGAGCTCTTCTTCACTGATCGTCCCAAGACGATCCCAGATCGTCCTGGACGATATTGGAGCAGATTATTGATATTACAATCTCCCCAACTCAGAAAAATGTCGTCCCCGACATTATCCAATCCAAACTCAGTCAAAACAAGTACGGGTACGACCGTCTCATGTCAGACTCCTTTTCCCAAGTCGCTTCCCGTGCAGTCCGGTGCTTCCACTGGACTTTAACCATCGGAATCTCTTTATTTCTTAACTTCCGGACGTCGTACGCCAAAATCAACTCTGCCTCTTCCTTGTATGCCAGATTCTCCTGAATCTCAACCTCATCAGCAGATACCTTCTTCCCAGAGTCTGAAACCCACTTCCTCAAAGTGGATACATGAAACACATTATGCACATCAGGCATATAATCAGAAAGTAATAACTTGTAAGCAGCTTTTCCAATCCTTTCCAAAACTTCAAAAGGTCCAACATATCTCGGACTAAGCTTGCTTACCTGACCAAATCTGCTCACACCTTTCAGCGGACTGACTTTGACATATACAAAGTCACCAACCTGAAACTCAACAAATCTGTGCTTCTGATATTAATACTTCTGTTGTCGATCTTGAGCAGCTTTCAATCTTTCTCTTATCAAATTGATCTTCTGAGCAGTTTCATCAGCAAAAGTGGCCCCCAAAGCCTGCCTATCTCCGACCTCCGTCAGAGTCAAAGGAGTACGACACTTCCTGCCATACAGAGCCTCGTACGGTGCCATACCGATACTGGACTGAAAACTGTTGTTATAAGCAAACTCAATAAGCAGAATATGATCTTCCCAGCTTCCGCTAAAGTCCAGAACACAAAGTCTCAACAGATCTTCCAGTACCTGAATAGTCCTCTCAGACTGTCCGTCGGTCTGAGGATGAAAGGCTGTACTGAAATGCAGTTTCGTACCCAAGCCTTGCTGAATGCCTTTCCAAAGTCTGGAAGTGAAACGTCCATCTCGATCAGAAACGATCACACGAGGCACACCGTGCAATCTGACTATCTCCTTCACATATATCTGTGCCAAGCGTTCAACTGAATCCGTCTGTCTGATCGGAAGAAAATGGGCTGACTTCGTCAATCGATCTACAACTACCCAAATAGCATCGTGCCCTTGTCTAGATCGAGGAAAACCCATCGCAAAATCCATCGTTATCTCCTCCCATTTCCACTCAGGGATAGGCAACGACTGCAACAGTCCACCTGGTCGCTGATGCTCTGCCTTCACCAACTGACAGGCTTCGCATCTCGACACAAACTCTGCCACATCTTTCTTCATCCCAGGCCACCAGAACAAAAGCTTCATATCAGCGTACATCTTACCACTGCCTGGAGGAACAGTGTAGCCTGAATGATGAGATTCGTACAGAATCTCCTGCCTCAAATCTCCAAACACAGGTACCCACAACCTGTTCTTACAGAAAATAGCACCAGAATCAGAAATTCGAAGTTCAGGAGTCTTACCAGATCCAATCTGTGCAATCAACTTCGAATAATCAGAATCTGACTTCTGGGCTTCTTGAATCCGTGCTTCCAAAGAAGACTGAATACTCATCTGAGCTAACTCCAAACCACTGGAGGAAATCACCTCCAACTGCAATCGCTCCATGTCTCTAATTAGAAAGTCATCACAGGTAAGCTGCAAACCTGACAATCCAGAAGATTTCCTGCTCAGAGCGTCTGCTACCACATTCGCCTTCCCAGGCTGATACTGAATAGTCAGGTCATAGTCCTTGATCAACTCGAGCCACCGTCTCTGCCTCAAATTCAGATCCTTCTGAGTAAAAATATACTTCAGGCTCTTATGATCAGTAAAGATCTCACATCTAACGCCATACAGGTAGTGACGCCAAATCTTCAAAGCAAAAACTACTGCAGCTAACTCCAAATCATGCGTCGGGTAATTCTTCTCATGTGGTTTTAACTGTCTCGAAGCATAAGCAATTACCTGACCATACTGCATCAGAACACAACCCAGTCCTTTCAGTGAAGCATCATTGAACACCTGAAAACCTTCCGTACCTGACGGAAGTGCCAACACTGGAGCTGAAGTCAGACAATCCTTCAATCTCTGAAAACTAGCTTCACACTCCGGTGTCCAAACAAAAGGTACTGACTTCTGCGTCAGTCTCGTCAGAGGAGTCGAAATCTGTGAAAATCCTTTCACAAATATCCTATAATATCCGGCCATGCCCAAGAAACTACGTACCTCAAATACCGTAGTTGGCCTTGGCCAATCAGCAACTGCCTGAATCTTCTGGGGATCTACAGAAATGCCTTCTCCGCTAATCACATGCCCCAGAAAAGAAATGCTCTTCAGCCAGAATTCACACTTGGAGAACTTGGCATACAGCTGATGCCTTCTCAAAGTCTCCAACACAATCCTCAAATGTCTGGCATGATCATCCTCAGATGCAGAATATACCAGAATATCGTCGATAAAGACGATCACAAACTGATCCAAATACTCCCTGAATACTCGGTTCATCAAATCCATGAAAATAGCGGGCGCATTGGTTACCCCAAAAGGCATAACCAAAAACTCGTAGTGCCCGTACCGAATACTGAAAGCAGTCTTCACCACATCAGCCTCCTTCACCTTCACCTGATAATATCCGGATCGCAAGTCAATCTTTGAAAATACTGAAGATCCGGAAAGTTGATCAAACAAGTCATCAATCCGAGGCAAAGGATACTTGTTCTTGATCGTAACCTTGTTCAAATCTCTGTAATCAATACACATACGGAGTGTACCGTCCTTCTTCTTCACAAATAAAACAGGTGCTCCCCAAGGTGAAACACTAGGACGCACAAAACCTCTGTCAACCAACTCCTGAAGCTGAACTTTCAACTCAGAAAGTTCTTTCGGTGCTATCCTGTACGGAGCTTTTGATATCGGAGCGGTACCCGGAAAAATATCGATAGAGAACTCCACATCTCTATCCGGAGGTAAACCAACCAACTCCTCAGGAAAAACATCAGCAAACTCCCGTACCACAGGGATCTCAGAAACAGAACCAACCTCCAGGTTCAGATCTCGCACCGAAGCCAAAAATACTGGGCATCCTTTCTTCCACATCCTGCTTACCTCCAACGCTGAAATCAGACTGGAGAGAACACCTCGTAATCCCTGAAATACAACTCTCTCTCCAGCCATAAGCAAACTCACTTGCTTCTTCAGACAGTCAATCTGAGCTTCATACAGACTCATCTAATCCATTCCCAGAATCACATCATACGAAGAAATCGGCAATAAAATCAAGCTAGATTTCCACTTCTTGCCAGCAATGTCAATCTCACACAAACAAAACTTGCGGGCAATCAAATTACTTCCAGCCGGTAAAATCACAGACAAAGAAACCGGCAGAGAAAACAAAGGCATCTGGATTCGGTCAAAACAATGCTCGGAAAGAAACGAGTGACTAGCTCCAGAGTCAAACAAAACACGACAGGGCTGATCAGAAATGTGAATCGTACCTGTCACAACATCCGGAGCATCGCGAGCCTCCTGCTGACTCAGACTGTAAACTCGTGGCTGAACTGGTACAGGAGCTGAAGCAATAGAACTACTATGCTCAGAGGGAGTCGTAGGTGGTCTCTGTGGTCCCGAACTAGTACTACCACCTCTACCAAAAAATCCCTCAGGGCGAGGAGGAACAGTCCTCGGTCTTCCTGCTGAATCGACAGGTCTGACAAAACCCTCAGATCGGTACTCAGAACGCCGATCAAATCCAGTCTGTGGACATTCTGCAATCCTATGTCCCGGCTGACCACATCTGAAACAAAGACCAGCTATCCTGTAGCACTGGCCATGGTGTCGCCGTCCACAACTCTGGCACACAGGTGCCGTACTGACAGATCCAGAACTAGTCGTACTGGTAACAGTACCAGACGATCCTCCGCTCCTTCTGGAATCTCCAGATCCAGATCCAGGAACAAATCTCCTCTTCCCAGAGGAACCGCTGCTAGAAGTCTCACCTCCAAATCTCTTCCTACTCGCAGTCCACCGCTGCTGAGTAGCCGTCATGTCATTCTCAATCAGACGAGCTCGCTCCACAAGCTCAGCGAAGTCAGTGATCCTGAATGGTATCAGAGGCTGCCTCAAAGTGTCTCGTAATCCTCTCAGAAATCTGTAGCACCTCTCAGCAGAAGTGCTGACCAGCTGCGGAGCGTACCTGGCCAATGCAGTAAACTCAGCCTCGTACTGCATCACCGTCTTGCTCCCCTGAACAAGCCTCAGAAAACTCTTCTGCATCTGCTATCGTGCAGAAGGAGGAACAAACCAGTCTCTGAATACCTCAGTGAACTCTTCCCAAGTGATCAAAGAGTTCAGTCTACCCTGAAATCTGGCTGCCTGCTGGCCGTCCCACCAGTGCTCAGCCTCTCCGTCTAACAGAAAAACAGCTAACGGAACCTTCCTATCTGCAGGACACTGCATTCCATCAAAAGTCTTTTCCAACCTCCTCAGCCACTCCTCAGCTGGTCTGGGCTCAACAGCGCCCTCAAATCTCGGAGGCTTCAACCTCAAAAATAACTGCATGTGTCGATCAATGTCCTCAGATCTAACAGTAGAAGCTCTGCTCTGAGTTTCGCTCATCATCTGAGCAACAAGTGAAGCAAACTGAGACAGTGTATCAGCACCGACCACTGGGGCTGTACTCCCCACTGGTGCTGCCTGATCGGCACTCTGCCCGTCTGTCATGTCTGGGTCTGGCTGATCCATACAGAAAAATCCAGAAAATCCGGAAAACTATCACAAAAACAACACAAAAACAACACAATAAAAAGCCGAACGACCCAAAACTACCCCCAGACAGACTCACTGATCACTTCCTAGAGCTCTGTTTTACAATCCAACCAGTTTCCAAAACCAGTGATCTGATACCACTAAAGCTTGTCACGACCCGACCCGACGGGGACGGATCCCGCCCGAGCCGGATCGCGACGAAACCTTCTTATCCAGGATCTGGCTTTGGAATTTGGTTACTGAACTGATCTTCCAAATACTTAAACTCAACAGGCACAAAAACACAAACAACAGAGCTACTATGAATCATCAAACACAGCGGAACAAATATCTATCTTTTCATTTCCTCAAAATAATCATCTACAAATACAGTACATGGCTTTCAACAGAAAGAAAGACAGAACAGAAAAGCCATGACTGTACAAAAATCAAAAGTACAAAAGTACCTATACTGATCAGACTCTGAACTCTAGTCCTGGACTTCCTTCCCTTTCCCAGAACCTGAAAACCACCAGAAAGCAAGGGTGAGCTCAACAGCTCAGCAAAGCAACAAACCACCAATCTAAATTCTCAGAAACCAAAACTAAATTCATCAGACAGAAATCAGATCAGAAATTGGAACATAATCGGATCTCGAATCAGAACAGAATCGAAAATCAGAACTTATACTGACATATATCAAATCAGAATCAGAGTCGTACAGATCAGATCACATAACAGAATAAATCAACAGAGTCAGAATTATACAGAAATCAAAAATCAGAATTTGCAGATCATATCATATCAGAATCACAATTGCGTACAGAACAGATACAGAAAACAGAACAGATTCATATGTCATTCATAGCTTGCCCTGACACTGACGGAATCTCTACGGATTCCGGCCCCTTATGCCTCCCTTCCCAGACACTGACTGAATCTCATAGGATCCAGGCCCCTTATACCTCCCTTTGTGCTCACGACACCAGAACAGATGTGCTTATAGCACCAGAACAGAATTCATCGGATCCGGAACAGAACAGATATCAGATTTCAGATTTGAGCTCATTTCAGATTTCCCCGACACTAACTGAATCTCATAGGATTCAGGCCCCTTATAACTCCCTTTGTATAGCTTATACACATAGCATTTCAATTCAGAAGAAATCCGGAGAAATCAGAAATTACCCAAAAATCGGGCAGCACAACGGCAGTATACAGAATTTACACAAAATTTCCTGCAAAGAAAATTTACCAAATTCGCACAGAATATAGATAATCATATTCCAGAATATTTATTCTACTGCACAGAGAATTTACAAATTCACAGAAAATTGTAGCCTACGAAAAACATCGCCGAATCAAAAATACCCTGACAAAAATCTTCGGAAAATAACCAAAATGTGCACACTCGGCACGTCAACAATATACGGAAAGTTACGCGGTAAAAATCGAACCAATCAAAAGATACGGACGAAAAACCGTAACGGAAACGAAATCCGGACAGAAAATACCGCCAAACGCGACGGAACTGAAAATTGAGAAAGGCGGAATGTGCCTTACCTCGAGCACAGCAATTTCCTGAACAATCTCGTCGGACGAAAACGGCTCTGCGTCGTCCGAAAATCAACTTTTCTAAATTCTTCTTCGACTTTCTCTCTCCTCAGAAAAATCAGATATTTTTAAAAGATTTTTCTCTCTCTTCAAAACGACTGAATTCCCTTAAATCATACTCAGATCGGCCCGGCCGATCGCGACATCGTCCCGGGACGATCCGACCAAAAGGATCGTCCTGGAATCCTCCCAGGGCTGTTGTCTGGCCGATATTTTCTACAGTGCCAATCGGCCTGGCCGATGTCTCCAATCGGCCTGGATGATGCCTACAGAAAATCACCTGGAACACTTCTGGGCAAAATCTGGAGCTCTTCTTCACTGATCGTCCCAGGACGATCCCAGATCGTCCTGGACGATACTGGAGCAGATTATTGATATTACAAAAATTTTGATAAATTTTAAAATATTCAAATAAAATTTATTATTTAAAATTTAAAGCAAAATTCCATCCATCATCCGCAAACGTTTGTTAAAGATGATAAATTTTAGAATAACTTCAACTCACAAAGAGCAAAATGTCTAATTGAATGTATCACTGTGTTTCATTCTCAAATGATTTCTCGCCAGTGGAGACGTGGCATGTGCCCTCTGACCGGGTGGTTTTGCTGCAAAATAGCACCACTATATTACGGTTACGGTCAAAGCCCTTATGCTCTCCAATGGTTAAAAGCCCCTTGAGTAATGAATCATAGAGTGCACTCAATAAGGCATAAAGCTTTCTGTTAGCTAAGGTTGACTAAAATTTGTCTCCTTAAACAAGCATCCACCGCAAGTCTACAAGGTACCCTTGGACGAAGCAACCCATGGCTGCCGACAAGGATCCTTCTGTCAGGTTGGGTCGACTACCTCCTCTGACTAAGTAGACTAGGGACCACGATGGCCCGGGACGACGGAACCATGGGATCTTGATCGGGCTCATCTTCATCCCCCCACCATCCGCTTTAAGTATAAAAATAATAAATTTATAAAAAAAAATTCACATGTTGCTACTATATGCTAGGTATTTTGTACCTACTTCATGACTAGTCTTAATCGAAAGTGTTCTCTCGTGATCGAGAGGGGTAATTAACTATAGGGGCTTGCGCCTATAGGAAACCTAGAACCAGATCATAAAGTCCTCACAAAATGAGGGCGAAATCTCTGGGTGGTGCTTTATCCCAAAGTTCATCTGCCTTCTAAAAATTTGTTCCGGAACATCGTTAAAACTCTCCTACGCAGGGGAGGCCGGGGCACGAATTTTTGGAGCCCACAGATTTCTGGCGACTCCGCTGTGGATAGGTTTCTCTTTCCATCTTTGGCTAGTCACATATAAGCTATAGTAGTATACTAAGCATCATAACATATAATCAATAATTACGAAAAGATCACGCTTCGCTGTTTATGTTATTTTATTTTATTGTCTCTGCATTTTGAAAGTGTGGGGTAATCTATCAAATCTTTTATCACTGATCCCCATCTTTCATTTGTGCAGAATGGATCTTCAAAATACTCCTTTTACTGTAAAACTTGGGCGTGGTGCAAATATTCGCCTAGCTAATGCTATAATAAATACTGGAAATACTGGGGCCACTATCCAGTTTGGTGGGCTACAATTTCCTGCAGCTACTGCAATGGCTGCCACCATTCCTGTGAATGGCATGAACTCTGAAGGGTCCGCTGGAAGGCCCCATTCTATCGAGACTTCTACACGAACTGTTGCTGCCGAGAACCCTCGTAGGAGGATTTCTGTGTTCGAACGATTATCACAACTGAAAGCTCTAACCACCAAGAGAATTGTGCCTGGTGGAAAGGTTTCAGTGGTATCTGCCAATGCCACTTCTCTGTCGACCGGGTTACCTGCATTCGGAAAATATAATGCTGAAGCCTCCTCATCTGGAGGAGGGCTTACGAGAAGACAAAGAAGGAAGAGAAATGCAGAGCTACGCGCTCAACAGCTGCCAGTACCAGTCCATCCCTCAAACCTGTCAGCACAAGAACCAGAGATCAATATTCTCACCCAGAATAGGTTCACTAACCTGAGGTGGATAAAGAGAAATAGCTCTTCTTGTGAGTTAAAGTTCAATTTTTGACATGTTTATTAAACAAGTCAGTTCAGTTTAACTAGATTCGGGTGAGGTCAATTTTGGGTTGGGTCAGAACTCGACCCGTTCACCCATTTTGACACGACACCCCCTACTTATCCATCATATACATGTATTAAAATGTAATATTATAGCAATGAAAAATATGAGTAATGAAATCCTTATATAGCAATGCATTTCCTATAGCCTCTTCTCTATTTTTCAATTCCAATATTCTTTGAAATCTCTTCATTGCAAACTATAAGGGGTTACTTAATTAGAAGTTTATGTTGAATTTTATATAAAACTTCAAGTTTTTATATGAGACAGTACTATATATATATATATATATATATATATATATATATATATATATATATATATATATATATATATATATATATATATATATATATATTGTCCTTAGTTAAGAAGATGAAGAGCAACGTTCAACTTCTCAATGATTTCATCACTAATCTCTAAATATAAAGCGTTTGGCTCCTAAAAAGCTCCACAAAATGGACAAAGGTCCTGATAATCTGGTGAAGAAGTAAGTGGGGGAAACATTCCTGCTTGGCATCCACCGAAAGATGGATGATTTCTTTCGAGTGGCCGTCACTTTCGAGCAGTTTTGAGGCTTTCAGCCATACCTGCCTTTGAATATTCTGCCAGTAATGGTCAGGCAGGCATGAAGTTCATCAATCATGAACAGAGGACCTATTTGCAAGTCTTGAACTTTATTTGTTCTCTTAATCGTTTTTAATCACATGTTACTATCGAGAGATCTTATGGAATGATTAAATTTACAAATTAGTCTGAGTCGAATTTGAGTCATAGCTAACTTGAGCTCGATTTGCCTATCTGAAAGTAGGCAGCTGCATGCTAAAGCTTGAGTTGACTTATCATGTCTTCGTAAGGCTTGAGCTCGACTTGTGAGCTCGTTTCTCTCAAATATTTTGAAATCCTTATTAATACTAATGAAGCCAGGAAGTCATGACAAGAGATCAAGAGAGAAGTCAAACACATAAAAAGCTATCGTTGAAGAAGGAGAAGTTGTGCTATAAACTTCACCCGAGAGTTCGAATTTCCGATTGGAGCTCAATGGAGAAGCTGAAGTTGCAACGAGAGGTTGCTGGAGAAGGTGGCATCGCGATGTGTGTATATGTATTTGTATAACTATCAGTACTTTAAATGAGAGAGAGAGACTTCTTATTTCTAAATCATACTAAGGTATGTACATAAAAATATATTTTTTATCTAAAATAAATTAATATTAGTAATATTTTTTACCTGATTAAAAGTTTTGAGTTTAATTGTCTAAGTTGGGCTTTAGCTATTCATAAACAATTACCTTGAGTGGGAATTGGGTCGAGTAGCACATATTCCATTTAGCTAATAGAACCAAGTTCAATTTATACTTTATCTAAGCTTAATCTCAAGCTCGACTCGAACTCATTTGTTGAGTTCGACTCGAGCTCAGCTGTTGAGCTCGAGGACTTGAATGCTAGAGCTTGAAAGTAAGCTTGAGTTTTACTCTTTTTAAGAGCTTGAGTTTTTATTTTGAATATGAACATGAAATGCATTGCAGCTGTTAGAATACTTTCTAATAACTCAAGAAAAAGTTGGCCAACTGGTCCGCAAAGTACTTAGAAAGCTCCTTTAAAGAACCCCATCATTCTCATAGACAACACAGCACAACAAAAAGTATGTTGTCTAATTTTTAATAATAGAAAAAATAAAGCACCAAAAGTAGAGGGACTAAGAGCCATCTCACATTTAATGTGCTGATTAGCTAAATTTAATGAATCCATATGAACTGAATTTGAGTCATAAACAAGCTCAAATTTGAGCACATTATGACTTAATTCAGCCAGCTCGTTGATATATGATCTTCTAATATCTTAAATTTTACTACTGATTTTTGAATTAAACAGAAAAATCTTAATGATTTAATTCATGAGCTACCCCTCAAGCTCAATAGCTCGAGCTCAAGTTTTGCTCATAAATTCAACTAGAATTCAAACTCAACTTGAGTCATTTCACACTTCTAAGAACAAGCTAGATAGCAAAGAATTTTTCTGTGTGGAATTTGATTGTGTTGATCAATTGGGTTGTTTTGTAGCCTCAGACCTCATGTTTGTCGTATTTGTTGGGGGTGAGGGGGGTTTAACCCCTGCTTGAAAGCACCTGATTTTTTTTAGTACAACACCCCGACGTTATGGACCCGAGCACACCAGCGTTGTCTACATGAGCGCCCCAGTATTGAATGACAGAGAGCGGAGCACCGCAATGGTCTAGATACGACACCGCAGTGGATCAAAACAGAGGTTTGAGCGTTGCAGAGCCCCAAACTGACGCCGCAACACTTCAAGACGGACTAAATGGTTTTCTTTCTCGTTTTTCTAACGGGTTGCGCCCCTTCGAATTATTTAACTTGCCTTTCTCTTGTATTTCTAATAGTTAGATATTGAGAACGGCGCATGTGAGAAGAAAAGCAACGAGAGAGCAATAAAGAAGAGAGATATGTACTTATTTCTCATAATTTTCATAATAGATTTCTTGGTATGTTGTGACTCCATGATTTTTTTTTCCCTATTTTGAATTTTTTCATGTCAAATTCTGATGTCTTTTATTTCTCGGTTGCTTTTATTTTCTTACTTGTTTTGTTATTATGATGTTTACTTCTTCTCATCCCAACAAGAACCTATTAAAGAAGAACAGTTCATGTTTAATAATTGTGCAGACAAAATATGGTGATGTTTTCCTTCCTCTCTCGTGTACCTGAGACATCATCTTTGTTCCCCACATTCTAAAAGCTAGTACTCCTAATTTTTCAGGTCTGATTGATTGCATGTACTACTGGCTTCCACATTCCAAACATTTTCTCCTTAAATGCAACTTCTTCTTTGTGTCTAAGGCTAAGCTTCTAATTTTTTAATTTTATTTAATTTTTTATATAGAAAGACTAAATGAATTCTTTTCTTTGCAAGTCATCAATGCGAATTTTGATGTAATCGAGTGATGCAAATAATAGCTAGAAGGTGTTCTTATGAAATAATTTTCTTATTATTTTTTAAAACAGTTTTGTAGTACAAATTTTTTTTGTTAATATTATAGCATTGATTAGATTTTCCATATTAATTTTGTTTCAAATGTATTGTAAGTAAGAGTTAACTGTAACCCTATTTTTCTCGATAGCAGAAATAAGAGATCATCCCCTTCCTGTGAGTGTAAGCAATTCCTTGCTAAACCATATAAATCTCATCATGTTGATTGTGTGATTTTCTATTTTTTCGCTTCGTATTGCACAACACATACGACTATATATATATGGGAGAGTAACCTATCTTGGTGTAGGTGAAGGAAATACGATTATTTTAGCGGTTAGAAATTTGGCTATTTTTTTGAAAATGCTTTCGATGATTTTGTTAGAAGAGTATATGCATTAGATCACAGCTATATCAAAAAAGGTAGAGGTAAATCTAAAAAGATATGATTAGACATATTAAAACTATTATATTTTTATTTAGTATAAATGAGAATTTAATTCTTAATAGGACACAATGAAAAAAATGATTCATATAATTGACCCCACGTAGTAGGATAAAGATTTAGTTGTTGTTATTTTTATTTTGAAAAGGCTTTCAAAGTTTTCAGGTCAATGTAAAAAAAAAAATCATTTCAAGTTAAGCCAACTCTGCTCAATAATCAATCCAAATTTGATCAAATTTGAAACGAGAATTTTGAGCTTGATTCGAGCTCGACTCACTCGAACTCGATTCAGATTCTTATTAGTGGCTCCTATAAAAGTAATATTCTTATTCTTAGTCCACCAGTGCCTCAATAGCCTTATTTAAACCGGAACAATGAAAATTCAGAAAGCAAGTTAATTTCCTTCTCCCCTATATACAGATTCCTCCATGCCTAAGCTTCTTCTCCCTCAAAATAGCAATGACAATAATCATCTTGAAAAAGGTTAGCATTTCATTAAAAACTTAGGCTTCGTTTGAGACGGTTTTCTTACTACTTCGTAAAGCGGATTTCTAGTACAAAAAATTTTATATTAAAAAACTGTTTTAAGAAGCAATAAGAAAACCGTCCCAAACAAAACTTTAATCACTCTTCATAATTCCTTTTCTTCCTAAGTAGTTTTCCCATTCCTTACTATTAACAAAATTGTTTGAACAACGTGGAGCAGGTAATGCAATTATGCAAAGCTGAAGATCAATAAAATGGTAAGTTAATTATGACTGGAAATTTGTTGCTATGAGCTTTACAGCACGTTAAAAATAAAATAATAAAAAGAATTAATTAAATTAATAGATTGTTAATATAAATATTAATTTTTATGTCAGGATTACAATTATAAATCTCTACTGGTGGTATCAGTTGATGGAGCAAAGCTGCCTCAGCCATCACCGAGCCCTCCACCGCAGCATCATACTTAAAGCAGCAGCAGCAGATATATAATTACAACCCCTATGCTTTCTGATGTATAAGGCCAGCATTATGGATGCTTAATTACTGATCATTAGCTGCTAATTATTTGGGTGTAGATCAGCTTAATTAGCCTAATGCTTTCATTATGAAAATATAGTTTATATGCTTGAGTAATAAATTAATTATTATATAGTAATTATCTCAAAGTGAATTTAATTAGTAGAAAATTCATTCTGAATCAGATGAAAATTTCTCCATGATTATTAAATAAGCATCCTAAGTGAGCTCTGAATAAACTATTTACAAACAAATATTTTTGTTAATATGAACAGTTTTAATTAGGATATTTGGAAAGAAAGTATCGTTCTTTGAAATAAAAATACATCAAATTTGTATTATGTAGGCCAGAATTAGGAATAAGAAGGGGCCATTACAATAAGAGAGTACATTCTCTTGCTTTGCAAGAATAAATTCCTCCGGTCCTCCCATTAACCTGAGGGAATAAGAACCCTATGCAATTTTCAAAAAGTATTAAATATTGGTAGCCTTGGGAGAAATTATTCTGTGTGGTCATCGGACTGTTCGGAGACGAATGAGAGTGTGCCACATAACCCGATACACAGTACTGGACTCTTTGAGTTGTGATCAACTGGGCTTCTTCAATGATCTAGGATCACCCAATGTTTCAGGGTAAGTCTCCTTGTCCCCTTGTTATTTATTTATTTATTTTTTTGGATAGAACTCATAAAAGGCTTACGTGTTAATTAAAAGAAAAAGTTGCATGGTCCTTAAAAGGGATAAAATACTCATTAAATGATCAGAGAGCTGCAAGCAAAAAGAAAATAAAACCTATGGAGTCTAAGATCACTTACAAATTACATATTAATAGAAAAAATAAAAAAGTTTGTCAACGAGCCAGAACCAAAAAGATGATAAGCATCAGAGAATTCCATGTTAAAGCCAGAGGATAGGATCAAGCCTACAAAAATATGAAAACAAGAAATACCAAATCTCCAAGAAAATGACACCCAGTTAGAAGGAGCCCCAATAATATAAAACCTAAATGAAAAATCTCAACAGGAGAATAATTAACAGCAAATTAAGAAACCAACCAGAAGGAAGTAAGGAAGTAAAAAAGAAATACTCAACGAACAGTACAACCCAACTCCAACTAAGATAAAAACAAAAATAAGCATCACATCACATGCACACACGAAGAGGAGCCAACCCATAAAACCTCGAGAACGTCAATACGGAAAAAAAGCCCACCCCAACCAAGTAACCAACCCATGCAAAGATCAGGCAACCACTAGCAATACTACCCACCACTCCCCCAAAATCCGAGAAGAAGCAACATGAGGCAAAGAAGAACAAGCCCCAACAACGAGCAGTACAACCAATCGGACACCCGACAACAATTCAACAACAGAACATAACAACCAAAAAGCCTCCACTGACAATGAGGCAAAATGAGGCAAATTGCTGACTAAGCAAGAATTTAATTTCTCTAGTCACATAACCAGGCTTATAGGTAGCCATATCATTAAGAATATGAATGATAAGATTGGCATCATTTTCCACCTAGATTTTCTTAGCATTCAAAGCCAAACAAACTTTTTGGCCATAACAAAACCTGCAGTTCCGTCATGATAACCGAGAGAGAAAGGATAAGTAGAGCCAGTAGAAGCAAGAATTACATTGCCAAATCAATCCCTAATAATACTCCCACAGCCACTTTTATAATTGTTAACAGAACTGTCAGAGTTTAATTTGAGTCAATCACACGAACTTTTATTTGATCCGGTGAACATACGTAGAGTTATGTTCGGCCGGCATTAAGATCGCAGGCACAAAATGACAAATACCGAGCAATACCAACAATAACCAGAAATAACATTATGTGAAGACAAAATACCGAGTTATACCAAGCAATGCCGAGTAATCCCCAAAAATACCGAGTTTTTTCTAGAAAAACTCGGTATTTTTTGGGATTACTCGGTATTGCTCGGTATGACTTGGTATTGAACTTCACAGAGTGGTATTCATCGTTATTATCAAACAATACCTAGCAATACCGACCAAATACTGAGCAAAAACCGAGTAACAATCCTCTGACCGAACGTAGAGCTACGTCCGGTCAGAGGACATAATAAAAGTTCCAATCACACACACATAACATAACTCAAGCTATGAACCCACGACTTTTTAGCTGATAGTCAAAGCTCGATCTCAACCAATAGATTAAGATGAGCTATATAGAATGTCATATATTATTAGGGTTTGATAATGAGTAGCATGCATTGAAACAAATAATAAATAACAAATGGAGGTTTATGCAAATATCATAATTTTTTTATGAATGTATAACAAATATTTAAAATTTTATATGTATTTATATATAAAGCTTTAATTAAATGGCATTAAAATATATTCATGAAAGAATGTATCTTACTTTAAATAATTAATAATAGTAATATTTTTTATACTATTTAAAGATTTAAGCATTATATAAATAAATATAAAATTTAGATATTATATATGTAAATACAAAGAAATATTGTGGCATGTATGTAAATCCCCACAAGCAATATTAACATCAATTTTCTTGAAAAATAAAAAACCTAAACTAAATATATTAAACTTGGAGTTTGCTAAAAAATAGTCAAACTTTTTCTTTAAATAATAAATCATAAATCATAAATTTTTTGACTAAAACGTATGACTTGAAGAAACAACGTTCTCCAATTATTAGATGACCCCACCCCAATAATTGTTTAAAATATTAAATATTATATAAATAAATTGATAATTAAACTATATATATTTAAATTTTTTTAAAAGGCTAATTAAGGCAAATTCACACACATCATATCTTTATATGACTCGAACCCAAGACCTCTTAGTTAGTAGTCAAAACTCGCAACTAAGGGCATCTCCAACCGAAAATCCCATCTTTCACTCCAAAATGAAGTGAAACTAAAAAATGTCGTGATTCATCTCCTATCGAACTCCATTTTGCGCTCTTTGGCGAAGATAATCTTTTGTCTCCTCTTTTGCGTTTTTCTTCGACAAATTCGGTTTAGATAGAAAAATCGCGTAGGTGAACAATCTCCACCCATTAGCGAATTTTTTGCCATTCGAATGAAGCAAACCAGATACGCCTAAGATTCAAATTATTTCGTAATCAGCAATTTACTGAATCGCGTTCATATTTGTAAAATAATCCAATTAATCTGATCTACATAAACATGAAAGTATGTCTCTATCTCTCTCTATATATATTATAAAAGAAAAATTAATATTAAAAAAGATAAGTTCGGTTGATTCTTCCTATCCACATCAACTTGGCGCAAAGATGACTTCCACGCTCTGCGATCAATAATAAATTTTTTTTTTCAGAAATATTTCTCTCTCTATATATTATTTTGAAGTATAAATGTCAAAATAATCCCTTCATAATTCATTTTAATCCTAATAAACCTCAATTTAATATCTCAATTATAAAAGAATTATTTTAGATAGTTTCTTTGGTATTAAATTAAAATGAATTTCATATACAATTATAATATGAGATTATTTTGTCCTAATTCTTTTTATTTAAGGATAAGATATTGACTCATCCTAAAATAGATTCAAAAACATTAAAATTTATCCTAATTCTTTTTATTTCCCATCTTTGTTATTATCCCGTTGAACCCTATCCTTTGCCTGTTTTTCGCCCCACGATATATAACGGACTTGTTCCCCCCTCGCAGTTTTGAGTCGCCTTCTTCTTCCCCACCTCTCCCCAAACTTCTTCGTTGCAGCCAGCCATGGCCACTGCTCGAGCATTGCTCTTCGTTCTTTTCATCTCCTTTACATTGATTTGTTCTTCATCTTCTTCAACCCCGAGGAAGACTGCGAGAATCTATGAACTCAGGAAAGGGGATTTCTCCATCAAGCTCACAAACTGGGGAGCTACAATACTCTCCGTTATCCTCCCAGATTCCAAAGGTCTGTTTTTTTTTTTCGTAATTTTCGTCATGGATTTTTCTCTCTGATATAAATCATAATGCATCAAAGATTCAATTTTTCCTCATTCTTGAGTCGAAATAGTGGTCAGTTTATCTGAATGTGATTAACTGAATTTTCTCTCTTCAGGGAATTTGGCTGATGTTGCTCTGGGATATGAAGGGATTGGTCCATATATTGTAAGCCTTTAAGGATTTTGTTCACCCCTATATTTGTCTTTTTGATTTGATAAGCATGAACTATTTGTATTGATGAGGTCATCTTTGGTCCATTGCTGATTTCACTTGACTTTATTTTATCAGTCTATGTGTTATTTGCACAAAACTTCCTTTAGTTTGGGTTATTTTATTTGTTAAAGTGCAATAGTTCTAAAATTTTGCAATAATAATAATAATTAATTGGGGATTAGAACAATCAATCATACCTATTACATAGCTAGGGGTTGCAAGCAAAGATAGTAGTGTATATGTTTGATTTTGTTGGTTTGACAAGTAAACAAGAAGGCAACTCATCTTGATCTGTTGGTTGGGAGCTTTGGTTACCAACCGAGAGGTCTTGGGTTCGAGTCTCCCGTATGTGATGCGTCTGTGAGTTTGTCTAATTGACCTAAATGCTCCCAAAAAACAAGTAAACAAGACAAATATATAACAAAAATTTAGCTCTTTTACACACTTTATGTTAAGAGGAAATTAATCTACTATATCATTGACTGAATATGTGAGGTAAGAAATAATAACCTCCAATTTTGGGGATATTACATATAAACACCTACCATTATTGGGGGTCCTACCTATTCTGTCTTTATTACGTAATAAGTCAACATCTACCTCATATTAATATTGCCGTTTATGTACAATTATGACATTACTTTTAAGGTTAGATCTAATTTGCATAATTTCATAATAGATTCTAATAATAACATATAATAATAATAATTTCAAAGCTCTGACATTTATGCCAGATTATCAAGAAATTCTGCATATATGTTAGAATATGTTATTCTTTTTTGCAAAAATAGTAAATTATTATCTTTGTTTATAAATTTTAAAACTGATCATAATTTTCTTCTATATTATAATATGAACCTTAAAACTGTTCATCAATTTTCTTGTAAGTGCTAACCTATAGTTTTTGTAATCTGATCAGAATGGGACTACTAACTTTGGAGCATTGATAGGTAGGGTTGCCAATAGAATTGCAGGGTCTCGATTTGTTCTAAATGGAACTGCTCATAGATTATATCCTAATGATGGAAAGAATTCACTACATGGTAAATTTAATTTTCAAAATTTTTTAGAATTAGCATGTAATTTTTGCAGAGCTTCTTTATGATTGTTTTTGCTGAATTTTTAGGTGGTCATAGAGGATTTAGCCGTGTGTTTTGGACAGTAGAAGAGAAGGTAGATGGGGAATTTCCTTACATTACATTCTATTACTACAGTTTTGATGGGGAACAAGGTATGGCTTATCTATGCTGATATTAATTGATCAAAAAAATTTTTTTAGTAGCTCTTATAAATTTGAATGTGATTATGATTGACAAAATCAAGGTCACAAGCTTTGGCCTTTGGATTTTATTTGATTAACATCTTGTGAAGAGGTTTAATGCTTAATAGTCAACAAACCATGATATTTCCAATGCATTTCTCTTATTTTTTCATTTCAAACGACCCTTTCTTTATGCTAATTTTAGCTATAAACTATGAAGTTACTGTTAATTTGTGGAGTCTAACTTTGACCCTATGAAAAAATATGCAATGAAAATTTAAATTATTGATCTTTATGCCTATTGGGTGAACTTTTATAAAGTTTTTTTGTATGTTTTTATGTGTTAATATTATTCTCTATTTCTATTATTATTTTCTCTCTATATTTGATTAGATTTCACCGATTAACCAATAATTCTTGAGTTCAAATTGAAGGGGTGTCAATTTCGGGTCATGGGTTGGGTTCGGGTCGAACCCGAAACTAATTCGGCATTATTTAGATGAACCCAAACCCAATCCGTTTTTGCAAACGTGTTGATTTTTTGGACTCAAACCTGACCCGCTTTGAGTCCGGGTCAACCTGAATGACTCGGGGCCGTGAAAAAATTGTTAGTTTTTGAGTTAAAAAACGGGTCAATCTCTACTTTTTGAGTCGAAAACCAGTCAATTTTCGGTTTACTGGTAAAAAACGGGTTTTCGGGTAAAAAAAAGTCAATTTCGGGTCAAGGGGGGGGGGGGGGGGGGGGTCAAATTGTTGAACCCGAACCCGACTCGTTTCAGGTCTAGGTTGACCCTAACCTGAAATTTTCGGGTCTGGATCGAGTCAGGTTTTTGGGTTGTGTGAATTATTGACACCCCAATTGACATGAAAACCATGACATTCCAAATATCTTTCCTTATTTTCATTGTAAACTTTATCTCTTTTTTAAACTTTGGTATGAAGATTTTGGTTCTTGAGTTGTTGATATCATTGTGCGGCAACTTAAAACAATGCAAACCTTCCAAGCATGCTTGTTCTTGGGAGTTAAACAGAGTGTACAAACCTTGATGTATTTCAAAGTCAGTAGAATGCTAATAGTGACTATTCTCTTGTTCTGATAAAATAATATCCTGTGATGGAGCAATGATACTACTAGTACATCAAACGCTTGAACAGGCTTTCCCGGCGATCTCAACGTTTTTGTCACTTACAAAATTTCGGGTCCATATGAGCTAAGTGTCATCATGAAAGCCTCGCCGAGGACGAAAGCCACGCCGGTAAACCTTGCCCAGCATAATTACTGGAACCTTGGTGGACACAACTCTGGCTCAATTCTCTCCAACAAAGTTCAGATCTTTGCTTCACTTATCACTCCAGTAGATGAAAATCTAATCCCAGTTGGATCAATCTCCTCAGTCACTGAGACTCCTTATGACTTCCTCAAGCCGCAGACTGTCGGAAGCCGAATCGATGAAGTTGAAGGCGGTTACGACATTAATTATGTTGTTAATGGTAATGGAATGAAGAAGGTTGCTATTGTGAAAGACGAAAGATCAGGGAGGCAATTTGAGCTCTGGTCAAACCAGCCTGGAGTCCAGTTTTACACTGGGAATTTCCTTGATCATGTTGAAGGTAAGGGAGGGGTGATATATGAAAAGTATGCTGGGTTGTGTTTGGAGACACAAGGCTTTCCTGATTCTGTAAATCACCTGCAATTCCCCTCACAGATTGTTAATCCTGGAGACGTTTACAAGCATGATATGGTGTTCAAGTTTTCATTTTGATGTTAAGGAAACAAAACAAATTCTTCGTTTGGGACGGCTTTCTTACTGCTTTTTAAAGCAATTTTTACTGTAAAAATTAAAAATTTTGCACTAAAAAGTTACTATAAGAAGCAATAAAAAAGCTGTCCCAAATGAAACCTAAATGTTTCTTATACTATTGCGTGTGGATGTGGCACAATATAAGCTATTCTTGGAATAAAATTTTGTGTTTTTGTATTTATTTATCTGTGTATAATGTTTTGAAGTACTTGAATTAAATTTCAAAAGAAGTTCATCCATGAGAAGCTATGTAGCAAATATACGTGTAGTTTGTCGGATGAAGGGTTTCAGCATCTTTGCAGATATTTGAACTTTATACTTGATACGTCATCATGAAATTATCTTGATTGGGCACGAATCTCGAGGCAAAATCAGATTGAAAACTTCAGAAATTAAAATCTAGAGCATATGAACTCCGATTTCAGCGAGCTTACAGTCAAACTGAGCATCTCGGAAATAAGAATCCAACGACACCAAATTCGACCCAATCTGAGTCCAAATGAGTACAAATCAAGGACCCGAAGCGCTGTTGGAAGGTTTAAACAGCAATTTGAGTTACCAAACGGTCTCTGATTTTAACGAGCTTATACTCGAATAGAGCGGCTCGACGAGACGAATTCAACGAGCCCAAGATCGCCGAATTCCAACATCATTAAGATCTCCAAATGTCCAACGAATGGTGCACGATTGAAGGGTTCAATATCGGCCGTCCATTCAAACCACTCCCTATTCGCCCGTGATCTCACACCTATTTACAAGTCATGCAACTCCAGAAAAACTATAAATAGAGCCCTCATTCTACACAAAGGGGACTCAAGTGAAGGGAGAGAAGAAGAAGAGAAGGAGGAGAAGGAAGAAGCTCCTCCTCGACCATCGCCGGAGCTCTTCCTGCTGCCTGAAGACGTCGGAACTCTGCCGGATTTTCGGGAAACGCCGGGAATTTGCAGAACTTTGTAACTTTGTGAGAAGTTGATTGTAAATTGATCCGTCTTGATTTGTAAGACGGATCAACCTTTGTACTTCAAATAAATACTTGTGGAACTTTGCAACTGGGCGAGATCCCGTGGTTTTTTTCCTCTTTCGGGTTTTCCACGTAAAAACCTTGGTGTTCATTTCTCTTTTCTGCTTGTGTGCTGAATACTCGTATAACGCTAGGACGTAAATTTACAAACTCGACCGCCGCGTATATTCTAGCACGCAACAATAATATATTTATTTTATTTTAAATTAAATAAAAAAATATTCATCTATATTTGATTTTTATTCATCAAAATAATTTTAAAATATTATTGTATTTTTTTACACTGCATTTCATGTTTTAGCAAACTAAACCGCCCCCGCAAACTAAACCGCCCCTTTATAGAATCTGTTTTTGGTGGGCCATTATATAAATCTTCGGCCCAGCAAAAAAGTCCAAAGGAACTATTACTTCATTAGATTTTTGTGGGCCATTGTGGACTCTTTTAGTTTGCAGGTGATAGCAATTCATTATGGCGCTTTAATGGAAACTATGCACGATTATTTAATGGTCTAATTAGGACATATAAAATTAAGCACGTTTATTTAATCACATAGAAAAAAGATCAAAAGAACTAAAGAGTTAAATAATTTTACCCATTTTAAATATATTTAATTTTTCGCAACAATTCTTTTTAATAAATATGTTAACTTATCAAGCTTTGATTAGTCTTTTTAAATATTTTTTACCCTTTATAAATATATTTCATTTTATATCCATATAATGATATGAATTCACTGCACGGGTATTTAAGATTTAAGAATAAGATTTTTAAAACTTATAAAAATTTGTAAAATATAATATTTCATAACTTTGATTTATATGCAAAATAATATATATTTCATGAGCAATATATTAAATTATTATAATATAAAATAATAATTATTGCGTCCTAAAATATTTATGGTGGTAGAGAGATATAGAGTTTAACTTTTAAGCTTTGTACCATCATAGTAGGCTGGTGACCAAAGTTAGAGGGACCATAGTTGGGCAACGGTGGTCGACAGGACCACAGTTGATGGGTGACCTTGGTCGGAGGGATCGTAGTTAGTAAGTGATGGTAGGTGAATGTACAATATTTGACGGGTGGCGGGGGTTCGAGGGACCGTATTCGGCATGCTATGATGGTAGGTAAGATTGCAGTTGGAGGGTAACGAAGGTTGGAAGGACTATAGTCGATGAGTGATGGAGGTCGAAGGGACCATCGATGGCGGGTGACAGTGGTCCAAGGGACTACAGTCCGCATGCTACATAGGTCATAGGTACCGAGGTTAGAGGGTCGTAATCAGCTATCGAAGGAGGTCAAAGTGGTGTATATATGGTAGTCGAGCGGACGTCCAATGACGGTCGACATATGGATGGAGGTTTGGTGATGATTTGCCGATATGTGGTGGTCCGACAATTGTCGACAGACCCACTAAGTTCTGACGAAGGCCGGGTGACATTTTAAAAAATAGCTATTTTTGCATACTCATAAATTTAATTTGACATTGAAAAATAGTGATTCAGTTCAATTAAAATTTCAAAATGAAGTTTATATAATTTTTTTATAATTTTGCTACATTTTGAAATAGTGAATTTATATTCAAAATCATTTATCTTGCCTATCGTTGAGACATTTTGATAATTTTTGAATTTAATATAATTATATTTTAATTAATATAATGCATCAAAAAATATAAAAGAAAGGTGATATGATACCGATGCCGGTGGACGACCGAGGTAGGATTATATTACCAAAGTGTTATGATGTTGGTGCTAGTGGGTGACTTAGGTGGTTTTCTGTCACAAAAGTGTTGTGATGTCAGAGTCAGTGGGTGATCGAGATGAGATTATGTTATATTGGTGCTAGTAGGTGCCGAGGTGGGATTTTGATAACAAAGATATATGAAAATTTGAGCTTAAGAGCTATTCTGAAAACCATTATGAAGTATTTATTTATAATTCAATTAATTTCAAATATTTTTTCAACATATGATTCAATTCATTTTTCTTTCAAGTGCTCTCAGTATTTGATTTAATACAATATTTTCAATTCTTTTGATTTTAATTATTGATTTGTATTTTAGACTATGATATCCTACTGAACTGTGTTAGTTCATCACTGTTTTTTCTTTTATTTTAAGGATCATGAAAGGGTAAGGAGCGAGCTGAGTAGGCTGGATAGCATGCTCCAATCTATGATGTAGGTATGTTTCGTTTAGTTTTGATTTTTGCATGTTTGATTTTTATTTTGTTATTCTCTTTTTTGCCAAGTGCGGTTGTAGATAGCCTTCAAATTCTATATTTTGGACTTCCATTTTATATTGCATTATTCAATAATGGCTTTGTGTAATATATAAATTAGAATTTTTATTTCAGTACTTATCCAACTAGATTTTATGGTCAGTCTTATCACAGTGTGACACGGTATGACCTGTGTGATATCAGGTCATATCGAGTTGGGTTGTGACAGAGCATAGTTCTATTTATAGATTTTTGTGAGTAACATACTTCGTAAATATGAAGAAGATCAAGGACAAAATCGAAGTGGTTAATCGGATGGCTAATATCAATTCCCTTCATCATAGGGAGTTCATTGAGCATTTGAGTGCCAAAATGATGTTAGAATTAAGCGATTTTGAGCACGTTGGATTCGTCTTGTCGAGCCGGTCGATTCAATTATAAGCATGTAATATTTGGATATCATTGGTCATCTAATTTTTGCTTTGAACTTTTCAAATATGCTTCGGTTCTATAAGTTTTGTGTCTATTTGAGCTTTGATTAGACCAATTTTAGTATCGTTGGGTTTGTCTTGTCGAGATGTTCAATTTGACTATAAGTTTACTTAAATTGGAGTTCAAATGGCTCTAAGTTTAATTTTAAAAAATTGCCAACCTATATATGCTTCAAGATTTGTCTAATTAAGACCATTTTTTGTGACATATCAATAATAAATATATTTCATCATGCTAAAAAGTACATCTTATTTAATATTAAGATTTCTTTCATGTTCTCCAATGAGGACGTATATAATTGGCTAAGAACAGCATCGCAATTTTAATCAACTTCCCGAGGGCCTAAGCATGCGTTGCTTACTACACTTTACATAATTAATCAACGCGTTTTTCTGATAATTATAAAAATTAGAAAAACATTAAGAAAGAAGAAAAGACAAATTCGCTAAGGCTTCGCCATGAGATGACGCGTTATGCTTTACTGAACCATATTTTTTTTTTATTTATGTTTTTTTTACTGAAATATATATTTTATTAGTGCAGGAATGTTTTTTATGTAACTTAATAACTTTATTAATTATTATTTGCATTATAATCTTTTAAAATTAAATTCAATATCATCCGAACATTTAACTCCATACAAATTTGCATAAAAAAATTTAAAATTAAATTCAAGATCATCCGAACATTTACCAGAAGAAACTTTTAATTACATATTGATGAGGTGAATTCATCAACACAAAAAGTTATTTGATCCGAATCCTAATAAGACTAAATCCAAGTATAATTAAAAAGTTTGAGGAAAAAATTGAAGGATGAAATGTTTTCCAAATCTCTCATGCTTATAGTCAAATTAAGCATCTGGATAAGATAAATCTAAAAATCCAAAATAATGAAATTTTGATGTAGTGTTTAGTATTTTAATTGTATTTATGGGCCATCTTACTCTTAAAAATTCATAAATAAGCTACTAATCCCCACAAGAAGTTAGAACTTGGATGTTGGCTTGAGCTTCAATAGAATTTTGATGCATAAATAACCCTAATGCTCCACCTGAGCATCACCGCTCGACCACAATCATTGGGTTGCCGCCAAATTGCTATTATTGTTGAGCATAAATTAAGCGTAATGAAATCGTTTATAATCATTGAGATATATTATCTATACCTCGTGATTCTTCCCTTCCTGAATTTATGTGTGAAAACTTTGATCTTTTACAACTCTTTTTTTACATGCATTTGTGTTGAATTTTCATGCAATACTAAAATATTAAGCTTTCTAATTATCTCACAATAACTTTTGTGACAAAATAAAATAAATTAATTTGATATCTATTCGTATATCTAAGGTAGCCCAATATACTTGCAATATAGGGGGGGGGGGGGGGGGGCCTCCAAGCCTCCACAAATCATTTTCGTAGGAAATTGTCAGTGCGAGGGTGGCACACGAGTGCGACTCCTAAACCCTAAATCCTTTTTCTTAGATGTAGTGGCTATGATTCGCTGACTAGATCCAAACAAAAAACACTTCGTGACAGGTGGTGCACACTTCCTCAAATACCTACTTACCGGCAAATTATCAGCTTGCAAAATAGTTGCAAAGAATGCTAACCACTTTGGTCTGTGGGTTGGGAGTTTGGATTACTAATTAGGAGGTGTTCGGTTTGAAGCTTGTGAACGTGTGTGTGAATTTGACATAATTGACCCAAATGACCAAAAAAAAAAAAAAATTGCAAAGATTGCCAATACTCTAATTTCATTTAAAAAAAATAAAAATCACTATCGTTTACATGTTCACTTAACTTTCTTGCTTTGAATTTTTTTTTTAATGAAAATTTCATTTATGCGTAATAAATGTAAGGATAATGATTTAAGTGTATAGTATCTATTAATTTATTTTATTAAAATTTCATTAATGTCTATTTAATTTCATATCCGAAATATTTATAAAGTTTAGCGGTTCGGTCTGTTCAAATTGAAACTGAATTGCCATTTGCCAAACTTAAAATCAAGCGTTATTTTTTCGAAGCTGTTATGTCATAATTTTAAATCTATGAAATATATAAAAGGGCTCTTTTTCAAATATATAAAATATTAATTTTGGATTATTTTTCATTCGTTAAAATTTTTTAAAATGACTCATTATTTTATGATCATCATAGAACAACAACAACAACATCAAGCCTTTATCCCACTACGTGGAGTCGGCTACATGAATCATGTTTGGCCATTCTGTCCGGATAAAAGTCAAATTCTTATTTAAATCTAATAAAATATTTTCTAACCAAGTTTTTTTTGGTCTACCTCTACCTTTCTTAACATAAGTTAAATCTAATACATCAACTTTCTTAACCGTATCATCGGAAGACCTCCGTTAAATCTGACCAAACCATCTAAGGCGACTCTCTCTAATCTTATCTTCCATTGGAGCTACTCCAACATTTTCACGTATATGCTTATTTCATATCCTATCTCTAAGGGTCTAGCAACTCATCTACCTAAGCATCCTCATATCTGCAACACTTAACTTAGTATTATGCTTCTCTTAACATTTATTTATCATTTATTAACATTTTAATCAAAACTAAGGGTCTATTTGGGACAACTTTTTTGTTATTTTTTATATATTAATCATAATTTTTTTTGACTACTGTTTCCTCATTATTTTCTTAGAAATTAAAATTTTATACTAAAAATTTACTTTAAATCAACGTTTTGAAAACCGGACCGGACAACGAACCGGTTGAAGGAGAGGTTCAAGGTTCGACCGGTTGGACCGGTCGAACCGGGGTCGAACCGGATGACGTAATAAATAATAATATTATTTATTAGTTAAATAATATTGATTTGTTTCAATATTCTATGATAAACAATTTGATTTCTATGCCAATGTTCTTTATGTTATTTGAGAAGAATTGTTCTTGTGGTAAGCAGAATCCCAAATTAAGAACTGGTTAGAAGAGTTCATATGGAGATGTACTCTTTGTTCATGTTTTTGTAATTTCTTTTTTGGTTAGAAGAGTTCAGTCTCAATGAAGCATCTCTTCAATTAGTACATCAACTCAAAACTTATAGCCAAACCAAAGCAAAGAAAAAGCATTTCTAATTAAATAAAAGGAGAAAAATAAAACATATCAACAAGTGGAGAAAAAGAGAAAACTCAGACCTGAACATTTAAAAATTTTCATTAGCCGAGCGGCTGAAATCCCGAATCTTCAAAATTACAGGAAGAACCGAAGAAGCGAAGAAGACTCACAACGTCGAAGGAGCAGCTGCAGCGTCAAACGGAAGCGTCGGCCGGCAGCGAAGGAGGAGCTGCATTGACTAACGGAGAAAATCTGAGGAGGTGGGCTTCGGGAGTTACGGGAGGTAGAATACGAAACTAGGTTTACACTTACGTTGTTAAACCGAGTGGTTGAAATCGCGAGATTCTTCCCTTTTGATGAGAAGAAGACTCACGCCGCAAGCGACGAAGGAACAGCTGCAGCGTCGAACGGCAGCGACGAAGGAGCTGCAGAGACGATTTGAGGAGGCGGGCTTTAGGAGTTACGGGAGGTAGAATACGATATTAGGTTTACACCAGGTTTTCTAATACGTTAACACACTAATACCCAACCTCAAATACCGCCTGATTTCAATCGAACGGCTGAAATTCGCGTTAAGATCACGTGTCCGGTTCTTTCCCGGTTTCCGGTTCGCCCGGTTCGCGGTCCGACCGCCGGTCGGACCGGTTCAAAGCCGGTTCTTTGTTATCCCGGTTTCATTGGTAAACCGAGCCGGCCGGCCGGCCGGGTGCCGGTTCAACCGGTTGAACCGGCCGGTCCGGTCCGGTTTTCAAAACGTTGCTTTAAATAGTAATAAAAAAATCGTCCCAAACAAAATCTAAGAATAATCGATTAAAAGTTAAGATTTGTTATAATGTCCAGAAAGTGATATCACTGGCAAATGCATTAACTTCAACAGAAAATATTTTATATTTATTTTCTTAATATTAAAATTTCGTTTCGTTTAAGCAAAAAAGTAAATTTATATTAACAAAATTTTAATGCAAAATATTCATAATATACCTCAGAAAAATCCTTCGTAAAATTTTGTATAAATAAAATCCTTCTTTCAAGGCCCACACCATATCGGTAGCGGTCTTTCTCTCCAGCTCTTCGTCGCGTTCCTTCTTGGCTTCTTCTTCTTCTTTCTCTGTCTCTCACTCAGGAAAGAACCGAAAGGTATTCTTGGTTTCGTCGAAGAAGGTTTCATTTTTTTTTTTTGACGAACAGCGCCTCCTCTTCTATTCTCCCAAATTTGTCTTTTTTCACCTAATTCGATATTTTTAATGGCTTCCAATTCCCTCTTCATGGCCGGCAACTACTCCGTCCTCGCTCTCGCATGATATGATATTATGATCCAATTGGACTTAACTGCTTTTACCAATTCTTATCTTCTTGTCCTTGTTTCTTTCTCCTTCTTCTTCCTCTTCTCTTTCTCTCAATTCTTCTCTCCGCCCTGATCGACGCAGATCCCTTCCATTTTGCCCCGGATCCTACTTTCAATGAGTTAAATTTTCATTCTTCGGTGATTTCATTTCCAGTTTTTGCGCGTTTCGAATGTTCTCAATTCATTTCGCTTAGATCCCGAACCTTTCTCGAAATAATTAATATTTTTCTTCTATTTATTACTCAAAAAGTCTCGCCTTTCTCTGTTTTCCACTGTTTTCCTCCAATGGGTTGTATGAGCTCGAGAGAAGCGACACTTGATCGCCGGCGCAGCCGGCTGTCGGATGGGCGGAGCCTTTCCATGCCCGTCGTCCATGGCTCTAGGCGCAAAGGGGACAGTCTCCACGTCGTTTCCCTCACGTTCTCCACTCTCGGCTCCATCAGACTCGATCCAAACCAAGATTCATCCTATCAGGAAATGATGAAGACCAATGATCACGATCAGAAATCCCACAAATCCATTGCCGCCTCCGCCGGCCATGTTGATCCACCGGAGCCAGAATCGGAGACGATCAACTCTTGGGAGCTCATGGAAGGCCTCGACGAGTACGATAGCCCTCTGCCTCTGCAGCCATCTCTTGCCGACCGATCCTTCTCATTCGATCTCATGCGAGAATCGCCGGAACCTCCTCCGGCGAGGTCTAAATCATCAGTAAACTCCACCGCTGGCTCCCCACAACCATTCTGGATACAGACCGATCAATTCGATCCCGAAGTCATCTCCAACTTCCAAAAAGCTATGACAGAGCTATCCCCTCAGCACCCAACTCTCCTCCGCCGCCTCTGTACGGTGAGGTACCGCCCCGAAGAAATCCCCAAATTTCCCGGAATCGTAAAAGCAAGGGTCGCCGCTTTCGAGGAGAAAATCGACGCGAGAAGAGGAAGTTTCAAGTCCACAGCCAGCTTAAAAATCACACTTTCGGAAAAGCCTCCGCCCGACGGAAAAGGAAAACTGGTTCTCTACTCCACAAGCCTCAGGGGAGTGAGGAAGACATACGAAGATTGCTGGAATGCCAAAGTGATTCTTGAAAGCTATGGAGTTCGAATAGACGAAAGAGATGTTTCTATGCATGGAGGATTCAGAGATGAATTGAACGAAATTCTTGGAGCTGGAACCAAACTTCCCAAGCTTTTTTCTAACGGAAGATTTTTGGGAGGAGCAGAAGAGGTGGTGAAAATGCATGAGAATGGAGAATTGAGAGAAGCTCTGAAAGACTGTGAGATGGCGGCGTGTTTGAAAGGCAGCAATGGAGTGGATTGCGAGGGTTGTGGTGATTACAGGTTTCTGCCATGTAAGATCTGTTCGGGGAGCTGTAAGGTGTTTGTGGAGGAGGAAGAATATGACATTGGTGGGTTCAGAAGATGTGTGGATTGTAATGAGAATGGCTTAGTTCGATGCCCTCTTTGTTCTTGAGCTTGGATTCTAGCAGACTGTACAGTGAGAACTTCAGGATTTGGAGCAAAATACAGTTTTTTTTTTTTTAATTCTCGATTAAGAATTTGCAGAAACATTCAAAATTGTTTCTGGTTTTCTCTGTTTTGCTATGATCTCTTCTTACAAGCTGCCTCCTTTTCTTCTCTCCTAATTTGAATATTTATATTTATTTCCCAGAAAATTTCATTATGCAGCAATGCTTTTAGTTTTTACACACAGATTGAGCAATGGAGGTAATTTTTTAAAACTCCTAATCAGAAATATAACATGGGCTAACAAATTTCTAATTTGAATCGACCCAATACATTTTTGAAAAGTCATAAAGGAACGAGATTAGTTACCTGCAACGTTTGAAATTTCAAAAGTAGCAGTTACATTTCGCAGTTCTTTTGAATATTTTGAAATTCAAGATCTCTGAAGATTCTGAAGTGAAAGACGTGTAAATATTTTTTGACAGGTTCAGCATATTAATGTTTAAATAATAAATGGCGGATCTAAGCATTAATAAGTACTCTCAATTGGTGAGATATAATTGGAAAAACTTCTTAATTTATTACAAAACCATCAATGAGAAGCTATTAATCTTTCAAAAATATATTGGTACAAAAAACTAATAAGTTTTAAAATATTATAAAATGCATAATTGTATCATGAAAATTACATAGAGATTTAGGAAAGTTAGAAAAACATTATCGAATTAAAAATTATCAGAAATAAATTCAACACATTTGAAAAATTACATAAGAGATTTAGGACTCTCATTCCCCACCCTTCAAACTTCAAAGGCAGGCTTCATATTCATCAGTGCATTGATCCGAAACTGCTACTCATCAATGTGTTGCGAGAGAGCTTTGGCAATAAAGCCAGACCTACAAAGCCACCAACAAATGCAAGAGCTGCAGCGAGCCCGAAAGCTGGCACATTTCCCTTGCCAAATAGTGAATCCCAAGGACCAGCACTGAGTGCAATGATCACCTACAAGTTTAGTTTCACCATGTCATCACTCATGAACATGCTGCCAACATGCGTGCTAAGGCCTTCTCCGACCGGAGTTGCAAGAAGCCAAGAATGGCGTCGTTCGTGAGCTCTAGCCGAACGGCAAAACTTCCGGTATTTGATTGCAGTGAATAGTGCGATGTCAATATTGGCGTTGCACTGTTCACCTGAGTTATTTTTCTGTCTCTACCGGATTTGCCGAAGAAATGCAGGAAGGAGAAAGACGGTTACCTGGGCGCAAAATGGAGTTCAATTGGAGATGAATCACACCATTTTCTTTGTTACATTGCATTTTGGAGTGGAGATTTTCGGTTGGAGATGCCCTATGAAAATCTCATTTTTCACTCTAAAATGTCGTGAAACTAAAAAATACCATGATTCATCTCCAATCGAACTTCATTTTGCCCCCTTTTACAAAGATAACGGTCGCTCTCTTCTTTCACGAGTTTCTTCGGCAATTTCGGTAGAGATAAAAAAATAGCGAAGATGAATAGTGCAACGTCAATATTGGTGTCCCACTGTTCACCCGCAACCAAATAGCAGAAGTTTTACCGTTCGGCTGGAGCTCGCGAGCGACGCCAAACGTTTGGAGTTCGGTTGGAGATGCCCTAAGAAGCATACCTGAGGAACCACAATGGAGAAATTCAGAACTCCTGTGCATAACCCTGCAATTTCATCATAATAGAAGCTCTCCTTTAGAATTAGAAACCTTAATGAGAAAAGAGTCGACAAATATGAGATGAAACCAATCAAACCTTGTTGAGTGCTTCCTTCGTTCGCAACCAGCTGTGCAGCAGTTGCAAAAGGAATGCTATACAGAATCTGCGAGAAGAAGCCAAAAATTATATGAAAATTACTTTTGTCAGGTAAATGAGATGACATTAGAGGGTTAATACTAACAGCTAGAGGAAACCCAAGGGCTGTGAAAATGGCCAAAGCTCCAATTTTTATGCCATCAGGTCCCCGGACGGCGGTGCTGATGCTTCCAGTGAAGCTTTTATTGGAAATAGCACTTAGGACAGTGATGGCAACCATGGCGAGGAACAGAGTGAAGTTGCCGATGACCCACACAATTCTCGAAGACAACTTTCGGCACATTGGCTCGAGCAACGTTGCAGTGATACCAAGAACAATCTTACAATGGGAAACAAAATGTATCAGATTATGTTAAGCTTCCGTGGATTTCTCAAAGGATGTGAACAATTTGTTGTTGATTACCGAATTCAGCAGCAGCCCAAATGCACCTTGTTGAACTCCTTTATTAAAAGCTTCAATTTCTTCTTTTGTGCCATTAGGATCACCATGGTAGATCTCACGGCCCATCCAGTCAGTGTCATAGAGGATGAAAGGGAACCATGCCATCTGCAATTAATATTATTAATATCAGTTGAAAAACTCTCCATGATCAAAATAACTAAAAGAAAAAGATTTAACATACCCATGTGAGAGATGTCATGAGAAGAACAGAGAGCATTCCAGAAGGCAAGTTCTTGAAAGCTTTGAAAACAAAATAGAATCCAGAATTATCCTTTGATGCCTCTGCATCCAACTCCGACAGCGGAACTTCTTTTGCAGAGATGAGAGTAATTGTTAAACAAATTCCAAGGAATATCTGCAAGTGGGGGAAAAAAAAACTCATCAGAACGAGCATTTCTCTATCATCTAGATCATGGAGTTTTGAAAATCTTTGGTTCCAACATTGTAAGCGAGAATTCTGACACATATGAAGCTTACCACTGCAACCAAGAAGGCACCCTTCAGATTCGCGCATGCTTCACAACAAGAATTTGTCATCAAGAATGGGAACCACCTGAAAGAGGATAAAAAGAAAAACTTTGAATCTGTTAATTGAATCTTGTTATGGACACACTTGTTCAAACAAGAAGAAATATGAAGCATACTTGTGCCAACTTCCACTGGCTCCAGAAGCATAACCGAGGATGTTTCCAAAAGCCATCCAAAATGCATAGATTATATTTCCTGTGCTGCATCCATGGCTGCCTATCATAGGAAAAGCGTATCCGATCACATGAAAATGGTAGTCAACTGAGGCTTCAAGAATTGAAGAACTAATTACCAGAGAGATCAGCCATCATTGCTCGAGCTGGACCCTGTAATTAGGAATCCAAATAGAAGGAAATGCCATTATTAGTGTTCAAAAATAAAAAAATAAGAAAGAAAGAAAAAGAAACCATTGAGCAACTTACTTGAACTGCATTGTTAGAGAAATCCAGCACCCAAAATCCAACCACATAAATAAGAGCTGCTTTCCATCGAGGATTAACATAGGTGCTGTACTCATCATCCAAATTATCAATTTTCAGTCATACATAATCACATATTCATAGAACAATTAGGGATTATTTTGGATCACTTCTATTTTTTTATTTAAAAAATATACTTGTTTATCATATATTTTCACTATTTTAATTCATGAGCATCCAAACTCTAATTTCAACTTTAAAGTTGAACTGAACGTCTCGACAAAGTGAACTCAACGATACGAAAAATAGTTCAATCGGAGTCCAAATGACCCTTTTAAGCACTTGAATCACAAATGAAAACTTCAAGATATTAATTAGAGAATGTATGATCTCCAAATCTTGAATGCTTATATTCGAATCAAGCGTCTCAATGAGACAAATCCAACGAGCTCAAGATTGTTTAATTATGACATTATTAAGGCACTTAAAAGCTAAATAAACACTTATGATCACGAGTGTAAAACCCCTCTAAAGCTGATTTTTTTTAGTGCTGTTAGTCCGGACGAACTGGTCTTAGTCCCGGACAAACTGAAGAAAATTGTGAAGAATCTATCAATTTCGTCTGGACGATCCTGTAAGGGTCGGGACGAACCGTCAGGACGAACCGAACAGAGAGCATCATCCAGGGACGAAACAAATTGGAATTAATTTTTGTCTGTACGATCCGTGTCCAGAGGAGTTCGTCCCGGGACGATCTGGGCATCGTTCTGGACGATCCTGCTTGATAAGTATCGGATTTGAGATATTTTGGATCATTTTGAAGAGAGAAAAAGGCAGGAGAGAGAAAGAGAAGGAAAGAGAAGAAGAAGCTTGGTTTTGGAGCCCGCGGAGATCTTTTTGTCCTTCGTCACAGTTGGAAGATTTATTTATCTCGCAGTAAGGAATCCGAATCCTATTTCTGATTTCTAAGATTTCGAGTTTTGATATTTCTGTGCTCAGATTTGTGTTTCCGTTACCGAAAAATGCGCATAATTTTGTATTGACGAAAGTTTTACCACACATTTCTACATGATTTGAGTATTTTCTGTAAAGTTTCTACCGGTTATTTTGAGTTCTGTGCTATTTTTATCGAATAGAAAATTATCAGGATGTTGAAAAATTTTGCTTCATTACAAGTAAAGCTTTGAAACGTTGTTTTATTCGATTTCTGGTAATTCGGTAATTTTCGGCAACTGTGCATTTTTGCAACGACGTTTGTCTACTATACGATATTTTAAGGGGTTTTTCTTCATTGAGCTAAATTGTATTTATTGATTACAATACCTTATTGACATGCATACGAATGTGAATATATGATTGAATTATTATTATTGTTACTAAAAGACAAGTGAAGACTGGTTGAACCGTTGGTTGGAGATTGACTTGACCTGTACAGGATGGTGGGCCGACGGGCTTTCCTTTAAAAATGGATTGGTGTTATCTTCTATTGATCATAGATACAATGATTGGGAGTTATAAGGAATTTATGCCGACGGGCACAGAGTGACGACTCTTATTGAGCCAACAGATATAACGATACATCGATACCGAAAAATGCCTTAATAGTCAGTGATTGTACTTGTTCAGTAAGACTATGGTATTGAATTGCATGTGTACATAATTGTCTTTATGATCTCATTACGGATTTATATATTTATTGATATCGACGGATTTAATGTATTGGATTGATTTCTTGACGAATGGATTTACTGATGGATTTACGGGTTTACTGTTATTGTCGGTTCATTGATACTGCATATTGTATGTGTCACTGTACATAGATACTGATATTGATATGGATATTGATATTATATTGATTCATTGATACTATGGACATGGATACTATTGATTCATTGATATTGATTCATTGATACTATCGCTTCATTTATACACCGTATTGCACTGCTGTATGTTATTCATTGATCGATATGGAATAGGTTTTACTGTATTGATTTGATTTCAACTGTTCTTGCGATGTATTAGTTTGATTGTTTTATATGATTTCATACCGATTGATGTTATTGTCTAGAGATAATTGATTTGATTGATTCTATTGATACGATATTGATTTAACGGTTATTATCGATACGATGATTTTTCTCTATCGATGTAACTGAGATTCTTCTGAATATAGATTTTTCTACTGTTTATGGATTCTTCCCAGATTTGACATATGTACTGATTTGTTGAACTTTATGGATTTATTCCTACTATTTATCGATTCTTTTACCGATAATTGTGGATTGTATCGATCATGCATTGATTACTGATTTTCGTATATGCTGCATAGATTCACTGATCATGTGCAACTAACTGTTATGGATTTGATTGACTAACATGCATATTGTTTCAGTACCGTGCTTTGATTTCAGTTGTAGGCTTAGGTGACTTGCTGGGCTTTTTGAAGCTCATTATATGTGGTTAACAATTTCAGGTCAGAGCAAGGGAGCGGGAAGTGATGGTTGATCAAGGCTGTCGACGAATCCTCTCACTATGGATGCCTGGGGCGTCACAACGAGAATTAATAAAGGTTATCTGTTGGCGTATGACATATTTTTTTCTATATCATGTAGTGGGACAAAGGCTTGATGTTGTTGTTGTTGTTGTTGTTGTAATGGGATATGCAACACCAATAAAATTTATAAATAGGCCTCCAATTTTTATATCAAAGGGGACTTGTAGCTTAGACTTTGCATTGGAATTCAAGAGAGCATAGTGACTATAAGAATCTAAGAGCTCCACTCGAGCACCACTGAATGACCGTCGCAACCCAAACATTGGCTGATCGTTGTTATCAGATCAACCCTTGATCGACGCATTAAGATCATACATGATCGACATTGCCACACAACCTCCAAATTGCTAGCATTAAACCACCACCTTCCAAAACACCATCCGATCTTCACCAATGGACAACTGCACAACCACCGTTGTTGAACCATTATTCGACTGTCACTATGTAACACTGTCAAACCACTACCATCGAAACATTGTCATACCACCATCATCGTGTAATAATCTCCAACCACGGTCCTCTGACCATCATTTCCAGACTATAATCCTTTGACTATCTTCACCTAACTACAATCCTTTAACTAGCATTGTCTGACTACATCCCTTAACCTTTTTTGTCAGATTAAGGCCCCTTGACCTCCATCACCACACTATAGTCCTTTAACCCTTTAAATATTATCACTCAACCATGGTCCTCCAACTGATCAATTGCCTAACTGTAATCATCCAACCACCATCGCAAGACTAAATTCATCCAAACACCATCATCGAACAATGGTCATCCATCCACCTTCTCTTGACTACGGTTCATCCAACCACCTTCTCTTAAAGATATGTTGATCAAGTGTTTTGACTATTTTTAAAAATAGCTATCGCAATAGGTGATCATTGCAGTGGGTACCCATATTTACCGCCATCGTCTCACTGGCTGCCACTAGTAACCACTCTCACCACCGCATACATCAACTTATTCATCATTCAATAAAAAATAAAATAATAAAATTTTAAAATATGAAATATATTTTATTTCATGTTAAAAATATAAATAAATAGAAATCAAAAGTAAAAAAACAAAATATAAAACAACCTTTAATATATACCTGCAATTTTCCTTTGTGTCACCAAGTGCAGAGCCAATGTCAGATGAGAAACCAATAACCATTACCTAAACAAATAAATATCAAATTTATATGTTACCTTCAAGAAGGCAAAATGAATAGAATGAAGAGAAAGAAAACAGACTATCTCACTTACAGCACAACATATAATAAAGCAGCCAGCAAGAATGAATGGCTTTCTCCTTCCAAATCTTGAAGCACATCTGTCGCTCCACATACCAATTGTAGGTCCAACCTATCCTCATGAAATAAAATAATATATATAAATGAGCTTAATGAGCAGGTGACTGTACGTCCATTGTAAGAAAACAGAAGGAAATCTTATCAATCTGAGCACTTACAACAAAACCTGCTATGGGGCCACAAAGCCACATGATAGAAGCCAGAGAATGAGGAAGCCCAAGTGTCTGCATCGATTAATCAGATTACATACAAGACAGAAAAGATTTCTTTGCAATATATAAAAAAGCTAATTTTTTTCTTCTCCTAGCTTGCTTTCTTCCTAGTACATGCAAAATGCAGGTCAATATTCCATTTTTGATCACAAATGCTTTGTTTTGTTCAAATGAAGGAATGAAGAAGGAAAAATATGAGATCTTTACCTGTACATAAGGTGTAAGGAGAGAGAGCTGAAGCGCCCAGCCATATTGCACTCCTCCGGCGACCATACAAGAGAGGATAAGTCGCACTAAGCTTATTTCCGGATCCTGCACTCCATTTTCTGACACCATTTTGGTACTCGTTTCGATTCGCTCTTTATTTTATATTCCGATAGCCAATTAACGTCGCCGAACACAAAGGTGATGGTAGTGCCGGAGCTCAGGTTTGTTCTCCTTTTATAGCCATCGCTCTGGCTCCCCACCGGTCTTTTGTGGCCGAGGTTTCACATATTTGTGATAGGAGTCAAGGGAAAATGTGTGGGAGGAGGGGTACCACGTAGGTGGAGTAGGTTAAGATCAGGGGAGTAGAGATTTATTTGCGCTCATTTTTGTGGAGGAGAAGGGACTGCGGTCACCCTCACGGTTGAGTTACCGCTGACGCCAACCGCCAACGTGTGGATTTAAGCATAAAATAATAATTAAATTTCCTTAAATATATTTTTATTGGATCTGCAATATTTTGAATCATGTATCATTTATCTGTTAATAAGATTAAAATGGCCCACTCAAATAGTTTGGTTTGATGGATTCTTATGGGCTTTAATGGCTAAATTGCGGCCCATTCCAAGAGAACCCAGTCCTAAACCCTAAACTCAATTATGCGTTGTATTTTATAATGGTTCCCCATTAGCTAAAATTTATTATTAGTGCAATCAGAAATAAAATGTACAAAAATTTATTTATTTTCTTAGTCAAAATTTTTGTAATTTAACCCTAAAGATTTAGCAAAAAGCTCCCTATATTCCTTAAAATGACATGGCATTGATTTTTCAATTTTACATTCCTAACTAATCACCTAGATTCTGATAGATAGTCAATTACTAAAAAAAGCAAGCAATTGTGTTGGGATATTAACTTAGATCAGATAAAAAATATTAAAAATTTGTTTAGTTGTGATACGGATAAGGATGAGGATCTTGTGTTCATCATCATCATTACCACTTTGATTGATGTATAAGCTTTGTTTTATAACTTTTATCAGTTGAATGGTAATTATCGGTTAATAAAATATTGCACAACTTAGTTTTTGTATTTTTGTGTGAATTTCAGCGTTCAACTTAAATATTTTTTGGCAAGAAAAAAAGTTTTTAATTATAAATTTTTTGTGATTAAGTAAATCTTGAATAGATAAATATGAGAGATTAATGATTCGTTTGGGACAATTATAACTTTTTATTGAGTTGATTGTAAAATTATTAGCGAGAGTTTTTTTTTGTCCTGGAGTTGGAATTGAGGAGAAGCTAAGACTAATTACATAAATTAGTTCTTCTTGACTATTTTGAGGTGAGACTTATTCACTAATTAATTAGACGGTGTTTCGATGAGGGTGGTTGAGCGGTGATTTGATGGTGCTTCGATGCATCTTCATGATTTTGTAGGCTTTTAAGCTATTTTAAATCTCAAGCCAAGAAGAAGACAATTTGTAGCATCTTTTTAGGATCATGAAAGCACTTTAATGTTGAATGTTCAAAGAAGTTAATATGGGCCGTTCAATGAAGTTTTAGAAAACGTTGCTCCGAAAATACTATAAAGTCTATTCTCCATATTTTGAGGGCTTAGATTTGAGATTGGAAAAAGCTTAGAGATTTAAAGAATTATAAATCTCTATCAAACATTCAAAATCAACGTTCATTGCAGAACACTATTGTAATTTACTTGAGATTGAAGAACCAACAATTGTTCTACTGTCATTGCAAAATTCCTGCATCTAATAGCCATTGTTCCAGCACCATTGGTTGACTATCGTTATTCAATAACCATTAACCAATCATCATTGCTCAACTAACACTATCCCATCATAAAAGTCATCCCCACACTACTTTTCCTATGATCTCTATGCCAATTACAGAAAAGTAAGCAAGTGTTCTTAAATTATAATATCATTTTCTTCCATTGTGAAAAATAAATGATTTTTATAACTTCAAGTATATAGTAAATTATTCTAGACGGGCCAAATCCCGTGATTTTTTTTCTTTTCAAGCTTTTGATATAAAAACTCTAATATATCATATATTCTTCTCTTTTATCTAAATATGAACTAAATTTTTGTGCTAAATTAAGATAAAAAATCTATTTATGGACATAAATTTGTACTATGTAACAAATATTATAAAAAAATAAGCCACAAGATCTATAAGAACAACAAACTATACCAAAAAAATATGATTTATATGCATATAAATATGTGTGCAAAAATTATAATAGCCCAATCCTTCGGCTACCAATGTACAAATATAACACTACGGGCTTTCGGCCCAAGCCCAATGGAAATATACAACATGACCAGCTTTCGGCCCATAAATGCTGCCGTTTTACTGATTTCAAAATCATCTATTTTAAATTTTATATAGCATCTAAATCACGTGATCTCAAACAACTCAGCCTACTTACTAAAAACAAATTTGCTACAATAACCTTCTACTAAACACTTTTCTTTTCAACCTTACTTTATTGACAAACAAAAGGTACATATATGAACACACTGTAAGAAAATTATTTTGTGCGGACGCCGGACGTAGCTCTACGTCCGGAGGCAAATTAGGTGCAGCCACATTAGTGGTACCGAGTCGTGGCACCGAACAAAGGGGCGAGGTGGCTCATTCTGGTTGGTCTCTGCATGGTGTTCGGCGTTAGCACAAAAGAATTTTTTCAAGCTAGAGGTGTAAGTGAGTCAAGCCACCTCATGAGCTCGACTCGATAAATGGGTTGTGAGCCTGCCCCGATTTGACTTATTAGCTTGCAACCTGGCTCATTTAAAGTGCATGAATATAAACTACACTTTTTTATATAAGTGATTCTTTTTATCATTTTTCTATAATGATTGCTTGAAACGAAAACATTTTATCTCTTTCCAAATAAAGAAATCAGCTCGAACTCGATTAATTAAACAAACTCAAGTTCGAGTCTCTTCTTATATTGAATAAATTTAAATCTAAGACTGAAAGCTTTAATTAGTATTATTATATTAATTTCCTATCAATGACAAAAAAAAATTTCTTAAAATGCTGATAGAAAGTCCGACTTAAATATCATAAATAAATACAATAAAAATAGCATTTCCGCTATTTTATAGTTTTGGGAAACGCCTTTGGATATTAAATTAAAACGAATAAATAGAGAGAATTTCGTTGCAATTAATAAAATTGCAGTATTTATGAAAAAGATATTTTCGGTTGGGAATAAATGTTTTTATTTTTTGACATTTCTATGTATCTCTACAAAAATGATTTTCTTAACGAAGGAAAAAAAAAGGTATGCTATACCGAAGTGGGACCCATTTTGAAATATACAAAGAATTTTATATGGTTGATGGAAATGTTCTAATAAAAATATGAATAGAAAATTAGAAATGGTGTCATCCAAAGGTGAATTGGGAGATTAAAAAATGAAAATTAAAGAGGAAGGGATGAGGATGGAGTGATTAAATGGGACTCGTAAACCATGCCTGAAGCAAGATTTTTGGAGAAGAATCCCAAGGGAGAAGGGGGTATTGGATAAAGAGTTCAGAGTTCAGAGAGAGAGAGTTAGGGGGAGATTAGAACAGATTAAAGAGTGATAATAGAAATAAGACGAGGAATTCTGTTCGCTACCAGTGATTTCGTGCTTGTAAGTTCTTGTTTGTCTCTTGTTTATACTTGATCTTCTTTTCCGATCGAAGATCGACGAAAGTAGAGCAGGAAAAATTCAATTTTGTGAAGTTTTGGGGGATTTTTTAGGTTAATCGGTAGGTGTTTAGAAAGGTTTATAACTATGTTGTTGGATCGGCATGCGGCTATGTGGGTGAGGAATGGTTGCTTTGTCGATGAGTCGCTGGTAGATTCACTTCGTTTCTAAGAAATCGTAAGATCTGCATCCTTCAAATCTATGTTAAGCTTTTCGGCCCTTCTTCGCCCTTTTTTTTTTTTTTTTCCTGTTCGGCTTGCTAGAAATAACTCGGTTAGTAATCATTCGATGTTTTGCTCTGCGAAAGATTTTATTTTTCTGTTAAGTTCTTCTCCGTTGCTTGTAAATTCTGTTGATCCATGTATTTTATATTGAAGAAGGGCTTCTCTGTCGATTTGATTTCTTTCGTTTTTTTTTTAATTTTGCAGTTCTTTTCTTTCCATTCTAAAATAACTATTCTCTTGGTCAATCTAGGTCAACCTATGAACATATTTTGAAAGAGGAAACCAGAGTTTTGATTTTGAGATTGGGTAAGAAAAACAAAATCTTCCTCAGGCCACAGTCTCCTTCAAGATGTTGGAAGGCAGGGCTTGCTTGATCTCAAGGGCGTTGCCGAGCTCATGCGAACAAGAATCCAAGTGGGCATATATGACCCAACACCTTCTTGAGAGAACCTGTACCAAAAGACCCCTAGATGTTTCATCTGGAGATCAAGGAGATTTTTTGGACAAGGATATGGAAATAAGAACCAAATCCATCAAGTTAACAGAATCCACCACCTCCAAATCTGACTCCTCAGACTCCAATAACCTAATCAGTTCAATTGGCCGAGACAATTCGATTAGCTGCCTCCTTCGATGCTCGCCCTCTGACTATGGCTCATTGGCCTCTGTCAATCGCGGATTTCGCTCTTTGATTAGAAGTGGAGAGCTATATCGTCTTCGAAGGATGCATGGAATTGCTGAGCCATGGGTATACTTTTCTTGCACCGTTGAAGAATGGGAGGCATATGATCCTTACCGAGCTCGATGGATTAATTTACCTAAGATGCCTCATAATGAATGTTTTATGAGCTCAGATAAAGAGTCCCTTGCTGTGGGCACTGAGCTTCTTGTCTTTGGGAAAGTAGTGTATTCCCACATTGTACTGAGATATAGCATTCTCACAAATTCTTGGTCTCCTGGAGTTGTGATGAATTTACCTCGATGCTTGTTTGGTTCTGCAAGCTTTGGAGAGAAGGCTATTTTTGCAGGAGGTTGTGATGCTCGTGGAGCTATATTAAACTCTGCAGAGCTGTATAGTTCAGAGACAAAAACTTGGACAACACTGCCAAGTATGAACAGGCCGCGGAAGATGTGCTCGGGTGTTTTTATGGATGGAAAGTTCTATGTCATTGGAGGTATGGCTAGTCATACTGAGTTGCTTACATGTGGAGAGGAGTTTGATATAGAGAAAGGAACATGGAGGATCATTCCTAATATGTCGTTAGGTCTCAATGGCGCGAGCGGGGCGCCTCCGCTCGTTGCAGTTGTCAATAATGAGCTATATGCTGCTCATTATGGAGATGAAGAAGTGAGGAAATATGATAAGAAAAACAATGTATGGATCACTTTGGGGAGACTGCCTGAAAGGCCTGCATCAATGAATGGATGGGGACTTGCATTCAGGGCATGTGGGGAACAACTCATTGTAATAGGTGGACCGAGGGCATTGGGTGGCGGGGTGATTGAGCTTCATTCATGGGTTCCTAAAGATGGGGAGCCGCCTGAATGGAAGATGATCGCAAGGAAGCAATCGGGGAGCTTTGTCTATAACTGTGCAGTGATGATCTGCTGATTTATTGAATTCTTTCTACAGATGCGCGAAACATATAAAGCAAGATTATTATGCTCAGGACATTGGATAATGGACACTGATTCTTCTTAATGGGTAATCTCTGCCTATTTTGGAAATCAAGATTTAGAAGAACTCTTTCCTCAGTGTACCTTTTCAACTTCAGTTTTTTTTTTTTTTTTTTTTTTTTTTTTTTTTTTACTTTTTCATCTCCATTGGTAATTTGTGCTCAAAGAAATTATTCTGCCCCAGTTTCTTTTAGGATAGAGGATTTTTGGAGGTCTTGGGATTATGCAATGCAGTGGCAGATTAATAATTCAATGCAGTTGCTAGTTTCCTTTGACCATTGAGTTTCCGTTGAAATTTGCTATCTTTTAAGAGTTATCTTATTTTTTATCGAATGTCCATGTTGAGGAAAATTTAGAGGGCTCTTTATTTGGTTTCTATGTTTTGTTTTGCTAATGAACATTGTCATGATTTTGTTAAAGGTGGGCTTGTTTATATATTCTTTTCCCATTGATTCAAAATCTAATTATCCTACCTTTTAACCATTTATTTAGTTGATGTTTATTTCTTTTTTTTGGCTCTTATGCTTCTCGGCAAATCTACTGTGTATACTTTTTTTGATTTATAATCTTGTTGTCTTGGACTTATTTGTATATGCTGAGACTGTGGAAGATATTTTAAGTTCTAAAGATGCTTCTCCTAATTGAAATTTTGGCCCATAGATCATTAAAGCTAAGAGAAATAGTCTTATTGGATTTATTAAAACTAATTTTTTTTGTAATCGTTATTTTTGGTTAGATCACTAGTCAATATTATAGAATTTGATGCAATATTTATTTCTAAATGAGTTTCCACTTTTTAGATTTATGTTCCTCTTGAATTGGAAATTTGTATGGTACTCAAGTTCCTTCTCATGGAAAGGAGAATTTTTGAGTCAGTATATTCTGAACTAAATTTGATCATGATGAGTTGTTTATTTATTTTATTTATTTTTAGATTAGTATTATATAAAAATTGTTTGATTTGTCAGGTATTATACTTATCTCAAAGAAGTTGTAGCTGCTATCATACAATGTATTTGTCTAGATGAAATTAGACATGAATTATCACAATTTATTCTTTATTACCCTGCCCTTAACATTCTATGATACAAATCTAAACTCCTAGATTTGCAATGTGATCAATTAAATTAATTCTAATTCATTGTATTTCTTGTTTCCATGGTAGATTTGCATGATATTGCTCTTTTCTCGAGACCATTGTTTTTTGTGCTTCTTTTGGGGGTGATGGATGGGGTTGTAGCACAGCCAACCTGTTTGCCTTATAATAACCAACTTTGGCCAGAGGTGCACTAACCAGCTAAAGTCCAGTTTGTAGAGTTAAACTGTGAAAGAAGGCTGGTTTTACCTTCTTCCCACATCTCTCTCTCTCTCTCTCTCTCTCTCTCTCTCTCTCTCTCTCTCTCTCTCTCTCTCTCTCTCTCTTCCCCCCACCCATCCATTCTTAGTTCTTTGAATAAAAAATGTATTATTTGCTGATCTAAATCTGGTTGATTTTTGTCATGACTTTGCTGAAACTGCGAAGTGAATTAAATTTTTTTTTGGTGATGCTGCTGTTTCAGCACACTGTACAGCTGGGCTACCACAGTGCCTTCTACATGCTAACTGTGGAAAAAGTTAAATCCTCAATGCTTATTCATCACTATGTTAAACTGAAAAAATAATAGAAAAAGACAAGAAATTCGCCTAAATTAGCAAAATGATGTCAGTATAGTTCAGAAAAGAATTGATGAACTACATTACACACTTGAATGTCATAACTATACACAAAGCTATTCTAAAATGAAAAGGAATTAAAAACTGGACAAGTAGCAACTACTGGTTGATTCTGTTGCATCTGGAAGTGGGATAGAGCTCTAATACTTTCGTTTTCCTAGACTTATCTGCTTATTGCAAGTGGATCCTTGTTTAATTCTATTGTTTTGTATAGTATCATAAGGCTTAAGTCCTTGTTTTATATAGCTTGATATAAGACCAAGATTCAACAGGGGATTAGAAATCATCTTGCTGTTTATAACTATATTATTATATTTTCTTTCTCTTTGATCCAAAGATTAGTCAACTAACATAATTAAATATTATGTTTGTAGCACAAGCACTATACTTGTATCTGTTCATGGCATGTTTTTTTGAAAATTTTGCCATTGCTGATTGAATGTTAGGGCTTCAAAAAAGATGATTCTCTTGAATCAATTAAAGACAAAGTGTGAAAACGACAAGGCAAAACGTGTTGGAGAACTGGCCATATACACTATACTCAAGTTGTGCTTTTTTATGCTATTCATCCTGGATATGTGTTGATTCTCTCTTAAATTATTTGATTTGTTAATTGTTTTCTCTCGGCGTTTAGAAAGCTAGTGGAATAATGGTGTAGTGTACCATATACTGGTGTGTTTAACTCAATACTATTCTATTCTATATGAGTCTTTTCTTTGACACTGTTGTCCTGGATCTGGATTTTTATTTGTTTATGCTTTGACTACTGTTGAAATAAATTTAAATGGCAGCTACCCGGTAAGTTTATGCTTTGGTACCTACCATTTTAATTGTTTTTATCAAATCCCTATAATTTAAAATAGTTGCAATCACATTAATAAATTAAATGGGATAAGTCACATTACAAAAGATATCAGATTCTATCCAAATGAAATGACAAACTGTTGACTTATTAGCTGGAGATTCATTCTCCCAAATACCACTTCCTTCAATCGACTTTATTTCATGTCTTCTTCAGCGAAGCCAAGTTTCAAATTAGATGGAAAGTGAAGAACTAGTGTCATCAAAGCAATCAAATGCAAATCGAAGTGTCGTTTCAGTGACTTTCTCATGTATAAGAATTTTTTCTATTTTAAATTGCTGATTCTTCTAAAGTTCTAAAAACTACATATTCAGAATATTCTGATAGTGAAGTTGGTAGGATTTGTTCTTCTCAATTAGAAGGTAAGCTATTAGTGTTTCTGCATGCCCTACAAACGCTCTTAGAAGCAGGTGAAAGGATGTGATTAGATATAGAGACTGGAAAGCCACTGAACTGTACTATCATGTAAAGTCTAGTCATATGCTCCTTTTCATATATTGGAATAATGGATGAAAAGACTCAAAAAAGCATTCCTCAACTTCAACCATTAAGCTTGATTTTTACTAATAATATACAAAAATTTTATTTTTATTGTCATATTAATAAAAATCGAAGATAGAAAGACTTCAAAGAAAGTGATGTGTGAAAAAAATAGTAGAGTTTGGTGATATTTTATAATTTTAATAGAAGTGCGAGAATATTCAAGAGATGGAAGGAATTTTTTTCGCTTATTAAACACTGACCCATTATGTAAGACATCAACATTGTTGAGAGCTATAAACTGCATAAATCATTTGTAGAATTTTTATGTTTGCATAAAGTATTGTTTTAGTTGCTTTTATTGTAATTCAGAGTTAGATGAATTCAAATCATGAAAATATTTTTTTCTTTATAAAGTTTTGTTTATCAATGTTTTATAGTGCTGAATGTTGGTCATTAAAAGAGAATCATAATACTAAGTTAAAGGATGAGTGACTGTATCTTTAGAGATAGGATACAAAATGTGCATATACGTGAAAAGTTTGGAGTAGCTCCAATGGAAGATAAGATTAGATAGAGTTGCCTTAGATGGTTTGGTCACATAAAACGGCGGTATTCTGATGACCCGGTTAGGAAAGTAGAGGTATTAGATTTGACTTATGTTAAGAAAGGTAGAAGTAAATGTAAAAAAACTTCGTTTGAAAATATTAGAAATTATCTTTCTTTATTAGATTTAAATGAGAATATAATTTTTAACAGGACACAATGGAGAAAAGGATTCATATAGCTAACCCCACGTAGGGGGATAAAGGTTTGATGTTATTGTTGTTGTTGTAAAGTTTTGTTTATCAAATTCATTCAAGTCCTACATTGATAGACTATATATATATTGTATGTTATGATAATTAAGATGTAGGCTTCATTTGAGATAATTTTCTTCTTACTTTCTAAAGTAATTTTTTGATATAAAAATTTAATGTGATCTTACATTAATAAATTTGATTGTAAAAGCTCTTTTTGAAAATAAATTTTTTTAATAAACATCACCAAAAATATAATAAAATACAAATATAGCAATGATTTATGAAGCAAAATAGAGAAGAAGCTGCTCCAAACATATATAAACGAAAAATGTGTATGAACGACCATGTGATAAAAAATTTAATAGTACTGAGAAATAGTTGGGTTAAGATGAATGATTATAATAGGCTACAAAGTGTCAGTTGGTGCTGGAGAAATGCAAAATAAAAGTACATGTTTCTCCATATATGCTAAAAGTAGTTAATATGAAGCCATGTGAATATGTCCCCCTTTTTTTTCAGTAATCAATTGAACATAGCAATCAATCAATGAGATTCTCTTTTTTTTTTTTCTTTTTCATGATGCTAACCTGTTTATTATTTTATTTTTTCCAAATTTCATCTTTATGTGTTGGAGATGTTCTCTGAATTGTTAGTTGGGGTATCTCTTTCCTCTATGAGATGTCCTGTCAGGATATGGGCTTGATTTACAAAATGATGAGAGGTGAAGTGGATGTCAGAACCAATCATCAAAGCTTTCTATCAAAGGAAACGCCACAAAAAAAAATCAAATGTTACTGTCAACAGCCAACCAAATGTCAGCACCTGTAACTTTTCTTTTTTTAAATATATATATATATATTAATTTTTATGCATATTTTATGAAGCTTATTTAATTGCTTGAAATTAAAACCATAAATTTTGTCATATTTATTATTTGATATAGAGTACATATAAAATAATAAATTCAAAATATCATATTATGTTCATACATGTTCTAATTTATAGATATTTCTGTGAGTTTCACTTCATAGGATGATTTGAGAGAACATATAATCAAAATAATACTCGCTGAAAGGAAACTTTGCCCTGCAAAGTTAACGACCATTCAGCCTTACGTAGATCACAATATGTAAACTTATCTAAGAAGATCATATCAAATGTGCAACCATCCTCAATAGGCTCTTCTAAATGACTCTATCATTTAGGCTTTCGCCCCTAAGGGCACTAGCCCAAATAGAAATTGGTACCCCACAACAAATGGTAACAATCAAAGGCACCCTCCTCCCATGGGTGTCTCACATCATACCATAAGATGCACCCACATACAAACTCGATAATCATAACTAAGACTGAATTCATCTTAGGCTAGCAGTGGCTTCTGCCCGCTCATGGGATTCATTGTTTGTTTTTGGGAATGTCTCATCTATTACCAATAACTCGCCTTCACGGACTAACACTATATTCTACATTCTAAAGATTTGTCTAAATCACTCACCCTTAAAAGCTTACCCAAAGTATTCGCTAGAGATAGAGTTCATGTGTCATCATCTAGCTAGTCCCTGTATTTGTTTTAATTTGCATTTGTCACATTTTATACTTTGTTTATTTATTTATTCTAGGTGTAATCTTTTTTATAGCTATCTTGACCCTAAAAATAAGATTGAAGATGCATATTTAGATTTTTAACTGTGGGAATTTTTCATTGAGATATTTGAGCTTTACAATTACTCTCCAACTTTCTAGCTTTCTCATTTGGTTCTCTATTTCTCATTAGCTAAACACCTATTAGTAAGGTTAGGTATTTTTCACGAATAAATTTGGATTCAATATTCTCTCATGTGTGGTAAGTGTTAATTAATGCAAGTGAATGGACAAGCACACCATTAAGAGTGCTGCAATATGAGGTCATCACTAAACATGGAGAATCAGAACTGCACAACTCACCATGATTTAATGGAGATTGAGACCAGGGTCACCAAAACTATTCAAGATACACTAAGGCAAGTTCAAAGAAATGACTCAAAGGAAAGTAGCCCAAAAGGTCACTTGACTTGGTAACTCGCTAAAGGAGACTAAAGGTTACGACGCTAACTTTAACGCCCAATACTGACCACAATCACATTAGCGATAAATACTACAACCATCTGCTTAGGCGAGTGAAGAGGAAATCAACTAATGTGTTCTCTAGGGAGATGAAAGAGGCAAAGATGCCCACCAAGTTTCAAACAAATCACCTAGAATCTTATTGTAGTGAGGTCATACCTTGCTAGCCATGTTGCATACTTTGTGTTGGCGACATCACTAATTAATACCAATGACACATTGAAGTGTTGGTTGTTCTTCATCATCTTTAAGGACCATCTAGTTGTTTTCTCATCTACTACTAGGCATTATCATCTCATTTTTTGAATGCAAGAGAATGTTTATCACATAATTTGAAAGCACTCAAAGGCCACTTAAGAGCTCACAAGCTCTATTGAAAATGAGACAAGTGCCAGGTCAGTTACTGAGAAGCTTTATCGACAAATTCCAAATAGAGATGTTGGAGTTAAAAAATTTAGTGTCGACAATCACAAGAGCCACATTAATATAAGGGCTATGAGCAGGGCCATTTAAATACGCCTTCAATTTTTAATATCCATAAACACTGACCAAGCTATTGTGTGGTGGAGTACATGCATGGTACTATCCGCCATGCCTTTTTCTATGGAATAGGGTGAGCGTGCATTGCCCAACCAATAAGCGACTTAACGAATACAAACTTAATCTTTAAGTCCCAGACTTTATTATTTAAGCTACTCATCCTCATTCAAAGAGAAGAAAAGTACACACTTTTGTCCTTTATAGCTTTCACTCTGAAGATGTAAAGAAGCTGTGAACCTAGAATTCTTAAATGGATTTATTTGAAAATTTTGGAACTTCTGAATGGTGGTACTTTGACGTAGTGATTTTGAGCACCGTGACTATAGGGAGTGCAATATTAGGGCGTTGGAATTTGATACAATGTCACTGATGCTCTATTTTATACGTAACTCTGAAATGAGCATGTAGCACTGCAGCATCGAGTTAGAGCGCCACAGTGCTAGGCACTGAAAAAAATTTAATATAAATTTCTCCACTTATTTTTTAAAGTCAAGAGAATGTTTATCACATAACTTCATAACTTCTGAGCACTCAAATGCTACTCAAGAGCTCACAAGCTCTGTTGAAAATGAGACGAGTGCTAGGTGAGTCATTGAGAAACTTTATCGTCAAATTCCAAACAGAGATGTTGGAATTAAAAAATTTAGTGTCGACAACCACACGAGCCATATTAATATAAGGGATATGAGCAGGGCCATTTAGACATGCCTTTAATTTTTAATATCCATAAACACTGACCGAGCTATTTTGAGGAGTACATGCATCATAGTATGTGCCTTGCCTTTTTATATGGAATAGGATGAGTGAGCATGTTACAACCCAACCTGACAGGACATGTATTATCATTTTGAGCTGTGACAGCTAAATCCCAATATCTAGTTTTGAAATATTTTAGATTCTCTTTCAATATTCATTTTAAATGAACCACAAACTACATATATACTAAAGCATCCAAATATAAAAAATAAATTCATTCACAAGATTTCTTTCATTTCATCAAAATGTAAATGCACTACATTACATGACTACATGGAGAAGGTATAAAACTGGATAATAAACAAGTCACGACTCTACAAAAATCAAAACTGAGAAATATCTATAACCTAAAATGCTAATCAACAGTCTATTTCCTCTTCCCAAATCCTAAAAATCACAAACAGACCATCGTGAGCTATAACAGCTTAGCAAGCCATATAAATCAATCTAGAACTTTGAATTATTTTATTAAATATTTTACTGAATATTTTAAAAAAGTTAAATGCAGTCTAATAAATTAATGTACTGAAAAATATTATAGGAGCATAACACTTATACAATTATTTAAAGAACCATACTAAGCAGATAAATAAATTGCAATTTATATCATAGAGCAGTGCATATCTTATTTTCCTGATCCAGATAAAATCTCAAAGGATCATAGCCCCTTATGACTCCATTTTTGTGCTTATAACACCAAAATATACACGCAGGCACTAGAATATAACTTATAATCAATAGAACGTGCCTTACATACACTAGATTATTCTCTGACACAAATAGAATCTTAAAGGATTTTTGTCAATTATAACTCACACCATATATAATTTAATCATATATATGCATATATCATCACTTTATAGCAGCTAAAAATTAATTGAGCATGTGTCAAAATTACACAGTTTTCTATAACGGTAGCAACATAAAATTCCACTAGATAAAAATATACATTTTTATAAAATACACAAATTACCATGAATTGTGTAAACAAATATTTTAAGATTTTTATCGTACTGTAAAACTATTTTTTATAGTACAAATAATTTTATATTCAATAAAAACCTCAAAATTTCAAAACCTCTATTATAAAAATTCCAAAAAATATTCAAAATATGTATAATTGTAATATCTATAACATATAAAAAATTACACGGTGAAATTTTTACCATTGTTATCCACATTTTTTGCTAACAGAAAGATAAATTTGATCGAAAAATTAGATAAAAACTTCATATTTTAAAAATTGACAAAGACATAATGTAACCTACCTCGATTTGAACAATATTCTGAATTGGACCGATGGTTGAAAATAACCAAACATTGCTAAAAAAATCTTATTTTTTCTCTCAAAATCCTCTTCTTATAGCTTTTTCCAATCGGATCGGAACAAGTCAATCTTCATGCTGAACCTACATGGGTCACAGAGAACCGCCCAACTAATAAGCGACTTAACTAATACAAATTTCATCTTTTAGTCCCAGACTTTATTTGCCAAGCTACTCATCCTCATTCAATGAGAAGAAAACTATACACTTTGTACTTGAAAACTTTCACTCTAAAGATATAGAGACATTGTAAACCGAGAGTTCTTAAATGGATTTATTTGAAATTTTTGAAACTTCTAAAACGTGGTAGTATGATGCAGTGATTTGAGCACCGCAACTATGGGGAGTGCAAGGTTAGGGCGTTGGAATTTGACGCGACGACGCTAATGCTTTTATTCTACAGTAACTCTAGAATGAGCATGTAGTGCTACGACACCGAGTTGAAGCACCGCGGCGCTAGGAAATAATAAATTTTTAATATAAAATTTTCCAATCAGTCATCCCCATGGTGCCTTCTTTGGCTTGTTAGGTAAGGAAGGGAAGGAGGAGATGAGAAGGGAAGGAGAGGTGAGAAAAGAGAAAGAAGGCTTTCGAGGTTTTTCGGTCTATTGTTTATGTTACAAAAAATATCATCATAATTGTAGCCATTTCTATCCTATCTCTATTTTCAAATATCTTGATTCTGGGGTTTATTCTTTTGTCTAAATTGATATTCGTTATTTTTTCTCCTATTTTATTAACCTTATATCGCATAACTTTTAGTATATTATACTGTTGATTATTCTTGTCATTTTGACAGTATGTTTTTGCCTTTTTTTACTTATTAAAACATTATTTATTTCATTTTATATTAATTGAGTAAGAATGATGATTTTGACTTTTTGATCCAATCCTTTTGGTGAGATAAATAGTGTGAATGATTACAAGCATGTGAATGTATAAATGTTAATTTTTGTAATTTATTTATGTTGATAATGTGTGTAACAAGTAAAGACTGGTTATTAAAATATGACCGATAGGAGAAGATTTTTTCCTGGACATGAGGGTGAGTTGACATGCTTTTCTTAATAAAGAGGTATGTGGCGATATCTTATAAGATTATTAATATCAAGATTAAGATTCAGAGTTATAAGAAATTTACATGTCAATGGGGTAAGAGTGATGACCCTTATTACCGAGTCACTTGACTATTAAATTAAGATTAAGATAATGATTAATAAACATGATAGATACTATTTCTGTAAAAATACCACACAAGCCAAAACTCCCTACTTGTTTAAGTATAATTACTTATACACACATGCAAGTATTATTATCGATATGTTTTGATTTCAAAATTAAGGCTTCGTTTGAGACGGCTTTTTTACTGCTTTCTAAAACAGAATTTTAGTACAAATTTTTTTATTTTTGTATTAAAACTCCGTTTTAGAAAGCAATAAAAAAGCCGTCCCAAACGAAGCCTAAGATATTCCAGATTAAGATGTATGAGTAAGGCAATTACACGATACTAATAAATCAACAAGTGTGGATTACTTATGATATATTGCATGAATTATAATACTTTTTCACTGTTACGGATTTTTGATAACTATATAGATATAATTTTCTTGAATTATAGCTTTACGGTTTCTATGAATTATGATGATTATATGTTGCATTGCTTATACTTACAAATATAAGCGTGTTAAATACTTCAAGATACAATTTATGTGAACCATGTACGATAATTGATAGTATTTTTGTATGATTGAAACTTTTAACATCATGTGTTCAGATTTCTAGCTGTGCTGTATAGATACCTTAGTTTGACAAGTACTAATATGACTTTTGGTTTATGATCAATTAATTGCAATTTATACAATTTTATTGATTCAACATATGTTTTTACTGCTTTTGCACATATTCATGGCCATATGAATGAGTATTATTGTAAATGAATGATTTCATGCATATTATTTTGTTTCCATCCTTTGAGTTTAGTTGCAGGTGTTAGTAAGTTGTTGGGCTTTATAAGCTCATTATATGAGATTAATCAATTTCAGGTCGAAGAAGAGGTTTGGGTTCAAGAGTGAAATTGATCATCTTCAGGATTTCTTATGTTACTATTTTATTTTTAGTGATTCTTTTGTAATCATAAGTATATAGATAGATCACTATGCTAAGTTGAGCTTATGATTATTGTATATTGGATTTTGATTGATTTTTAATTTTTTATTATGGGTATCAAAATGGGTATTCGAGTTGAGTTCAAGTCGAACCCCGAATTGACCCAGGTCCAATTCAACTGACCAAAATCCAATCCAATTTTATAAGCGGGCCAAATTTCAGACTAGAACCCGACCCACAAGGTTATCAGGTTAACCCAACATGACCCGCTAACCCTAAATACAGCCAGACAACAAAGGAGGTGCGAGCGGGTGAGGCGGCGAGTGCGTCATGCGATGGTGCAAGTACTAGCACAGGCGCAAATTCGGGCCAGACATGAGTGCAGGAGGGCTCGCTGCAAAGTGCGGGCAAGAGCGCAGGCACTAAGAACGCTACAAACAAGCGGTGACATGAGTCATTTCCGGGTTTTCTAGTCAACCCAAACTAATTTTAAAAAATATCAAAAAATGAAACCCGAGCCCGACCCATATGGCAAATGAGCTCGATACATATGGCAAACATGTTGACTAAAACTCAGAATTTTTTGGATCGGGTTTAGGTCAGGTTTTGGGTTGGATCAAGTATTGACACACTTAGTTTTTGTATATAAATAATTGGAGATAATAGAATTTCTTTATTAGTTTTTTTTTCCCTTCAATCCACAATGTTACCATCCCAAACACAAAGACTCATACCACCAAAAGAGAAGAAAAAAGCAAGGAAACGAGGAGCACCAAAGAGAGAAAATGTGAAGGAAATGACGCTCTTTGTAAGGTGAGGGGGCATTTATAGAAAAGTTAGTGACCCGAATTTTGATGCTGATGTCAAATTCATCATTAATAAGCCAAATCTTGTCCAGATCTTTATCACTAGGAAAATATCAATTTTCTTTGATTTCATTTGCCCTATTTGCATCCATTCTTATAGGAAGAATAAGGGGACATATACAATTGACAAATCGAGAAGTCATCCTTACCTCACCAAATAAAGAGTTATCCTCCCCATATGAAGAGTATTTCAAAGCCAATTATTGAAGAGTAGCTCCTTAACTAAAATCACAACCTCATCTTCAGTCTATAAAACAGTAGAAACAAAAGGTAAGGCATTCATTGTATAGAGAAATATTAAATAGCTACCACGAGAATAAATTGGTCTAATAATAACTTGAAAACAAGCTATACGATGGGTCTAATAATAACTTGGTAGGTAACACTCCCATTTCTACTAAGTATCGTTGGATGAAGTGTCTGCTAGCCAGGAATTGACTAAACTACAATGATTTTAGAAGTTGATGAGTCAACATCACCTTTACTCATGACATTAAGGCTCCAATTATTCTGTCAAACTTGGCATGTGCATGGGCAAGTTCCTTCTCCAAGGTGCAAATTTGCTTGGTAAGAGCATCCAGAGAAGACGAGACGAGCCTAAAGTAAGGACCTGGACACCTTGGGCAACAGTAAGAAGAGAGGGCTCGAATGTTGATGGAATAATCAAAGGCAGAGCAGTGTGGAATTCTTAGGTAGCGAATGACTCTGCACTTGCTCCTATACATACTTTGGTGGCAGTAGTAATAATGGGGTGGTAACTCTTATTCAATGTCCCTTTTGTCATTTGATAAAGATAGTAAATGCTTCTCACCTTAATTCACTTATCTTTTTTTTTCATAACTCACCCCCAAAATGAGCAAATGTATCAGGGAATTAAATATATACACATGTATGCTTATATAGGTAACTCACATGTATCTATCTTATCAGGTTTCAGTTCATGGGACTTGGTCAGGCGGAGCACATGGTCATAACACCATTAGCCCAAATGAAGCTTTTTTGTCTTGTAGAGCCATTGCTACGATCATCAGCCTATGGGCAAGTGGAGACAAACTTGCCCTAGAATATTGAACTAATGGTAAAATTGTATAGGAAGTGCCCATATATGAATTCTATAACCATAACTCCGAGGACCTTACTCATCCCAGGCTAGCAGCAACTTTTGCCCATTTGACTCACTTTGACAAAAGTCAGATCCCTATGACTCGCTCGCTCTATAAGTCAGATCCCTATGACTCGCTCGCTCTATAAGTCAGATCCCTATGACTCTCCCAAAGCGCTCGCTCCTAAAGGAATTTTTATTGCGTCCTCCCACCTGATGTAGAGATACGTCCTCCCAAAGCTAAAATCGCGCTAAAAAATGAGAAATACCGAGCAAATACCGAGTAATACCAAACAATAATGATGAATATCATCATGTGAAGATCAATACCGAGTTATACCGAGCAATACCGAGCAATACAAAAAAATACCGAGTTTTTTCTAGAAAAAACTACTTATTTTTTTGTATTGCTCGGTATTGCTCGGTATAACTCGGTATTGGTCTTCACATGATGCTATTTCTCGTTATTATCAAATAATACCTAGCAATAAAAAGAAAAAACCGAGTTTTTTTGCCGTGGGAGGACGTATCTCTACGTCAGGTGGGAGGACGCAATAAATTCTCCTAAAGACTCACCTAAGATACTTGTCAAGAGGGGTCATGCCAGAGATAGAAATTTACATGTACACCATCTAACTAATTCACTTGTTTGAGTTAATCTATATTAGTCACACCGTATACTTTTTTTTTCTGTTTATTCTAGATGTACCATTTTTTGTAATCCTCTTAATCTTATAAACATGAGGTGAAGAGATGTATTTTAGACTTTAGGCTATGAAGATTATTCTAAAAAAATTTTAAGATAGATTGCATAATCATTGGCATGAATTTATAATATTTACTAATAATGTGCCATCTTTTTACTATCACTATTGATTAGGTAATTGTTTGAAGGAGCTGAATCCAACTTTAGAAACAAAATAAGAAAACATAGTCTGCTGATCCAAGTCTAAGAACAAGTTGTTTAGCTTTACTGCAACTTTTTTTTTGTTATAATTGATGGGCCCTTAAAAAATTATTGCTTGATTTGATTGGCACATCCCCTTTCTAGAAGTCTTCCCCTTTTCATACTTAAACATCAAGCCGTTAACTTAACGATCATCATGAAATCTTAACAATTCGCTAATCTCATAGAAAAATAATTAAGCTAGCTTTCTTCAATTAAGCTGCATTAAATTTTTGAAACTATTGCTAGTCAATAGCAAGTCATTAAGGGATTAATGACAATACATTAAGTCCGTCAATTCTATGACAAATTATCATATAATAAAAGTTTAATTAAGGTTATGAAAATCAGACCGGAATAAATACCGGAAAAAGGATAAGTTCACGATTCGATGGTTACACGGGATTGAACCGAATGACGTAATATTGAAAATTCTGAGGACACAACGGCCCCAATATTCATGAACTCTTTACAATATTTGGACAATCAATTACACTCGAGATAACAATACACGCAGTACATTTCGAAAAAAAAAAATCAATCAGCTGCATTTGAAATGAAATTACTTAATATTTGGTCAATCGGTTACATTTTCAATGAAACTCAAAGCAAATAATAGGTTAAAAAGTAGGGTTTCTCCAATTTTTTTGTAAACAGTAAATCAAGAGAAACAAACCAATTAAGATAAGTTCATAAAACTTTATTGTTCATCATACACAAACAATTATACATTAGAAAAATATTCATTATAAAAAATAATACCTAAAAAATTAGGGGTTTCAAAAAATCTTACATCTCACAGTGAGACCAACATTGTTTGAATATAACAAAGGAGTGCGATGCCGGAAAGGAAGACTACCTGTGTTGAGGAGGTGCCTTTGTCACGATATCACGGTTGTAGCTCGTACAAGTACGTCGAGTTCGCAATGAGGATGGAGATGCCTGACGGAGACAAAACATGAACGAAATAACGGTAAGAGAAAAAGAGGTCTAAGTTTCTTAATATTGTTAGTATTTCTTACGAAGCGCTTGATCTAAAATCAACGGCTGCATCCTATTTGAACCATCCAATTTTTTAAAAACAATACGGATTTTCGGTCCAACGGTTCTGAACGGCAATTCGAGGAGATTTTAGCCAGTTGGAAACTGAATCCGGTTCTATGAGAGAACCGAACTGAACTGGCCTGCCGATCATTTCCCTCTTGAACTGTTGATCCAGTCCAATTTTTAAAACCATAAGTTCTGCTAGAATGTTCTTCCTACCTACAAATTTTTGACGTGGTATAAATCCAGGAAACGGTGTTTGATTTAAAATTTTTATATTTTCCAATTGGAGAAAATCCCTATTAAGACCTTTTGCTCTCTTGACTTCAATATTTTTTTTTCTTCTGAAAGAGAAATGATATTCGTTCCAAAGCAGTACAGAGTAATTAAATGAACAATAGCGATATTTTTAAATAATCAGATAACTCGACCTGTTTCAGATTGAAATATTCATATTTGAACTTACAATATTACTCTTTAATAATTATTTATTTAACTATTTTTTGTTACTATCATTAATCTCATTTCAATTATTTAGACTTTATATATTGAAACATTAGTCCTATGGGACCATTTTAGCATATCATATTATTTTTTAGGGTTTTAAATTTTGATCTAACGAAGCACAAATTTTGACGCTTGATTGTGGATCTTAAAGCACTAAAACTATTTTGATATATTATTACTAAATAAAGATGAAAATATTCCTCTTAAATATAGGGGTGTCAATATTTGACACGATCCGAAAACCTGACTCGAATCTGACCAGATAATTCAGGGTTAGGGTCAACCCAGACCCGAAACAGGTCGGGTTCAGGTTCAACAATTTGACCTGTTTCAAAAATCGGGTCGGTTTTGGGTTGACCCTTTGGCACGAAATTGACCCCATTTTAGACCCAAAATTGACCCGTTTTCGACTTGTTTTGACAAAAAAAACTGAGATTAACCCGTTTTTTGACATGAAAACTAGTAATTTTTTGTTGGCCCCGGAGTCATTCGAGCCGTGTCGGGTTGACCCGGACCCGAAGCGGGTTGGGTTCGGGGTCGAAAAACTTACCCATTTGTAAAAACGGGTCGGGTTCAGGTTGACCCAAAAAGTATCAGGTCTGTTTCGGGTTCCACCCGAACCTGATCCGTGACCCGAAATTGACACCCCAACTTAAAACATATAAGTAGACTATATTTTTTTGTTTTATAAAGTTACTCTATAGACATTCTGGACCTTAGAGAACTCTAGTTACTCCTTGAAGCCTCCAATCACCTGCTAACTACAGTCATTAAGCCCCACACTCCTTCAAAAAATCATTCATTAGATAAATAAATAAAACTACTGTTAAAGTATTAGAAATAAAACGAATCACCTAGAAGAAATATATATAGTATCTATTTAATATGCATGTTTAATATGTCATATAATACTCGCATAAATTATGAAAAATCAGAATTTCTTAAGCCCACCCTACACATTTTTTTGGATAAGATTGATAATGACGAAGATGATGATGAAATTATATGATGATCTACATATAAAAAATTACCTTTTAACGTAAGAATCATGAAAACATAGAAGCATTGTAAATCTTATCAAAATGTATCAAATATCTCAAAATAGTAATACCTCTACTAAAAATGGACACTCAAAATGAAAAAGGTCAGAAATGTATCAAATATATGAACTCAGAAGTGAAAGATCAATGGGCACTCAGAATGAAAAGGACTAATAATATGTCAATCAAACAGATTGTTAATAATATATATTCCTCATTGTGCCATGTAAAATATTAAGAAAATAATAATAATAAGCACAAAAATAAAAATCTCAAAAAGGCAGGTGAAAAATGGCAGTGGAAAACAGAAATACTCGCCATCCAACAATACATGTCTGATACAACCTGGAGAAAATCAGTATAATTAAGGCATTTTTTTATCCTACCAAGAAAATTCGGGCTCAAACAAGAATTCCGTATGTCAATGAAAAAAAAATTTAAGAAAAAGATTTCAAAACATAAATAATGAAATAATACTCCAATTACTTGATTTTTACAGGATGAGGCAAACATCAAAAGGGGAAAAGCCCAAAAATAAGCTAGCAATATTGAGGTCAGTGAAGCGCCACCCATACCTACGCATCCTACTAGACGCCAAAATATCTTCGCAGTCAGTTCAATACACAGCTAGGGAAAAATCAAAATAACTCAAGCGCATACCACTGTCAGTTTAATACACAGCCCATACTTTACTAATACATATTTTACTTATAAGAACCCCAAATGAAAAAATGGGCATATAATGCACACATGGATGCAGCATTGTAAGGATGCTTAAAATTTTTTTTCAATCACGTTTACAATGCATGAGTCCTAAGGGAATAAATGCAGTAAGATAATTGACATTGCAATCAGTCAAAATCACTCACCCTCAATCATATGGAGAGTAATTATATGGTTTTTCAGAATGACGGGTACTGTCATGGCTTTAAGCTTTGTTTAGGTGGAAGATTCTAAATAAAGAAGAATTCTGAGAAAGTTAATTTCATTGGTGATATATCATCAAAAAATTATTCTGATTAGGCATGAATCTTGAGGCAAATTCTAATCGGAAACTTCCGAAATTAAATTTGGAGCCATCCGAACTCCGATTTCAGCAAACTAATAGTCAAATTGATCGTCTCGAAGAGACGAACCTAACGACACAAAAATCAGTCCAATCTGAACCCAAATGGGTTTTAATTAAGGGTCCAAAGCATATTTGGAAACTTTAAAACATAAATTGGATGATCAAATGATATCCAAATATAACATTCTTATAGTTGAATCCACTGGCTCGATCAAACGAATCCAACAAGCCCAAGATCATCGTATTCTGACATCATTAAGGCACTCAAATGCTCGATAACAGCTATGATCAAGTGAATCAATATTGACCATACATAAAAAACACTCCCAACATGTCCTTGATCTTCTCCCTATTTACTAATCATATCACTCCCAAAAAAATTATAAATAGACCCCTCATTCTTCACAAGAGGGGAGGGAGAAAAGAAGAGAAAAAGAAAGAGAAATCTGAGATCTCTCTGGCCACCAAGCTCCTCCTCAATCACTGCCCGACCACTGACTATCGCCATACTTATGCTCAGTCACCAGCCGTCATCGGACTTCTGCCTTGCCACCGATCGTCAGCTTCTTACCCGACACTTACCAACAACTCAACATCCTAAACCATCAGCTTGGCGTCTTCCTATTAGGAAACTCACATACACAAAAGCTCAACATCGATAACTTCCTCCTCAATAACTCACCTGCTCACAACTCACCTTCCTAACACTAGCCAACAACTATGCAAGCTAGAGTTATTGGCTTGGCATCTACCTCCTCGATAACTTGACTTCTTTACACATACTAATAAGCTCATCACACTAGAGTTATTATCTCGATTCAATCCTTTTCAATGACTCACCTTCTTGGTATTTGTCAATAGCCCAACATTTAGAGTTGTCAACTTGAGGTAAATTTACTCCTTTCCATCTTAGTAAGTAAGTCATCGCGGGAAGAACGACTTATCAACACCTATGCCGACCTCTTAACACCCATCATCTTGCCTCCCCATCAACTCAACATCCCAAAAATTCTGGCTCAACTTCCTTGACCAACTTTATGGCACATGTCATGACTTCATATCTTCCCATGTACAACACATCATGTTTTCTCCTCCCACGTCGAAGTTGATCATTGTCTTAGGTTTCACCTCTAAATTAGCTCTCATGAGTATGCACACTGTCATCCTCCATGTGCTTGTGTGATTGATGCCCACCACCATCTTGGATAAGCAATAAAGTCACAACTTTTCTTTATCACTCCCCTAATCACCGACTTGAGGTTAGGAGACAACTAGAGGGTGGTTTCACTTTATGCTCAACTCGAGCATCCTTCTTAAGGAGTATTCTCATGTGTCAATTTCAAGTGCAACCTTTTTTTTGTCTCATTGGGGTTTGTCTCCTAATTTTGGTGCTTATTCTTCTCATCTTCCAGGATACATCAACACAGCATAAAGCTAGTGAACCATCTTCTGGTTAGATTCTTGACATCTCCCACGTAACCCGCCCTCTTCCATCATAAAACTATTGAACCATCTTCTGATTGGATTCTTGACATCTCCCACGTTACCTGCCCTCTTCCATCGACTTAAAACCCACCAACTCTAGGAATAGAAGCTTTGGCTCCTTTGGACATCCACAAACACACACAACAGGTATAATCCTTTTACCACTCTCCCATATCTCCTTGAGTGTGCATTTCAAGCCCTTCAATTGTTGTCACAGGTATCTCAACCTAGTAGACCCTTCCTAACCAATAACGCGTAAGGTGGCAAGGAAGGGTCAACTTCCTCCTCAGAACAACCTCCAGTTTCTACAAATATCCTTTAGAACCCTTTGAGATAGGACTTGGCACTCAGTTTAAGAGATTACCTAGACCCTTTTTACCTAACAAGCATCTAGTCAACAACTCAAGTATAAGGCTTTCTAGCACCCACAAACCTCACATTCTTTCTACCCAGGGAAAGCCTCCCTTCAATGGTCAACTAAAGCTTCTCTTAACACTCTTCCCATAGTATGGACTCCTATGCTATCAGCACTACAAGCTTAATACTAAGAATTATTAACACTCTAAATTTAAAGCATAAGAATTATTTCTCATCAGATGGAATCATGGAAACTAATGACTAATCTCATCAAAACGAGTATAACACATTAAGTGAAGTTCAAATTATTGAGGGAAATTTTTTGTTGTAATACATCGAAGTCATTGCCATAAGTGTTCTCTTCATTGCATCCATTTTCATTTTCCCCTAAAAATTCATGTCACTAGCGATATACATTACCCTCGATGCATGATGATCAAGCTTAAATATCACATAACCATTATGATAATCTTCCTCCACCAATGGCCGTTTTTTGAAGGCACTCCATCCTTTGGAAGATCTCACCTATATTGATCCTCATGGTATTGTGAGAAGTCTTACAAGTATAAAGCAAAGTAACTTTGACAGGAAATACTTGAGTTCTCAAGTAATCCTATTGGAAATACTTGAGTTCACAAGCAACCCTATCAATAATCGGTGAAAAATAAGCAAGAATAATGTGAAAACTTCAAGAAATTATGCTCCAAACAACAATTTTTTATTAGGGAAATCAAAACAAATCAAACACAAAGCAAAGATACAATTGATTCTCAATTTGAGAGGACGATCATCTCTCCCAAAATCTCTAGACAAGAGTCTAGAGCCCAAACACCAAAGAACTCCAAGAGAACAAACAATACAAGCATGCCCAGCCCTAACCCCCTCGTGCCCTTTAAATAGCCCTCTCCACCTCCTTAAAAACTTCATAATATAATATATTATTTATTTAATATAAAAAATATCAAATCTTTTAATTAATTAAATCCACTTTCCTTATAAAAAAGATATCAAATCTTTTTGATTAATTAAATCCACCTTCCCTATTGGCTTGCCGCCTCCCTATGTCTCTCCTCTTTTTGCCGCCAAAGTGGGTCCCACCCCATGGAGAGGTGGTTTGGGCCACCTATGGTACTGCCGGCCCATCTGAGCGGTTCAATATGAACCGCCCTATCACACTTTCTCTCAATAAACTTCTTCTAGCCCTTCCTATCATAGCAAGAGCTTTGCCATTTTTGAACTTATCAATTCCTAACACTCAATCGTTGATAGACTACTTAATGTAGCAAACTAACATCATGCCTTAAGGGGTCACCAACAGCCTTCATCATTCATTAATACACTAAGATGAATTTCTTTCAAGTTTTGCTTGCATATCTCTTCCAATGAACCCTTGCCACAATCAGTTTTATCAATTGTCCTTCATGACTAAGCTTTCTCAACACTCAGGTTAATAAGTCAAGTTCAAATCAGTTTTCCCTGACTAAAAAAATCAAAATTTCAACTCAACTTGATTTAGGCTCAAAATTGATTTAATTTATAGCTAAGCTAGATCGACTGAAAATTACTCAATTTTAAGACAACTTGAAATTGTAAGAAAATAAAATTAAAGGAATAGATCGAACCCAGGACCTCTTACATGAGCAACAAAACACCAATCACAAGAATTAACAATTATTAAATATGAGAGACATTTCACATATATATTATATATAATGATTTGGAGTCAAATCAAATCAAATCTCTAACAAGCAATTCTACACTCGAGGTTGACTCGAAATAGATGTTGATCTAAATACCCTAGCTCAAATTTTGACTAAACCTGTTCAAGTAAATTTTTATCAGACTCAAAAATATTTTTCCCCAAAATTTAGGTATTTTAATCACCCTTGCGCAACAATCCACTTGCTATGTTCTATCTTCTTTAAAGCCCTCTTCAAGGGCATGAAATAAACTCGATGATTGACCCAATCTAAATCCATGTTATCATTCACTCTCCATGCCTCCTCATGCATCCTCAAGAAACAATTGTCCCTTAGCATTATCTAAAGAACCACCTCCAGTAGCATCTCAAAGTGCATTCCTCCAATAATTTCAGCATCCCTCAACTTATTTATCTTCTTGATGCAAGCATTATCATATCTCATGCATCAATTTTGATGTATACAAAATGTGCAAGCAATTCTTAAAATCTTTAGTTATGGCTATTTGCACAATGTTACCTTTGCCTTCTCTATCCACTTTGTTTTGAGAATCCCCAAGGGCTACATGATCAGACGCGGCAAATCACCGCCACCATTGCGTATCTCTTGGGAGCCTGGCAGGATTCTATTCACCTATCAATCCCAAGAGAGTATCATGATCCCCGCAGCACAACAACTGTAATACATTGATAATGTCATATCATTAAAAACCTATCGTTAACCCTAATAGCAATGCCTAGGGGTTTGACAATTCATCATCATAGGCTCATAGCATCAGTTTTTTCCACACCTATCACTTTTTTCCTTTCTAAATCGTGTCAAAATGATCGAGCTCCCTCATCGCTCCTTCATGTCCCGCCGGAGACCTTATAACTGCATCCGGTCTTGTGAGAGTGAACAGAGAAATCGAAACCATATTGTCGATGTAAAAAGTAGATGCTAGGTAGCTTTGAGATTTATGGAGAAACCACATAACATACTTGTCAGATATTACAAATCCGTTCAATCTTGAAATTTGGCCTGGTCTAAACCTCAGCAATAATCCAGAAATTTAAGGGATTAGATATTTAACACAATAGCTTCCTTCAACATAACACGAAAAGGAAATTAAATAGCCCTTTCGAGGATTTAAAGAATAAAAATTAATGGTTACCTAAATTCGCCGTCCGAGGTGGCGGATGAAAGAAGCCGGATTGAGCGGCCTGCAAAGGAGGCGTGTGATGAAAATAAGGCATAAAAGGTTTCCGACAGACGAGTTGACGGCCTGAAGAGCTACATGCATGCCCTAAAGAGATGCCCGCGGATGAAATATTGCCGGAGGCTCCGATGCTAAGAAACCACGCCTTTATTGAGCTGACGGGGGAAGATCCGAGGCATTCAAACGCCTCTCGAGCTGCTAGAGACAGTTGAGGCATGAAGACACTCGATAGTAGTCTTCCTGGTTTGAATTAGTGCAAAGCCCGCGGGGCTCTACGTCGCCGTCTTGTCTCTCAGCCAAGATCAGACGAGAAAGTAGGGCAACGCAGCAACTGTTGCTTTTATACGAGACAAAAGCAGAAAACCAATCGTAGAAATATCGAAGTCATCGATATTCGTGCAATATTAATCTAGTAATTATCCTATGGCTTACTAAAATCATAAAAGAGATACATATGAATTGTTAAAAATATTAAATTTCTCTTATGGATTATCTCCTTTTCATGCTAATATCATAAATATTTTTATTAGAAATCGTATACGTAGCTCAAATTGTTTCATAGGTTGAGAGCTTAGACTATCAACTAAGAGATCTTGAGTTTGAAATTTGCATATATCATATGTGTGTAAATTTATCTTAATTAATCCAAATATAAAAAAAAAAAATCTTATGAATTTTATAAGTTGTCATCAAATAAAAAATCATATTCTAATAAATACATTAAAATACTTTAACAATGAAATAAAATTAATTCCAAACATGTAATATAAATTGAAAGCCTCGTTTCTAAATATACATAAAAAATAACTATTATAAATGGAGATTATCCAAATCATTGTCATAACTATCATTAAGATATTTTTAAGACAATTTACAAAATACTACATAGTTCTTTATCTATTTACACATCTAATACTTAAAATTTTATATTTACTGCATTACAACTACAATTTTAAATTAAAAATAGATATATTATTAAATAGTTAAATAAAATTTTATTAAAAATTTTAAACTTTTTTATTTCATTATCAAACTATTACATATTGTTGCGTCCAGGAGTATTCGCGACGGTAGAGAAATATATAGTTTAACGTCTTAGCGTTGTACGAAAATCCGGTACGCAATCAGATAAGAGAGGAGGCGTGTTGCCTTTATGGTACACCAAAATTTTTATGTGGAAAACCCTTAAAAAAGGAGGAAAAACCATAGGGCCTAGCCTAGTTTAAATGAATCAACTAGTATTGTAGTTGATTACAAAGGAGGTCCTTCCTTAGGGGAAGGCCTTAGCTTGATGTACACTTTATAGAGTACATTACATGGTTAAAATACAAAGCATCATTGTTGATGTGTTTGTTTGATCTGAAGGATTGTAGTCGGTGTGCAATGTAAGTCAGAAGGACCATAGTCGGCGGGCAACGGAGGTCAGAAGGATCGTAGTCGGCGGGTAACAGAGGTCAGAAGTACTATATTCGACGGGCGACGTAAGTCAAAAGAACCGTAGTCGGCGGGCAACGGAGGTCGGAAGGACTATAGTCGGTGGGCGACGTAAGTCAAAAGTTATGTAGCAATTTGGCGAGGAGCGGAGGTCCGATGTCAGGTAGAAGTCCAACGTCAGTTGGCAGCCGGGGAGAACTCCGGCGTTGGATGATATTCGGGCAAAACTCCAGAGTCACTGGGAATCGGACATAACTCCAGCGTCACTTGGAGGTCAGACGGAATTCCGACGTCGTTTGGAGGTTGGGCGGAATTCCAGCGTTACTTGGAGTTCGGGTGAAACTCCAGTGTCACTTGAACGTCGGGCGGAATTCTAGCGTTACTTGAACATCGGGTAGAACTCCAATGTTGCTTGAACGTCGGGCAGAACTCTAGCGTCAGGCAGAATACTGGCGGCAGTGATCAAGGAGTTTCTTCCCTCCTATCATTCTCTTCTTCTTCTTCTTCTTTTCTTCTTCATGCTTGGGCCCCCCTCACAAGAGAAATGAAAGATCTATTTATAGATTTCTGGAGTTGCATGACCTGTAAATAGGTGAGAGAGCAAGGGCGAATCAGGAGTGGTTTGAATGGACGACTGATATTGAAGGTCTTAATGATGTCAGAATTCAGCGATCTTGGGCTCATTAGATTCGTCTCGTCGAGCCGCTCGATTCGACTATAAGCACGTTATGTTTGGAAACCGTTTGATAACTCAATTTTTTGTTTGAACCTTCCAACAGCGCTTCAGGCCCTTGATTTGAACTCATTTGGACTCAGATTGAGTCGATTTTGGTGTCGTTGGGTTCGTATTTCTGAGACAATCAGTTCGACAATAAGTTTGCTAAAATCAAAGTTCATATGATCCCAGAATTCTAGCTTGATTTTGCCTCGAGATTTGTGCTTGATCAAGATAATTTTATGATGACGTATCACACATATAATGTTCAATAATAAATAAGAAATCTTTTTTAAATTCTTGTTACATTAGAGATAATTTGTAAATATACTTAAAAAAAAGGTTTTTACCTTAATTATATAAACATATTATACTTTAAAAACAAATTTACTATTAAATTTAAAATTTTATAGTTGATTATTTTATTCATCTTGATTAATTTTTAGAATACAATAATCAACTATAACTCCTATATATGACCCTATATTCTTATTTATAATATCCATATAATTTTCTATCTTAACAATGAGCTTAAAGTTAAATACATAATTGTCTAAAGTTATAAAGAATTGCAACTGGTTGGTATGATTCTTTCATGTTACACAAGTATGATAAAATGATGCAAACTTCTTCTAAGGGTAAAAGAGAACATTTTCTCTAGAGACGATTGGCAATAACTACAGTGATTCTTAGAATACTACATACTGTGCTGTTCGAGGCGCATTCCCTGGAATATGCCAGATATTTTGGTATCTAGTTTCTTCATTTATACCCCAAAATTTCAATTATGAGCAGCTTCAATCAGCCAGCTGAAGTAGAAAAATTCACACATTTACTGGTGGGAAGATGGCATAGAAAGAATCAATCATTAGGCTATGGATTTCCTGTTAAATTATGGCGTGGAGCTGTCAATGGACTTGTTCTTCAGACAAAATTACAGAAATTTTCGTCAAGTACTGACCTGTTATTATCGCAAGATGACCTGCAAGCTGCTAATCCGACTTTGTATAGGAATTATGAATTGAGCAAGTAAAGAACTAGACACTTCAATGGCTTCCATTTGTGAAAGCGACAATCAGGATGATCCGTAGCAAGGTGGGAGAAAATGATTAATTTCCTGCTATAAGACGTAAATAAAGGCATCTGTATTCTATGGAAATAGTGTGCAAAGAAGATGCAGGTAAATTGAAGTATTCTATATATGATTGTTTTAGTTTCATGAACAAGACTTTCTCAATATCTGACAATTAAAAGCAGCACAAGGGATAATCATCAAGCTAAGTTAAATGTCTCTTAATCATAACTAACTTGATAATCCCCGAAATTTTCCATCTCCAATTAAATTTTTTATGCAGTTAAAAATAAATTAATCACATCATATTACCTGCTGTTACCCATCTTTGCTTTTAGCTTGGTTGGTGGGCGAGTACGGTTGGGAACCCCCAACCCGTGCTCGATTCCCCCCGAGCGGCAGCGCCTCTTAAGTGGAGCTCAATCAAGTACGGGCAGGAGGTTTCTAAGGTGGGTGCCTCTTCTAGGTCATCCGAGGATTAGTCATGCTGTCAAGCTCCCTTTCAGGGGTGGCAGCGGGGGACAATTATTACGTCCTTCGACCGAATGCAGAGAAGCATTCGGTCGCAGGCAAAAAAAACTCGGTACCGTGGTGTACCGAGTTTTTTGAAAAACTCGGTACACCTCGGTACCGCCTTTTTTTGCCTGCGACCGAATGCTTCTTGCATTCGGTCGACCGAACAAAATAAAAGTTCGGCAGCGGGTGGATATCCTGTTCCCAAAAAAAAAAATACATGCTGTTCTATCAGATAAAAATGCAAGCGTACCCGTGGAATGCATACGGACTGTCAAGATGGGTAGTTTAACAGTGAAATCCAGATTATAACCTTAAAATGCATCAATGATAAATCCAAAAGATCTTTGTCCCAATTAGGGCAGCAGTAAATACATTTGCAAGCAATGTTTAATCTCTTTTTGATCAGAAGTATCCAAAGCCAATAAACAAAAATCCAAATCACCAATCAAACATACAATGTCACAATCTTTATCACCATGAGAACAACTCCAACTATTTGGTATCATGAGCCCTCCACCACTCACCCTAATTAAAACTGCATTAGGCTTTGCCTCCATCCAGCAAATTAATATTAAACAGCAAACTTGCTTCAACGAAAAGTCTGCACCATAACACTTTAATAGACAACTACAAGCTGGCTATACAGAAAGAGAGAGAGAGAGAGAGAGAGCTTGAATTCCTTAATTTTTTTTATAAGATTTGGAAGACAATTTGGCAAAGATTTTGTTCATATCAAAACTATGGCTGCAATGCACCTCTTGGCTTAGACGTCAAGTCCTGGTGGCCGGTGGTTCTGGTTTGGCAAGAAGGACAACAGTTGACACCGGTGTGGCCAATGCCTAATTCATGCCAACAATGAGGATTCCAATTATGACAGCTGTTATAAATAATAAAAATTTTGCATTTTTATTGACTACGTGCTTTAAAATTAGAGATGGTTGTCATGAATAGAGAAGAAAAGAAAAGCAAAGTGAGGGGAGATAAGCAGAAAGCATACTAGTGAAACAAAATTAAGAGAGAAAAATATTTTGGTGTGCAACTAGTTGTATCTGATTAGTATTTATGAAACTAGTGATGTCAGCCTCATTCTCATCATTAACCTTTCCAACATAATATAACTTCAAACTTTCCCCAACATCCAATTTTTTCCTTTCCATTTAGTTTCAAATAAACTAACAATATATGTTCTCTTTCTTACATGATATTCACCAACTCTCTCAGCTTCAAAGTTCTCAAATTTCATGTGGCAAATCTAATCTTAGATTTCGACCAAATCAATATTGCTTTTTTTTCTCACAAAAATCAGGTTAACTCGTGGAGCATCACTTATTTAACTTTCATCGCAATCAGACTAAGTTGTGATGCATCACTTGAGGATTCTATCACAGCATTACGAGAATAGTATCACTATTCTTCTAGAAATGGCAACTATCTAATCCATAAATGAAAGAGCGCTTATACACAACTATATCTCGTTTTCATTCAAAAGAAGTTTCAAGAAAAATACACGTTGATGACAAAAAAACTGCATCATACCTGAATTAAACTTCCTTGCGATGCTTCTCAACTCCATTAAGAAGGGAGGAAAAGGCAATATATACTGCAGGTTAAAATTTTTGGTTCAACGTTTTAACCCATTAATTCTTCAGTTGATGTCCTGGTTCCATTGCATGACCTTGAACTGCTACAGTCAACAATGACCCCAAGATCAAAAGTCTACATCTGCATTGCTTTCATCAGAATGCTTAGAATCAGATGATTGAAATGTTGTAGCCGTAATTGTTTTCTCCTTTAAATTCTTCTGGCATTGTTCCAACCATATCCTTCAACTACCAAAAAGATCAGATGAAAAATTTATCAACCAAACAGTCATAATGCTGTTCATAACTTCATCGGCCAATTCATGCAAACATTTATATGGATAAAGCTACCGATAACACAGTGCAAATGCACATAAATCAGAAATTAAGTAATATGTAGTACAAATTTACACGTCAAATTTACTTTACAAACATAAATTCAATATAAAGTTCCATCATGTTCATTCTCATTTGTTTGCATAACAAATTTGGTCTTCACAATTTTTCAATGACGCAAACAGAGTTTAAGGTCCCCTGCCAGACAAGCATGCCTCAGACGCTCTCCAACACAAGTCCAAGATGCTTAAAATTGGGTCCAATTTTTTTTTTTTTTTTTTTTTTATATAGGACAAGGCCGAAAAAACTCCTTGAACCATGTTAATTAGACTTTATGGTTTATACTGAATTAGCAGATTTTAAGCCTTTAACTTGTCAATTGCCTTGAATGAAATTGGAGCAATTAGTTATAAGAGGTCAATCATTCAAGGCCAAACGCAGCAGATGCTCCTTGATGGCCCATCCTTTTAAGGAAAAGAGACAAGGCGATGTCATGAACTCCAAGCTTCATGTTCCTAAATTAGATTGAGGATGCTAAAGGAAGATTCTATGAGGCTTTGCTAAAGGCTTGTGGTATTGATTTGGCTTGTGCACTCTTAAGTAAATATCTTATGATTGCTCCATATTTTCCTTTCCTTCCCGTTTTTTTCATCTTCCTCTGATTCAGATTTCTTCCTATCAGTTAAATTTTTTTAACATGCCAGAACTTCCGCCTACTGCACTGTTGTTCACATCTTCTAATCTTTCGGTTTAACCATTAAATTTCTATTCTCCTGCAATTGTCATCCTATCTTGTGCTTTTGTCTCTACTGTTGACCTCTATTTCCACTTGTTGATAGCTCAGCATGCAATAATTTTCACGAAACCCAATCCCGTGAATTTGCCTACTCAACAGCCCTCATTTTCAGCACTTGCTGACAACTTCGCATCATAAATTTGATCACTTTTTAATGACTTCTCGCCTTCTCGACAAGTTGACAACTTCTCTCTTTCTTTAGACTTGCCGACAACTGACATCCTTAAGCTATCGGCTTAACGCTATCCTCCGAGGCAACTCACTTTCATGACAACTCAGCATCCTAGAGAAATCAGCTTTGCATCTTCCTTCTTGGTAGCTCACCTTCTCAGCAACTCGCCTTACCAACACACGTCGATAACTTCACAAGCTAGAGTTATCAATTTGGCAAATTCTTCCTTAGTAACTTGACTTCTGGGCACTTGCTAACAGCTCATCATGCTAGAGTTATCATCTTGGTGCAATCCTTTTTGATAACTCACCTTCTTAGCATTTTACCAATAACTCAACACCTTAAAGTTGTTGGCTCATTGTAAAGTTACTCTCTGCAATCACAACAAGTCATAATGAGAACATTGACTTCTCGATGTTTATGCCAACCTACAAGCACGTGTCGTCTTGCTACTGTGGGCTCCAAAAATTCGGGCCCCGGCCTATTCGTGCCTCTTTATTGATGGGAAGAGTTTAAACGAATTTAGTTTCTAAGATAAATATTCATAAGGAAAATTAGGTTTTAGATAAGACATTACCAAGAGTTTTTGCTCTCATTTTGTGAGGACTTTATGATCTGAGTTCTAGTTTATCATGGCGCAAACTCCTATTGTTAATTACCCCATCCGATAACAAGAGAGAACATTCGATTAAGGTTAGTCGTTAAATAGGTCACAATACCTAATGTATAATACTAACAATTTTAGGATTTGAATTTGATTTTAACTTTTAGAGTTTATGACTAGAAAATTGAAATTTATCACCATACATTAAAGCGGGTGATGGGGGAATGATGACGGGCCCAATCAAGTTCCCATGGTTCCGTCATCCCAAGCTGTCATGGTCTATGGTCTACTTAATCAGAGAAGATAGTCGACCCAACCTTATCAGCAATCATGGGTTGCTTCGTCCAAAAATACCTTGTATACTTGGGGTGGATGTTTGCCTAATATATTCAATTTAAGTCAACCTTAGTTAATAGATCATTTATATCATATCAAGGCAAAGCAAGCGCACCCTATAATTCATTACTAAAGGGACTTTTAACCATTAGGGAGCATACGGGCTTTGACCTTGACCATAATATAGTGGTGCCATTTTGAGATAAAACCACAAAGTTAGAAAACATGTACGCCACGTCCTTGCTGGTGAGAAATTAATTAAGAATAAATCGTAGTACTATATTCCACAAAACATCTACTATTTGTAAGCTGAAGTTATTCTTAAATTCATTATCTTGACTAAACTAATGCGAAGTGTAAAGGAATTTTGATTTTAAGTTTTTTGTGACATTTTATTTTAAGGATTTAGACTTTTAGTACGATTTGAGTATAAGTTTTGAATGAATGATTTTAGAGTTTTGAGGGCATTTTTAAAATTCAAAAGCTCTTTCTCGTTAAAATTTCCAATCAGCACGGCTATCATCGAAATTGAGCATTTTTAGCAAGTCTGTAAAGCATTATCAGTTCTCGCATTTAATTAGAAGCGTGACGTAAAGATTGGAGCACATGCGGAATGCTTTTCCAAGTGTGATAAGGGATTCCTTGTTATCAAATTTAGCAATTTAGATTTGATCTTCCAAATATGGATGGAAGGAAAGAAAGCACGCCTATTTAAGGATATTAAAATCATTTGACACTCCTTTTTGAGGTGAATCGACAAGGCAACCCAATTAATTGCTTAAAATTTTCTTTATCGTCATTTGTGAAGTCTTTTTAATGTCTACTACACGTTGTATTCTACGTAGCTCTAAGTTGTGTGTTCACATGACCTAAACTACATGATATAATAAATAAAATCAATAAACAATCTGTAGGCCCAATTCACTATTTCATTCACATTATATGTCGGCATAACCCCTTCTGTTATTTCAAAGCAAGCATAAAAAATTATCTAAGGTCTTCTATTCAAAGAAGCAATGATGTTTACCCTGAAACATCTTGCATAAAATATGCGCCGCCAGTGCCTTCAAAGGACATGACTGGATGATTCTCCTTCTCTAATCCAATTAAAGCAAATTAAATAAGGTTCTTAATTATTGCTGATAATATAATCTTAGGGTTGACAACAAATGTGATGGGGACATCAGATCGTCATGGAGAGTTTATCAGAGACACGGCCGTCGATCTACGGCCACGATCGAGTCTTTATATTTTTGAGTCGTTGATGTATTTTATTTTCATGTAGCTTGTTATTTGCTTATGTGGCATTTATGAGTCGTTGTATTTTTATTTTTTTTTATTTCGTTGCTTATGTGTTGTCTTTCCCGTTGTACCCCTCTTATGGGAGTTTTCGTATGTGAGCCCAAAGGGCATTTGTGTCTTTTGTTTCGAGTCATGTTGTAGGAGGCTATTTAAAGCCCCATTTTATTCTATTATGGAAAAAATGAATGATTATTAAGAATTTTCCTGCACTTGTGTTTGAGAGCCTTTGAGAGTTCTTGGAGAGCTTTGGAGAGATCCCTTGGAGAGGGAGATTGGCGCATCACCCACCAACCTTGGAGACGGCCGGGTTCGTGGTTCTCTTCTTTAACTTTGTCATCGCCCCCTCGTCGAACTTCCCTATCTTCCACCACCACCACCGGCCACCTCACCCGATTCCCCCCCTCCCCTTCCAAACTCCACGGCCAAGTGTCCCCCATCCCCTTGCCACCGGCCAAGGCCAAAGCCGCCGGCCCACTCATCCCCTTGGCTCTTTTGTTTTCTTGTGTTTCCTAATTGGGTTGGGATTAATTGGGATTAATTTGAAATTCAAATTAATCAAATTTGAATTCAAATTATTTCATAAATTAGCTTTTCTATTTTAGGAAAGTATTTGATTTCTATCTAAGTTTGAATTTTAAATTCAATAGGATTTAAATTAAATATTTCCTAATTTTAAAACCTAAATTTGGAAGCCTTTAATTACTCTCACCAAATCAAACCTTGACCATGCATGCCGCCGGCCTCTATGAGGGTAGATTTGGATTTATTTCCTACTTATCACATAAACCTATTTAGAAATATTTCAAATTATTTCTTCCTTTTTCTTTGGCCGAATTCCCCAAGATCCAGATTTTCTTTAATTCTTTCCAAGTTCAAGTTTTCTAATTTGGAAAGGATTTCCCTGTCAATGCCTCAATGCCGCCACCCCACCCCCCTTACCCGTCTGCTCTCCTTTTTTTCCCAAACTCTCTCCTTTCTCACGAAGGCTTCCCTTGAGTTCTCTGCATAAGTTTCCTCTAAATAATTCTACCTTCCCTTTGGAGAAATTCTGCAATTTTCTCTTCGGATCTGGATGAAGAGATCTCCTTGCCTCTTTGCCCGTGGGTAATCTCCAAGAGTATTCACTACCGTGGAGAGTTTTCACTCATTCATCTCTATGAATGGCGGATCCGGCAACTGAACACGGTATCGCTTGGGACGAAGACGGTTTCACCGTCAATCTCCACATTTCCTTGGTAAAGGTTCTCCTTAACACTTGTTTCAATTTCCTCTAAATCTAAATTCTCAATTGGTTAGATTGTAGTCACGAAAGCTCTTTCGAATTGCTCTTGCCAAGCTTAGTCATTTGTAGGAATTGAGTGTAACCTTCTCTGCATCCTACGTCTCGTTGTTAGATTAGGGATTTAATTTGAAAACTACTATTCGGTATTGTTTTATTTTCTCAATTATCTTGATAGTTCAAATTCGGAGCATGTGATTTCGCCTACGCAATTGATCGCTTCATTTGTTTTAATCGTCGTTTGAAGATTGCTTATAATTTTGTTTTGAAATTATTCTAATTTAATAGTTGTGCAATGCTCAAATGAAATCATAACCATAGCATCTAAATTAGTCCTGCATCAAAATGGCTCAATCCAAACCCCCTTTTCAATTGTTTCTTGCCTTCTTCCTTATCAGGTGCAGTTGGAGCTAATATTGAAAGATTTAAATCCTTATCGATAGGTTCATTCCTAACTTTAGCACACTTGCGCACAATCAAATGGATCACAACATCATTATATTTATAAATATCTTGAATCAACAAGTGATCATCAAGCTCCTTGCCATCATGGCATAGCTTTTGGCTCTCTAAATCAACAAGATCCTTGCCTCTCCTAGTAATATGTTGCTTGAAATAGGAGACAATGCAATTTCTTTCAAATTTTTTTATTATTGTTATTTTTTAATTCAATTGAAATGACATTTTTTATTTATTTAAAATGACAAAAAATTGTTTGAAATTAATTATGTGAGAGTTCTTTGTCATTTAAATTTTTGGCAACCTCCCCCCCTTGTGTAGGAGGTGTCGGATAGACACTTGTATTTCAATTTTCCTGGCCGGATCAAATATACGACGGCACGAGGTCTTCGTATATTCATTTCTTCTGACCGAATCAAAGATAAAAAGGTGCGGGTCGTCACATCTCGGTTTTCTCTCAACTGAATCGAAGATACAATAGCAAGTCTTCGATACCTGTTGTTTAAGCAAACGAGAAAGAGATTTATACCTCTAGTGTACAACGAACGACGACAACGGAAGTGATAGTTTAAAAAAAAACATAATAATCGAAATAATAGTAATAATATAGAGATTGGAGGATTGAAGGGTTGTTTCTGCCGAGTAGTGTAGGAATCACGTCACTAAAGGGCTTCGACTCTTATATGCGACAACCAAAGAGCGAGAGAGGCTGAGTCTTCAACTTCTGCGTACGACACAGAGGGAGTCGAGAGGATGGGTCGGGTCGGCAGGGGGACTGCTTACATGCTTTTATAGGCTGGAGATGGGACATCGGGATCAATCGGATCAGGTCATGTGCATGCATAGAAAGAGATGAGTGGGAGAGGGAGTGCGGCACGGTGAAACTGAGAGAGGAGGGCTCAGGCAAGTGCGGCAAAGTGAGATCAAGCAAAGGTTGTTCGTGCAGATGGGGGAGACGAGAGGGAGAAAAGATGGCTTTAGCCTTCCTTATGTGCAAGAGAGTTGAATGAATCCTCCAACCACTTTTGCGTGCAAATTTGAGGAAATGAGAGGGTGCGTCATTTGGGAGCAAAAAGTTGTGTTGTTTGAGATAGAATCATACGTGAGATGGGGTCAATGGTCAATAGCCTCTCCATCAACTCAAAATCCTTGAATTGTTAGCTTAGCTTCCTTGACCAACTTTATGGCATGTCGTGAGTTGACATCATCTCCCCATGTAGAGCACATCCTATTATCTCCTTCCACACAAAAGTTGATGGTTGTCGTAGTTTTCAATTCCCAATCAAACCTCACAAGTATCAATACCATACCATCCCCTGCCATGTAATTGAACGATTGATACCTTCCATTATCTTGGAGAAGGAATAAAATCACTAACTTTTTATCACCTCCCCCGACCACCAACTTACGCAAAATGGGAACTATTTCTCTAGCAATCAAGATCCTATCTTGAGATGTTGGGTCGGGAGATAACTTGAGGGTTTCATTTCATGTTCGAATTGTGGGCTCCGAAAATTCGGCCCAAACCTCCGCCCACACTGTGTTTTTATTTGGTGATGGAGTTTTAACGGATTAAGTTCCGGGGTAAATTTTGGAAGGCAGATGGGTTTGTAGATAAGACACTACCCAGATATTTCACCCTCATTTTGCGAGGACTTTATGATTCTGGTTTCCTATAGTCGCAAGCCTCTATAGTTAATTACCTCTCTCGATAATGAGAGAGAACTTTCGATTAAGGCTAGTCGTCAATCAGATACGTATAAATACGTGTTATCTGGCATATAATAGCAGCATTAGGTTTAGGTATTTGGAAAGTTTGGATATTTGGAATTTGGGTAGAGATATTTGAGAAAGTTTGATATTTAAAATAGAATTTTTCACCATCTTACACTTAAAGCGGATGGTGTGGGAATGGATGATGGACCCGATCAAGATCACATGATTCCGTCGTCCCGGGCCATCGTGATCCCTGGTCTACTTAGTCAGAGGAGGTAGTCGACCCAACCTGACAGAAGGATCCTTGTCGGCAGCCATGGGTTGCTTCGTCCAAGGGTACCTTGTAGACCTGGGGTGAATGCTTGTCTAAGGGGACAAGTTTCAATCCATTTTAGCAAACAAAAAGCTTTATGCCATATCGATCATATCCTATTGATTCATATCTCAAGGATTTGATGACACTAAGAAGCGTATTGGCTCTGTCCATAACCGGTATTTCGTGGTGCCATTTGGCAGCAAAACTGCTCAGTTCAGATGGCCCCGGGTCATAACCGTTCATCCTGCGGTGCCATTTGGTGGCAAAGCCGCCGGTCAGAGGACACGTACAACGTCCTTACTGACAAAAGATTGTTTGAGCATAAACTCCTACGATTAATTACATCACCCAATGATAAGAGAATTTAATTAAAGCTAGTTCTTAGAGACTAAATGCATAACATATAACAGCCACAAATTTAATTTAACACTGAGAAATTTATCGCCTTCAACTTGAAGCGGATGATGGGAGAGATGATAAAAAAATCATTCAAGATCCATGATTTCGTTGCTTCAGGTTGTCATGAACTCTGGTCTACTTAGTAGAAGTTACCAACTATACATGAAAAAATGATCCTTATCGAAAATTATAGATTGTTTCATCCAAGAGAATCTTATAGGCCTATGGTGAATATTAGCAAACAGAGAGCTTTTTCCCTATAAAGTGAAATATTTTTTAGTCATTGGGGAACTTGTTAGCATTGGTCATGATGACTGTAATTTAATGGTGTCATTTTATAGTAAAAATACCCTGTTATAGGGCCCTAGTCATAACCGTTTATCTGTCGCATCAGCAGCAGAGTCACTAACGAGGGGGCACATACCACATCCTTACTGGTGATACATCGATTGAGAGTGAATTATAGCTATATGCTCAGAAAGGCATCGACTCATTGTGAGTTAAGAATAGTCTTAATTTATCAGTGTTGACCAACGAGGCAACGATCACGAATAATGGATGAATTTTTGTTTTAAGTTTGTGGATGTTAGATCTCAATCGAAATATTTTATTTTATTTGTATTTTTCATATTTTCATCTAATTGTGGCCTCGAAATGATCTATACTAGGATTTGGGGTATTCTGAGAGATATGGTCACTTCCAATTGATGTTTACTTTCAACATCAAGGATTTTGAATGATTTTATTTTGTTATTTGAATCTTATTCACTTTGCCCATTTTTGTCAGAGGATCAGGTTCAAAATTTAGCTTTTACGAGTTACCATACAGGTGGAATAGCTTTAAGAGTTGTACTTTAAAATTAATTTCCCTCGTAAGAGGCATTAAATACCTATTACAAACGCAATGTTTGGGTTCATCGCGTGGACATCTGTCATGCCGTTCAAGTCTTGTCATTTCATATTCGTTTTGTACACATTGATTTTGTTATCTCTAAAACCAAACAAAAATAAAATGAAAAACATCAAGGAAAAATATAAAACAATAGCAAATATGGCTTAATTGGGTTGGTTTTAAGTTAAAGGAAACAAAATAAAAAATAATAGCAAGCATGGCTAAATTAAATGGGTTCTTTTTAATTAAATAAAGAATGACGGCATCTTCTATTATAGCCAAACAAAAAAAATCGCCCAAACAAATTTACTAGTGTTATTATTTAACAATGATTTCAACAAATAGAAAACAAAAAAGTTACTAACGACATAATCCGCAAAGCAAGCATGCAAAAGCACAATTTATTGCCTAATGATATACTTCATACAGGCAATAAAAAACTGAAACTCGAAGTATGAAACAAAAAACAGTTCAAGTGATATTTGGCATAATCGCGCAACTCTAGCTTTACAAATGCATAAGCATTAGTGATATTCCATTCATTGCAAATCATAAATAAATAAAATAGTTCAACATAAAAAAATAAAATGTAGAGCTAGCCTGATTTGAACGAAGAATACCTGAACGGTAAGAGATTTGATCACTTCCTTTGCGGCCTTGCATTTTGAAGTTTCTTCTGCGGCAGTTGCTGTAGCTTCCTTCAATTGCCGTCTGCTTGATTCTAATTCTGCTTCTAGAAGTTGAGATTTTTTCGTAAACTCTTCTAACTGCAAAACAAAATAAAGGTCCAATAAATGAATAAAAAATAGATAGCATTCATGCAGAACACTGCAAAGCTAAAAGATGGAAAAAAGGTTCAAATATGGGAAAATTAGATGACTAATAGCCAAATAAATTCTGATATAGTCTGAGATGCCATAACCAAACAGGCATAGTATATGTCAAAGATCAATATCATGAGGATGGCATCAGCTCAAGTATTTGCAAGAACGTGATGAATAATAGATACAGCTTACAGCTGCTTTCAAGATCTACGCACCCAACAGGAAATGCTTTAGGAAAACGAAAAATGGTGGGGGAAAATGCATATGCATTTGCCAAGGAAGACCTCAGCCACAAAGAGTTTTAACAGTAGTGCGGTGAAACTATTTCTTGTGGCAAGATATTTTCATTAATGGCACATATTTGGCCAATCGAGGCAACTCTGGAACTGTTGCATAAAACAAAATTTCCCGCCGACTAATTAGGTGCCAGATGTTTAGGCTGTTTAGCAAGTAGGCCTAGTTAGGATGTCACCCTGTACGAGTATTCACAGCTAACTCATGGAATGGGCTAAACTAACAATTTCTTAGCTAGTAGGTAGCTGGTAGGCCCACCTAGGATGCAGAAGCACACGCAAATGAAGGACTGACTGGAACGCAATTCCTGGGAAGGAATCAAATTTATTCATATTCATGTGGGGATAAGTAAAGTAACATTTTAGAATTCCCATTAGCTCAATATAAACTGAACTAAAACTTACAATTCCTCTCAAGGATAAACTTGTGGGTTTGTACTTGGGGAGGGGCAGATAAATCAAGTAATTCAGGTTAAGATTAGTTTTCTTAAACCATTTTTTAAGAAATAAAATTGTAGTGTGATTTACAAACAGAGTTTAAGACGACCTCTGCGCTTGAATGAATTCACGTTGAAGGTTTATATGAAGAGTTTCAACTTTTGATTAGATCATTGACTCGATAGACGCTTGGATCTTACTTGATTGTTAGCCGCTAGGGTTTTAAATCAATTTGGATTTTTATTGGCATTGTGTGAAACTTGAACTGAATGATTGATAGAATTTAATTTAGATTGTTCGACCACTATTAGGTTGGATTTTTTTCTTTTTTGACTTAATAAATAATATTATTAAGCTCAAAATGTACACACTCTATATAAAGAAATACATAATTGTTCTAGCCTTTTCAAGTTTGATTACAAGTCCAATTGCTGGTGTCTATATTGGAATGGGCATTTTGGTCTTTAAAACATTAAGAAATCTTGATAAGAGAATTCTTGAAAATCCAACAGGAGAGCCACTTAAGCTATTCGCTTATGAACTATTTAGCCTTCTGTGAATTAATAGTTGTTCGATGATATTTGTAGACAAATTGATATGATATATTGCAATCAAGTAGCCTAATTTTGAAAGAGAATTATATCATAAAGATCTCAAGTAGAAAGACGACAATTTGTCATCCGACGTCCTCTCTTGAAGCAAGTTCAATCTCAATCTCAAAACCAATTGGCATTGCTGGCTCAAGAAAAATGACACGTCGGCACATATCCCACTTTACAGATATAGGATTCCATCTGCCTTGAGTCAGATTGTAGTTAAACAGATTTTCCCTGAGGGTAGTATCAGGGTTTAATTAGATCTAGGACTTTACTTCCAATGAGCGCAAACACTCATAGTTAATTACCCCTTTTAACATGTAAATGAGAACTCTCGATTAAGGATGAATAAATTTTAGGTATTTTAGTCTCGATTGTGGGGAAAATAGTAATTCCGATCAAGATTCCATGGTTTCGTCGTCCCGAATATAATGTAGGTTTTAGTCTACCAATACTAACAATCATTGACCGTTGTGTCTAGAGAATCTAATTAGCAGTCATGGGTTACCTCCTCTCAAGAATCCCAAATAGACTAAGGTGGTTAGATGTGAGTTTTAGTTTTATTAGGTGTTGGGGATTACATCTATTAGAATGCCAAGTAGTTGATTTGGTTTGGGGATTCATAACTTCTTTTAGAAGTTATACAGAAGTTTGATTTAAATAGGGTCTTACGATTTCTCTTAGAAGTAATCCGGGTATTTAAATTTGGGTCGGGACTTACGCATTTTATTGAAAGTAGCCCGTATAGCGGATCTTACGGCTCTTATTAGAAGTAACTCACTAGTGGGTCTTACAACCAAGCTCTGCGGCAATGCTACCCATTAGTTTTGAATTTGGTTAATAGGTCTTAAAACTCCCATAAAAGTTGCTTGTATGTTTAATTTGGAGTAAGGCTTACGACTCTATTTAGGAGTTGCCCGTTAGCAGCTCTTACAATCTAGCTCTACAGTAAGATTGCCCAAGGGTTTAATTATTTGGGTAGGTCTTATAGCTTCCCTTTTAGTTTCCTAAAAGTGGGTTTTACAACCTAATCCTTTATATTAAAATGTCCGTTAAATTTTGTTTGAGGGTTTGATATTTCATTTAATTTTTTTTTCAAATAATAAATCTCACGACTCCCATTAGAAGTTGCCTAATTATTGGGTAGGACGAGTCTTACTGCTTCCCATTGGATGTAGACTTGTAGTCCATTGGTGAGTTTTATAATTAACCCTATAGGTTAAACTGTCCACCATTTGAATTTGGTTGAAATTTTATGGATATTACATTTTATTTAGAGATTCCCTAAAATATGGGTCTTATTACTTCACTTAGAAGTGACCTGATAGTGGGTCTTACAATCTAGTCCTATAGACTAGGATGTCCAACGATTTAATTGTTTGTTTGTTTGAATGGATAACAGTTGTTTGTTAGCTTAATACAGACTGTAATTTTCAGTTGTATAATAGCATGTTGTTTACTGGTTTGACATTCTCAACATATATAACAAGCATGAGTGAGATTTCACTATTTTTCCCTAGCACAAGTCTAGGATAGATTCAATTTCAAAAGCTTGAATGAAATTGCACCTCAATTGAAGATAAGTAAGTGCTTCATGGTAACACAAATTCTTGAGGGAGAAGGTAATAATTAAGCATTCCCTGAAATAAGTAACAAGATCTCAATGCTTAAATTACAACATAAAACTCTTTATCATAAATAAAGAATTTTTGCATGTATAATTAAGCTTTCACAAAAAATAAGTAAAAAGATGGCTTCATTAACTCAAGACACTACTAGTGCCTACACCAGATGCATCACAAGCATCTGTAAGTACTTTATTGAAACTACGTAACTTGAGCACATTAGCTTTGCCCATCTGTTATTTTAAGAGGTTGGATGTCGTTAAGCATTTGAGGCCAAATGAGAGTATTGAAATCTACACCAGATGCATCACAAGCCAAATGGATGTCATTCAAAATATTTATTAATGGAGCAGTAATGGAATTAAACTTTACAATAAATCTCATGTAAAATATGGTTAGTTCATGAAAACTACAAATTAAAAAATGGATAAACCGAGTATTGCTTTGATTTGAGCAGCGGCAGCTTCTCATCCCCTAACAAAAATGATGAATCAAGGAAAATAACAAGCGTTGAAGAAAGGTACACTTCTGAAGATTAACATATAACTATTCGATTCAAAGAGCCTCCAAAACGAACTTCAAATGATCTTCTTTAAAGGTAACATTACATATAATTATATGATAAAGTAACCTACTAAGGATTTTTTAATGAATGACCTTAACACTTAATCATCACCCTCATGAAAATACTAATAGCTTAAGATAACCAGAATAACATCACTAAACATTCAAAAAAACCATTAGAAGTATTAAAAGCAATATTTTACTAATCTTCAAGTAATGTAAATCATATATACATAGCTATGTTACACCGATAAGGATACGACAACAACGATACGATACGATATGGATACAGGACATGTAAAATCTTAAAAATACATAATACGGGTACGGCGCAGACACAACATTATAATTTATAAATCATACATAAAAATTAAGAAAGCAATCAAAGCATAATATTTGAAAAGACAAAAAAAATGAAAGCAACATCATTTGCAGCCTTGTAGCTTATAATATCAAATTAAAAGTATTAAAAGTCAAGTACAACAACAAAAACATAAACATAAATTATTTAGCACATGAAGTTTCAACTATTCAATACAAGGAATGATAGGATTAGCTTTTTCTGTGGTTTGTCTTTGACTTCTATATCATCTTCAAAAAATATCATAGCTTTCAATTCAGGCTCCTTAAGTGAAAGATTAGCAATTTCTAATATTCACATATCATCAAGAGGTAATCACTTTCATAGCACTAGAACTACATCAATAGAAGTTCAAAAGTTAGGGCATGAAATCATGATGATAAAATTTAGAGAACAAAACCTAATTTTGCTCAAGTAAATTAGCAAAAAATATTCATTCATTTTTCATGCTCTAGGCATCAAACACCAAAACAGGATAGAAAAAACAAATCTTAAAATAGACCGCTCAACTTCCATGTGCAATAGGTGATAACTTCGTAATCAAATTGATAAAATTTTATATTAAGCTATGAGAATAAAGATGGTTAGAGATATAAAAACTATCAAAGCCATCTGTAGTTTAAAGCACCAGTATAGATCCAAGAATTACTACATAGCTCTGGCATGCAAATTAGCTTACATGGAACATTCCAGTTCAAAATAATATAAATAACATTTCAAAAAAATATTCATTGCCAATATAAATTGATGATATGTATAGAATAAAAATTAATATAAATTGTGAGTTTCCTGGATGAATTTTCCTCATGAAAAGAAATTAAATAAGGCAAGATTAGAAGACAACGAAAACGAACTGAACATTCATGTGGCCTCATCTCACGTAATCGACGATGGAAACGAAGCTTGTGGACGCTTGGCCTTGTCTCGCGTAAACAAACGCTCGTCTTGCGTCGCCTCGTCTTGCGTGTGTCCTCATCTCGCGTATCGCCTCTCCTCGTCTCACATACGACCTCGTCTCACCTGCTCGTCATCGGCCAGCTCTCCTCTCCTGCTCCTTTGACGAAATGAAGAAGAAACCCTAGATGCACGCTCACAGTTGTAGAAATGAAGAAGCCCTAAAGCCTCGTCTCGCGGGTTAAAAAAAGAGAGAACCTCACTCGCAGCCGCGGAAATAAATACGAAATACGCATCTTTTTTTTTCATTTTTCAACGAGACACACGTATCTGCTACGCGTGTCCTTTTGAAATTAAATATTATTTTAATTAGACACGACTTTGTCATATTCGATACATATCGGTGCCATATCAGACGCATATCTGTGTCTGACCACTATCTAATATAGCATGCATTCATAAATAGATGTATTGGTTGCAACATAGATACAGGGTATAAAAATCACACTTATTAGTAATCTTGCTAATATATTCACCATCAACACATATTCTCTAATAATCATCTTTCTTAGAGGTCAATAAAACATGTAGCGGACAGGGGATCAAACTTTCCCATTAAAATAACTTAATTATAACTTTATCGACCATACATAAAAATATCATAAAATTAATGAATGTTAAAGCACAAAGCATAGCAAGGGCACATGTTGTCATCATTATCATGAAAATTTATTTTTCAATCTAGTTGTCTTTTATAATTGCTCGTGTATGTTAATGCATTTTCATATTCTATAAGTCAAAATGATCCCTAATCTATTTATATCGGGCCATTTTAATCCAAACTATCTAATATGTTTAATTTAGTCTATTGACTTATCAAATATGATCTGCAAAATAACTCTATTGGATTATTTTAAATCATAATTAAAGAATCAATGGAATATTTTAGATCAAAATTTGTAGAGTTTCTTGACAAAATTAAATACATGAAATAGTCTAGGATTAAAACATCCTCTCGTAAATAATCCAGGAAAAATTTTGATCATTTTTTTTCTATATGGCATTAACTGTGGCTTTTTGTATTAGTATATTTTCTCTAATATTATTAAATTACAAATAAATTATCTATACTTTTTTTAATATTTTGTGGAATGTTTAAAACAACATGTCTTATGTCATAACTAATGGCTCCATATAACTTTTACGTTGGTGGTTATTAAGGGGTGTCAATATTTGACACGACTCGAAAATCCGACCAGAAAATTTTGAGTTAGGGTCAACCCGTTTGTCATACGGGTCGGGTTCAAGTTCAATAAATCAACCCGTTTCAAAAATTGTGTCGGTTTGAGTTGACCCGGAAATCCGAGAATGACCCGTATTTGACCCAATTTTGCCACTTGACTCGCTCAAGCAGCACCCGCATCCCGCGTAGGCGCACCGCTCACAACGACATAGCCTTAGAGGTCAAACTCCTGCTCCCACCCACAAGCCCTAAATGCGCGAGTACAAGTGTCCAACCTGTCCCATTGCTCCGTCTGCTCGCACGGTCTGGTACTACAGTCCAGTCGCACCACCGCTACCATGTGACTCGCCTAGTCGCCTGCTATTCATGCATTGCATAACGTGCGCATCCAACCTCCCTCCTCAGCTCGTTAAGCGAGAGTCCAACGAATCCAACCCGCGCGACATGCGCCTTTGCTTGTGATTTCTACCCGGTCCCAGGTCAACCATGTCGGGTCGAGTTAACCCATCTCTTTTGTGGGTCAGGTCCGGGTATTAAAATTTGACCCGTTTGAAAAAATAGGTCGGGCTCGAGTCCTTTCAAACAAAAGCGGGTCAACGTCGAGTTCGACCCGAACCTGACCTGCAACCCGTTTTGACACCCCTAGGTTTATTCAAGATTGACAAGTATGTCTTTGACTTCTCAACTTGGCAAGTTATGGTTCTATCGAGTTCACTATGTGGTAGATTAGATAGTTATGAACTAGAAACAAGATCCACTATATGTTGTAGGTATCACAATAAAAGCATTTCATTAGATAATTCTTCAGGAGTCAAATCATGAAAACTTTTAAGAAGTAACAATTTCAACATGTATAAGCTTTTCAACCTTTCTCAAGAAAAAATTCATTGGGGTGCCAAAGCTAAGATAACGCCAAATTATTGTCCTTCACTTAGGAAATCCCTATAGAATCTACAAACAATCAAGTGAGCAGTACTTTTTAGATTCAACTTCAGATTTAATAACTAGTTTCTAGGCAGTATAGAGAGAATTTGTTGAAAATAACTTACTATTGATCCATTATACTTAAACACATAAATATTATCTCTTCCATTATGAAGCACATTTTGATCATGGAACAAGGGTCTATCTATAAAAAAAGTGTCCATCCACAATAAATGCATCTCACCAAAACAAGTATAAATAACAACTAGCTTGATAGGTAGTATGCTGTGGGCTCCGAAAATTCCCCGGCCTCCCTGCCGCGCACTGATTGATTGTGCTTTTATTTGAGCGAGGGAGTTTTAACGAAGTAAGTTCCGGGGTAAATTTTGGAAGGCAGATGGGTTTGTAGATAAGACACTACCCAGAGATTTCGCCCTCATTTTGCGAGGACTTTATGATCTGAGTTCTGGTTTCCTATAGGCGCAAGCCCCTATAGTTAATTACCCCTCCCGATCACGAGAGAGAACTTTCGATTAAGGCTAGTCATCAATCAGATACGTATAAAATACATGTTATCTGGCATATAGTAACAGCATGGGTATGAAAATTAAAAAGTTTGGATTTGGGAATTGAAGAATTGGGTTTTGGATTTGGAATTTGGGTTGGAAGATTTGATATTTAAATAGAAATTGCACTATCTTGCACTTAAAGCGGATGGTGGGGGAATGGATGATGGGCCCGATCAAGATCTCATGATTCCGTCGTCCCGGGCCATCGTGATCGCTGGTCTACTTAGTCAGAGGAGGTAGTCGACCCAACCTGACAGAAGGATTCTTGTCAGCAGTCATGGGTTGCTTCGTCCAAGGGAACCATGTAGACCTAGGTTGGATGTTTGTCAAAGAGGACAAATTTGAATCCACCTTAGCTGACAAAAAGCTTTGTGCCCTATCGATCATATCCTATTGATTCATATCTCAAGGATTTGATGTCAATAAGGAGCGTATTGGCACTGGTCATAATCGATATATGTGGTGCCATTTGACGGCAAAACCACTCGGTTCAGAGGGCCCCGGGTCGTCATAACCGTTTATCATGTAGTGTCATTTGGCGGCAAAACTGTCGGTTAGAGGACACGTACCACGTCCTTACTGGCAGGAGATTTGTTTGAGAATGGATCATAGTGATATTTTTGACTAGGCATTTGACTCTTTGTGAGCTGAAGTAGTTTTTGATTTTTCCACCCCGGCAAACTGTTACTGAGGGTGGATGGATTTTGCTTTAAGTATTGGATGGTTGAGTTCCAATTTTAAATTTCTTTTTTAATTTTTGGGATTTTGGTATTTTATGGAGTTTTGGATTTTGGTAGGCATTTGGATATTTGGGAGACATTTGAAAATGTTTGTGAACTCCTCCGGTTGAGATAAACATTCACACGGCCATCATCAGGGTGTACTTGGGTCATTTCCATTTGATTGAACCTTGTCGACCCTATCAACTTAACGATAGGGGATCGGGTTTCTCGTAGGCTTTATGCCTTTGTTCATGAATTATCTTTGTTGAAGGTCTTGAAGGACAAATATGAATGTACAAAATAAATATTCTTGTCAACTTCATGACCGCATATTTATCTGATATCTCGAACCCTGTCTACTCCTATTTATCTACTTAGGAGGATCGGGTTTTATATGCTTCATGCCTTTTGTTTAATTAATTCTCTTAATTATATGCCTTGAAGGCCTAATACGAATGTATTAAAACAAATACACCGGTCGCCACAACCATGCATTTGTTTGAGAGGTTCGAACCCTGTCGACTCCTATTTATTCAAATAGAAGGATCGGGTTCGAACTTGAATGCACTTATCGACCCGCGTAGCATCACTAGGCGTCACGTGTGTACTAATAACACGCTCGCCAGGGCCCATGCGGATCAGGATTATATTTTCCCCTTCAGTGTACCTATGTGTATATGATTTATAGTGTATGTGTATGGGTATTTTGAAATAATTGTAGTTGTGCAAATAACTACCATTTGGATACACACAACTTTTCATTTGAGAGCTTATACACGCCTTATGTCCGCTAGTAGGAATGTTGTGGATCCGGTGGCATGCATCTTGGTGTTGGCTCCCCCTTTCTCATTCACCGGGGAGATCTTTCTTGAGGTTCATGACCACTATCTTGAGAAGAATCCCTTTCGGGGTCTTTAGTGTAGTAGAGTTGTTACATCCGGCGTTTGTAGACACCAGAACTGTTTTCTTCCTAAGGATGGGATCAGGAAGAAACTTTGGAACACTAGGAAGTTTTGTTCTAATTTGTTCAAACATCTATTCCATTCCGCCAGAGGGTGTCCTTCTTCGTACACCGGGGTGCCCTTATACCCAACGTACTTGAAGATCTTGATCACCACTGTCATAGGTGATATCAATACTTGTGCCCATAGTGGCTCGCCATGCCTACGAGGTACCCATTGTTGTTATCCACAAATAAGTTGTATTCATTTGCAAGGACCCGTTGCATCTGCTACGACCTCCTAGAAGTATTTGTAGGAGAGTCATTGTTCTTGCATCTTACCCACCTTTCACCAATCTCAGATGGGGGATGTTTATACTTGTGCCCACAGTGATTCGTTGTACCTACTATATACACACTATTGTTATCCACAAGTAGATTTGCAGGGGACCGCTGTATCAACTACGACCTCCATGAGATATTTGTAAGAGACCCATTGCATCAGTATCATATCCACCATTCCCCAATCTCGGGTGGGTTTAATGATTGTACTTGTTGCAGGGACAGATCTTTGATTGTTGGCCTCCAATATTGCCATCTCAATCAACAGGCAATTCGTACTTGTTCATTGCGTTGGAAATCCTGTGTCATAGCTTACATGTAGAAATTCTTGCCCATTTCTCAAGCAAGTTGCACTTAGGATTTTAGTTTGAGTTGGAACTTTTGTATGATTGTTCAGACCAAGTTTGGATTGAACTTGAGTTCAAGTCTGAGTCCAAGCTCAAATCAGACCCTTTATTGCTCGTATGATTTGAGTTCATTTAAGTACAAGTCCACGAGTCCTCTTGTATATGCTTGAGTCCAACTTAAGTTTCATTTAGACTCGAGTTCATCGAGTCTATAACTCCCACTTAATGTTGTATAGCACGAGTTCAAGTGCGAGTTCAAGTGCTTTGTTCGGATCCAGATCCAGTCCAAATCAAAATTTTTGTTTGATGTTCTAGTCTTGTTCAAGTCCCCTGCAGTCCTTTGAGTTCAATTGCATCTTCACTTTTTATTCAAGGTCTTCTGGAGTCTTTGCAGGTTCATTTTCATGTTCAAATTGATTTAAATCCAGCTCCAATTTGATTTTATTTATTTTGATTTTGATCTTGATTAATAGTTTAGATTTTTGCTTGTGTTCAAGTCCTCAAGTCATTGTTCATCTGAGTCTGGGTTCTCTGCATTGTTGCTCAAGTGAGGTCTTTGAATTGTTCAAGCTTTGTACATTTAAGTGAAAATTTCGGCAGCACCCCAACATATCCCCCGTTTGGGGGAAAGTAGGGGAGCTGGGCCTTCCCACTACGCTACTAGAGCGTGTATGGTAGGTGTCCTTAGACACCGCGGTCGTAGTAATTTTCATCTCACCACGCTACAAGAGCGTGTATGGGGCCTTCAGCAGTACCCGTACCAAAACACCAGTAGCTCTCCCCGCCACGCTACAAGAGCGTGTATAGGGCTTACCCACCTCGTCGTATGCCTCGCACCGGGCTCCCTCCTACCGTACTACAAGAGCGCGTATAGGTGGTTCTCCGGTCCGTCGCAAACGTCGAGAATGAGATTTGGAACATCATACCTTTGCGTAGGAGTCGTTGGCGCCGATGTAGAGGTCGAGGACGGCCCCCACCACGCTACAAGAGCGTGTATAGGGCTTACCCACTTCGTCGTATGCGTCGCACCGGGCTCCCTCCTACCGTGCTACAAGAACGCGTATAGGTGGTTCCTCGGTCCGCTGCAAACATCGAAAATGGGATTTTAGGTGGTTACCCACCTCGTCGTAGGCGCCGGACCGGGTTTCCTCCCACCGTGCTACGAGAGCGCGTATAGGTGGTTTGTCGGTCCACCACGAACATCAAAAATGGGATTTTAGGCGATTACCCACCTCGTCGTAGGCGTCGGACTGGGTTTCCTCCCACCGTGCTACGAGAGCGCGTATAGATGATTTGTCTGTCCGCCGCAAATGACGAAAATGGGAACCTGAGTATAAGAAGGTATACCTTGGGGACCGGAAGACTGGCGGTGGAGGACATAGATGTCGAGGCGGGAGAATGGCTTTTGTAATCTCTTTTTTTTATTCATCTTAGTTAATTATAATTAATAATAATTAAATTTAATTAATTATAATTAATCATGATTAATAATAATTAATAAAAAATAACATAATTAAATTTAATTAATCATAACTAATTAGAAATCATTTTTAATTAACTATAATTAAATTATAATTAACTTAATTAATTAACATTAATTACAATTAATATAAATAATATTTTTTTTATTCGACAGATTAACGAGATTTTGGCCGGAGAAGCACGCGAATGGGTGAAAGTTACCTTCACTGAAAGTGAGCTCCGTTCGTTGCTTCGACTCAAAATGCCGTGACTCCCGATCCCGCAGGGAGGGAAATCGTGGATGGAGCAAAGTCGAACGACCACAAGGGGAGAAGAAGCTGGCGGGTTCGCTGGATTTGGTCGAGGTAGCGCACAGAAGGGACCAGGTTACCTTCACTAGCGGCGAGCTCCCGTCGTTGTTCCGATCAAAATGTCTTAACATTCGATCCTACATAAGGTATCATCGAAGGAGCGAGGTCGGACACCAACGAAGGAACCGGAGAAGCCTTCCAAAGGGAGGAAGTTACTTCACAACGGCGAGCTCCCGTCCGTTGCTTCCGATCTAAACGTCGTAACTTCCAAGCCGCAGGAAGGGAAGGTTGTTCAAGGAGCAACGTTGGGCAGCGACAAAGGAGCGAAGTCGGAAGTCCACGAAGGAGCAGAAGAATCGTGCAGGAGAAAGAGAGGGAGCGGGAGAGGTTGAGAGCGGGAGGTTCGAGTGAGCGAAAAAAATGAGGGAGAGAGGCTGAAGGCCTCCTCTCTTTGGCTCTTTAACGACGCGAGAGTCGTGCGACGTGCGAAGAAGCGACATCGACGTGCAAGTAGCGTGCGACATGCGACGAAGCGACATCGACGTGCAAGTAGCATGCGACGTGCGACGAGTTTCGGCAGAGCAGGTATGCACGATCTCTCTTTTTTTTGGCTTTTTTTTTATACAGGAGGTCAACATACGCATCTCTAATAAACTCTCACTAAGGTGAAGAGAGGTTTATTGAATGGCCTAGGATGTGCCTTAGGAGTAAGCTGTATTCTAGATGGAATATTTTGAAACCACATTCATAGTGTTTCTGATGTGAAACCAGGAATTCTTTTCTTAAAGATTAATAAAGTTTGTTGGAGCAATGATAAAATAACTTTAAAGCTTCTCAAAATTGAAAAATCAAGAAAGATCTTAGAAGTAAACGATCCTTAGGCAATCCATCACAACTAAATTTGCAAGTTCTTTAAAATAACAACTTAAACAAAAGTAATGAAATGATTAGTCAACTAGAATCCGGCGGTTAACAAAGAGATCTTCTCACCTTGAGGCTCAAAGTCACTCTTATACGTCTAGGGTTGTTGGAGGAAGAAGAACCATACAAGAAACGAAATCACTCCGAGGTAGACGGTGCCGACGATCCGTAGTGATGGCGAGGGAGGCGGTGGCGGTGGAGGTGGGAAAGCGGGTGGATGTCCGGTGATGGTTCAATCGTAGTCTTGGAATTGATCGTCTATGACGTCCGCGAGAGTGGGAAGGATGCGGTTCAAATAATCTTCAACCGTGTCGTCGAAGCCAAATCAGATGTCGAAGAACGGTGAACGGGTGATGTGGATGTCTCCGTAGACGTCGAATACCAATCCGCTATCAATCTCGGGATCCGCCATGCATGGTGGGATTGAATAGGGAAGAAGAAATAGAGAGGTGGGAGAGCTTGCCGTGAGCAAGGGAGAGGGAGAAATGGTGGAACCGTGGCCTTGGAGGGAGGAGGGATGTCGTCGGTTTGGGAGTGGGGAGGAGAAGGGGCGAGTAGGCTATGGGTTGGGATTTGGAGGGAGATTTTGTTTTAAGAAAATCTGAATTTGAATTTCATATTTTCTTTGATAGAGGGAGAGATTAATTGCAATTAGAATCTCCCAAAATTAGGCTAGAGAGAGGGGCAGTTGCTAGGGGGAATTAATTGGCTACTTAATGGAGGCTTAGGTGGCAAGTGGAGAGAGAAAAGGATAAGAGGGGGGGGGGGGGCGGCCACACATAGAGAGAGGAGAGAGTAATTGTAATTAGTGAGTGGGGTCCACGTCACTAATCAAGGTTTTAATAAAATCTAAATTTAAATTTCAAATTTTATGAGAAAGGGAAGTTTCCAAATAAAAAAGGCTATTAACTAGGATTAATTTGAATTTCAAATTCAAATTGAAATCCAATTTAATATGATAGCCTTAAATCATGGAGATATTTTAGGAAAGTCTTTAATGGCTCTTGGAACAAGTTTGAATTTCAAATTTGAAATTCATCAAGGGGAGAGGCCGGCGGCTTCAAGGGGGGAACATGGGGGGACGGGGTGGGGTTGGACCGCTGGCGGGTGGGGGCTGCCTGGGGCCGGCGGCTTGGCCAATCCAAGGAGGGGCGGCGGCACGGATCAAAGGGGAAAGAAGAGAGAAAATTAATAGGGATTCGAATGGCCACAGATTCACTCACCTTGATTGTTCCCAATCTCAAATCCTCACAAAGAAAACTTGGAAATAAACATATAACTCACAAAGAGATCTATTTCTTCTAAAAACTCACTAAGAGATAAAAGGGGAATGAACTCACAAAGAGAGCATAAGAGCAAATTTTCATTTCATCAAAAACTCAACTCCAAATACAATGAATAAACCTTTATATAGGCTATCCGAAAATAAAAATCATAAAGACGACATTGCCCTTGGGCTACAATATGCAATAACTTCCTCATAGGGGTACAGGTGGAAAACATAAAATATAAATGACATGAATAAAAATAAAATATCAGAAATAGAGACTATGAATCGTAGCCGTCGCTCGACAACCCCTCCGATGGTAGGTGTGTCTAAATCTCCTATGGATGTCCTCATCATTTTCATCATTGATCTCCAAGTTACATCTATCATTCATTTAAGTGGCACTGATAAAGTAGATGGTTACATTTTCCACTTCAACTCAAAGATGGGAGGGGAATAGACCAATCTTAGAGGAAAATTAAGACAAACATGGGGCATGGGACTTCAAACATTAAATAGCTCCATTGAGTTCAATGCATATAAAACTTGCATAGGGATATTTGGTTTGAAGCAACAAGAGTGTGCACTCCATTTACCTACATTTTAAACCATTTTAGTTTGATTTAAAACAAATGAAATGTGAAGTAAATTTTGAGGGATTTGAAATACTTTACCCCCTTTATTTTCCTTACATTTGAAATTCATCCAAATCGATCGATTTTCAAACATGATTATTAAAGCAATTGCCCGATCACCCCGTCGCCCCTTACCCATGTTCATTTGTATCTACGTTGCCCCCTTGATCGATCTTCCGTGCTGCTTATCTCCTCATTTATTTTTGGAGGAAAAGATCAATTAATGGACAATGTTGATCATATGCCAATGGTTCCGCAACTGATATGGAGGATAGAGAGGTAATCTGGATAAGTGGGGGTGAGAGAGAGGGGGGGAGTGATAAAAGGGATGAATAGGATATGCCACCACCACATGAGAATTTGGTGCAGGCATCTAACCTGGGATTGACAATACAACATTCTCTGATCTCGAAGGGATTGAAGGATGCTCAAGGGAAGCGATCTACTACAGGTACGTAATATTGTATGCTCCAAATAAGTTTCCTTGACTGATTCTTGAATATTTTTTCATTCTAAAATGACATATAAATTTATTTACTATTCACATTGATGAATTATACATCTAGGAAAGGCAAAATTTAGGCGACTTAGTTGTCATATTGAAATAAATGAATAATGTATCTTTAATATTTTCTACTTGTATTAAGTTTTTCTAGCACTCACTTTTATTCTGTGAGGCGTGAACTAAGTTTTTTCTAATAGATTTAGATTATTAATTAGAAAATCAAGTAAAAAAGATCGAACAATTCATATATATATATATATATATATATATATATATATATATATATATATATATATATATATATATATATATATATATATATATTATTTATAGTGTTTGTTAGGATACATGTAAAATACTCTCTTGCTCTCTTATTTTTAATTATTGGTCTAAAGCTATAAAAAAATAAATGAATTGTGCAATCTTTCTTATTTGATTTTTAATGTATTTGATTTGCATCCAACCAAACAACTATGTGTTATAACTCAAGTATACCAATTATTTTGCATTTATAAAATGCATGTATTTTGAAACCTTCCAACCAAACATCATCATGGCCATTTTAGAACTCTTTACTGGTGCTTGTTCACACTAAATCAATATGACACACTTAGTGAAACCAAGATCCTTGCAAATGTTTCATTCATGGGCCAAGAATGATTTTTATAAGAAAAGGCTACATGAATAAACCCCTACCGAGGACCCCATTGATGAGATGCCACCTTCATCAAAAACCTTTACATACATGTTTGTGTGGGTGATCCAAATGCATGAGGCCCATGTTCATGTAGGATCCAAGGAGGGTAAATGCATAAATCTATAATTCTTTATTAAAATGAGGTTGTTTTTTAATTTGAATATATAACCTTCAGTTTAGAAAGGAGGAAATATAATCCATTGCCCCAAGCCCTCTTAGGACATGCAAAACATAAATCAAGAGAATTTTTTAAAGATCGGTTCACAATCCCAAAAGATTATAGCCGATATATCATATGATATTTATAAAAAAAAAAAATGATCAAAATGGACCTTGGCTCTTTATGAAGGACAAAAATGGACCCCAACTATATTAAATGATTATTTTGGCTCAAGTCTTTAAAAAGGAATTAAAATAATCTCATGGTGAGACTATTTTGATTCCTCTTTAAAGATTTGAGAAACCAAAATAGCCCATTAATATAATTGGGGACCATTTCGGCCTTTCAAGGGACCATCTTGGCCCTTTTCTCTTGTAGAAAATAATGAAATTTTAATATAATCAATTTTCCATGTTGGGATAAGCTAAATGAAGATAATGTTTTTGTAACTTCATATCTTTAGTGGAGCTAATTACTAGAAAGGTAAGTTCATAACAATGAGGTACAATATTTAACTCCACAATAAGACTTCAATGCAAATATAAAAGGCTTGACATGTATATTGATAATAAATCAATCAGTTCCGACATGATAAACTAAAGGATCGTGACAAAAGATGCCTAACATAGCTTCCGGTAACTTGGCCATAAAGCATCTTCCTAGCCAATATAAGTCTGCAGCTGAAGTTTGGATTATGAAAAGGAGAGTCACTAAACTTCAATTTTGCTAAAAAAAAAAAAAAAAAAAAAGTTGTCCGAAAAAACTACAAGAGTTACTCTAACCTTGATTGCAATGATGACAAGAGAATTGCAATTTTTCATTTAAAAAAAAGTGTAAATTTGTAACACCAAGGCTTGCATAGCAATGATGAAGCAGTTACCTTTAGCTTCAAAGTAACAACTTCTTGGCTTAGACTGTCATTTGTCAGCTTGGGATTATTAGCCATCACCTCAGGGGAACCGGAAGCAAAATCAGTCAAAGTTGGAGTGACAGTCAAATAAGATGAGTACGTCCAATTGGAAGATGTAGAGATTGAGGTAGTTGCTGCTCTTGAATTTGGAAGAGATGCAGATAGAACCTTCTTAGGAGACATGCATAGAAGATTCGAGAAGCTTACTGAATGAGCACTTCCCCATTCATAGTTTTCATGATAAGTTGGAGGAACCCTTCCATTATTTGATCTAGATTTAAAGTCATGCTTAGAATGTCCGCCTCCACCCTTGAATGACTGAACGGAAGAAAGACTGGAAAAATATCCCTGTCCCTGAGTCTTAGAATCGACAGCATCCTTCTCAACCAGTTCATTAGACATTTCATATACCATTCCATTTTGATGTGTGGTGACTCTTGTACCTAAGCCATTTCCTATAGCGCTCCTCAGCTTGTCATAGCAGTCATTACAGACACGATATGGCCTGTTACAGTTAAGTGCCATAGATGCCCTTACAGACTTTTTGCTACTGCATGCTTTGCAGAATACATAGCCGCAGTTGTAACAATTGTGTCGCTTTCTTCTGAAGCAAAATGAAAGATGACAGCCAGAGCATACAGCCTGATAAGCGCCACATACTGTTTTATGCAAGCAGATGACAGCGGTAAAATTTGAACCACACTGAACACTCTTAACGTGCTTGTCCTTCAAAGCTTCAACTAGCGTTGGTAAAACACGATCATCATTATCTCCATGGCCTAAACGGCCATTTGCACCCTTACCCCAAGTGTAGACTTCAGTTTTCGACGTTAAAGCTGCAACATGATAGGAACCACAAGCTATCTCTTCAACAAAACTGGTGCAGATCTTTCCAGCAACACAAGCAGGGCTATTTCCATCGGCCTCAACATTTCCCAACTGTCCAAAAAGTGTACTTCCCATTGTGAAAATCATTCCCGTAGAAGTAAGAGCAACAGTTATGTCATTCCCACAAACAACCTGGCGAAAGTTTGGCTCAGAAAGAGAAGTTACACAAGCCGGGAAAAGTCTGTGTTCATTATCACCATGTCCAAGTCTACCTTTATCTGCATCTCCCCAAGTAAAAATTTTGCAGGATAAGGAGCTACCAGAATCTGAATTATCATCCAAAATTTCAACAACAGCGGCAGTGTGCCAGACACCACAAGCTGCCTGCACAGTACGCATTCCCTTTAAAACCTCAACTTCTCTCGGAGCATTGGTGCTTCTGCGGTCTCCATGTCCCAAAGCACCAAATGTTCCATCACCAAACGTAAATAATTGACCCATAGATGTTACTACAGCTGTATGCCATGGACCACAAGATACCGACGATACATGTAGATCTTCAAGGGGACCGCCAATTTTTTTTGGAATCCAATGACTGGCTACACTTCCATGCCCAAGAAGACAGCAACTATAACTGATGTCCCCCCATGTGTACAGATCACCAGAGAAAGTAACAGCACAGGAGTGAAATTTACCACATGCCACGAGTTCAATATTTACGCCATTGAGAGAATCAATAAGCTTTGGGTAGGAAGCATCAGCATCAACTCCATGACCAAGTCTACCTCCAGATTCTTCTCCCCAACTAAAGAGCTCCCCATGTTTAGTTACTATGGCTGCATGATGGCTGCCGCAGCTAATACTGTGAACATCAAGAACTACAGCCGATTCCAGCGCTTTTGGCAAAGAAGCATCAAATTTAGCTTCTGAAAGAGTTCCGATCCTGTGTGTGCCACCACCAAGTACCCCGCCACCTATACCTTCTCCCCAAATGTAAACATCACCCAATGCATCAAAATCAACATGCCCGGAGCCATGACTGGATGAACTTACACCACTAGATAAACTTACTCTGAGAGCATCAGCAGAGGAGCTCTGTGAATTTAAAATATCCCCAGCTCCAGATGAGAATGAACCAACAGAATTTATAGCTGAATTTGAATTTAGGGAACACTTTGTTGATGAAGAATTTAATATAACATCAGAGAACACCTTTCCAAGACCAATAATAGAATGATCTTCAAATGACATGTGGTTCATTTTAGCACCTCTAGAACCCTAAAGTAAACATTAGAAAGATAGGCTAAGAAGACACTTAATGAAAAGAGGTTTGTAGTACTTTGTTCCGGAAATACAATTACTACCTTGTTCAAGGAATCACTGGAAACTAGTGGATGAATCAAGGGAGAATCTCTTCTACTATCTGTACTTTGACTATTAGTGTCAGTTGAAGATCTTTCATTTTTTGATTCTGATCTCCAATTTTGACGATTTCCTTGAGAAATTAATGCCTTCAGGCCAACAAACCAAACTTCAGCTTCATCCTTGTCCTTGCATATCTGTTTAATGACCTTATATAGGGTTGCTTTTATTTCTATGATTATAATATGCTCAACAAACAAAATCGTTGCATGCTGCCACATTTGATGCTAAATACTGCTTTGATACTCCAAAGGGGGAAAAGAAAAAAAAAACGAAGGGGAAAAGATAATATGGAAGAATACCAACCAGATCTAAAGATCTATCCCCATATATTAAAGAAAATGACTGATATTCCTTATTTGGCCGGGGAAATCTTTTAAAAATTGCCTGAAATAAGAAAGATAACATAGAATATATTAAATAGCTTCAAAAAGACGGGAAAAAAAGTAAGACTCATAAATTCAAGAAAGAAAACACTTATCTGAACCTTATGCAGCCTACAGCTTATAACACAAAAAAGAAGCACAAAAGTATGAGTATGCTAATCATTAATAGGAGGGGAAATACTTGGGAGTTTTTAATTTAAAAACGTTACAAATATGCTAAAATTGATCATGAAGAATCTACTTAAGAATAAATTTCACACAACTAAACTATCTGTGCAAAATATAATCAGCTGATTGGTATTATCAACAAGCATACGTCAAACAATTGGTGGCTAAAAGAAAAGCATAACATGCTAAGCATAGAGAACTTGTGTGTGTGTGTGCGTGCTATAACATTTTCTATTGAATAAACGCATTTAATTCAGCTATCATGGGTGGAGTAAAAAAATTAAATCAAGTACTTGGCACCCATGCAATTTGGATTTTTCGCCAAATTATACAATTCAAAAACACATCATAAACTTGAAAAACAACACTTTCCTTGGACAGAGACGGAAGAAACATTTCCATAAATCTTTGTAGTCCATGATTTGAAGATTTCTAGTTGCAAAAAATGCATCAGACTAAAATTTCTTCATCCAAGGAAGGTAAGATTATTTAAGCATTGCATACGTGATACGTCTGCATTATACTACATGCTAAAACATACAAAAGAAACTATTTAGGTGTATTGGAAAGTAGGGTGGTTAACAATCCGATCAAAGCCAATTCAACCCTAGTTCGATTTGTAAGGAGTCATTCAATCCAATTATAGAATTGAAAATCTATGATCTTAGATACCCGAGTGATTCCAAGTTGACTTTTCATAAGGAATGTTGGATATTAAATACAACACCACACTATGGTTTCACCCATATATGAGGATTTTGTAATCTAATTCAAGGTTTTCAATAAATCCAAGTTCATATGATTAATCACCTTTCTCAAACAAAATAGAGAACTTTTGATTAAAGCTATGCTAGGGACTCTATGATATTTTATTTTAGCAGAAGAAATTTGAATTAGAGTAAGGAATATACCGCTAATCTCTCAAAGAGGATGGTGCGAGAATGACAAAGAACCCAACAAAGACCTCATGATTTTGTTGTACAAAGTTGTCATGAGCCTAATCTACTTAGCAAAGATACTCAATCCAACTTGACTAAAGGATCATTGTCAGCAATCATAAGTTGCCTCATTCATAAGGACTTCATAGATACCGGGTGAAAGCTTTCTCAAATTGGTCAATTTAATAGCAGACCTTGACGAACAACAAGTCTCCCTATCAAGCGTGCTTTATTGCTCATAATTCATAGGCTAACGATTGAGGAACATTCAAGCTTAGGTTATAACTATAATATAATGATATTATTGCAATCAGACTAATCAACCGATCAGTAAATACAAGTCACGTACTTATTAGAACAAAATTTTTATGGACATACTTGATATTATATCTATATTTAGTGAGCGTAAGCCAAATTTAAATTTGATAACCTTAACAAATTGATGTATGGCTGCTATGAGTGTGAAACAAACAGCTATTGCTTGACTTATATATATATATAGGAGCTAGAGTATGATGGAATTCTCTTTTTTATAATTTGCTAGAATTATGTCCAACATAAATACATAGGGCCTATATTATTTTTTTATTTAAGAGAGCATTTTTTATGGTGAGGATCCCCTAAATTAAGATTAATGATAACTATATCCATCATAGTAGAATGGTGATATGCCTTGGACGCAAAATAACAAATAAAAGATAAAATGAGCGTAAGAACATCAAGATAGGGTTGATTTTCTTTCTTTATTTTCTTCAATAATAAAGCAAGATACAATTGATCTACCATTTGAAAGGTAGATCAACTCTCCCACAAACCCTAGACGTTGCTAAGAACTCATAACAAACACTAGGAAAATAAACTCAACAATATCATATCCTAAACTATAGATAAATTCCGCCTTAAATAGCCTTAGAACACTAATACAATTAGAACATTCCTAATCAGCACAAACATAATTTAGGAAACATTTCTAAATAAATAGAATCTTTCTAATCAACATAAACATAATTTATGAAACCTTCCTAAATAATTAAACAAGATTCATAAAACCTTCCTAAAAAATTACATATGATTTAACAAACTTTCCTAAACAATTAAACATATTTTAAAAAACCTTCACAAACAATTAAACACTTTCAAAATAGTATAAACACAATTAAGAAACTTTCCTAAACAACTCCCCTTTTGATTAGGAACCGTCATAGACAATTTTCCTTAATTAGGAACTTTTCTTAACAACTCCCTCTTGATTAAAAACCTTCCAAAATAGCTCCCCCTTCTGGCGGTGAGCCCCCCAGCGTATCAATAGTCCCTCAAAAATGCACATTGTCCTCAAGGTGGAAGGATGAGAACTGTCTCCTAATCAACTCATAAGGTTCCCATGTGGCTTCGTGCTCTAGCAAATCCTTCTACTTGATAAGTACCTTCTGAACAATAAACCCATGATGTTGAGAACAAATTGGCAGCTTTGGTAAAGGGGAACAAATGCTAAGACGTGCTTATGCAAAACAAACTCGGTTGGGGCATTATCTCAATGGAAGTTGTAAAAGAGCTATCTGGCATCTCTAGATTGCATAAAAGTCATGAAATGTCTAGGAATGGGTAAAACATATGGGTCTACATCTATTCTTCCGCCATACGAACTAAATTCTTGGGAACTGGGATGAATAAGTGCAAGTATTGCTGCAAGATACTCAGCTTGTTTCACATCAAGGCTAGGATGCAACGGCCCTAGGATTGCCATCATAAGATCATCACCGCCCCAATAGATTCTTCCTCCTCCATTGTAACGGTTGTCATGATCCCTCCATATTTCCCCCGTATATCGAGGGTGAGAATCTCACCTTTCTTCCCTCCATCTTACATGACCCAATCCCCATGGTTCGGCCCATCCCCCTCCATCTCTAATCGTCCACTCCCCTTGCCCAAAAGACCTCCCATCATGGTCGACCACCCCACCACCTTCACCACAAAACTCCCCTCCTGTTGTCCCCCCCCCCCCCTCCGAAAATCCTATTCGGCCCCTTATCGGAGCCCTAGGAGGTGGTTCTTGACCACCTCCTTCTACGATAACCCAATCCCCTTGCCCGTAATGTCTTCCATAGTGGTCGGACACCCTAACACTTCCACCAAAAAATTCCCTCATTGTTGTCCCCTCATTGGGAAACCCTGATTCGCCCCTTATCGAAGCCCCAAGAGGTGGCTCTTAATGAAAGAAACTCGCATCGAACTCTTGTCTAATCTCATTCCCTTCGATTCAGCCAAGGAAATCACAATCAAAACTTAGTTAGGGTTGGCCATCGGAACCACCGATGGAGTTTTTGATTGCACATCCAAGAGCTTACTCATAATCACCACCAAAGTTTTGTTTTACTATTACTAGTTCGCTTTAGTACATTGTACTAATGCTTTGTTTGTTTATTTGCAGGTATGTTGTGGCTAGTAATTGCTGAAGTTGGAGCTTGCAACTGCAGGGTTTACTAGGAGGTGGGCTTGGAGAGCTTTGCATAGGAGTTGAAGGTGTTTAGTTTAGGATTTTTAGAGCTTTCTTTTTGTTTTATGCTTTGATTAATTTTTTTTTAGGAGTTTGGGTTTTAGTGTGAGTTGTATCCAAAGTCTGATGATGTGAAATTGTGAACATTACTCTTTTATTTTTTAATGCATTTTATTTAATTTTGAATTAATTGTGTTAATTAATTAAATGAATTTTTTAATTAAAGTTAATTTTAATTAATCACTTAGCTTGTTAATTAAATTAAATGTATTTTACATTTATTCAATTTATGTTTAGTTTAATTATTAATTAAATTTAAATTTTATTTGCTCAATTAATTAATTTTTAATTTAAAATTGATTGCTCAGTCCATTTAATCATTTTAAATTTTAAAGTATTTTAATTTAGTAATAAATTAAATTAGTTGTTATTATTAGTTAATTAATTTTAAAGGTTTAGACTTTAACAAATTGATTTATTAATTATAAGATTTTAATTTTTAAATTTAATCAGGTGATTAAACTTAACGTTTTAATTAAATTTCATTAAATAAATGAATCCTCAAGTTATTTTAATAAATTAATTATTAAATCTTAATTGGATTAAAATTCTTAAATTTAATTAATTACATAATGTTTATTTAGATTTTTATTTTAATTAATTAACCAATTAAATTTAGTTACAAAGCTTTTGGTTAATTAGGTCAATTTAAATTAATGTTGTTTTAAATTAAATTTTCAGAATAAAGGAATAAATTAGTTAAAATTAGATTATTCAAAATCCAGGATAATTTTGCGGAGTAATTTTGACAGCCTACCGACAATGAAGGGAGGTCGGGAGGGCACTTGCCCTTTATAATCTGCCCAGCCGAATATAATTCAACGGCCGAGGGCTTCAGGGGATTAACATCGACTCCGGAATTACTCTTCTATGCTCCAATTTGATGCTAACAATATTTTAGTGCTTTCTGGATTTTTGACAGCGTTGCGATGCCCTTTCCCTGCGATTGGAGTTTAGAGGAGGGGCACTTGCCCTTTGGTCCACTTGGCTAGATCAGATCGACAGCTTAGGACTTCGGGGGGCATATCAAATATGTCTTTGATTCTCCAATTCAACGATTTGCGGCATATACTTTTTTTAAAATAGTTATAATAATCATCATTATTATTAATATTTAGTAATTATTATGAATTATAATATGTATATCATTAATAATAATAGACCACTTTTTCTCACTCACTGTTTCGAAGAATGAAGGTGGATCGAGCGTGGGTTCCGATCGAAAGACTGGGAAGAGTCAAGCTTGCGTGAGGCTTGATCGTAGAGGGAGACAGACGAACGAATTCGTTCATGGGTGTACAGACGATGCGAAATGGAGGAAATTGGAACGGGACGGAGATGCCGCCAACATGTGTAGGTTTGGATTCAGAATCTTGTGCGGGAAGCAGAGGCGTGGGTTGCTCGCACAAGAATAATTGCATGTAATGAGGCTTTGTACGGGTTACGTGCAATGTGGCTTCGTGTGGATGTTGTGATCAACTTCGGGCTGTAAACAGATGGGCGGTCTTAAGGAATCGTACTTGTCGATCAGAATTGTACAGGCTGCTCGCACGTTTACGAGCAAGTGAGGCTTCGGGTCAAAGATAGATGGGAATCACGAACGTCGGAGCAAGATTCTGTCGTAATTAGCATGAACAGTGGCACTTTTTGCAAGATTCAATCAAGTAGGCCATAACGTAAGTGAGCGTAACTTCATCTCTCCATTTTCTCCCTGACTTATACAAACTGCATAACCAATTGATTTGACCACAACATGAATGACAAGGGCGACATGATTCAACTTTTGTTCTGTTTGTTTTGTTTATTATTATTATTATTATTATTATATATACGAACAGTCATAGGTCCCAAAAAAGTAGATAAGCCTTAGACCTAAAAATAACAAATAAAAGAGAAGAACAGTAAAGAAACACTAAGATATGGGTGATTTTCTTATTTCTTCTTCAATAATAAAGCAAGATACAAATGATTTACTATCTAGATATAGATCAACTGATGTGAAACTACTAGGAGTTACGTGCGAAATCAAAAGGAACAATCGATTAAAACTTAGCCGATGAAAATTTATTACTAGCACATAAAAGAAGATTATGAATCTAAAGTAATCAACTTGCTTAGGCCAAAAACATGCAATTGAGATTAACCAAATAATTCAAACCAAGTTCAAGACAAAAGTAGATGCTAGGTACTCATAACATAACCCAATGCTTAACAATGAGAGGTTCACCTTGAAGACCTTCGCTCACAATTATTAGTAGGCTTTTAGCGGAGAATAGCGAGCCACGTGATGAAAGATATTACCATGAAGGAGGCGACGCCAAGAACCTTCGTTGTTGGGAGGGAGGCCGATGGTGGAGGAGAAGTAGGATGGCCGATGATGAGCCAACGACTTGGTGGATGGTGCTCTTCGATCGATAATACAAGTTGATATCGGATGTGGTCTATGTGTCCTCCACGGTTTCATCGTGTCCAAGTTGTACGTCAAAGAACGGGGATGCGAGAATGTTCCTCCATCCTTGTTCGTCGAAGATGAAACTGTGGTCGATCTCAGGATCGGCCATGCATTATTGACATGAGAAGGAAAGAGCACAAGGGAGTAGACAAAGGAGAGCAAGGTGTGGTGGAGAGGGGGTGGCGGCTTGAGTAAGAGGAAGAGGGGTGGGGTCGGTTAGAAGAGATGGGGAAGGTGGCTAGGGCTTGAAGGAGATTAGGTTAAGTTAGGGTGGTGATGGGATTTAATCCAAATCTGAAATTAATTTCAGATTTTGATTAAATTTGGAGAGAAACTAATTTGAATTTTGATTTCAAATTAATTGCAATTAATGCCTTGAATGAGTATTAATGGAGATGAGCCCTAGTAGGGCTGGCGGCATGGAGAGAAAGGGAGGAGGGATTATGAGGATTTAAATTCTTTCCAAACAAGCTCGGGTAATTTGGGGGGAAAATAATGATTCCTCCTCAAATTAAATTTCGTTGGATTTCGAATTTGAAAACTTTCCTTTTTTAGATTTCGCAAATAAGGAAAGTTTTTTAATTTCAAAACTCACTAATTCCTTCCTTTAATGCTAGATCTAAATTAAGGAGTCATTATGATGATTGAAATCATCATAACGGCTTGGATCAAGAGGATGGCCGACAACCAAAGGGAAGAGAAGGTTTTGTCGTCGGATTGAGGTGGGCCTTGATGGTGGTTGGACTTGAAGTGGGGAAGCTAGTGGATGAAATGGTGTGAGGGATTAAGCCACGATTGGGGATGGGCTTGGAAGGAGACGGTGGGAGGTGAGGGGAAAGGAGGATGAGGGAAAAACAAAGATAGAAGAAGAAATTACCACGAGCCGCGAACTCTTCCAACGACTGGTGGGCCTTGCACTTGCTTACCTCGAGCTCTCTCTCCCTTCTCTCTAACTCTCATGCAAGAAGAAGAAGAAACAAATCAAATTTTCATTAATCATTCATCAAAAAAATTACAACATATGAGACCACTCTATATAGGTCTCCACTCATAAAAAGAAAAGTATCAAACTGCCCTCTGGGATACAATAACATGACAGCTCCCCAAAGGGGTAAAAATGGAAAACGAAAAAAATACTAAACAACATGAAAAGTACTAAATTGCCCTATGGGCTACAATAACATGACAACTCCCCAAAGGGGTAAAGATGGAAAAAACGGTCAAACTAAACAACATATCATGAAAGATGAGTCAAAAGTAGAGGCGCTGAATCGTGGCCGTAGATCTGCGATTCCTTCGTCGATAAACATGTCTGTAGTGCCTGTCGATGCCCTCATCATCAATTCTCCCACAAATCCTAAGAACTCACAACAAACACTAGGAAAATAAACTCAATAATATCATACCCTAAACTATAGACAAACTCCCCCTTAAATAGCCCTAGAAAACTAATACAATTAGAACCTTCATAATCAGCATAAACATAATTTAAGAAACCTTCCTAAACAACTCCCCCTTGATTAGAAACCTTCCTATATAATTTTTCTTAATTAGAAACTTTTCTTAACAACTCCATCTTGGTTATGAACCTTCCTAAATAGCTCCCCCTTCCTGACTATAGGCCCACCAACGTATCAAATGGCTTGAAGTTTCTGTTTTTATGATCAAGAGTTTCATTTTAGAGAACAACCCTTGTGATAATCAAACTCGTCATCAATTTTTAAGGGCAAAGTTGATTGCCTCAAAAACCTATGTAAGGTTCCTATGTTTAGGACTTTTTAAACTTATAGAGATATGGTATAGCACAACATCAGTATGATAATCAAAACAAACATTGTCTACACTAGTTGGTACGAAACTTTTTTCCACTTTCATACTTTACTCAGTTTTTCTTCCTCTAGTGTCAACGACACATGAAATAGATATATGAACTTGCTTGCATTACCTGATCAACCATGACAGCCAAAGGGGGTAAGAACCGGACCTATCTGATTCATCAAAACCGAATATCTTTTAACAGCTGGCGAAATAGAAGCGAGCGGAACAGCAGCCGCAACCCAGGCTGAACCCGCAAAAGCATGGACCAAGGCTGGAGGATTAGATTCACGATTCTAAGCGAATATTCGCGTATGAGAATGAAAAGTAACAACTCGTGAGTCATAACTTCTATTCGCTTATTCTGGTAGGAGCAAATTGCATGCGAGAAGGTTCTGTCGTGAGAAACAGCTGAGAGGAAAAAGATATGTGTTTTTCAAATTCATTTCTTTTGGCATTTTCTACTCTGATTAATCCTAAGAAAAGATAAGTTATATTAATGGGAGATCGAGAGAAAGAGAGAAGGAAGGAAGCCAACTCGATGAGTAGGGCATGCGAGGGTCTCGTGTAAGGGAAGAAGGGAATTTTTTTTTTAGTAAAAGATGATGATAAGAAAATTTGTTTAGAAAATTAATTAATGATGATATGTATATATGGTAATATGATATTTTTAAGTTAGGAAATGTATAATTAAATTTAATATAAACTTGATTGAGAAGAATAATGAATGAGATAAATTGTATAGAAATAGAGATATTTTATCAAATATAAAAAGAAAGAAAATAAATTTTATTACTAAATTTAAATTCAAGGACTAATTAGATATATTTAATAAATAGTTAATTAAGAAGGTGAGAGAAGTTTTAATCAATAATATTTAATTTAAATTAAAATTTATAATAATTAATTATAAATAACAAGTTAGAGAAATTTAAAAAAGTGAAATGATCTTTTATAGGCTTTAAATCTACCGTCATTGGAATAAAGAGTAAAAGTGAAGCAACGCATTTCCTTAGGTTAAAGGTGAGTACTCATGCATTTTATTTTATAGCAATGATGTTGTTTTCTTTATTTCAAGTTCATTAAATTAATTGATATTAGATAGTCAATGATTATTATAAATTCTAGCATTTCTTCTTTTTGAATGGTCATATTGAATTATTTGAAAGTTAGCATGATTATTCAGCATATGCACTATATAAAGTTATTAAATGATAAATGAATGAAATGATTATATAAAAATGCTTATATGTGTATGCTGACTAATGGAGTCCACCCCCTTACGGTAATGGGTGGGGACGCAATATACTTGTGCACGTTAATGGAAAAGAAAAAGAAGTGCCTTCATTGGTACTAATTTAGATGGGGCTCTTGTGACGGTTGTATTATTTATGAGAAATGAGAAAGATATGAATACATATATATATATATATATATATATATATATATATATATATATATATATATATATATATATATGTGTGTGTGTGTGTGTGTGTGTGTTTATGATTTATGCATAACATTGAAAGTCTAGATGAAATAAATGATATAATTAAATATAATTATTTTATGATATGAAATGAAAAAAAGATCATGTATATTATTTCAATTGTCTTAAGTTACTGTAGTTTATAAGTATGTTTTACTCACTGAGTCATAACTTATTTTTAGTTGCTCTAATATTTTAAAGTATAATTTCTTATAATCAAAATGAATAGAAGATGTGAAAATGTGCACCGTAGACATGGTGCACCGAAAGAAAGGTATTTGAATGATTTTGTATCAGTTTATTTTTGAAGTTTTAGTTGCTCTTTTTAGTGTATTGGAGATAGATTTAGCAAATGAAAATTTTAATTTACCGTTCGACTGTTTGTTCCCGCCTCATTAATTCGAGCCTCCGGACTGGGTTGTGACACCTTAGTGAATAAGACAGCTCCAACCAGGAAGAAAGAGTTTCACTTTATTTTTATAGCCAATGGAAGGTCATGGGTTGTGGCAAGCATCCATTTGTTTGGAGATGATCAAGTCCAAGCTTACATATATTTGATTAATTTTAGCATCTCAATGTTAACAAATGTTTTATATCCTTGCACACCCATATACATTTGGGAAAGATGAACTAAGTCAAAAATATAATTAAACTAGACCTAAGGAACCAATGAATGTTAAATCAACTCAAGCAAAGTTAAAATCAGAAATTAACCATAAAGTGTCATCATATGTCACTAAGCACCAAGCTACCATATAAAAACTTCTCACACAGTTGTCTAACTTGACCAAATGATACAAAACTTGTACTCTGTCACGACCCAACCCGAATGCTCGATCTAACGAGGCGGGAATGACAAGTCGGACAGTAGTAATATTTCATTTTATTTAATAACACATTAACATAAAGCTTTTCAACAACTGAAGAGCCACTAACCTCAAAAAAACTCTAATCAATCTATGCCAAAACTAAGCATTCGCATCAGTCGTAATTTACATATTTTCAATGTTGCGTCGTCTTCTATAAACGCACTATTTCCTTTCAACCATTTCTTCTTCTTTGGAAATTTACCTGAAACATTAATTTAGTAGGTTGATCTTACAGTGTAAACTCAGAAGGTAATCACTATCATGTATAAAATACTATATAGCCAATTTATAATGTAAGTCTATTCATTTAACAAGTGACATATATTTCTTTTCTTTATTCATTTTATTTCATCCAGTTGTTTATACATCTCATAACATATTCATTTACATACATAAAATACTTTACTTTAACATATATTCATTTTCCTATTTAATTAGTACAGGAGCACCATAAATGTACCAAAGGTACAATCATTTTCATTTCCTTTTCTCTTTTCCTTTTCCATTTCAATTTAACGTGCACGGGTACATTGCTTCCTAAGCTAGTACCATACGGGGGTGACTTCTGTAATTTGCCTGCATATCATTTTCCCTTTTATCATTCATTCATTTATGCTTTTTATTTATGATATAGATAATGTCATTCTTGTTCTCATTCTTTCTTCACTTCCATTTTCTTTACATATACATTTATATTCATAATATCATACATTTAAATTCATTAAATGTCAAAATTTCATACTCACATATACAATTAAATCCTTTCACATGATAACATGATAAGATAAGTAAAATTATTACTTAAAAAATTTTAACAAGAAATTCAACGATAAATAGAAGTGCAACAATTAAATGTCTAAACACAATGATTACCCACTTGCAGGTCTTGGCTTCAATACTTTCCAACTTTCAACTCCTGCGCCGATCTTTCTTACTACAATTTTGATCTCCCGGAAAATTCTCTTATTAGTGTTGATACTTCACCACCACACAAAATTAGTTAAATTCTTTCAAATCCAATCGATATTAACATTAAGAATTTCTCCAAAATAGATAAGACATAAAATTCTTAACTCGTATCTTTTACCTCAAAAGACCTTTCTTTCTTATTGAGTCGGACTCCCTCCAATTTTTTATTTCTTCCTTTCCTTCTAAAATTGTCATAAAATAAATTTTAATAATTTGATTATACAAATTCTAACATAATATGTATGATAAGAAAATCACTTACAAAAAGAGGATTATTCCAACCCAAAATCTTCTTCTTCATCTCCCAAATTCTTTCTCTCAATTTTCAAATCTTTTCCTTTGCCCTTAATGAAACACCCTCATTGTTTAGATGAAGAAATAAGTAAGGATTTATACACAGAAAAAAAACAAACATTCTTCTTCTTTCTTCCTCTCAGCCGTTCCTCTTCAACAGGAACTTTCCCTCTCGCGATTTCTTCTACCAGAATGAGTGAACTAACAATATCCCGTGAGAGGAGTCGTTATTTTTCATCCTTATACGAAAATCCAATCAATGATGCAATCTGAGCCGTTCAGGAAGCGTTACGCACGCAAGCGGCGTCGCTTGCGGTCCGCCTGGACTGCGATCTCCCTCCCGCGAGCTTCTATTAAATAGGGGGAGCCAGTGCAGCTGAACCGGTCTTTACATACCCATTCAAGGGTGCAAAAAACATTCTACTAATGGTACTCACAGTACTCACCCGAAAAGCTTGCCTTTATCCTTCTCTAGGCTGTGCTCAATAGAGATACTTGCAAACAAGTGAGATGACTACTCGGTCATTGCACAACTAGCAACATCTTATATTTAACTACCATCATGGTGATTTGAATCCTATATAACTCATCTTGTAGCGTCAACCTTGGCCTCATTTTTTAAATAGGGAATCAAGCATTATGAGCAGGTATGCAACATTAGGTAAAACATTCTAGGAAATTATCAGCAAATCTAGAGTTATTACTTTCTTTTCCTCTCTTTGAGTTCATGAACTTTTGCTTAGTCAAGTTTCTCAATTTTTATGAAGAATACGATCAAGTTCTTTGTACAAATTTACTTAGGACATTTGGCGATCCGACTCAATCTTCTACCGATCACAGCATTTTTTTATAGTCAAGCGATCTCAACTAGGCTTCAACTATTTTCCACCAAACATTTTGGATCCAATAAACATGATAAAATGTGTCACATTCTTTAAGTCGATCAAGGCAAGCATGAACATGATTTTCTAAATAGCTTGTACAACTATATGCTTCCATGCAAAAGGTTCCTAGCTTTCTATTAATATGGCATTTACGCCTACGCCACAATCAAATAAATTAACATTTCAAGTTCATGCAGTTAACAGCCCTGAAACACAATAACAGAGCACCAATGATTTTGGTTATTGCAATCTCCTTTCATTTTTGGGTTTAAGTTGAGTTGGTATGAAATGAGCATATCCTCGAGAACAAGATAATGTTTATGTGCAATGCTAGTTTTTATTTGCATATAGAGCCCGGGAAAATTTTAAACAAAATTCCTTTATAGAGATCCTGCAATATACGGCAAGTCAAAAGAAATTTAAAATATTAGCGGGTGATTTAAAAATTCTAATAATATTTTCAGCCTCCACAAAAATTATCTTTTCCGGAAGCTTAACAGATGGTGGAAACTGTCAAATCAATCGTGTATTCGTGTCTACTAGAATTGCAGGAAAATATACTTACGGTACGTTGTCCAGGTATAATTTTTGAAACAGATTTAAGTACGAGTTGCTTCTCGTCTTTTCCAGCATACCAGATCAACGAAATCTCGTCCTGAAAATTAAAGAATACATAATTAAAGTTTAGCCAACATAACAGGGCAACACTTTAATCTAAGACTTGAAGAAAATTGGATAAAGTTTAAAAACAATGGCTTTTTTTTTTCTGCTAAAAATATGTATCACTAATGGAATAAAAGGGTTGGATGACTTCAAAACAGTATTGGCCACCGGCAATAGAAAGAAATTTCTAGCTCGTATCTACAAACACAGTTTACCAAACACGATATCAGTAGAAATGCATGACATTTTGGGAATAAAGCAATATCAATAAAGTGTAAGAGATAATAGCGATTAGATACTTTGCAACTTGCAGTGTCATAAGAAGCGCCAAAACTGGGGTGTACAGCAATGACTGACGCAATAATCTTCAAATATAATTCATACCATTCATGTGGTAGTTCTAATATATTAGTGCTCAATTCCAGTTTCGTAATTCTAAGTTTTTGAATCCAAGTTCCAAAGCTCTTAAGCAATATTTTCTAAAACATAAGAAGGTTTCAAATTAAAGAGATCCTAGTAAAGCTAGTGTAGAAGTTCTAAACAGCTGGATAAGTACGATTCTCATGTTTAACAGATGAGTCCCTTCTGCCAAATGCTATAGAAATTGCATACCTTGAGATACATTATAGTTGATCAGGCATAACAATTATTATCCGACAACATTGCAAATATTAAGTTGCAATCTATCGGTTATTACATTTTTGCAAATGTGACATGCCAAAAATATAATGTTGATAATATAAAGCAAAAAAAACCATATTTTGTCAAGGTTATAAGAAAATTTCCAAGCGCAATCTTACATTCCAATTTTAATTTACATGCCTTTTTTTCTTTCCTTCCAAAATAAATATTAATTTAGTTGGGTTATTAAAAAAACTTTTTCCTAAAAAAAGAGCACAACTTTAATGAAAAGCGCAAGCAATTCAAAAGAACGAAGCCAACAATCAATTTACTCAAAATTAATCAAGTGACCGAACAAGCTCAAAACAATGCAAAAATCTCACAAAAGGTCCAGCTCAGCACAATGAATATGTCGACTCTTAAAAAAACAATTTTTTATTCCCAAAAGGTTGCGAAAAAGGCTAAAATGTCTCGTGTATAGATGTCTTGGTTGAACCAGACCATTCAGTCCTTCACATGCGGCATGATGTTGCTGCCTCCAACGAGATCCAATTGCATTGGTGGGTGCTCAATACCATGTAATTCCTCTATGAATATTTGGCTCATCTACGATGGGATCTATCTGACTTTTGTCTTAAATTTCGAGTTTCTCCTTTCTATAAAAAACCCCTTGCCCTTAGGTTGGCGCAAAGTTTGTAATGCTCAATGTTTCCTAAGGTTGAAAACTAATTTGACTCACCTCAGTCAATTACACCCTAAAATCCCAAATTTCACAAAAATCATTAAAAAGCATGACATTCTGCTCTGCTCATCAAATGAATTAATTTGATATATAAAAATATGTGTTAATTTGCAAGGATGTAAAAGTTATAAAATTTATTTTTATTTGAATGATTTGTTTCTGAAGTTTCCTTTATTAAAATTACAGGAGTAATTAGGAGTGTAAATGAGTCGTTGAACCGAGTATTTGCCTAATAGAGCTAAGCTTATTTAACTCTTGCTGAGCTCGAGCTCGTTTATTGAGCTCTGGCTCGGCTTGTTCAAAAATTATTAATTTCAAGCTCTGCTCATTTACTCGAGCTTGACTTGTGAAATAATTAAAAATATTTAGTATATATTGAATTATATTATTTTAAAATTAGAACTTAAATATATTTAAATTTAAATGAGCGGCTCAACCAGCTTACGAGCCGAGCCTAGCTAAGCTCGAGCTCACATAATATGCGGGCTCGACTATAGGCTCGAGTTCGAACTCGTGGCTCGATAAATTGGACTCATGAGCTCGTTAACGAGTCGAGTTCAAACCAGCTAACGACAAGCTCGGCTCATTTACACCCCTAGTTGAAGTAACTTAATTCCGACAAATTCACTAGCCTTCGCATGTACCGGTGGATATGCAATCAAATGACTGTGATGAAAGGTGATGAAGTGTGTTTAATGATTGATGAATTTATAACTCTATTAAACATAATCAAATCTCACTACTAAGTATTTAAGTAACTTGCTTTCACATAATCTCCTTCAATCGAAAGCTTTCTCGTGTAGACCTAAATCGAAAAAATCGAGAGCAAGTCTAGGTAAGGAAAAAGGAAAAGCTATGGTTGAGAGGTAAAAATCTGGTTTTTCGCAATTTCTTCGTCAAATCTCACTACTAAGTATTTAAAGATATTTAGAAGTTGTATAATATGCTCAAAATCAAGTTAGCATCCAAATAACACTTAACAAGAATAAATATAGAAGGAGAATTCATTAAAATCCCAAATATTTGAGATGAAGCAAATGATGATGATGATTGTGACTATAAGGTTGTTGATTTTTAGTAGGCGTTCAACTTTTCAAACAATTCAAAACATAACTGTGGGCTCCGAAAATTCGGCCCCGGCCTCCGCTAGCTTTTCTTCTATTCGGCGAGGGAGTTTTAACGAACTAAGTTCCGGGGTAAATTTTGGAAGGCAGATGGGTTTGTAGATAAGACACTACCCAGAGATTTCGCCCTCATTTGCGAGGACTTTAAGATCCAGTCGAACGAGGCTTTCGGCCTCTTTTCTTTTCATTTTAACGACACAAGGTCGTGTGGGAGAAGGGACATCGACGTGCGAAATGCGGCGACGACGTGCGGGCAGGTACGAAAATTTTTTTTTGTTTTCTTTGTTTTGTTTTATACGGCGGCAGGTTAACAAATGCCCCCCAACAAATGTGGTAGGCGTCTGGAGCGGGCCACGTTTGTTGCATGCTGATTGACCCTGTGGATCTCTAGATATCTATTCTAGATGTCACACAAGGATTTTCATTTAGTGGATCTCCAAAAATTGTTTGGATGTCACACTAACTTTCTTTTAGTGGATCTCCAAAATCTTGTTTGGATGTCACACTAAAATTTTCATTTAGTGGATAGCAAAAGTTATTTGGATGTCACACTACTCTCTTTCTCCACTGCTATCTTGAATGTATCCATAGATGGTTGATATCTTATCTTTGTAGATTGACGTTAGTGGATAGCATATGCTCAAGATTTTTCTATCATATGCTTGTATTTTGATGAAATTTTAAATATTTATTTGGGGATCTCGGCATGCAGCGCGATGTCGACCCAAATAAATATTTAAATGCCCCCAGTCTTTTAGGGACATTTGTAGATGTCATCAAGGTGCTCAATCTGCAACTTTTGCTTGAGTCCTGAGATTTTGATCCTTCTGTCCTGTGCTTTGTGCTGCGGACTTGGTGAAGGATTGTCTGATCTGTCTTTACTGACTTGTCAGAAATTTTGTATTCCTCCTGCCCTTTGCTTCTAGCTTTGGCGGGCTTGATGAAGGAGTAGATGCCAATGACCTAAACCCTTAGGCTTGTATTAGGTCGATGGCGAAAAGTCATCGGTCCAGAGCTTTATGCATAGCGGACTTGTTGATGACGGAATTCCCTTAGTTCGGCCTAAGGCTTTTCATGAACTTTGGGATAGTTTTCTTCGGTCCTTTGCTTTGTGCTTCGACGGACTTGTTGAAGAAAAATTCCTTCTATCCTCGCTTTGTGCTTTACGGATTTGTTGAAGGATTTGCAGGTTCTGGATTCAGTTGATAATACCGAATGTAGGTAGTATCATGATCCTTAACCACTTGAGAAGACTTTAATCTGAGTTACTTGAGTTCATCAGATCGGGGGAGCTGGAATTTGACAGCTCTTCATCCTCTGGTTGCTGAGATGGGGGTTCCTCTACTTCGGCCTTTCTTATGGCTTGTTGAGTAGATGGAGCTGCCAGCGATCCGGCCATATTTGAGCTTGTTAGATCTGACATTTTACACCCATTCAGTCTTCAGACTTGAGCTATGGGAATTGCGCTTCCCTAATGCTGATTTTGCTGAAGTTGACAAATTTGAAGTCATCCTTCATGGTTTTGGATTTTGGAGCCTACGAACATTCAGTAGTTGCTCGAGACTCATTCTTCCATTGGAACTTTGATTCTCCGGTCATTTTGGAGAACTTTGCAGACTACGATCACTTGGACTTGTCGAGTCAAATTGGCCTTCGTTCTTCCTACAGTCTTTACTGGCGGGTTGACGAAGTGGGGGTTCCGCTACTACGGCCGTTCTTATGGCTTGTTGAGTAGACGGAGCTGCCAGCGATCCGGCCATATTTGGGCTTGTTGGATTCGACCTTTTACACCCATTCGAACCTTAAGCTTCAGGCTGTTGGAAGTCTTCAAGCTTTTTTCGACTCAATTTTGTTGGAGTGTGTAGTTTCAAAAGTCTCTTTCTTGACCTTTGAGTCTTGGTTTTGTTGGAGAAGGTGGTGTCTTGATCTTTGAGAGATCACCTGCATAAGCTTTGAAAAACAAGTATCTGTGTATTCTTTAGCACACAAGACATATGAATTGATAATTTTAAATATTTATTCGGGGATCTCGGCACGCAGCGCGATGTCGACCCGAATAAATATTTAAAATGCCCCTTGTCTCATAGGGACATTTTAGGGCAGAATGGAATTGGAATTTCGAGATTTTAAATATTTGTTTGGGGATCTCGGCACGCAGCGCGATGTCGACCCGGACAAATATTTAAAATGCCCCCAGTCTGATGGAGAATTTTGAAATGCGTTCTCATGACATAAGAGAATTTCAAAATATAGAATATATACGCTAATAAACATGTATGAAAACATAGCGTATTAAACATGACATCTGCTTGAGCAATTCATGCATAGTATTTCTTCAGGTAACGGCCATTGATCGGCGGCATGGGCCTCTGACCATTCAGATCGATGAGTTGATAAGCTCCTCCTTGAAATACCTTTTCGATGACGAAAGGTCCCTCCCAGTTGGATACGAATTTGCCACCAATTTTTCTGTGTGGGATGATTGGCCTTCTCTGCACCAGGACCAATTCTCCTTCTTGAAATGATCGAGGACGCACCATTCGATCAAAGGATTTTGTCATTCTTGCTCGATAGATCTCCAGGTTCTGCTGAGCTTGTAACCTGATTTCATCGAGTGCATCGAGCTCCTCTATTCTTAGACGAGCATTTTGTTCTTGAGTCAGCTCATTCTGGACAGCAACTCGAAGAGATGGAAGTTCAACTTCTAGTGGCAGTACGGCCTCAACTCCAAATACTAGAGAGTGAGTGGCTTTGGTTGGCGTTTTGTAAGTTGTACGATACGCCCATAGCGCTTCTGCCATCTTCGTATGCCACTCTCTTTTGTTTTTGGAGAGAATCTTTTTTAGCAATTTCACCAACATTTTGTTGAAAGCTTCAGCTAAGCCATTTGCTCTTGGATAATATATAGAGGAATACCGCCAATCGATTTTATGCCGATCAACGAACTTGTAGATTTTTGTACTTTTAAATGCAGTTCCATTGTCTGAGATTAAGCGACGTGGCACACCAAATCTGTAGACGACATTATGGGTGAAGAAGTTGATCACGTGCTCAGACGTAACTTCTTTAAATGGGACTGCTTCTGCCCACTTTGAGAAGTAGTCGGTTGCTGCCAAGATGAAGCGGTGTCCTGCTGATGACGGCGGATCTATCGGCCCGATAATATCAGTACCCCAACATTCAAATGGCCAGGACGCTATTGTAGGGTGCAGCGGATTAGGCGGTTGATGTATAACATCACCGTGAATCTGGCACTCGTGGCACCTCTTAGCGTGATTGATACAATCTCTGACCATGGTCGGCCAATAGTAACCCATTTTTTTAATTTTGATTGCCATCTTGGGACCTGACTGGTGTGCTCCACAGAGTCCTTCATGAACTTCTGCCACAACTTTATCAGCTTCTCGAGTTCCTAAGCATCTTAGCCACATTTGTTCGAAAGCACGCCGATACAATGTGTTGTTGACAAATGCATATCGTAGCGCTCTCTTCTTGATTTGAGCAGCTAATGATTTGTCTGTTGGCAATTTACTTTCTTTAAAGTAATCAATGAAAGGCAGTCTCCAGTCATCTTCTTCCTCGACATCTAGACAATGCCACCATGATTCTGAAGTTTGACTGACCTTTCGTCTTTTCTTAGGAACTTGATGTTTTTCAAGTTGATCTTCGAGATCAACTGGTTGGGGAGGTTGAGGATCAACTGGAGTTGTATCCTGCTGGCTTGAATTTGGTATTCCCTCTGCCTGCGGGAATTGTAATAATGCTGGCTCTAAGATCCTTCGATTGTGCACCATAATTATTATAGGCCATTCGTCGTCCATATTCGCCATTTCTTTAGCCAATTTAGCAAGAGAATCAGCTTTGCCATTTTGGCCTCGGGGAACTTGAGTTAATTTGACAACTGGAATTTGCTTCATAAGCTCAAGAACTCGCCGATGATAACAGGCCAACTCAAATTTGGTGATTTTGTAAATTCCTAATACTTGATTCACAACCAGTTGAGAGTCACCGAAGATTTGGAGATTTTGAATTCGGACATCGATTGCAATCTCCAATCCAGCTATTAGGGCTTCATATTCGGCTTCATTGTTTGTCCGAGGTTCAGTCAGACTAAATGAGAATCTCATTATGCCTCCCTCGGGCGCCACGAAAATGAGTCCGATACCGGCTTGAGCTTTCTCTAGATTTGGAGGCCGAGCACGCTTGATTGACGATGCTCCATCAAAATACATTTCCCATACTCGTAGCATCTCCTCTTTTTCAACATTCATGATATGCTCGTCAGGTATATCGTCGTTGAGCGGAGAATCTACAGGAATAGGATGTGCAGCGAGAAAATCTGCCAACACTTGCCCTTTCACTGCCTTTTGAGGGACATATGTGATATCAAACTGCAGGAGTATCACTGCCCACCTTGCCAAACGACCTGTCAACGCTGGTCTTGTCATCAAGAACTTCAACGGATCGATCTTTGATATCAAGGTGATTTTGTGAGACAACATATAATGGCGGAGCTTCTGAACTGCGAAGATCAGGGCCAAGCAATGCTTCTCGATTGCAGAGTAGCGGATTTCTGCTCCTATCAATCTCCGACTGATGTAGTAGAGTGCATTCTCCTTGCCTTCTTCATTATGCTGGGCCAATAATGCTCCGAGGGACTCTTCTAGTGCTGCCGTATACAGTATAAGAGGCTTCCCCGGGATTGGCGCCGCGAGAATAGGAGGATTCAACAGATATCTTTTGATGCTGTCAAATGCTTCTTGGCACTCTGCATCCCATTTGAAACGGACATCTTTCTTCATTAGTTTTGAAAATGGCTGGCACCTACCTGACAGATTCGATATAAATCGCCGAATGAAAGCCAACTGCCCTTGTAAGGAGCGGAGTTGCCGAAGGTTCTTTGGAGGTGGCATCTCTACGATCGCCTTGATCTTGTTGGGGTCGACTTCGATGCCTCGATGTCGAACAACGTACCCTAGGAATTTCCCTGATGATACCCCGAATGCACATTTGAGAGGGTTCATCTTCAGATCGTACTTTCTGATCCTTTCGAACACAATTCTCAAATCATCAATGTGGTCTTTTCGGCCTATGCTTTTAATGACCAAGTCATCTACATAGCATTCGACCTTCTGATGAATCAAATCATCAAATATACGAGTCATAGCCCATTGATATGTGGCACCAGCATTCTTCAGGCCGAATGGCATAACTGTGTAGCAGAATATGCCTATAGGCGTTCTGAATGATGTATGTCTTTCATCTTCATGCGCCATTTTAATCTGATTGTAGCCTGACGATCCGTCCATAAAGGAGAACATATCGTAATTGGATGTATTGTCAACTAGAAGCTCTGATACTGGGAGCGGAAAGTCATCTTTCGGGCATGCCTTATTGAGGTCCCTGAAGTCGATGCAGATACGAATCTGGCCATTCTTCTTCTTTACAGGGACGATATTGACAATCCAGTCAGCATATTTTTCTTCACGAATAAAGCCTGCTTCTATGAGCTTCTTCGTTTCTGCAATCACCTGCTCTTCAATCTCCAATCTCATTCTCCTTGGAGCTTGCTTGACGGGTGCTGCATCAGGCTTGATGGCCAATTTGTGAACTGCCACATCAGGGGATAAGCCAGGCATCTCAGCATATGTCCAGGCAAAGCAGTCCCTGAATTCACATAGTAGCTCTTTTATTTCTTCTATTTGATCTTCTGGTAGAAGAGAGCTAATGAAGGTTGGGCGAGGATCTTCCTCAGTTCCCAAGTTGACTTCTTTGAGCTCGTCCATCGTAGCAGCTTGTCCACCATCTTCCAGTTCTTCTGGTGCAGGCTCAGCTTCTACGGGTTGATCATCATAATCATCAGCTTCGCATATTTCATCATAATCATCATCAGATTTGATTTCTCCGCATGTGATTGCTTGACAAGTCTCTTTCTGGAGGAATTTTCGTTTGATGAACCCGATGCCTTTATATGCATCTATATCCTTTCGTCGTAATGGACGCGGACTTCTCCCATACCAGAGGCCTAAGCTTGTACGGAGCTGTCGTTTGGTAGTAGGAATATTGATTTGCTTTCGTAGCATTCTTTGAATATTTTTAGTATTGAATTTGGGTAGCCTCGTAGGAAATAATTCCTCAGAGTCGATGAGCATGCAATCCCAGTCATGATTCTCCTCTTCATGAACTCCCGTGGAATATAGCACATTCTTTGGCACAGTCCCATTTTTACGGGGAGGCAGATAAAGAGTGGAGAGTTCTTCAATTTTATGAACCTCGCGCGAAATAATTTCCTTGAAATGTTGCAAGGGAACACGTGTGACTACGAGTACGCTGTCTGAAATTAACAGACTGTCTATTCTTCTGGAGAACACACTCTGCACTGAGTTCATGTAGATTGAGTCGTAGTCATAATCATCATTTGAAAATTCAATCTGCCTACTCCATTCATCCGTGGACTGGCATATTTTTCGAGATTTGGCAGGAGTAATATCATCTTCATCCGTATCACTCCCAAGATGAGGTACATTCTTCTTTTGTTTAGGAATGATTGATGCTTTAGGAAGAGTTGGCGTCGCTTTCTTTCTTCCTACACGCTTCTTCTCATCTTCTTGCTTGGGTTTCTTTGCAGCCTTAGAATTTGATGCTCTAGCCTCAAGAGAACTTGACGACTTTTGCTTCTTTGGCATGAAGTACTTTGCATCTTCATAAATTGTTACTTCATGTACTGCAAAGGGCTGAATATCACCAGAAATACTGAATTCTTCTCCTTCTCTGAGATACTTCATGCACTGGTGTAATGTTGAAGGGACAACGTCGTATTCATGCAGCCAAGGTCGACCCAATAGCGCCTTAAATGAGGTGTCCGCATCAATCACATGAAATTTAGCTTCCGTATGGAGTTCCCCAAATACAAGAGGAAGCATGAACGAACCAAGAGTTTTCTGCCCTTTCTCGTTAAAACCATGTACCATCAACTTGTCTTGCCCAAGATGTTCCACATCGAGGCAGAGGGATCTCAGTGCCTTAAGGCTCATAAGATTTACGGAAGATCCGGGATCAATCAAAATTCGACTGATCATCATACCGTCGCTCTCTGCCGTAACATATAGAGGGCGGTTGTGATCTGCCGTTCCAAGCATCATATCATCATTAGCAAAGGTGATGAGGGGCTCATTTCGAGCTTGCAAGACTTCAGTTAGATTACGCTCAGCAAAATATGTCTCATATCTTTCGGGGTCCTTGAGAGCTTGGATCAAAGTCTCTCGAAGGTCTTTAGACATCAAGAGGGCATCGTATATGCTGAGTTGCGCTGGGATCTTCCGTAAGTGAGATAAGATATTGTAATATATCCCCTTAGATGAAGTCTCTTTCTTCTTGGAGTCATTTAGGATAATATCTTCATTGATAATTATCTCTTTTCCTTTATCTTTGTTAGGAATCCCCTTCTTTGGTGGAGGTGACAGTACTTTGCCACTCCTCAACTGCACCTGGGCCACCTCATCTGATTCAGACTTGTTTGATAAAGCATTCTCTTCAGAGTCAGCCATTGTTGTGTCTGGGGATTCATCTGTAGACTCGGAATCGTCTCCCAACTTCACTTGTTTCATTTGTGATTCTATGCTTGGGTCTGAATCTTCATCATCTGGAAAACATAGATCTTCTGAACTGAATTCCATTGATGATACCATTAGACAGAATTCAGGGGCCGCTTCTTCAGCGTATTTCTCCCTTTCTGCTATTTTTAATGTTGCTGAGATGACTCGGCATATCTCCGTAGGAAGAGATTCATCTTCAGCATCTTCTTTCTTTTCATCTATTTTAAGCTCTTTCATAAAATCACTGAGCTTAATAGGCCTCATGACAGTCTGGTAATATTCACCTAAACTATCAATAGCCTTTTGAGTTGCAGTCTTCTTCGCCACAGGCTTCTTCAACTTGGCTTTCTTCTTAGAAGACTTCGTCTTTGCTTTGCCGGATTTTGACGAGCTAGCTTGGCCAGGTTGCTGTTTAGAGGTGGATGCTTGTGACACAGGCAACCATTTTAAATGCAGTACTGGCTCAATATGAGACTTCCATTTGACACCAGGAACTCCTTCAAGCTGTTTCAACATCTTTGTTGTCTTCTTGGAAACCACCGTTTCCCATTGTTCACCTTGAATAGGTTCTTTCATTTTTTTTTAAGCGGGAGTACGGAAGAGGACGTGACTACCCGGGTGGATTCTTTTCTGGGACGAACCAACACATTATCTGATAATGTCAGTTCTCCCCTCTTGTACATCTTTTCTAACCAATCTTTGAAGACATAACAATCTTCAATTGGATGGCTAACTACCCGATGATATGGGCAGTAGTTTGGGTCGCCACTGTGTTTGGACTCTTCAGGTCTTTTGCATTCTGGCAATTCTAGACCGTTCTTGAGTGCTTGTCGAAATAGTTTAGCGACACTCTCCCTTTTAAATGAATATTCTTTATTCATTTTCTCCTTGAGGGAAGGGAACGTTCTATCACCAGTTCCCGTGGGTTGCCTCTGGCGCTCTCCTCCACCAGGAAAGACTCGAGGTTTGTCATTTCCTCCAAGAACCAACTTTGGTTGAGGGTTTGGATTGTAAGCTTGCTTTGATTTTTCTTCATATTGCATCGGCTGTTTTCCTTTAACCACATTATATACTACCTTTTTATCTTTATCAGGTCTAGGAGGGAATGCGGAGTAAACATCATTTCTTTTAGCATCAGGAGCTTTAGCCCTTTTGGATTTATCAGGGTAGCTTTCAGACTTTGATAAGTTTAACTTCTCAATTTTTGCCACCCTATCCAACAGATCTTGGAAAGTAGTAATTGAAGCCATGCATAAGAAGGGTTGCATTTTATCATCAATGTTTCCCATCAGTAATTGAACTGCATGTTCTTCTTCTAGTTGCTGCTCGCACTTCATGCTGAGATTGCGCCAGCGTGTTATGTATCTCGTTACTGATTCATCCTTTCTCCTTTTATCAAGGGCAAGATCAGCAATGGTAGTCTTCTCTATTGCACTGGCAAATCTTTTCACGAACAAGGCCTCTAATTCTGCGAAGGTCTTCAGAGAATCATTTGGCAGCTCGGCATACCATTCGAAAGCAGTTCCACTCAAGCTGCTTACGAATTGCCTGAATAGCAGAGCATCATTACCCCCTGTGTTCCCACAGGTTGCTTTGAACTGCGCCAGATGCTGTCTGGGATTTTTATTGCCATCGAAAATATTGAACTTCGGCACAGAATATCCCTTTGGATATGGCACCTGATCGTACTCTGCTGGGTACGGGCGACCTTTTCCTACCAACTTCTCTGCCTGTTCAGCAGCTATAATGGCCTTGATCTTTTCACTGATTATGCCTTCCAACTGCGATGCAGTTACAGGTTCAGAGGCATTCGCCACATTTTGGGGAGTGCGTTGGCGGGTAGGATCATCGTTCTTATCGCCACCTTCAGGTATACCTTTCACTCCTGAAGCTTGGTGTGCTTGAGAATTTTGAGGATTAGCAGATTGGTTGATGGGTTGAGCCGGTGCAGGGCCCACAGAAGTGGTTTTCTGCATCATCTCCATCATGGCCGTCATCTGAGTAATCATCTCAGTCATTTTATCATTCAACTGAGAGATTTCTTTATCTTTCCTTCGCATCTGTCGCCTCATTTGATTTCTCATTTCAGCGAGTGTGATGTCTTCGTCAGCGAAGGGGTTTTCTCCGACCTCTTCTTCTTCCTCATCTCCTTCTTCTGAGGAATGAGCACTTCGGCTGGCAATAGATCTAGCCCTGTGGCGACGTCGATAAACACGTACGCGCGGCTGTGATTGTTGGTCATCTTCATCACCATTATTATCTTCAACATCAATGTGGATGACCATACGAACCATTTCGATCTCCATAGTATCATCATCATCATATTCTTTTTCATCTTCTTGTACCTGAATTTCTGAGCGGCGTCGCCACTGAATTTCAGGCTCTTGACTTGGAATGATTATTTCTTCGATCTACGGACTACGATCGAAATGAACTTCCTCTTTGGCTGAAGTAGGAGAATGACGGGATCTCCTGGAAGACTCTCCAGGATGTCGACCGTCCATATAATTATCGTCATTATGGGCCTTCTTTCGGACCCATTTCTGACGAGTTCTGTTGGCAGGTGCGGATCTCCGGTAGACTGTTCCGGACGTCACGCTTGACTTATCTCTTTCTTCAAAGACATTTTCAATTCGAGGCTTCGGCCTCCAAACTTGTTTGCCTTTCCGCTGGGCCCTTTCAGCAACGGATTCTTGGACACGGGGTCCAAGTGTCACGCCCCGATGTGCTTCCTGCGGAACTTGGCGTTGGTAATTTCTTCGTTTGACTATCACAACAGACGATAGTCTCTCTCTTGGAGGAGTTCTTCGGGCCTCAACAATCAGTGGCCTCTGGATCTTCTTTTTCATTAAGCCCTTCTCCTTGACTGTCTTCAGTACACGGTGTACCCGGGCAGACAGACGTTCGGGCTCTCTTATCTTCTGAGGGGCTGGAACTTCAGGCTGACGCTCCCAAAAAGATTTCTTGAGCTCACCAGAAGAGCTATTTCTTTTAATCCATTTTAGGTTAGAAAACCTGTTCTGAGTGGGAATATTGACTTCTGATTCTTGTGCTGGCAGATTGGAGGGATGGACTGGTACAGATAACTGCTGAGCTCGCAGCTCTGCATTTCTCTTCCTCCTTTGCCTTCTAGTAAGCCTTCCTCCAGATGAAGAAGCTTCATTATCATACCTCCCAGGTGCAACATTCTCTCTGGGCAGGGCGGTGGTGTTTGCAGTCACCACAGAGATCTTTCTTCCTGTGACAACCCTCTTTGCAGTAAGGGTCTCAGGTTGGGATAGTCTTTCAAACACAGAAGTTCTTCCTTGAGCAATATTCCTGGTAGCAGTCCTTGCATAGTGAGACCTTCCAGAAAATTCTTCAGAGTTTACGCCGTACACAGGAACGGCTGCAGCCTTTGCAGTAGCTGCTGAGAATTCGAGCCCAGCAAAGTGGATGGTGGCTCCAGTATTTCCAGTTTCAATGACAGCATTCGCCAGTTGAATTCTGGCTCCTCGTCCCAGTTGGACGGTCATTGGGGTGTCCTGCATTTCCATTCTACAAAAATGAAAGACAGGAGTTAGTGATCAGAATTGATACATCACCCCACGCTTTCTTAACAAAGAAATAACGCAGAACCAACAGTAGAAGCAGGAAAGTTAGCATGGAATTAAAAATCCTGCTAAACGAATTTCTATTGATCTTATTTAAAAGATTCATTTTCAGGAACTTTCAGTAATGGATCTTTGGACATAAGAACCAAATGTCACATCCTGATGTTCACCATATAGAGCATAGCATTTTGGCTGTTACTATAACATTTATATGACTAGCCAAAGATGGAAAGAGAAACCATTCCCCAGCGGAGTCGCCAGAAATCTGTGGGCTCCGAAAATTCGGCCCCGGCCTCCGCTAGCTTTTCTTCTATTCGGCGAGGGAGTTTTAACGAACTAAGTTCCGGGGTAAATTTTGGAAGGCAGATGGGTTTGTAGATAAGACACTACCCAGAGATTTCGCCCTCATTTGCGAGGACTTTATGATCTGAGTTCTGGTTTCCTATAGGCGCAAGCCCCTATAGTTAATTACCCCTCCCGATCACGAGAGAGAACTTTCGATTAAGGCTAGTCGTCGATCAGATACGTATAGAGATACGTGTTATCTGGCATATAGTAGCAGCATGGGTTTGGATATTTGAGATTGGAGAACTAAATTTGGATTTGAGAATTTGGAGAATTGGATATTTGGATATAGTTGATATTTAAAACAGAAATTTCACCATCTTGTACTTAAAGCAGATGGTGGGGGAATGGATGATGGACCCGATCAAGATCCCATGGTTCCGTCGTCCCGGGCCATCGTGGTCCCTGGTCTACTTAGTCAGAGGAGGTAGTCGACCCAACCTGACAGAAGGATCCTTGTCGGCAGCCATGGGTTGCTTCGTCCAAGGGAACCTTGTAGACCGGGGTTGGATGTTTGTCTAAGGGGACAAATTTGAATCCACCTTAGCTAACAGAGGGCTTTGTGCCCTATCGATCATATCCTATTGATTCATACCTCAAGGATTTGATGCCAATAAAGAGCGCATTGGCTCTGGCCATAACCGGTATTTCGTGGTGCCATTTGGCGGCGAAACCACTCGGTTCAGAGGGCCCCGGGTCATAACCGTTTATCCTGCGGTGTCATTTGGCGGCTAACCGCCGGTTAGAGGACACGTACCACGTCCTTATTGGCAGGAGATTGTTTGAGAATGGATCCTAGTGATATTTTCGACTAGGCATTTGGCTCTTTGTGAGCTAGAGTTTATTTGAATTTGTCCACCCCGGCAGACTGTTGCGGAGGGTGGATGGATTTCGCTTTAAGTAATTGATGGATTTATTTCAAATTTAAATATCTGGATTTTTGGGATTGATTTTTGAACTTTTGGAGTATGAATTTTGTATGGACTTTGGGTATTTGAGAGACGATTGAAAGTATTTGAGAACCCCTCCGGTTGAGATCTGCATTCGACACGGCCATCATCAGGGTGTTTGGGGGTCATTTCCATTCGATTGAACCTTGTCGGCCCTATCAACTTATCGATAGGGGATCGGGTTTCTCGTAGGCTTTGTGCCTTTTGTTTAGTGAATTCTCTTGATTTTAGGCTTTGAAGGCCTAAAAAGAATGTATTTAAACAAATACACCGTTTGATACAACCATGTATTTTGTTAGGTAGTTCGAATCTTGTCGACTTCTATTGATCCGTATAGAAGGATGGATTTGAACTTGAATTCACTTGTCAACCCGCGCAGCATCCATAGGCGTCACGTGTGTACCAATAACACGCTCGCCAGGGCCCATGCGGGTTGAGATTGTATTTACCCCTTGTGTACCTATGTGTATACAAACTAAGGTGCACGTGCATGGGTACTTTGAAATAATTATAGACGCCTTCTGTCTGCTTGTACGAATGTTGCAGATCCGGTGGCGTCTAGTCTTGATATTGACTCCCCCCTTTCTCAATCACCGGGGAAGGTTTTGTTTTTGGATTTTGAAGTCTACTGATTGTCGCTTTGCTTTGAGAAGATCTCCTTTCAAGATCTTTAGTGTAGTAGAGTTTTTTCGTACATCATGTTGCTATTGTACTCGAGATACTTGAAGATCTTGATCACCGTTGTCGTAGGTGATATCTATACTTGTGCCCACAGTGGTTCGTTGTACCTACGACATACCCACTGTTGTTATCCACAAGTGATTTGTGCTCATTTGTAGGGGACCGTTGTACTCACTACGACTTCCTGAAGGTATTTGTAGGAGAGCCTTTGCTTTTGTATTGGAACCACCTTTCACCAATCTCAGGTGATTTGATGATTGCACTTGCTTGTAGGGGACGTTCCTTCCATTATTGATCTCCCATATTGCCTTCTCAATCAACAGGCACTTGTAGGGATTGTTGTAGGAATTAACACATCTTTCGTGTGCACCGGGATTTCATCCCCCGCTTGTAACTTGTTGTTAATTTAGAGAACTGTGCATTTAGACTCTGATTGGTTCATTCACCCAAAGTCTCAATTCTATGTATTCCATCGGACCCGAGTTCAAAGTTCAACTCATGCTTGAATCTTGTGTGTTGTTCTTGAAAGTTCAAATTCTTTATTGCTCATGTCAAATTTGGATCCAACTTGAGTTCAATTTGAGTTTGAGTTCTATGTTCGGGTCCCCTGATATTGCACAGTTTGAGTTCCAAGAACAAGTTCAAGTGCTTGTTCAAAGTTTTCTGGGATCTTTTGAGGTACAATTTCTTGTTCAAATGATTTGAATTGGGCTTCAGCTTGATTTATTTCATTTGAATTTGGTCTTTAGAAATCATTTGAATTTTGGTTCTGATTTAGGTCCACAAGTCCTTTGTTCTTGTACAGGCCCTCTGCTCATTTGGTTCAAGTTCCGTACATTTCTGTTCAAGTACATGTCTTCTACATTGTTGCTCAATAAGGTCTTTATATTGTTCAAGTCTTTGTACATTTCAGTGCAAATTTCGGCAGCACCCCGGCATATCCCCCGTTTGGGGGAAAATTGGGGAGCTGGGCCTTCCCACCACGCTACTAGAGCGTGTATGGTAGGTATCCGTAGACACCGCGGCCGTACAAAATTTCATCACACCACACTACAAGAGCGTGTATGGGGCCTTCAGCAGTACCCGTACCAGAACAGCAGTGACTCCCAGAACAGCAGTGACTCCCCACCACGCTACAAGAGCGTGTATAGGGCTCTCCCACCTCGTCGTATGCTTCGCACCGGGCTCCCTCCTACCGTGCTACAAGAGCGCGTATAGGTGGTTCTCCGGTCCGCTGCAAACGTCGAGAACGGGATTGGGGTTAGAAATTATACCTTACGTAGCAGTCGTCGGCGGTGTCGGTGTCGAGGTCGAGGTCGAGGTCCGTCCCCACCACGCTACAAGAGCGTGTATAGGGCTTACCCGCCTCGTCGTATACTTCGCACCGGGCTCCCTCCTACCGTGCTACAAGAGCGCGTATAGGTGGTTCCCCGGTCCGCTGCAGACGTCGAGAACGGGATTTAAGTTAGAATTTTATACCTTTGGAGTCCGGTAGTAGCTCGAGGCCGAAGAGGGCCCGTGGATCGAGGCAGGGAAAGAAGGTATATTTTATTTTATTTTATTTTAATTAAAATATTAATTATAATTAATTATTAACTATAATTATTTTTAATTAATTATGTTTATGATTAATTAAAGTAATTAATTATTTTTATAATTAATTAAAATAATTGATCATATTTATCTTTAATTAACTAGAATTAATTAATATTAATTAATTGTAATTAATTAATAATAATTAATTGTAATTAATTAAAAATTTATAATTAATTAAAAATTAATTTAATTAAATCATTATAATTAATTAACATTAATTATAATAATTTAAATAAAACTAATTTTAATTAATTATACTAATTATAATTAATTAAAATAATTAAAGTTAACATTAATTAAAAATTAATTTAATTAATTTTAATTAAAACAAACTAATTAATCTCTCCCTCTCTCTTATCTCTCTGCTTACGGGATCCAGCCAGAGAAGCGTAAAAAAGGAGAAAGTTACCTTCCAGCTAGCGAGCTCCTGTTGATGCTTCCGATCAAAACGTCAACTTCCGATCCAACGGGATGGGAATACCGCCGGAGTAGGGAAGGGAAGAAGCGTACGAAAGGTAGGAGGTTATCTTCACAGCCGGCGGGCTCCCGTCTTGCACCCGACCAAAATGTCTTAACTTTCGGTCGTGACAGGAAGGGGAACGTCGTCGAAGCAGCGAATTCGAACAGCAATGGAGGCGCCGGAGAAGCCGCGTGAAAGGGAGAAAGTTGTCTTCACAGCCGGCGAGCTCGTTGTTGCTTCCGATCGAGAGTCGTCGAAGGAACGAAGTCGCACAGCACTGGAGGACCGGAGAGGGAGAGAGTGGGAGCGAGAGCGAGTGATTGCGAGAGTCTTCAAAAAGATCCAGTCGAACGAGGCTTTCGGCCTCTTTTCTTTTCATTTTAACGACACAAGGTCGTGTGGGAGAAGGGACATCGACGTGCGAAATGCGGCGACGACGTGCGGGCAGGTACGAAAATTTTTTTTTGTTTTCTTTGTTTTGTTTTATACGGCGGCAGGTTAACAATAACTTACGAGGGTTAAGTACATTTAAAATGTAGGAGTGTTTTAGAATATAAAAACTACCCTTTTATAATATTTAAAAATAATCCTGAAATGCAATTACCACTAATGAAATGTCACATAGTCTAATTTTAATCAAAATATATGCAAAAACGTATCCATGTTGTAGGCAAGAGAAACATCCACAATTGCCCCTTTATTTCAGCTTGAGAGTTATATTGATTATTCCCAATAAGCTACTTTAGCAGCATTTGCTGAAACATTGGAAGAGAAATGATGGCCGGTATATCCGGAATTTCAAAATAGATGGACTCAAGATGAATGAAACTATCAAAGGTAATTATTTAAAATTTTGAGTTATTAGTATTGGTGCTTCTATTAGTATTAAGTTCTTTACTCTTGCAGCAATTAGTTTTAAGAACAGACAAACAGAAATTGTAGAAAAGGGCAAATTACAACTAATTTAATGAGCATGAAACAATTAAAAGAAATATATTATAGAATTTAGGAAGCCAAAGAGGTAAATAATTAAAAAATATTAAAAAAAAGAAATTCTAATTAATACATATAGCATTCAGATGCATACAGTAGAAAGCTTGAATGGGCAGAATTTTGGCTTCCCTCGACGCCCATACTTAAGTAGATATGCTCCTTTCTTCAGTGCTGTGAGCGCCTGAGGAAAAACAAAATGATGTCATTAACACACCGCATGCCAAGGGCAGGTGCTATTACTTGGCTTTAATATTGTGTTGCAAACTGCAAGTTTTGGAGGTTTGACAACTAAAGCAAGCAGAGAATAAACGTTCATAGTCGAATAAAGTTAGATCGTGTAAGGGTCAGTAGCATAAAAAACAAACTGATTTCTCCAGCGCCTGTTAAACAAGTAACACTGAAAATGGTCAGAGGATTTTCCTAACATGACATTATACATTGTGCCAAAAATGTACAGCTTTGTCGTTCGCTCTGAACAACCGGCTAGTTCTTTTTTATTTCTAGTCTAAACAAACTTAGTTCAAAGCATATTCACAAACTGCAAAGATGTTCAGGGTATAAAAATTCCAACAAATGGGAGTCGTCCATAATTGCAATGGAGTCCTATGAATTATTAGAAATTGATGTTAAGAAAAATAAGGAAAATAAGCCAGCAAAAACACTTTAATTTAGCCTCTCCGACTCAACTTCAACATCTCCAAACTGTTCCATATTAGCTGTAGGTTGCCTGATAACAGCCCATGCACATAATAGCTTAAACAATTCATACATCCAAGTTTAAATCAGTTTAAGGGAATATGTAAAAAAGAAACATCAACATGATGACAGAAAAATCAGCAAACATGTAAAATCATTTGATAGACAACATAAATTTATCTAGCTAAAGTCAAGCGAGAATTAAGTGCCACTTGATACATCAAATGATATGAATTAAAATTTAGAGGGCAGCATATTTCTGAGGTGAAATTTTAAATTGGAGTGCCTTTAAAAATTAAATTAGCGTTAGGAGCATTATCAGGGAATAATTTTAAAAAGAGTTGAATTGCCAAAATATTTGACGCATTCAACTTGAGAGAGAGAGAGGGAGAGAGAGAGAGATACGAGAAGAGTATTTTTATATAATATTATACTTATTTTTAATAAAATTATTTAAATATTAGCAATTTTATTTATTAAATAAGTAATAAAAAAATAATTTAATTAAAATAAATAATTATACATAAATTTATTTTAATTTAAATCTTTTATTAAATTAATATAAATGCAACATTAGATAAAAATAATAATTTATTAAATTTTTAATATATGTTTATCAAAATTATATTAGAATGAAAATTAAATTGTTAAGTTTACTGAAAAATAAGTATAATAAATTATATATGATTAATAAATTAATTTTAAATTATATTTATATAAAAATAATTTTATTTTTATTAAATTAATTTGAAATATTAAAATTTAATAGTTATAACTATTAAATTTAAATATTATAACTATGATTAATCAATTAATTTTAAATTATATTTATAATAAAGTTAATTAAAATGTATATATCTTAAAATAAATAAAATAGTTATAATATTCATCATGTTAAAAAACTTAACATTTCAAATTAATTTAATAAAAATAAATTTATTTTAATATAAATATGTAAAAATATTATATAAAAATAATATTTAAATAATATAATCTAAAAAATATGTATAATATTATATAAAAAATACTCTCTTCCATCATCTCTCTCTCCATCTCTCTTTCTTTCTGCTCTCTCTCTGATGCAACATAAGTTTCTAAATATTTTATGAAGAACACTTAGGAAAGCAATTAGAAATTTCTTCCTTTCAATAAAGCATAAACATCCACATTTTAAAAAACTAAAAGTAGAAACAAATTTTAGAAAGTAGCTTACGAAATCTGAAGGGAAAAACACTTTGGAAAATATAAATAAACCCTTAGAACAACCAACAAGCGATCACCTCACATGAAAAGCTCGAAATATAAAGGATAGGTGCTCAAAGGATAGATCTAACATGGAATCTACCATTGAAACGATATGGCACGAGTCCACACTCATCTGGAAAATACCAACCAAAACGTGACAGCAGACACCACCAAGCTCACAAGAGAAGGATACAGATGGGGCGAGAACTGTGGATAGAGAAGAAGAGGTTGAAGACGAAGAAGAAATAATAAAAGGGAAGGAGAAAGGAGGCTAGCTCGCAAGCTAGAAAAAACCCGCATGTTTGTATGCAAATTCTTCGAAAAAATTGTCCCAGAACCAGTGGGAAAACAACCCCTATTTATATGGAAGAAAATGGGGAAAGAGAAATAAATTGCGGATAGGTAAAACACCATATATCCAGCCAATAAAAACTCATCAAAACTTCAACAAACAAGGACCGAAGGGACAGCTGCCAATGGGGAAAAACAAAGCATTCACATAGCATAAAGGGGGGAAAACCGAAGCAACAACACAGCTGCCAAGGAGGGGGAAACCGAAGCACCAAGGGGGGAAAAACAAAGCAACAACACAGCTGCCAAGGAGGGGAAAACTAAAGCACCAAGGGGGGAAAAACCGAAGTATCCATATAGCAGCCAAGGGACAATTGTCAAGGGGAAACCGAAGCAGCAAAGTGACGGAATGGAAGAGACAACCTAAGAGCATCAACCTAGCATGATCATCAATTGTCTTCCATCATAGGGTAACCAAAATAAAATTACAAAATATAATCAACTAAAAATAAAAGAGTACATAAATATTGAACTTCATCACTCTCTCTCCTTGTCTCTCTCCCTCGTATTGTTTCCACTTCTCTCTCTCTCTCACTCTCTCCCGTCTCTCTCTCTCTCTCAAGTTGAATGCACAAAATGCAGAATGTGTCAAACATTGGCGATTCTACTTCTTTTTTAAATTATTTCTCAATTACGCTCCTTACGCTAATTTAATTTTTAAACTCGCTCCAATTTAAAATTTCACCTATTTCTGGAAGAAAAGTCAACTCTTATGGCAAGGAAACATGCTTCATGCACGCATATCCAACACTTGGCTCCATCATCAATAATAAAAGTCCTTATTGTTTGCACCTTGAAAGAAGAATACAAGCCAATAATCTATTGTTCACAAAAATATAACAAATTTACATTTATGGGTGATGCACAAATTACATGGATGTTAAATTAAAAAAAATTATGAGATGTTGGATTTAGGTAATTTTTAATTTAACATTTTTTTCGGCAAAAGACTGCATGTTTTCATGTCTCGGGTCTATTGTTCAAAGCGATGGTGAAATAGATTGTGAATATTAATAGTAGAATTCAAGTTGGATGGTTGAAGTGAAGGAATGCATCAAACTTGTTGTGTAATAGAAAAATACCCCTCAAACTTAAAGGAAAGATTTATAAGATAGTGGTGAGATCTTCAATGCTTATGGCGCAAAAAAAGTTGGTCATTAAAAGAGAAGTATAAAATTAATGGTGTCAAAATGAGTTTTTGGGTCAGGTTCGGGTCAAACCCGAAACTGGCCCGTCTTCAACTAATCTGACCCGATTAGACAAATGGGTTAGAAATTCAGACCCGGACCCAACCCGCCGAGTTACCGGGTTAACCCAGCCTAATAGAAAAATGCGAGTGCGGCACTTGAGTAGAGCACAAGCCATGTGCGGGGCTGTGCCTGTGCGAGCGAGACTGCAGGCACGGGTGAGGGCGGGCAGCACGGAAGGGAGTGCACGACTTGTGGGTGAGAGCTCAATTGTTGGCGACTAAGCGAGGGGGGGACCATGCAGAAGGGAGCGGGCCTACGGGTGGGCTGCTTGAGGTACTACGCGTGCAGGCCTAAGTAACTACGGGTGCGAGCGCAACGAGCGCGAGCTCCGAAAGGGACTCGATCACTCAGGTCTGGGGCGACGTGCCCGCATGGGTTGATTGGAAAGGTCCGAAGTGAACTCGAGTCAAACCAGATCAAATTTGGGTTAACAGTTTCATACGTACCTGACCTGATTTTTCAAACGGATCAAAAATTGGAACCCAAACCAGACCCGTCGACCCGAACCTGCATTTTTCGGGTGAGCTTCAGGTCTGGTCAATAATTGACACCCCTAAAATTAAGTTAAGTGTTACAGAGATGAGAATGCTCAGGTGAATGAGTGGCTTGACACTTAGAGACAAAATGTGAAATGAGTACATATGTGAAAAGGTTGGAGTAGCTCCGGTGACATATAAGATTAGAGATAATCGTCTTAGATGGTTTGGTCACATAAAGCATCCTTCTTCCAATGACCTGGTTAGAAGATTGGATGTATTAAATCCAATCTATGTTAAAAAAAATATAGAAGTAAACCTAAAAAGGCTTTTAGAAAGTATTAAAATGACGTTGTTAATTAGATTTAAAAAAGAATTTGACTCTTAATAGTACACAATGGAGAAAAAAGATTAATATAGATGACCACACGTAGTGGGATAAAAGATGTTGTTGAAGCTAACTTTCAAATTAATGATCAAAAAAGTTCATAAGACTCTATACCAAAGGAATCACAAGCTATTAATAAACTAGTCGACAAAAAATAAGACAGATAATGTTTTTTTACCTGCTCAACGTCCCTCTCAATGGGACCATTCTTCAGGGAATCAACCACCCACATCCTGAAATAACGTGGTACGTTGATGGTAGTTTCTTGCAAATAGTAAATTCTTGATTCTGCTTTATAAAAGAAGCCCTGGAAAATCAAATCTCCGCAGCACCGATTGCGATTGCCATCTAATTCACCGTCCGAAAAGAAGATGCCTTAAACTTCAAAAATAAGCTCAGACGAGCTCAATCCACCCAAATACCAAAGAAATCAATTCTTCCAAGTTTCAAAGTAACAGTAAGGTATTCGAAAAACCAATAAACCGGCAAATCAATTTTCTAAAAGTTAAAAACCCATAGAAAACGCCAAAGCAAAGTCAATATCACAATGCAATCAGCAACTCACTTCGATCAAAACGCGTCTGCATTGACAAATAAAGAGAATGGCTCCAAACCCAAAGAATAAAAAAAAAAAAACCTAAGGATCAAACAAACCGCGCCGAAGCACCTAGAATCGGCACGCTACCTCAAAAACAATATCCCGTGTAAATCGCAACCCCAACGACCATCGGGATTGAAGCAATGATGGGCGGAATCTACAAAGCCTGCGTGAATGTGCGGAAAGCGAAGCGATGAGAAGATATTTCGTTTGAATCGAGAATCGTTCGGATTCGCGAGAAGAGAAGTGTCGATCAAGAGTGTCGGCGAAGCAACCGTAGGCTCCTCTGAGGCGCGAGCTGAGAGAATCGAGGGTTTTGTCTAACGAATATAAAGCGCGAGAATGAAAAAGCGAAGGTGGTTGGGTGATGTGCAACCGGCTCTCCTTTTTCTTTTTGGAGAAAGGCGAATTTCAAAACAGGATTTGGAGCTCAAATGTGATCTGCGTCAGCTACTGCTGAGATTTTGGAAGGTTTTGGATTCTTCCTTCTATATTAAATTACAGCAGGATTTAGTTATCCATCAAAAGATTTTAAATTTAGATCTTATTTATATATTATTGATACATCATCAAAAAAATTTATCTTGACCGGGCACATATCTCGATGCAAAATTAAGTTTGAAACTTCAAAAATTAATTCGGGGACCATCTGAACTCCAATTTCAACAAACTTACAGTCGAACTGTGCATCTCGGAAATACGAATCCAACAACACCAAATTCAACTCAATCCGAGCTCAAATTAAGGACCCGAAGCGTTGTTGGGAGCTTCATAACACTGTTTGAGTTACCAAACGGTCTCCGATTTTTACGAGCTTATACTCGAATCGAACGACTCGACAAGACGAATCCAAAGAGCTCAAGATCGCAAAATTCCGACATCTCTAAGATCTTCAAATATCCAACGAACGGTGCACGATCGTAGGATTCGATATCGGCCGTCCATTCAACAACTCCCTATTCGCCCCTGATCTCACGCCTATTTACGAGCTATGTCACTACATAAAATCTATAAAAAGTAAATAAATATTAAATTAATGCTTAATTTTATTCCTACTTTTTTTTATAGAAATAATTTAATACTTTCATTGATTTGTGCTATGTTATAGCACCCCGTGTGTAAGGCCAAATCCACTTGAAAGAATCTCAACAAATTTAGAATTTTATAATACCTTATATCAATGATTATAAAATTAAAATGATCACATATAAGAGTGTGAATCACTAAATTAATTCACTTTAAATATTATTTTATTTAGGGAGTATGGTCTAATAATATTTTTTTGAAGCAATAGTAGATTTAATATTAGTTATTATGATTGTAGTTTCTAAATCTAATTGCACTAATGACTCGCATCATCATATTGTTATTGTGCTGAGATACATGAACCACTCATAATTAGGTCAACTATATGTATCATGTGTAACATCTAGATATAACATGTGATGCAATTAAGTAAGTAATCTCAATTTTCAAGATAAAATTAAAAAAAAAATTATGATTAATTAAATATGTTTTGTACTCATAAGAGCAAAGTTTAGTATACAAATAATTATAAGCTAAATATGTTAGAATAAAGAAATAATGTACATAATACTTTATTTCATGTAAAGCAAAAAAGTAAATCAATAAGTAATAGAAAAGAAATCGAAAGAAATAACTACTTAAGTAAAAACTATCTATGCCAATGAAATATTAATGCAAATCATAAAGTAATCTTTAAAATATCGAATTAAATAATATTATTACGATGTCTACTTATATGGTGATGGACTAAGAAATGACAAAGTATAATCAATAATGAGGAAAGTATTATAACAAGTGAACTTGAAAATTCAAACCAAATGCATGCAGTAAAAGTGATAAAAAGAAGCATTAATTATCATATAGTAGCAGTATACTGAATCCTATCAACCCTCACATTTATAATTGCTCATATTTTAATTGTGCCAAATAAATTTTTATATGAGTCAATATAAGTTCGAATCATAAACCATCTTCGTCATAGCATTGATATTGCAGTGATTCAATCATACTAATTTTTTCGCAATTTTTTGGCATTGATGCACATCCTCAAGAAATATCGCTAAATGTCCGTTTTGCAAAACGATTTTATAAATAAACTTTAAATGAGTTGAACTGTTTTATAATATATTTATATAATTTTTAAAGCCCAAAATGATTTGTATGAATTTTATACTGAAAATTAATTAAATTATATAACTATAGTATTATTATATTGTTATTTTATTATGAATATCTCTAATCACTCACTAATCCATTAAAAACTTTTTTATTCCTATTTATTTGGCCAACAAAGAAAATGAAAATGAATTTAGAGATATATTTGAGGAGAGGAAAAAAAAACATAAAAGTTTAGATTTGGAGGCCATATATAGAGCAATTTTTGTTAGTAAGATATCTTGGGAGATTTGCTCATCTCATTGTAAGAAATTATTATCCAATTTTTTATTTTAATAATTTGGTGATTTTAGATTTTTTTTTTATAAAATTTGAATTTTCATTACAAAAAAATAAGAATAATTTTGTATTCGTAAAACTTTCATCACAAAATTTTTTATAATTATAGGATTTAATTTAGTAATGTGTTAGGTTGTTTAACTCATTATATGTAGTTTAAATGATTTCTTGTTAGGAAAAAAGTTTAGGAGTGTGAGACTAATTAAGATTCCTTAGGTTTTATTTCTTTTTGTTTTAGTTATTCTTTTGTACCCATAAATAAAAGGATATGTTGTGATTATATAATTCATGAGTATTGTATATGATTTTTTTTCAATAAATATAGATGTGTATTGATGTTTTGAATTATAAAATTTATTTCTTTTGTTTATTACTGATAAATGAATTAGATGGCTCTGCTTGTTGTATAATAAAAGATAAAAGAAAGAATTCTTTCAAATTAAATTCTACAACGTGACAATATTAGAGTAATATTGTATGATATTAGTGAAATAGTATTATTATTTCAAGGTAGTTTATAGTATCATTATGTTCATAATCATCTATGTGAAAATTAATAACCACCAATTCAATTCTATGCTAACACATCCATCTCTCCCTACATCAAATATGCTAATACATATCTAAATGACTCATTAGTTATTTATAATTGTCATTTTATATATGTAAATGTATCTATAATTGATTTTATCATAACATGTTGAATTTAGAAAAAGTTGGTATCAATCCCATGAAAATAAAATGATTCATCTATGAACATATGACTAGTGATAGCTTTACATACAATTTGCAAGAAAAAGATCTATTAAATTCAAATAATGTCATGCACATAAAAATAAATATTGTTTTCAATTATATCATTGTAATAGAAAAGTACCCCTCAAACTTAAAGGAAAGATTTATAAGATAGTGGTGAGATCTTCAATGCTGCAAAGGAATGCGTAATAAAAAGAATATAGGTGATATTGAAAAATAGATATTTGGTTTGATGAAAAAATGCGGTATAAATTTTAATAAATTTATTTTTACATCTCCATTTATTTTTAATGCAAGCTCAACCAATTTTGATCAAATTCTTCTTTTGCCACAAGCTGATTGTGTTGTAGTCACTTGCCGCCCACCACAACTATCAACCATCGATAATCTCTACACCGCCAGCTACCAGCATAGCCACCACCTAGCCACCTGTCATTGCCCAACCTCAAGAGCCGCCGCCACTATTGAGCACCACCGTCATTTATTTTTATATTATATCCATTTTACATCATATCAAATACAAAAATCTCATACATTTTTTTTACACTCATCTTGGAAAGTTGCATCTTGAATTAATTAAAGAGGAAATAAAAAAGTACATGCTAGTATAAAAAATGCTATCTATATCTTCCCAATACAAAAAAAAAAAATAAGACATGCATTTTTATTAAAGATCAATAAACCAAACTGAAATAAAAAATGAAATAAATTTTATTAATTGAAAAGAAAGTCTTAGAATTCTTTGGCTTTCATATTTTCACTATTCTTCGTTGTATAATGAAAAAAAAAATGAAGAGTGAATTAGAATTATAATGAGATACATCTAATATTTTTATAAAGTGAAAAGAACAATGCTTCTATCAATATCGATTCATACATGAAAACAACAAAAAGGAAAGAAATCAAAGACCCCATTGATTTGTAGTGAGAGATCCCTCAAGTATTTGCATTTAATTCTAACAAGATAAATGAGGAGTTACTCTAAAGGGTGACAAAGAACAATTATAACAACGTGAGGGTTGATTAGTATTGTTGCGGGCTAGAATATACACGGTGGTAGAATTATAATTTTACGTCTTAGCATTGCACGGATATCCAACTCACACACAGAGAACACAAGATTTTTTACGTGAAAAACCCTAGAAAAAGGGAAAAACCACAGGGCCTAGCCCAGTTGAAAAGATTTGACTAGAATTTGAGTTGATCATAGTGGGCTGACTCGTCCCAGAGGGCGATCAGATTACAAATGTCAACCGTATGGTTGAAATCTAGTGTAAAATATGGCGTCACTTGAAAGTTGGGGCGTCAGTTAGTACTCCAACAGTGACTTGGCAGAATTATGGCTACAATTGATGGTCTAGCGGAGTTTAAGGCCTCAAGTGTTGGTCTGACAGAGTTCAGGCCTTTGGGCGGGGATCCGATGATGGTGAGGGCCTAAGGCGGTGATCCAATGAGTGCGAGGGTCTCAGGTGGTGATCCGACGAGTGTGAGGGCCTTAGGTGGTGGTCCAGCGAAGGCGAGGGCCTCAGGTGGTAGTCTGGCAAAGGCGAGGGCCTCAGGTGGTGGTCCGGCGAAGGCGAGGGCCTTAGGCGGTGATCCGGCGAACTCAGGCGGTGGCCCAGCGAACTCAGACGTTGGTCGAGGAGAAGCTTCTTCATTCTCTTCTTTTTTATTCTCTTCTTCTCTTATTGCTTCTCTTCTTGCTTGGATCCCCTCTCAAGAGAAATAAGGGGTCTATTTATAGATTTTATGGAGTGGCATGGCCCGTAAATTGGTGAGAGATCTGGGATAAATGTTGAGTGGTTGGATGGAAGGCCGATATTGAATCCCTTGATCATGTACCGTTCATCAGACATTTGGATGTCTTAATGATTTTAGAATTCTTGGATCTTGAGCTCGTTGGATTCGTCTCGTCGAGCCACTCGATTTGACTATAAACTCGTCTTGTTTGGAAACCGTTTGGTAACTCAAACTGTGGTACGAACTTTCCAACAGTGCTTCGGGTTTTTGATTTTGACTTATTTGGGCTCGGATTGAGTTGATTTTGGTGTAGTTAGGTTTGTATTTCTGAGACGCTCAGTTCGACTATAAGTTTGCTGAAATCAGAGTTTGGATGGTCCCAATTTTAATTTTGGAAGTTTCCAACTTGATTTTGCATTGAGATTTGTGCCCGATCAAGATAATTTTTTGACGACGTATCAAGTATTCCAACGATCCAATAGAAACCTGATGAAATTGCAATTCCAAAAAACTCCAAACAATAATTTTCCATTGCATTCTTTTTAATATATTAACTTCTGAGAAACACAAACAGCCCCTTTTTGGGGAAAATTTGGGCTTAGCTAGTATATTAAAAGAATGGGTTATAAAAAATAGTTAAAAAGGAAAGCTCTAACTCAAAGCTCTAGCAACCAAGAGAGCTGAGTCAAAAAGAACCAAAATGAAGCATCATAAAACATAAAAAACGTTAAATGCAATAGAGAGGGCGCATATGGGCTCAGGTATATGGGGAACCTGAAAGAACTTGAAGAAAAGAGAAGACGGAGGAACAAACAGAGAATAAAAGAAATACAATCTTTGTTAATAGAGAAAGTGGTATGTGTACAGTATTTAAAGATTTGAGTAAATGGAAGTAAAGTAAATAGAACATTTGGCTAAACTCGTTTATAGCCTCCCTCAAATTAAGCATTCATGGGTTGAATGGTTAATTTGCGTCGAAGTTCATGAAAACGGGTAGGAGAAAAATGTTTGGTTAAGATGTCCGCTGCTTGATCGGCGGATGAAATATGTTGAATTGTGATTGCCCCGGAGTTGATGTGTTGACGCACAAATTGGTAGTCGATCTCTATGTGCTTGGTTCGAGCATGAAAGACTGGGTTTTTGGCCAGGGCGATAGCTGATGTATTGTCACAGTGTATGATGGTCGCGGTGTGCTGAGGAAGATCAAGTTCGGCAGCCAAGCGTCAGAGCCAGATGACTTCCGAAGTTGCAGCAGAGAGCGAGCGATATTTGGCCTCGGTGGAGGATTTGGCGACCGTAACTTGTTTCTTTACTGACCAGGAAATCAAGTTCGGTCCCAAGAAGCTGCAGTATCCGTAAATAGACTTCCGATCAGATGCATCAGATGCCTAGTCCGCGTCCGTAAATGTCTGAATAGTCAGGTCTTCAGGAGTGATGGGCAAACCGAAACTGATGGTGCCTTTGATGTACCGCAGAAGTCTCTTGATATATTGAAAATATGCAATCGTAGGCTTATGCATATGTTGACAATTCTGGTTAGTGGCGAATGCGATGTCGGGACGGGTGATGGAAAGGCATTGGAGTGAGCCGGCGAGTCGACGATAGAGGGAAGGATTGTTGAACAGCTGAGTGTTGGTCTCGGTAGCGGGCGTCTTTGGTGAAGTAGGCGTGCTAGTCGGTGTAATATCAGTTTTTGCTCCAGGTTCGTCCGGACGAAGTCGGATCGTCCGGGACGATCGGTACAGGTTGTGTAGAGAAAATCATGTTTGGCTGTAGGGTTTGTCTGTACGAAATTTGGATCGTCTGGACGAAATCAAGTCAGAGAGCCCTTCGCCGGGGACGATATTGGATTTTCGTCTGGACGAAATTCTTTTCTTCATGGATCGTCCGGTACGAAGCTGGATCGTCCAGGACGATCAGTTTGGATATATATAGAAATGAGATATTTTGAAGAGAGAGAAAAAGCTGAGGAGAGAGAAAAACGAAGGAAAAAGTGGAAAAGTGGATTTTCGGGCGACGCCGAGCTGTTTTCGTCCGTTGTGACAGTTGAGGATATCGCTGTACGCAAGGTAAGGCACAATCCGACTTTCTCAATTTTCAGAACCGTCGCTTTGGGCGGTATTATCTGTCCGGAATTAAGTTTTGTTCGTGATTTTCGTCCGTAATTTCCGACTGGTTTAGTTTTTACCGCGTAACTTTCTGTATTTTGTTGAAGTGCCGAGTGTGCACATTTTGGTTATTTTCTGAAGATTTTTGTCCGGGTATTTTTGATTCGATTGTGTTTTTAGTCGACTGAATTTTTTTGTGAATTTGGAAATTATCTGTGCAGTAGAATAAATGTTCTGAAATGTTGATATCTATATTCTGTGCAAATTTGGTAAATTGTTATTTTTCAGGAAAATTGTGTAAATTCTGTATACTGCCGTTGTGCTGCCCGATTTTTGAGTAATTTCTGTTTTGTCCGGAAATATTCTAATTTGATATGCTATCTGTATATGCTATATAAAGGGAGTTATAAGGGGCCTGGATCCTATGAGATTCAGTTAGTGTCTGGGAAATCTGAAATGAGCTCAATATGAAATCTGATATCTGTTCTGTTCCGGATCCGAGGAAAATCTGTTTAGGTGCTATAAGCACTATATATGTATTCTGGTGCTATAAGCACATATCTGTTCTGGTGCCGTGAGCACAAAAGGGAGGCATAAGGGGCCTGAATCCTACGAGATTCAGTCAGTGTCAGGGAACTTAGCTATGAATTACATAATATCGGATCTTTGATTTTGATGTGATTATGATACGATTTGTTCTGTTCTGATATAATCTGAACTTCTGATTTTGTACGATTCTGATTCTGCTGATCTGATATGTCTGATCTGTTCTGTTTCTGATTTGATACGACTTCTATTTCCGTACAATTCTGTTTGATTTGATATCTGTCCGATTCCGTTCTGATTTCTGTACGGATTTGTTTGATGTATTGGTTTTGAGATTCTGAGGATTTTGATTGGAGGTTTGTTGCTTTACTGAGCTGTTGAGCTCACCCTTGCTTTCTGGTGGTTTTCAGGTTCTGGGAAAGGCAAGGAAGTCCAGGATTAGTTCAGAGTCTGATCAGTTTAGGTATTGTTTTGTACCTTTTGATTTTTTTGTACAGTCATGGCTTTTCTGTTCTGTCTTTCTTTCTGTCGAAAGCCATGTACTGTTTTGTAGATGATTGTTTTGAGGAAATGAAATCAGATAGATGTTTTGTTCCGCTGCATTTGATGATATATAGTAGCTCTGTGTTTATTAATCTGTGTGAATTAATTATTTGGAAGATTCAGTTCCGAACCAAATTCCAAAGCTAGATCCTGGTTAGCTTCTCCGTCGCGGCCCGGTGCGAACGGGATCCGTCTCATCTCGGGTCGGGTCGTGACAAGCTTTTTGGTATCAGAGCAATGGTTTTGGAATTTGAGAAATTTTGAGAAACAGAGCTATAGGAAGTGATCAGTAAGTCTGTCTGGGGGGTAGTTTTGATTTGTTCGGCTTTTTATTGTGTTGTTTTTGTGATAGTTTTCCGGATTTTTCTGGATTTTCTGTATGGATCAGCCAGACCCAGATATGACAGATGGTCAGAGTGCCGATCAGGCAGCACCAGTGGGGAGTACAGCCCCAGTGGTCGGTGCTGATACGCTTTCTCAGTTTGCTTCACTCGTTGCTCAGATGATGAGCGAGACTCAGAGTAGAGCTTCTACTATCAGATCTGATGACCTTGATAGACATTTGCAGTTGTTTTTGAGGTTGAAACCTCCGAGGTTTGAGGGCGCTGTTGAGCCCAGAGCTGCTGACGAGTGGCTGAGGAGAGTGGAGAAGACCTTTGACGGGATGCAGTGTCCGTCAGACAGGAAGGTACCGTTAGCAGTTTTTCTGTTGGACGGAGAGGCTGAGCACTGGTGGGACGGCCAGCAGGCAGCCAGATTTCAGGGCAGACTGAACTCTTTGATTACTTGAGAAGAGTTCACTGAGGTATTCAGAGATTGGTTTGTTCCTCCTTCTGCACGACAGCAGATGCAGGAGAACTTTCTGAGACTTGTTCAGGGGAGCAAGACGGTGATGCAGTATGAGGCTGAGTTTACTGCATTAGCCAGGTACGCTCCGCAGCTGGTTAGCACTTCTGCTGAGAGGTGTTACAGATTTCTGAGGGGATTGCGAGATACCTTGAGGCAGCCCTTGATACCATTCCGGATCACTGATTTCTCTGAGCTTGTGGAGCGAGCTCGTTTGATAGAGAATGACCTGATGGCTACTCAGCAGCGGTGGACTGCGAGTAGGAAGAGATTTGGAGGTGATACTTCTGGCAGTGGTTCCTCTGGGAAGAGGAGATTTGTTTCTGGTTCTGGATCTGGAGATTCCAGGAGGAGCGGAGGATCGTCTGGTACTGTTACCAGTACGACGAGTTCGGGATCAGTTAGTTCGGCACCTGTGTGCCAGAACTGTGGACGACGACACTTTGGCCAGTGCTACAGGATGGCTGGTCTGTGCTTCCGATGTGGTCAGTCAGGACATCGGATTGCAGAGTGTCCACAGATGGGATTTGATCAGCGATCTGAGGGTTTTGTCAGACCTGTTGGTTCAGCAGCAGGAAGACCGATGACTGTTCCTCCACGCCCTGAGGGATTTACTGGTAGAGGTGGTGGTTCTAGTTCTGCACCACGGAGACCACCTACTGTTCAGAGGGAGCAGAGTAGTTCTGTTGCTTCAGCTCCTGTTCCAGTTCAGCCACGAGTTTACAGTCTGAGTCAGCAGGAGGCTAGAGATGCTCCCGATGTTGTGACAGGTACGATTTACATTTCTGATCAGCCCTGTCGTGTTTTGTTTGACTCTGGAGCGAGTCATTCTTTTCTGTCCGAGCACTGTTTTGAGGCTTTACGTTTGGATTCTCTTTTACTTCCGGTTTCTTTATCTGTGATTTTACCGGCTGGGAATCCTTTGATTGCTCGACAGTTTTGTTTTTGTGAGATTGAGATTTCTGGCAAGAAGTGGAAATCAAGTTTGATTCGATTGCCGATTTCATCGTATGATGTGATTCTGGGCATGGATTGGTTGAGTCAGTATGAAGCCCAGATAGACTGTCTGAAGAAGCAAGTGAGTTTGCTTATGGCTGGAGAGAGGATTGTATTTCAGGGATTACGAGGTGTTCTATCCAGTCTGGTTTCTGAGTTGGAGGTAAGCAGGATGTGGAAGAAGGGATGTCCGGTATTTTTGGCTTCGGTGCGGGATCTGAACCTAGAGGTTGATTCTGTTTCTGAGATCCCTGTGGTACGGGAGTTTGCTGATATTTTTCCTGAGGAGCTGGTTGGTTTACCTCCGGATAGAGATGTGGAGTTCTCTATCGATATTTTTCCGGGTACCGCTCCGATATCGAAAGCTCCATACAGGATGGCACCGAAAGAACTTTCTGAGTTGAAAGTTCAGCTTCAGGAGTTGGTTGATAGAGGTTTTGTGCGTCCTAGTGTTTCGCCCTGGGGAGCACCTGTTCTGTTTGTGAAGAAGAAGGACGGTACACTCCGTATGTGTATCGATTACAGAGATTTGAACAAGGTCACGATCAAGAACAAGTATCCTTTGCCTCGGATTGACGACTTGTTTGATCAGCTTTCCGGATCTTCGGTATTTTCGAAGATTGATTTGAGATCCGGATATTATCAGGTGAAAGTGAAGGAAGTTGATGTTGTGAAGACAGCTTTTAGTACTCGGTACGGGCACTATGAGTTTTTGGTTATGCCTTTTGGGGTAACCAACGCGCCTGCTATTTTCATGGATTTGATGAACCGAGTATTCAGGGAGTATTTGGATCAGTTTGTGATCGTCTTCATCGACGATATTCTGGTATATTCTGCATCTGAGGATGATCATGCCAGACATTTGAGGATTGTGTTAGAGACTTTGAGGAGGCATCAGCTGTATGCCAAGTTCTCCAAGTGTGAATTCTGGCTGAAGAGCATTTCTTTTCTGGGGCATGTGATTAGCGGTGAAGGTATTTCTGTAGATCCCCAGAAGATTCAGGCTGTTGCAGATTGGCCAAGGCCGACTACGGTATTTGAGGTACGTAGTTTCTTGGGCATGGCCGGGTATTATAGGAAATTTGTGAAAGGATTTTCGCAGATTTCGACTCCTCTGACGAGACTGACTCAGAAGTCAGTTCCTTTTGTTTGGACACTGGAGTGTGAAGCTAGTTTTCAGAGATTGAAGGATTGTCTGACTTCAGCTCCAGTACTAGCACTTCCGTCAGGTACGGAAGGTTTTCAGGTGTTCAGTGATGCTTCACTGAAAGGACTGGGATGTGTCCTGATGCAGCATGGTCAGGTAATTTCTTATGCTTCTAGACAGTTAAAGCCACATGAGAAGAATTACCCGACGCATGATTTGGAGTTAGCTGCAGTTGTTTTTGCTTTGAAGATTTGGCGTCATTATCTGTATGGCGTCAGATGTGAGATTTTCACTGATCATAAGAGCCTGAAGTACATTTTTACTCAGAAGGATCTGAATTTGAGGCAGAGAAGATGGCTCGAGTTGATCAAGGACTATGACCTGACTATTCAGTATCAGCCTGGGAAGGCGAACGTGGTAGCAGATGCTTTGAGCAGGAAGTCTTCTGGAGTATCAGGTATTCAGCTTACTTGTGATGACTTCCTGATTCGTGATATGGAACGCTTGCAGTTGGAGGTGATTTCCTCCAGTGGTTTGGAGTTGGCTCAGATGAGCATTCAGTCTTCTTTGGAAGCACGGATTCAAGAAGCCCAGAAATCAGATTCTGATTATTCGAAGTTGATTGCACAGATTGGATCTGGTAAGACTCCTGAACTTCGAATTTCTGATTCTGGTGCTATTTTCTGTAAGAACAGGTTGTGGGTACCTGTGTTTGGAGACTTGAGGCAGGAGATTCTGTACGAATCTCATCACTCAGGCTACACTGTACATCCAGGCAGTGGTAAGATGTACGCTGATATGAAGCTTTTGTTCTGGTGGCCTGGAATGAAGAAAGATGTAGCAGAGTTTGTGTCGAGATGCGAAGCCTGTCAGTTGGTGAAGGCAGAGCATCAGCGACCAGGTGGACTGTTGCAGTCGTTGCCTATCCCTGAGTGGAAATGGGAGGAGGTAACGATGGACTTTGCGATGGGTTTCCCTCGATCTAGACAAGGGCATGACGCTATTTGGGTGGTAGTAGATCGATTGACGAAGTCCGCCCATTTTCTTCCGATCAGACAGACGGATTCAGTTGACCGCTTGGCACAGATTTATGTGAAGGAGATAGTCAGATTGCACGGTGTGCCTCGTGTGATCCTATCTGATCGAGATGGACGTTTTACTTCCAGACTTTGGAAAGGCATTCAGCAAGGCTTGGGTACGAAACTGCATTTCAGTACAGCCTTTCATCCTCAGACAGATGGACAGTCTGAGAGGACTATTCAGGTGCTGGAAGACCTGTTGAGACTTTGTGTTTTGGACTTTAGCGGAAGCTGGGAAGATCATATTCCGCTGATTGAGTTTGCCTATAACAACAGTTTCCAGTCCAGTATCGGTATGGCACCGTATGAGGCTCTGTATGGCAGAAAGTGCCGTACTCCTTTGACTCTGACGGAGGTCGGAGATAGACAGGCTTTGGGGCCACTTTTGCTGATGAAACTGCTCAGAAGGTCAGTTTGATAAAAGAGAGATTGAAAGCTGCTCAAGATCGTCAGCAGAAGTATTACAATCAGAAGCACAGATTTGTAGAGTTTCAGGTTGGTGACTTTGTGTATGTCAAAGTCAGTCCGATGAAGGGTGTGAGCAGATTTGGTCAGGTGAGCAAGCTTAGTCCGAGGTATGTTGGACCTTTTGAAATCCTGGAAAGGATTGGAAAAGCTGCTTACAAATTGTTACTTTCTGATTCTATGCCTGACGTGCATAATGTGTTTCATGTATCCACTCTGAGGAAGTGGGTATCCGACTCTGGGAAGAAAGTATCTGCTGATGAGGTTGAGATTCAGGAGAATCTGGTGTACAAGGAAGAGCCAGAGTTGATTTTGGCGTACGACGTACGAAAGCTAAGAAGTAAACAGATTCCAATGGTTAAAGTCCAGTGGAAGCACCGTACTGCACGGGAAGCCACTTGGGAGAAGGAGTCTGACATGAGACGGTTGTACCCATACTTGTTTTGACTGAGTTTGGACTGGATAATGTCGAGGACGACATTTTTTTTTAAGTTGAGGAGATTGTAATATCAGTTTTTGCTCCAGGTTCGTCCGGACGAAGTCGGATCGTCCGGGACGATCGGTACAGGTTGTGTAGAGAAAATCATGTTTGGCTGTAGGGTTCGTCTGTACGAAATTTGGATCGTCTGGACGAAATCAAGTCAGAGAGCCCTTCGCCGGGGACGATATTGGATTTTCGTCTGGACGAAATTCTTTTCTTCATGGATCGTCCGGTACGAAGCTGGATCGTCCAGGACGATCAGTTTGGATATATATAGAAATGAGATATTTTGAAGAGAGAGAAAAAGCTGAGGAGAGAGAAAAACGAAGGAAAAAGTGGAAAAGTGGATTTTCGGGCGACGCCGAGCTGTTTTCGTCCGTTGTGACAGTTGAGGATATCGCTGTACGCAAGGTAAGGCACAATCCGACTTTCTCAATTTTCAGAACCGTCGCTTTGGGCGGTATTATCTGTCCGGAATTAAGTTTTGTTCGTGATTTTCGTCCGTAATTTCCGACTGGTTTAGTTTTTACCGCGTAACTTTCTGTATTTTGTTGAAGTGCCGAGTGTGCACATTTTGGTTATTTTCTGAAGATTTTTGTCCGGGTATTTTTGATTCGATTGTGTTTTTAGTCGACTGGATTTTTTTGTGAACTTGGAAATTATCTGTGCAGTAGAATAAATGTTCTGAAATGTTGATATCTATATTCTGTGCAAATTTGGTAAATTGTTATTTTTCAGGAAAATTGTGTAAATTCTGTATACTGCCGTTGTGCTGCCCGATTTTTGAGTAATTTCTGTTTTGTCCGGAAATATTCTGATTTGATATGCTATCTATATATGCTATATAAAGGGAGTTATAAGGGGCCTGGATCCTATGAGATTCAGTTAGTGTCTGGGAAATCTGAAATGAGCTCAATATGAAATCTGATATCTGTTCTGTTCCGGATCCGAGGAAAATCTGTTTAGGTGCTATAAGCACTATATATGTATTCTGGTGCTATAAGCACATATCTGTTCTGGTGCCGTGAGCACAAAAGGGAGGCATAAGGGGCCTGAATCCTACGAGATTCAGTCAGTGTCAGGGAACTTAGCTATGAATTACATAATATCGGATCTTTGATTCTGATGTGATTATGATACGATTTGTTCTGTTCTGATATAATCTGAACTTCTGATTTTGTACGATTCTGATTCTGCTGATCTGATATGTCTGATCTGTTCTGTTTCTGATTTGATACGACTTCTATTTCCGTACAATTCTGTTTGATTTGATATCTGTCCGATTCCGTTCTGATTTCTGTACGGATTTGTTTGATGTATTGGTTTTGAGATTCTGAGGATTTTGATTGGAGGTTTGTTGCTTTACTGAGCTGTTGAGCTCACCCTTGCTTTCTGGTGGTTTTCAGGTTCTGGGAAAGGCAAGGAAGTCCAGGATTAGTTCAGAGTCTGATCAGTTTAGGTATTGTTTTGTACATTTTGATTTTTTTGTACAGTCATGGCTTTTCTGTTCTGTCTTTCTTTCTGTCGAAAGCCATGTACTGTTTTGTAGATGATTGTTTTGAGGAAATGAAATCAGATAGATGTTTTGTTCCGCTGCATTTGATGATATATAGTAGCTCTGTGTTTATTAATCTGTGTGAATTAATTATTTGGAAGATTCAGTTCCGAACCAAATTCCAAAGCTAGATCCTGGTTAGCTTCTCCGTCGCGGCCCGGTGCGAACGGGATCCGTCTCGTCTCGGGTCGGGTCGTGACAGTCGGTTTGTTGTCTGCGAAACCTGAGTAGTCAAGAAGTTTTTGTGCGTAATGTTGTTGTGTTAGGAAAAGTCTTGAGGTCCGCTGGATCACTTGAATCCCCAGGAAGAGGGAGATGTGTCCGAGCTGACGGAGAGCGAATTGCGACTTGAGTTTGTTGAGGAGTATTTGAATTACCACTTGATCATTGCCTGTCACAATAATATCGTCCACGTAGATTAAAAGAAATTTTTGAATAGAATTGTGTTGAAAAAGAAGAAGAGAGGGGTCGGAACGACTGAACCTGAAGCCTTGATTTTGAAGATAACCTGTTAGTTCTTGAAACCATTGTAGGGGAGCTTGCTTGAGACCGTAGAGAGATTTATTGAGCTTACAGACGGCTGAGGGAAAAGCGGTGTCCTCAAAACCTGGTGGTTGTCGCATATAGAGGTCTTCGACAAGATCGACATGGAGAAAGGCGTTGGAGACATCGAGCTCCAGAATTGGCCATTGTCGAGTGACGGCGATGGTGAGAAGGATGCGAATGGTAGGCATCTTTGTGACTGGACTGAAGGTCTCTCTGTAATGGATGCCATATTGTTGGTCGTAGCCTTGTGCGACGAGTCGTGCCTTGTAATAATCAATTCGCCCATTAGGTAGTAATTTGATTTTGTAGGTCCACTTACAGCCGAGAATAGAGGTGTTGGGTGGAGCTGGGACGAGATTCCAAGTGCCTTGTCGAACGAGAGCCTGAAATTCTTCCGTCATTGCCGTGCACCATTGAGGGTGTTTGACAGCTTGAGCGTAGGATGTGGGAGTGGAGGTAGGAACTGCCTTGCTGAGCAGAGATAGAATCTGTTTAGGTTTGGTAATGCCCGACTTGAGTCTCGTCTGCATAGCATGTGATGGAGGAGCGGGAGCTGATTGTATGGAGGTAGGCTGTGGAGCCGATGGTTGTTGGGCGAGTGGTATAGAGGCAGTAGAGAGGGTAGGATTGGTTTCTTCTGGAGGATGTATGTTGGATTGATGTGGATGACTAACGGATGTGGGCACCAGTAGGAGAGGTGAAATCGTAGATGATGGCTGTGGAGATGGAGAATTGTTGGGTAGATGTTTGAAGGGGAAGTGAAGCTCGTTGATGTAATATTACAATCTGCTCCAGGATCGTCCAGGACGATCTGGGATTGTCCTGGGACGATCAGTTGAGAAACTGCTCCAGAATTTGCCCAGATTTGCTCCAGGTGTTTTCCTGTAGGCATCGTCCAGGCCGATTGACACTGTAGAAAATATCGGCCAGACAACAGCCCTGGGAGCTGCCCAGGACGATCCTTTTGGTCGGATCATCCCGGGACGATCTGGCGATCGGCCAGGCCGATATGTGTATGATTTAAGGGAAATCAGTCGTTTTGAAGAGAGAGAAATATTTTATAAAAATATCTGATTTTCGATCTGAGGAGAGAGAAAAAGAAGAAAATTGGAAAAGTGGATTTCGGGAAGACGCGGAGCCGTTTTCGTTCGAAGAGACTGTTGAGGAAATTGTTGTGCACGAGGTAAGGCACAATCTGACTTTCTCAATTTTCAGAACCGTCGAGTTTGGCGGTATTATCTGTCCGGAATTGATTTTCGTTCGTGATTTTCGTCCGTATCTTTTGATTGGTTCAGTTTTTACCGCGTAAGTTTCTGTATATTGTTGACGTGCCGAGTGTGCACATTTTGGCTATTTTCTGAAGATTTTTGTCCGGGTATTTTTGATTCGACTGCGTTTTTAGTCGACTGGATTTTTCTGTGAACTTGGAAATTCTCTGTGCAGTTGAATAAATGTTCTGAATTGTTGATATTTATATTCTGTGCGAATTTGGTGAATTTTGATTTTCAGGAAAATTGTGTAAATTCTGTATACTGCCGTTGTGCTGCCCGATTTTTAGGTAATTTCTGATTTGTCCGAAATTCTTCTGATTTGATATGCTATCTGTATATGCTATAAAAAGGGAGTTATATGGGGCCTGGATCCTATGAGATTCAGTTAGTGTCTGGGAATTCTGAAATGAGCTCAATATGAAATCTGATATCTGTTCTGTTCCGGATCCGAGGAAAATCTGTTTAGGTGCTATATGCACTATATATGTATTCTAGTGCTATAAGCACATCTGTTCTGGTGCCGTGAGCACAAAGGGAGGCATAAGGGGCCTGGATCCTATGAGATTCAGTCAGTGTCAGGGAATTTAGCTATGAATTACATAATATCTGATATCTGATATATGATTCTGATATGATTTTATTCTGTTCCGATATGATCTGTACGATTCTGATTCTGTTGATCTGATATGTCTGATTTGTTCTGTTTTGGATTTAATACGACTTCTGTTTCCGTACAGTTTTGTTTGATTTGATATCTGTCCGATTCCGTTCTGATTTCTGTACGGATTTGTCTGATGTGTTGGTTTTACGATTCTGAGAATTTTGATTGGAGGTTTGTTGCTTTGCTGAGCTGTTGAGCTCACCCTTGCTTTCTGGTGATTTTCAGGTTCTGGGAAAGGGAAGGAAGTCCAGGATTAGTTCAGAGTCTGATCAGTATGTACTTTTGTACTTTTGATTTTTGTACAGTCATGGCTTTTCTGTTCTGTCTTTCTTTCTGTCTAAAAGCCATGTACTGTATTTGTAAATGATTGTTTTGAGGAAAAGAAAAGATAGATATTTTGTTCCGCTGCATTTGATGATTCATAGTAGCTCTGTGTTTGTTTGTCTGTTTTGTTTAAATAATTTGGAAGATTCAGCTCTGAACCAAATTCCAAAGCTAGATCCTGGTTAGTGCTTCTCTCATCGCGGCTCGGTGCGAACGGGATCCGTCTCGTCTCGGGTCGGGTCGTGACAAGCTTTTTGGTATCAGAGCATTGATTTTGGAATTTGGGATTTTGTGAAACAGAGCTATAGGAAGTGATCAGTAAGTCTGTCTGGGGGGGTAGTTTTGGTTTGTTCGGCTTTTTATTGTGTTGTTTTTGTGATAATTTTCCGGATTTTCTGGATTTTTCTGTATGAATCAGCCAGACCCAGACATGACAGATGGGCAGAGTGCCGATCAGGCAGCACCAGTGGGGAGTACAGCCCCAGTAGTCGGTGCTGATACGCTTTCTCAGTTTGCTTCACTTGTTGCTCAGATGATGAGTGAGACTCAGAGCATAGCTTCTACTGTCCGATCTGATGATCTTGACAGACATTTGCAGTTATTTCTGAGATTGAAACCTCCGAGATTTGAGGGTGCTGTTGAGCCCAGAGCAGCCGAGGAGTGGCTGAGGAGATTAGAGAAGACTTTTGACGGGATGCAGTGTCCGTCAGACAGGAAAGTACCGTTGGCAGTTTTTCTGTTGGACGGAGAGGCTGAGCACTGGTGGGAAGGCCAACAGGCGGCCAGATTTCAGGGCAGACTAAACTCTTTGATTACCTGGGAAGAGTTCACTGAGGTATTCCGAGACTGGTTTGTTCCCCCTTCTGCACGACAGCAGATGCAGGAGAATTTTCTGAGACTTGTTCAGGGGAGCAAGACGGTGATGCAGTACGAGGCTGAGTTTACTGCATTAGCCAGGTACGCTCCACAGCTGGTTAGCACTTCTGCTGAGAGGTGTTACAGATTTCTGAGGGGATTACGAGATACTTTGAGGCAGCCCCTGATACCATTTTGGATCACCGATTTCTCTGAGCTTGTGGAGCGAGCTCGTCTGATAGAGAACGATCTGATGGCTACTCAGCAGCGGTGGACTGCGAGTAGGAAGCGATTTGGAGGCGAGGCATATGGTAGTGGTTCCTCTGGGAAGAGGAGATTTGTTTCTGATTATGGATCTGGAGATTACAGGAGGAGCGGAGGGTCGTCTGGTACTGTTACCAGTACGACGAGTTCGGGATCAGTCCGTTCGGCACCTGGGTGCCAGAATTGTGGACGACGACACTTTGGCCAGTGCTACAGGATGGCTGGTCTGTGCTTCCGATGTGGTCAGTTAGGACATCGGATTGCAGAGTGTCCACAGATGGGATTTGATCAGCGTTCTGAGATCAGATCAGAGGGCTTTGTCAGACCTGCCGGTTCAGCAGCAGGAAGACCGAGGACTGTTCCTCCACACCCTGAGGGATTTGCTGGTAGAGGTGGTGGTTCTAGTTCAGGCAGTTGCTGATTGGCCAAGGCCGACTACGGTATTTGAGGTACGTAGTTTCTTGGGCATGGCCGGGTATTATAGGAAATTTGTGAAAGAATTTTCACAGATTTTGACGCCTCTGACCAGACTGACTCAGAAGTCAGTACATTTTGTTTGGACACCGGAGTGTGAGGCGAGTTTTCAGCGATTGAAGGATTGTCTGACTTCAGCTCCAGTACTAGCACTTCCGTCAGGTACGGAAGGTTTTCAAGTGTTCAGTGATGCTTCACTGAAAGGACTGGGTTGTGTCCTGATGCAGCATGGACAGGTAATTGCTTATGCTTCGAGACAGTTGAAACCACATGAGAAGAATTACCCGACACATGATTTGGAGTTAGCTGCAGTAGTTTTTGCTTTGAAGATTTGGCGTCATTATCTGTATGGCGTCAGATGTGAGATTTTCACTGATCATAAGAGCATGAAGTACATTTTTACTCAGAAGGATCTAAATTTGAGACAAAGACGGTGGCTCGAGTTGATCAAGGACTATGATTTGACTATTCAGTATCAGCTTGGTAAGGCGAATGTGGTAGCGGATGCTTTGAGCAGAAAGTCTTCTGGATTATCAGGTATTCAGCTTACTTGTGATGACTTTCTGATTCATGATATGGAGCGATTGCAATTGGAGGTGATTTCCTCTAGTGGTTTGGAGTTGGCTCAGATGAGTATTCAGTCTTCCTTGTCTCCAATGATTCAGGAAGTCCAGAAGTCAGATTCTGATTATTCGAAGTTGATTGCTCAGATTGGATCTGGTAAGACTCCTGAACTTCGAATTTTTGATTATGGTGCTATTTTATGTAAGAACAGGTTGTGGGTACCTGTGTTTGGAGATTTGAGGCAGGAGATTCTATACGAATCTCATCATTCAGGCTACACTGTACATCCAGGCAGTGGTAAGATGTATGCTGATATGAAACTTTTGTTTTGGTGGCCTGGAATGAAAAAGGACGTAGTTGAGTTTGTGTCGAGATGCGAAGCCTGTCAGTTGGTGAAGGCAGAGCATCAGCGACCCGGTGGACTATTGCAGTCGTTGCCTATCCCTGAGTGGAAATGGGAGGAGGTAACGATGGACTTTACGATGTGTTTTTCTCGATCTAAACAAGGGCACGACGCCATTTGGGTGGTTGTAGATCGATTGACAAAGTCCGCCCATTTTCTTCCGATCAGACAGACGGATTCAGTTGATCGCTTGGCACAGGTATATGTGAAGGAGATAGTCAGATTGCATGGTGTGCCTCGCGTGATTGTTTCTGATCGAGATGGACGTTTTACTTCCAAACTTTGGAAAGGCATTCAGCAAGGCTTGGGTACGAAACTGCATTTCAGTATAGCCTTTCATCCTCAGACAGACGGATAGTCTGAGAGAACTATTCAGGTGCTGTAAGATCTGTTGAGACTTTGTGTTCTGGACTTTGGCGGAAGCTGGGAGGACCATATCCCGCTGATTGAGTTTGCCTATAACAACAGTTTTCAGTCCAGTATTGGTATGGCACCGTATGAGGCTCTGTATGGCAGGAAGTGCCGTACTCCTTTGACTCTGACGGAGGTTGGAGATAGACAGGCTTTGGGGACCACTTTTGCTGATGAAACTGCTCAGAAGATCAATTTGATAAGAGAAAGATTGAAAGTTGCTCAAGATCGACAGCAGAAGTATTACAATCAGAAGCACAGGTTTGTCGAGTTTCAGCTTGGTGACTTTGTGTATGTCAAAGTCAGCCGATGAAAGGTTTGAGCAGATTTGGTCAGGTAAGCAAGCTTAGTCCAAGGTATGTTGGACCTTTTGAAATTTTGGAAAGGATTGGAAAAGTTGCTTACAGATTATTGTTTTCTGATTCTATGCCTGATGTGCATAATGTGTTTCACGTATCCACTCTTAGGAAGTGGGTATCCGACTCTGGGAAGAAGGTATCTGTTGATGAGGTTGAGATTCAGGAGAATCTGGCGTACAAGGAAGAGCCAGAGTTGATTTTGGCGTACGACGTCCGGAAGTTAAGAAATAAACAGATTCCGATGGTTAAAGTCCAGTGGAAGCACCGGACTGCACGGGAAGCGACTTGGGAGAAGGAATCTGACATGAGACAGTCGTACCCGTACTTGTTTTGACTGAGTTTGGACTGGATAATGTCGAGGACGACATTTTTCTGAGTTGGGGAGATTGTAATATTACAATCTGCTCCAGGATCGTTCAGGACGATCTGGGATCGTCCTGGGACGATCAGTTGAGAAACTGCTCCAGAATTTGCCCAGATTTGCTCCAGGTGTTTTCCTGTAGGCATCGTCCAGGCCGATTGGCACTGTAGAAAATATCGGCCAGACAACAGCCCTGGGAGCTGCCCGGGACGATCCGACCATTGGCACTGTAGAAAATATCGGCCAGACAACAGCCCTGGGAGCTGCCCAGGACGATCCTTTTGGTCGGATCGTCCCGGGACGATCTGGCGATCGGCCAGGCCGATCTGTGTATGATTTAAGGGAAATCAGTCGTTTTGAAGAGAGAGAAATATTTTATAAAAATATCTGATTTTTGATCTGAGGAGAGAGAAAAAGAAGAAAATTGGAAAAGTTGATTTCGGGAAGACGCGGAGCCGTTTTCGATCGAAGAGACTGTTGAGGAAATTGCTGTGCACGAGGTAAGACACAATCCGACTTTCTCAATTTTCAGAACCGTCGAGTTTGGCGGTATTATCTGTCAGGAATTGATTTTTGTTCGTGATTTTCGTCCGTATCTTTTAATTGGTTCAGTTTTTACCGCGTAAGTTTCTGTATATTGTTGACGTGCCGAGTGTGCACATTTTGGCTATTTTCTGAAGATTTTTGTCCGGGTATTTTTGATTCGACTGCGTTTTTAGTCGACTGGATTTTTCTGTGAACTTGGAAATTCTCTGTGCAGTAGAATAAATGTTCTGAATTGTTGATATCTATATTCTGTGCGAATTTGGTGAATTTTGATTTTCAGGAAAATTGTGTAAATTCTGTATACTACCGTTGTGCTGCCCGATTTTTGGGTAATTTCTGATTTGTCCGAAATTTTTCTGATTTGATATGCTATCTGTATATGCTATAAAAAGGGAGTTATAAGGGGCCTGGATCCTATGAGATTCAGTTAGTGTCTGGGAATTCTGAAATGAGCTCAATATGAAATCTGATATCTGTTCTATTCCGGATCCGAGGAAAATCTGTTTAGGTGCTATATGCACTATATATGTATTCTAGTGCTATAAGCACATCTGTTCTGGTGCCGTGAGCACAAAGGGAGGCATAAGGGGCCTGGATCCTATAAGATTCAGTCAGTGTCAGGGAATTTAGCTATGAATTACATAATATCTGATATCTGATATATGATTCTGATATGATTTTGTTCTGTTCCGATATGATCTGTACGATTCTGATTCTGTTGATCTGATATGTCTGATTTGTTCTGTTTTGGATTTAATACGACTTCTGTTTCCGTACAGTTTTGTTTGATTTGATATCTGTCCGATTCCGTTCTGATTTCTGTACGGATTTGTCTGATGTGTTGGTTTTGCGATTCTGAGAATTTTGATTGGAGGTTTGTTGCTTTGCTGAGCTGTTGAGCTCACCCTTGCTTTCTGGTGGTTTTCAGGTTCTGGGAAAGGGAAGGAAGTCCAGGATTAGTTCAGAGTCTGATCAGTAGGTACTTTTGTATTTTTGATTTTTGTACAGTCATGGCTTTTCTGTTCTGTCTTTCTTTCTGTCTAAAAGTCATGTACTGTATTTGTAAATGATTGTTTTGAGGAAAAGAAAAGATAGATATTTTGTTCCGCTGCATTTGATGATTCATAGTAGCTCTGTGTTTGTTTGTCTGTTTTGTTTAAATAATTTGGAAGATTCAGTTCCGAACCAAATTCCAAAGCTAGATCCTGGTTAGTGCTTCTCTCGTCGCGGCTCGGTGCGAACGGGATCCGTCTCGTCTCGGGTCGGGTCGTGACAGTTGAAGTGAACGTGACGGGAGATGAAGGTCTTCTCCGTTTGTATGTCGAGGCACTTGTACCCTTTTTGAATAGGAGAGTACCCAATGAAGATGCATTCCCTGGACCGAGGAGAAAGCTTATTGTCCGCATACGGTCGAAGCCAAGGAAAGCACTGGCAACCAAAAATGCGGAGGTGGTCATACTGAGGAGACCGGTCGTTGAGGCGATAAATTGGAGTCTGGAAATCGATGGAGGATGAGGGAAGTTTGTTGATTAAGTAGTTCGCGGTGGCAGCTGCGTCGACCCATAGGCTGTGCGGTAGATTGGATTCTTGAAGCAGAGTGCGTGTGAGCTTGAGAATGTGTCTGTGTTTCCGTTCTGCCAGACCATTCTGCTCAGGGGTATGAGGACAAGATAGTTGCCGTTGTATGCCGTGATGGTTCAGGAAGGAAGTGAACTCGGTACTGATGTACTCGCCGCCGCCGTCTAATCTAAGAGCCTTCGGAGTCCTGTTATACTGGGTACGAAGAAGCTGACAAAAAAGTTTAAATTTTAAGAAAGTTTCGTGTTTATTATGCATGAGATACATCCAAGAGAACTGCGTGAAGTCTTCGATAAGGACGACATAGTATCGAAACCCTTCAATAGAGGGAGTAGGAGCCGGTCCCCAGACATCAGAGTGCACAAGATCGAAAGGGCGAACAGAATTAGAGCCAGTTTTATTAAAAGTGAGTTTTTGACTTTTGGCGGTGTTACAAGATTTACAAGAAATAGACGAAGAAATGTAATCTAGATGAGGAATATGACGACGAAGAATATCGAGCAGCCGATGATGAGGATGCCTGAGCCGATTGTGCCAGAGGTGTTCTTGTTTGAGATTGTCGGGAAGAGCAGTAATGCGAGGAGCAGAAACCTTTGGAATGTGGTACAACCCGTCACGTAGAGGCCCACGAAGAAGCCGACGGTGGTCCTGAAGATTCTTAATTTCGCAGCCATTAGCGTCAAAACTTATGGAAATAGGATTGTCAGTAGTAAGTTGGGAAACATAAAGTAAATTGTGAGATAGTCGAGGAACATGAAGAAGTTTACGTAAGAATAGCTTACGAGGAGTGTCAAGAAGGGGAAGGAGACCCTGACCGGAGTGCGCGACAGGAAGATGAGACTTGTTGGCGATGGATACACTGTCTGAGCCGTGATACAGGGATGATTGGCGGAGGACATTGAGATCCGGTGTTAGATGATTGGAAGCGCCTGAGTCGAGGATCCAGTCTTGATTGGCCGAGGTGTTCTGTTGAGCAAGAAACGCAGAAATAGGTCTTTGGGAGGTGGGCGCGTAGTTTGGATTGTTCCTGTGCCAATAGTTTAAGGCAATGTGGCCAATATTGTTGCAAATTTGGCAAGTTGGTCTGGAGCCAGAATTGACAGCCGGAGCATTGGTTGAACCCTGTGGATTGTTCGGTGTGGGGTTGGCAGTGTAGTTCTTGGGTTTGCTGAATCGGCGTTGAGATCATCCGCGGTTGTGATTTGCAGAGGTTGTGTAAAGAGCTGTGGCGCCTGAAGATGCAGCTGTGTCTTTCGCCAGTTCTTGCTGCACATTTATTTCTTCGCTACAGAGCATATAATACAGATTATCAAGATCGAGAGAAAGAGGTTTGGTGCGGATGGCTGCTTTGAAGGAATTGTAGGTTGAAGGAAGGCCGTTTAGAATGTAGATGATAACGTCTTCAACGTCGACGTGAGAGCCGGAAGCGGCGATGTTGTCGACTATGATTTTTATTCGAGTAAGGTACTGCTGCATGGTGAGATCACGCATCTGGACCGTGTGTAGCTCGTTCTTGAGCTGGATGGCGCGTGACCGACAGGAGGGTTGAAGACGACATTGAAGAGTTGTCCATGCTTCGCTGGCGGTGGAGGACGATATAATGTAGGGGAGGATCGTCGTGGAAACCGTTGAGAACAGAGCAGAAAGAAGATTGTTGTCGACGAGCTTCCATCGTTGGAAGTCGGAGGTAGTGACGTCGGAGGGGCAAGAAGTCGTTCCGGTGAGATGGCCGGCATACCCATTGGCGGTGAATTGTTGTAGTAGCTGTATACGCCAAATGGCGTAGTTATCCACGGTGAGGGCGTGCGGAACCAGATTCTTGATGTTGGAGATTAGGAATTTGAGAGGTGCCGGAATATGGAGTTCGGTGGTGTCGCCAGAAGGTGCTGCGGATGAGGGAGGGAGGGAGGGAAGTCACGGAGTCTTGATCTGCCATGGTCTAGCTCTTGATACCATGAAAGAACTTGAAGAAGAGAGAAGACGGAGGAACGAACAGAGAATACAAGAAATATAATCTTTGTTAATAGAGAAAGTGGTATGTGTACAGTATTTAAAGAATTGAGTAAATGACAGTAAAGTAAATAGAACATTTGGCTAAACCCGTTTACAGAACCAACCAAATCTAGCATAGAAAAATCTCGCAGAAGAGCAGCTACTAAACATGAAGATACCCCCCGGTTGCCATCAAAACTGAAAGGAACAAAAATTCGGTAGGGTACATGAAGATGTCAGGCCAATTGCATAACAAAAGGACACAGAGTGTCGAGGTCATCCAGGGGGAGGGGCAAAAAAGGTTGGTTCCAATCATCATAGCCCAGTCAAAAACCAACTCCTAGCCGGCAGTTACAGATGCAAATTGTTGCTAAGACATAGGGGAAAAGAAGAGAGCAACAAATCATAATTTTTCCAATGAGAAACTTTTGCTTGGAATGCCTTAGTGATTTTGCGTCAAATCGAATAAGGGGCACTTTGAATTCCAGCATATTGTCCATCATTCATTTCCATCCATATAAAATAAACCAAGCAGCAAATAACCCAGAAACAGGAATTCTTCTCAAGTGCGTTAAAATGCTGCACATCATCCAAAAATTCAAAGAGCTGCAACATCGAGGGCCTGAAGAGGAAACCATCCATGTGCGGTAGAAGAGTAGACAAAATAATAAAAGAGAAATAACACTGAAACAAACGATGAGTGATACTTTCATTTTCCAAAAGGCAAAGAGGGCAAATGGGATGAATGTGAATATTTCTTTTGCTTAACATCTCAACAGTTTTTAGCCCACCACGAGCTGCCAACCAAGCAAAAGCAGAATACCCGAGAGCAAACCTTTTATGCTAAATGTGTTTGTGTCAGAGAATTTGTGGCATATCAGAAAAATAATGCAGCCTAAAGGTTCTAAAACATGGCTTTTCATTCCCATTTGAGCAGCAGAACAATTCATGATTCTAACAGAGGATATTTTGTGCATAATATGATGGGGCAAAAAATTCTGAAGTCTCCAACGGCCAAAAGACATAAATTATTGCACATCAACATAGCCAGTGAAGTAAATCTGAAATCAACCCCTTGGAAAGAAAAACAACTCGTGACGTTTGCCGCCCTGGCTTGGCTTGCTTGACTACATTTCTTAAAATTTCTAGCTTCTAACCCTAGTCGCTTCGCATAATCTTATAAACGATCCTCACTACCTCCAGCGGCCCGATATCTACTCCCGTCCCTTCCCGCGGCGGGAAATTGCGCAGATTTTAAATAGGGAGAAATTTTTCAGAAGGGAATCAGTACAACTATACAATCACTTCAAATTACCGAGGTGATGTTTTACACACCTACATAGTCCTCTTCTTTTGTTTAGTTCCTTTATTAGCTCCTTAGACCCTTAACAATTAAATCCATTCTAAATGCTTCGATCTTCCGACGCTGAACAAGATAAAAACTCGATTTTTGATTACTGATCCTGATAATTTGCACAAAAAGATGTCGGCTAAATGGCGAGCCATACAGCACAGACACCGTTACACCTACAATTCGGTGTTTTTTCCAAAACCCTACATCGAAACCCTCAATCTCCTCCCCCAAGAAGCCTTTTCCTCCTTCAATTTCTTCGCTATATTGAAGGATTTCATTTTTCTGAACTCCACTTACTCGCAAATCTCTGCCGCGAAGGACCTATCTTCATCTTTTACCCAATTGCTGAACTCACCATATATACAGGAAGGCGTGGTCTCCACCGCCATCCGACTTTATCTTGAAATACTCTTTCTTGAGAACTCCTTCCCTCTCCACCGAACCCTTATCTCCCCTCTTTCCAAAAACAAGAAGTTTTTTTCAGTGATCTGTAGCTGCTTTGTTGCTCTTTGCAAGGAGTACGGGGATTTAGGTAAAAAAGGGATAAGGAGGTTTTTGGTTTCCCGAGCAGCTTTATCTTTGATGGGTTATCCCAAATTGGGATTTTTAAATGAAGCAGTGGAGAAATGTTCGATCTTGGTGGCAACTGATATTGCTTCTGGTTTGGCCGGTGTTATTTTGGACGTTGATCGTGGATCTAGACCATCTCCACTGGTGATGGAGCAGTGCCAAGACGCCATGTCTTGCTTGTACTACTTGCTTCAGAAGTTCCCACACACCTTCTCGGTCCCAGAGGAGGATTTCTACACATTTGAAGAAATTGTTGATGTCATATTGAGTGTTTTGAAGTCATCGGCCTTTTCAAGGGATTGCTTGGTAGCTGCTGGTGTGAGCTTTTGTGCTGCAATTCAGGCTCGTGTAAGATCCGAGGATGTCTCATGTTTTCTATCTAAAGCAGTCTTTGATTTTTCTGGTGTAGATAGAGATATCATGGAGTTTGCTGGCAACTTGTGTTTTGAGATACGAGGCTTCTCAATTTTGAGCAGGCTTTGCTTGCTGAGAGGTATACTAACTGCTGTATCTAGGGCTGTGCTCAATGTCAACTTCAAATCAGCCAATGGTAGTATATGGACTCTACTTTATAATGCAATTTTGCCCGAGCTTTGCCAATATTGCGAGAAACCAATCGACAGACATTTCAATTTTCATGCATTGACGGTTTTACAAATTTGCTTACAGCAGATGAAAACATCAATATTGGTAGGTCTAACTAATGTTTCAGGAGATTATGATCCTCTTCCCGAGGAGATGACAAGCCGCTTGCTTAGGGTTATTTGGAATAATCTTGAAGATCCTCTAAGTCAAACTGTAAAGCAGGTGCATCTCATATTTGATCTTCTTTTGGATATCAAATCATCTCTTCCATCAAAAGATGGCAATGAGAATAATAGAGCCGTCTTGTGCAAGATTGCTTTAGACCTTCTTCGGTTGGGAGCTCGTTGTAAAGGCAAGTATGTGCCTTTAGCTTCTCTAGGAAAACGGTTGGGGTCGAAGTCTCTTCTGGATTTAAATCCAAACCTCCTTTTTGAAACTATTTATGGTTATATTGATGATGATGTTTGTTGTGCTGTCACATTATTTCTAAAATGCTTTCTTGAATGTTTGCGCGATGACTGCTGGAGCCATGATGGTATTGAAGAAGGATATGCAACTTTCAGAAAATTATGTCTTCCACCCTTATTGCAAGGGCTTGTATCTGGAAATTCAAAACTCCGTACAAACTTGAATACCTATGCTCTCCCTGCCTTGCTTGAGGTTGATTCAGATAGCATATTTCCAATGTTTTCTTTCATATCCGTCGGGCCTTTCTTCAAGGGAGAATTAAATGTGGATCTGAAGCTTGATTCATGTGTAGCTGCTGTTGTTTCCTTGCTCAAGGTGTCTAGAACACTGGCTCTTATTGAGGGGGATATTGATCTGGAGCCGGACTCTTTGAATGAGCCATGCGGTTCCAGAGGTGTTGCTGTTGTTTGCTTAAAAGGGACTAATGTTAGAGTGCTTGTTGACTGGTTACTTCTTGCTTTGACACATGCCGATGAATGCTTACGGATTGATGCAGCAGAGTCTCTGTTTTTGAATCCCAAATCAGCCAGTCTCCCGTCCTCTTTAGAGCTCATGTTGATGAGAGAGGCTGTTCCTTTGAATATGCGCAGTTCTTCAACAGCTTTTCAGATGAAATGGACAAGCTTGTTCAGGAAGTTCTTTGTTCGGGTGCGGCTAGCTTTAGAGAGGCAGGTAAAACAAGGTCTATGGAAGCCTGTTACGTGCAATGGTGGTGCGAGTATTTCACCTGCTGATTTGTCTGGTGTATCTGTGATCCATATGGCAGAGCATCTTTTCCAGTTCATGAAGTGGTTGAGTAGCTTTCTCTTTTATTCATGTTACCCTTCTGCCCCATATGAGAGGAAAACAATGGCGATGGAGCTAATCATAGTAATGATGGATGTTTGGCCTCCAAAGATGTTGCAAGACAATCATAATATCTGTCCTTACAGTGAAGGGTTGATTTCTGCAGATTCAACTTTGTTGTTAGTTGGATCTATAATTGATAGTTGGGATAAATTAAGACAAAATTCTTTCCGCATTCTCCTGTGTTTTCCCACTCCTCTTCCTGGTATTTCTTCTCATGATACTGTGAACATGGCAATTCATTGGGCAAAAAGACTGGTCTGCAGTCCACGTGTTAGGGAGAGTGATGCTGGCGCTTTGACCTTTAGACTAATATTTAGGAAATATGTCATGGACCTTGGATGGAATATTCAAATTTCTCTTAGTAGCGCTCAAATTGATTCCCAGCCACATCTTATGAGTAGTGGTTCAAACATTTTCATCAGAAAGGCTCCACTTTTGGCTTACATATACGCACTTATTGAATGGCTTCGTGTTTCTGTTGAAGAGGGTGAAAAAGATCTCTCTGAAGCATGCAGAAACAGTTTTGTTCATGGGGTACTGCTTACTTTGCGGTACACATTTGAGGAGTTGGATTGGAATTCCGAGGAAGTAGTGTCAAGTAGCATGGATTTTAGATGCTTACTTCAGAATCTTTTGGAATTGATTATGAGAGTGACTTCATTGGCCCTTTGGGTGGTTTCTGCAGATGCATGGTATATGCCATACGACATGGATGATGTGATTGATGAGGCTAATTTTGTTTCAGATTCCTCGGTGGGGAGGGATTCAATAGAGACATCTTTAGAACAAGTGTACACGGTTAAGAAATATGATAATAATGAAAAACCAGCAGAACATGCTGTTATGGTTGGTTGTTGGCTTGCAATGAAAGAGGTGAAGCGCATCTCTTATTCATGTTTGTATTTATTGAGAAATTATTATGTGCGGACTATGTATATAAAATCGCCATGTTTATTATTATTATTATTATTTTTATTTTTTTTCAGGTGAGTCTTCTCTTAGGAACAATCATTAGGAAAGTTCCATTGCCAAGCTGCTCTTTAGTTGAATCTTCTATGCATGATTATCCTATAAGAAATGTTGATGAAACAGAACTGATTGTAATTGAAGATGGATTGCTTGATTTGCAACAACTGGAATCAATAGGAAGCCATTTCTTGCAAGTTCTGTTAAAGATGAAACACAATGGTGCAATTGATAAGACCAGGGCTGGCTTCACTGCCCTTTGCAATCGTCTTCTATGCTCAAATGATCCTAGGTATGTTTTACTGGTTTGTCTTGATTGAATTTTTGGCTTTGACTTATTTATATATATGGGTTCTGAAATGGTTTGTGGGGTTCTCCTTGCAGTAGATCCAAAATTAGAAATGCAAATATATCCTGTGATTCTTGCACTACTTACGATTTGCAACTTAAAAAATGTCATTATCAAACTGAATTACATAAAAATGTACCCATTTTGAGAAATCAAAATTATTCATCACTAGGAGTTACATTTAATGTTGACTTTATTAACCTTCATTTCTTACAATTGATTCCTTTTAGAGCCGCTTTGATGTTTCTGTAAATAGCAAGTAAATGATTATCGTGAGCGTTAGTCCTATTTTTATTTTATTTTTGAAATTTCCCAGGATAACAGCCCCATTTCTAAGCCTCTAAATGGTAATGCGGGCGACTTCAAAAGTATTTAACTTCAACGTTTCATTAAAAAAAAAACAGAAGAGATGCTTGCACATGGGGTTAAGGTGGCACCTAGCCCATAATTCAAAGAAAAAAAAGGCAATTTACTGGACTTTTTTTATTTACTTACATTATGAAAGGCTCTAGTATAATGCTTATATGAAGATTATTAAGCTGCACATATTCTTACAATTGGCGAAGAGCCTATTGACCAATTTCTATTTCGCTTAAATTCCATTGTAATACAATTGGTGGTACTTAGATTTTGCTCATCTTCTTTCTTCTCTATTGTGTTCTTCTTGAAAGGCCAAATTAAGTGCAGGAAACTCTAGAAGTAGGAAAACAAAAGTGTTTAGCACCATAGTAGCATCAATACTTGAACTAGAAAATGACAGATGGATACATTTTCTTTGTTTTGCAGGCTTTGCAAAATGATAGACGCTTGGATGGGGCAGCTGATGGAGAGAACAATAGCTAAAGGGCAAACTGTTGATGATTTATTAAGGCGGAGTGCAGGAATTCCTGCTGCATTTATTGCATTTTTCCTGTCAGAGCCAGAGGGAACTCCAAAAATGCTACTACCAAAAGCATTAAGATGGCTGATTAATGTTGCTAAAATGTCATTGAGCAAAGATTGTGAAGGAAGTAACCAGAATAAAGAAGTACCGCACAAGATTTTTTTAGAGGATCATAATGAAGCAAATGGAAGCACCTCTAAGATGAGAAACGAGGGTGTAATACCAACTGTTCATGCTTTCAATGTGCTCAGAGCTTCTTTCAATGACACAAATTTAGCGTCGGACACTTCTGGTTTCTGTGCCGAGGCATTGATTGTTGCAATACGTTCTTTCTCATCTCCTCACTGGGAGGTCCGGAATAGTGCTTGTCTTGCTTATACTTCATTGGTTCGTCGTATGGTTGGATTTCTTAATGTTCATAAACGAGAATCTTCAAGACGGGCATTAACTGGCCTTGAATTCTTCCACAGGTATCTTCTTTACTATGGTGAACTTCTGTATTACGCCTTAAGCATATAAATTATTTGACACTTATTTCAGTGCTATGCATTGCAAGTATAGCACATTATCGATCACTTACAGATTTACTACTTTGTAAGTAACTATTAGTTGCTTTTAATAAAGTTTTGATCGGTAATAATGTATTATTGAAGAGTGTAGCAGCTCATAGAGCTCTCCCTCTATCAAATGGAGAACTTTTATACTTTTAAGTTTTATTTTTTAAGGTTTTTGAAAGGGAGATATAATTGTAAAGGACTACATTTTTATTGAATTGTAATCATAGTACATCTATATCTAAAGCCAATATAAGAAAGAAAAATATCTTCAATCATAAGGAAATATTACTATGTAGCATAAAATCTTCAAGGTTTTGATGAGGATTTATTGACCATGATCTGGAAGAAAATTCAGTTCTATGTTATGCTTTAATAAGGTTCCTATATATATATATATATATATATATATATATATATATATATATATATATATATATATATATATATATATATATCTGTTACATTTAAGATTTGACCCCTTTTTTTCTCTCTTGAAGGTACCCAGCTCTTCATCCATTTTTGTGCAGTGAACTGGAGGTCGCCACAAAACAACTTGGTGATGAATATTCCATGGATGCAGTATTGAACATCACTAAATCTGTTCATCCAAGCTTGTGTCCAATCCTCATTCTCCTATCCAGGCTAAATCCATCTCTTATCAGCAGTGGAGCTGATGATCTTCTAGATCCCTTTATGCTTACGCCTTTTATACGGAGATGCGGAACCCAAAACAACCTCCGCATTCGTGTTCTTGCAGCAAGGGCTTTGATTGGTTTAGTTTCTAATGAGAAGCTGCAGGGTGTCATCACTGACGCGGCCTGCAGTTTGCCGCTTGAAAGGCATCTGATGGCAAGAACCAACTTTTCTTTTAACTCAATACATGGAATTCTTTTGCAGCTATCTTCTCTTCTTGATAACAATTGCATGAACTTGACTGATATTATGAAGAAAGATGACATTAACGGCGAAGTCATCGACGCACTTAGGTGGCGTTCATGGATTGGTAGCACCCGGTCATGTCCTTGTCCATTGTTGAATAGTTTATATCTAATAGTTTTGGATCAGATGAGTAGCATTGCATTGTCCTACTCAAGCAAGCATACTATAGCCATTCAAACCCTGTTGATGAATCTAGCATTTGAATGCATGAATGAGAAAAATATTTCTGGTCCTGCTTTATCTGACCCAACAATGGTTGAGCTCCGCAAGCAAGCAGCTGCATCCTATTTCAGTTGCCTATTTGGTACAAAAAATGAAGCTCCAAACAAATGTTTTGCGCTGCAGAATTTTAGTAAGTCTACCTTTAACCCGAGTAAGCTACCTTCAAATAATATTCCTGTCTCAGAACTTCAGGAAAGGATAGTTTCCTGCATCTCTGATTCTATGTATGAAGTTAGAATCATAACGCTTAAAAAGCTTCTCCAAGTTGTGAACTTTATGATTTCTGGGAGCGATGATGAGAGAACCGCCATTTGCATCTGGGTGAAGACCAATTTACAGTCTGTTCTGATTCAGTTATTATCAAAGGAAGAGAACCCAAAGTGTATTTACTACATGTTAAAGATCATCTTCTCTTGTAGTGCCCTTCAATCGAATGAATTTATGGATTGGAATACAACATTCTGTTTCTGGGATACGTTAGTTCATCTGAAGGATACAGTAAGGCGTGCAAAGACTAGAGAAATTTTACATTGTTGCATGGCTATATGCACAAAGAGGTTTGCGAAAATGCTTAGGAGCTTTATTACATCAGGTGACGAGCATCAGATACAAGGAGAGATTAACAGAGCCTTTAAATGCATTAATTCTTTCATTATACTAACTAAACAGCGCAGTGCACCTTCTGAACCTGTTAACATGAGGAGAGCTGCTGCAGAAGCCATTGTAGCTTCAGGATTGCTTGAAGAAGCCATTTTTGTTGCTTCACATGTGTCAAACAACTGTGTCCTATCTGATGCAGCTAATGTCATCGAAGAAGAAGAGCTTCAAGCTGATATTCCAGAGTTCGTGAATCTCTATGCTAGCAGAATTCTAGATTTATGGTTCCTATGTATTCAGCTCTTGGAAGATGAGAATATTTTGATCAGGCAGAATATTGCCATGGATGTTCAGAAATACGTCGATTTCAGGGGCTTCGAGGTTCCAAGACAAGTGGATCAAGTGATTGAATTAATCCTTGGGTTCTTATCTAAAATCTTTAGCCACTGGCTTGAGTACATAGAATATTTATTGAGATATGTTTCAATGGCTGCTGGTTCTGTGAGTTTTCATGGCGATCTGGTTCGGAAGATTTTTGAAAAAGAGATTGATAACCACCATGAAGAAAAGCTCTTGATATGCCAAATCTGTTGTTTTCATTTAGAAAAACTACTAGTTCCAGGATTAGAAGGCCTCTGGGTGAAATTATTGCGGAGATGGAGACTAAGATTCTTAGATCAACTGATATCATTTGCTGATGGTTTCCTTGTGACAGAGGGAGATAAGGACTGGATTGGAGGCATAGGAAACCACAAGGATGCTTTTATATCACTCTATACCCTTCTACTTGGCCTTTATGTCCTTTTTCTATCATCTGAGGGCGTGAGAGATCTACATGAACTGTATTTATCCAAGTTTTCTGAATTTAAGAAAATTATGAGACCATTTCTCCAAAATCCTCTAATATCAAATTTGTTTCTTAAATTAATTAAATTGGTTGAAAGGTTGGGGGTTTCTCTTGGTTTAGAGTCTTTGGAGCCAAAAGATTACAACTCCGGCTGGGAAGAATTTGATCCCTATTTTCTTTTAAGGTGATGTCAACCTATGTTTTTCTTCCATTTTTTTTTATTTGGCTTGGAATGTTGTACCAGGTAAAAATGTTTAATATTTATTAAATGGAAGGTGGTCTTTTCAAAGTTTACAGTCTTGTTTGTTCATTCGTTGTGGTAGTTTGTGCAGCCATACCTTAATCAATGCTCTAATATTCGATGTCCACCTTAATTTAGACTTTAGAGGCTAATTAAGCCCCAAGTAATCAAAGTTGGTTTAATTTGTGCCGTTTAATTACCTAATTATGCTGCAGTCACCTTGCTCAGTAGCTTGAAATTAGTTTGATGATTCATAATTAAGGAAGAAACAACTCGAAGCAACAATAAGTCTTCTTGCATTCAGTTAATGACTGATGATTCATCTCCCAAGATATTTTATTGTAACTTTAATGACTCAAACTCTTTGGGGTTGTTGACCTCAATACTAGTGTCAAAATTGAGTTGAGTGCGCAAAGTGAGTTTTGAAAGCAAAAAAGTGTGACATCATGCATAACTCACTCGATGTGCGTCAACTGAAAATTATAATCGTCGAAATAACCTCCAGTCATCAAACAGATTGTGCCGATGTGTTCGGAGCAACAGAAATATCTAAGATTGACACTCATATTGATTGGGCTTATTGATCGGCAAAAATTTAACTTCTGCTCGTGTGAAATGAGGTGATGATGTGCTCCAATGATGTCAATGATGTGACAATGGCCGAGGTGATGCACAATTAATTAAAAAATTAAATTTTGTATAACTGTTAATAATAATAATAAGAGAGAGAATATAAAAAAAAAAGAAAAAAAATCATAAATAAAAAATCACTATAATATCCCCACTCACATAACACTCACTTTTCCCTCACCCCACTCACTTTTCCCTCACCCAACCAAACACATGCACACTCCCTCTGTGACAAGTCAATTTTTTTTAATTTTTTTCCAAGTTCGTTCGGACAATGTGGAGATCGTCCGGGACGATCAGTTCAAAAGCTGGTGGCAGAGAGGTTCGTCCCAGTACGAAGTCAGGTTCGTACGTACGAAATTTCTCCAGAGCCCATCTTACTGTGAAAATAATTAATTTTCGTCTGAACGAATTTTGTCCAGAGGTGATCGTCCCAAGACGATCTGGAAAATCGTCTTGTACGATCCGCCTTTATAAATATCCAAACATATATTTTTGAAGAAAGAGATAAAGGAGGAGAGAGAAAACCGAGGGAAAAATAAAGAAAAGTAGATTTTGGGCGACTTCGGTCCATTTTCGTCCGTCTTCGTAGTTGTAAAAGTTGATCGACTCGAGGTAAGACACATTATGCCTTTCTCAATTTTCAGAAATGTGGATTTTGACGACTTTTCTGTTTCAAATTCCGTTTCCGTTAGTGAAAATTTGGTATTATTTCGTACTGGTAAATATTTCATCGCGTAACTTTTGGTATGTTTCTGAGATGATGTTTTTGCACGTTTTGAGTATTTTTTGAAAGATTTTTATCGGGTATTTTGAATTCTGCGGAGTTTTAATTGAATAACGAATTATCTTGATGTTGAAAATATTTGCTTCAGTACAATGAAAGTCTTGAAATTGTGTTTTACACTATTTGTGGTAATTTGGTAATTTTCTGAAACTATGATTTGATCTGTGGAAATTCTGTAGACTGTCGTTATGCCGCTGATGATTTTCCTAAAAAAAATCTGATTTTTGTAAATTTGAATGAATTGATGTGTTTGAATGATCAGAAGGGAGTTATAAAGGGTCAGAATCCTTTGAGATTCTGTAAGGGTATGAGAATTTGAAAATAAGTTCTTATCTTATAATTATGTATATTTGATATATTCTGGTGCTATAAGCACAAGGGAGGCATAATTGCTCAGAATCCTTTGAGATTTTGTCTGTGTTCGAGAAGGGAGGCATAAGGGGACAAAATCCTTTGGGATTCTGTCTTTGTCCGGGAAGGGAGGTATAAGGGGCTAGAATCCGTTGAGATTCTATCAGGGTCCGGGAATCTGATATCTGATATGTGATATTATCTGCTTTGACAATGTGCTTTATGATTTGTACGATTCTGATTTGAAATCTGCTTTGAATTATTCTGTTATATGAAATGAATTTAGTTCTTCTGTATCAGTTGTTTGATTTCTGTTTGATTAGCTTTTTTATATGAGTATATGTATTATGTTTGATTATACGATTTTCTGTACGATTATCTGAATTCTGTATGGCTATTATTCTGATGTATTTTTTGACGTGAGTTTCTAGAGATTTTGATTAGCTAGTGTAGTCTTGCTGAGCTGTTAGCTCATTCTTGTTATATGCGTGGTTTTCGGGTTCTGGAAAAGGGAAGGAAATCTTGAACTAGTCGTTCAGTGTCTGATCAAAGATTATATATTTTTATACTTTTTTATTTTTGTACAGTCATGACTCTTCTGTTCTGTTCTTTCTGTTGGTAGCCATGCACTATAATGTACATGATTATTTTGAAGAAAGAAAGAAGAAAATCATGGATGAACTTTTCTGTATATTTGGATGTTTATAGTAGCTCTGTGTTTTCTGTATGTCTGTTTACTGGAATAAAGTCTGAAAGAAAATTCCAAAGCTCGATCCTGGATTCATTCATCGCGACTCGACGCGATGGGATTCGTTCCGATCGAGTTGGGTCGTGACAATTAAAGTGGTATCAGAGCAATAATTTTGAAATTTGGATTGTAAGACAGAGCTATAGGAATTGATCTGTAAGTCTGGTGTGGTAGTTTTTGTCTGTTTGGATTTTCATTATTTTTGTTTTATATGCATGTGCATAGTTGTATTCTGTGTGATTATGGACCTGTCAGACCCAGATATGACTGATAGGCAGAGTGCTAGTCAGGCAGCTCTTATGAATAGTTCTGCCCCAGTGGTTGGTTCAGACACAATTTCGCAATTTGCTATGTTGGTTACTCAGATGATGAGCGAGATACAAAATATAGTATATACTGTTAGATCTAAGGATGTAGATAGACATCTAGAAATGTTTCTGATGTTGAAGCCTCCGAGATTTGAGGGCACTGTTGAGCCCAAAGCAGCAGAGATTGGTTGAAGAGGTTGGAAAAGACATTTGACAGTATGCAATGTCCTCCAGATAGGAAGGTACCATTAGCAATTTTTCTGTTGGATGGCGATACAGAGCGCTGGTGGATGGGCCAACAGGATGAGAAATTCCAAGATAAACTAAACTCTCTGATTACTTTGTTAGAATTTTATAAGGTATTTTAATCTTGGTTTGTACCCCCTTATACAAGATAATAAATGCATGAGACTTTTCTGAGGATGGTTCAGGGAACAAGACAATTATGCAGTACGAGGCAGAGTTTACTACTTTAGCCAGATATGCTCCATAGTTGGTGAGTACTTCTGCTGAGAAGTGCTATCGATTTCTGAAGGGACTACGAGATAGTCTGAGGTAACCCCTGGTACCATTTCACATTTCTGATTTCTCTGAGTTTGTGAAAAGAGCTCGACTGATAGAAAATGATCTGATGGCTACTCAGCAGCGGTGGACTGCTATGTCACGCCCCAAGATCAAACTTGGAAAGAATGTCAATCAATTACTCTAACAATTTACCAGAGTTATCTAAAAACCTTCAGTAAGCAATCTATCAAACATCTATAAAATTTAAACATCAATATAACAGTCGATTCATGTCTCAAAATATCATGTACAATACTCAGGAACTACACTATCAATACAAGTAAAAAAACTATCCTGTCCTGAGTACAAAAGAATCATCAATCGACCAAAAGACAAAAACCTGAAGATCTGGATCAATTCCTATCTCCTGCTCCTAAGCCCTGACCTGAAAATATCAACCACATATAATGAGCTTTACAAAGCCCAGCAGGTCACCTAATACCTATAACTGAAATCAAAGCACGGCGATGCTATCAATATGCATGTCAATCTATCAATCCGAATCAGTCAATGGTCAATGAGTCTATGCAGCGGAAATCAAATCAGTAGTCGATGCAATCCGGAAATCAATAGTCAATAAAACCAGTCAATGCAGCGGCAGGCAAATCGATAAATCAACTCAATCAATCAATATCCGTCAATCAAATCGATGCAGTCGAATCAATACAATCTAATCAATGAAATCAATTGAGGAAAGCAATACGAAACAATGAATCTATAAAGCAGTCAATACAGTGCAGAAACAGTAGGCAGTAGTACAATGAATCTATACGATGTCCATATTCATGCTATCAATGCAATATCTATATCTATCTATGTCCATATCAATGATCAGTAGTCAATCTATGAAATCAATAGAATCCGTACGATACAGTAAATCCGATCAAATCAATAAAGCAGAAATCGATAAAGCAATAAATCCGTAAATCAATACAGCAAACATGTAATTCAATACTATATACTGAACAAGTACAATCTACTAGCTATGTTGCTGTTGTAGAATCCATATTGCTGTTGTAGATATCATTTACATTGGTTCTATCAATAAGAGTCGTCACTCTTTTCGCCCGTCGGCATATCAATAAACTCCTTATGACTCCCATCAATATATCAATAATCAATGTTTAAAGGAAAGCCCGTCGGCCCACCATCCTGTACAGGTATCATCAATCTTCAACCAATGTTCAACCAGGTTCCACTTGTGATCAGTATCAATAATCAATCAATAATCAATATTAAAGCAATCATATCAATAATCATATGCATATCGATTCAATCTATCAGTTTCAGACAAATCAGAAATCATACGAAAATTGGGCAGAGTAACGGTAGTCTATCGAATTTACACAAAAATCCTGCAAAAAGATACAAATTCCGAATTTCTCCAAATTACCAACGAATATCCACGGCATCAATACAAGACTATCAATGTAAAGAATCCAAATCAAATCAAGTCCTGATAATTTTCTATTCGATTAAAATAGCGTAGAATCAATTCCGACCGATAAAATCTTCGTAGAATACAGTCAAATTGTGTACAATAGTCATATCTATAACATACTAAAAGTTGTACGGTGAAAGTTGTGTCAATACGAAATCAGGTCTACAAGTAGACTACAAAAACACAAAATAGTGCACAACTCGATCAAAACACAATATCTTCGAAAACAGAAACAGGGTTCGGAGTCCTTACCACGAGATCTACACTTTCTCCAACAGCAGCGTCGGACGAAAAGCGCTCCGCGGCCTCCAAAACCAAGCTTTTCTTCTTTTTCCCTTTCTCTTTCTCTCTCCTCAAAATATCTGAAATTAAAAATCTGATTTTCTCTCTCCTCAAAACGAGTTCATTTCCTTATATCTGTGAACTGATCGGCCAGGCCGATATCCACATCGTCCCGGGACGATCAGACCAAATTCTGATCATCCTGGACCGTTCCCAGGGCTGTTGTCTGGCCGATAATTTCTACAGTACAGATCGGCCTGGACGATCTCAACATCGTCCCGGACGATCCTGTCCAGAAATCATCCAGAAAACACTCCAGAAATCAGTTGTTTTCAATGCACTGATAGGCCTGGACGATCTCAACTTCGTCCTGGCCGATTATGGGAGGAAAATCCAATTCAGAGAGGAACAGTAAGGGAACGAGATCTCACAATCTCCCCACCTTAGAAAAATCTCGTCCCATCATTTCCCTACAGGTACGAAGCAAAACAAACAACGCAAAACAAACCGATCGAAATCCAAATCCAAAACAAAACTCGTCGAAATCCATACAGAACACACAATGCAATCAATCACATGTCAATATGCAATGTTCATATGTCAATATCAATCGGTTAGTCAAATCAATCTTACCAGTAGAACTTTCCGGTCGTTGCTGATCTTCACGATGCTGTAAACTCTGTAGACTGTAGATGCGTGGCACCACTGGAGGTCGTGCAGGAGGTCGTAGCGCAACTGTCTCTCTCTGATCTCTGACAGCCCTATCATCCATCCGATTCCCTGATCTCTCACTATAGGCCCTCGAGCTAATAGTCCGCTGCTGTCCTGTACCCCTACCAGAATCAGTCCTTCCACCCAGTCCCTTCTGAGGACAATCTATTGCTCTGTGTCCTTGCTGTCCACAGTAAAAACACTGTCCCGTCAATAGGTAGCACCGACCTGCATGTCGTTTACCACAGTGAATGCACTCGCCAGAACCACTAGACGATACTACCGATGCAGATCGTGATGCAGATCTCGATGCAGATCCCTTCGAGCCCTCATACCTGCTTCTCTTCTCTCTATCTCTGTCTCTACCAGAATCATCTCGTCGTACCTCATCTCTCCTCCTCCTGGTATCCTCGTACCTCGATACCGGTGTCGCCAAATCAATCTCTATCAATCGAGCTCGCTCCACTAGCTCAGAAAACTCATGGATCCGGAAAGGTACTAGTGGATGCCTCAGCTCTCTGTTCAATCCGTGCATAAATCTATAACACTTTTCCTCGGCAGTAGGAATCAGATGAGCAGCGTACCTCGCAAGTGCAGTAAACTCGGCCTCATACTACATCACTGACTTGCGGCCTTGCTCCAATCTCATGAAAGCTTCATGCATCTGTCGCTGAGCTGACGGTGGTACAAACCACATCCTAAACACTGCAGTGAACTCATCCCAGGAGATCTCAGCATTGGTCTTCCCCTGAAACTTCTCTCTATGCTGTCCAATCCACCATCTCTCCGCTTCTCCTTCGAACAGGAACACAGCTAATGGCACCTTTCTATTCCCCGGACACTGCATGCTGTCAAAAATCTTTTCTACTCTCAGAATCCAATCCTCAGCAGCCTGTGGTCCCACAGCCCCTTTGAACAATGGAGGCTTCAGCTTGTGGAACATCTGCAAGTGTCTGTCTACCTCTTCTTCCTTGCTCCCACTCATCTTGCTCTGGGCATCCCCCATAACATGTGCAATTGCAGTAGCCAACTGCATCATACTCTTTGAAGGTACTGGAGCTGCGCTGTGTTGCTCATTTGGTACACTGGATTCTGCTGGAGGATCCATATCTTTTCACCTGCACAATCCAAAACAATAATACACACATGCAATGATGTATGCCAATGAAGCTCTTAAAGCTACCCAATCTACCCAATTCTCAATCCAATCCTACAACTCTGGTAACAATCCATTCTTCCAATAACACTGCTCTGATACCAAAACTTTGTCACGCCCCAAGATCAAACTTGGAAAGAATGTCAATCAATTACTCCAACAATTTAACAGAGTTATCTAAAAACCTTCAGTAAGCAATCTATCAAACATCTATAAAATTTAAACATCAATATAACAGTCGATTCATGTCTCAAAACATCATGTACAATACTCAGGAACTACACTATCAATACAAGTAAAAAAACTATCTTGTCATGAGTACAAAAGAATCATCAATCGACCAAAAGACAAAAACCTGAAGATCTGGATCAATTTCTATCTCCTGCTCCCAAGCCCTGACCTGAAAATATCAACCACATATAATGAGCTTTACAAAGCCCAGCAAGTCACCTAATACCTATAACTGAAATCAAAGCACGGCGATGCTATCAATATGCATGTCAATCTATCAATCCGAATCAGTCAATGGTCAATGAGTCTATGCAGCGGAAATCAAATCAGTAGTCGATGCAATCCGGAAATCAATAGTCAATAAAACCAGTCAATGCAGCGGCAGGCAAATCGATAAATCAACTCAATCAATCAATATCCGTCAATCAAATCGATGCAGTCGAATCAATATAATCTAATCAATGAAATCAATCGAGGAAAGCAATATGAAACAATGAATCTATAAAGCAGTCAATACAGTGCAGAAACAGTAGGCAGTAGTACAATGAATCTATACGATGTCCATATTCATGCTATCAATGCAATATCTATATCTATCTATGTCCATATTAATGCTCAGTAGTCAATCTATGAAATCAATAGAATCCGTACGATACAGTAAATCCGATCAAATCAATAAAGCAGAAATCGATAAAGCAATAAATCCGTAAATCAATACAACAAACATGCAATTCAATACTATATACTGAACAAGTACAATCTACTGGCTATGTTGCTGTTGTAGAATCCATATTGCTGTTGTAGATATCATTTACATTGGTTCTATCAATAAGAGTCGTTACTCTTTTCGCCCGTCGGCATATCAATAAACTCCTTATGACTCCCATCAATATATCAATAATCAATGTTTAAAGGAAAGCCCGTCGGCCCACCATCCTGTATAGGTATCATCAATCTTCAACCAATGTTCAACCAGGTTCCACTTGTGATCAGTATCAATAATCAATCAATAATCAATATTAAAGCAATCATATCAATAATCATATGCATATCGATTCAATCTATCAGTTTCAGACAAATCAGAAATCATACGAAAATCGGGCAGAGTAACGGTAGTCTATCGAATTTACACAAAAATCCTGCAAAAAGATACAAATTCCGAATTTCTCCAAATTACCAACGAATATCCACGGCATCAATACAAGACTATCAATGTAAAGAATCCAAATCAAATCAAGTCCTGATAATTTTCTATTCGATTAAAATAGCGTAGAATCAATTCCGACCGATAAAATCTTCGTAGAATACAGTCAAATTGTGTACAATAGTCATATCTATAACATACTAAAAGTTGTGCGGTGAAAGTTGTGTCAATACGAAATCAGGTCTAAAAGTAGACTACGAAAACACAAAACAGTGCACAACTCGATCAAAACACAATATCTTCGAAAACAGAAATAGGGTTCGGAATCCTTACCATGAGATCTACACTTTCTCCAACAGCAGCGTCGGACGAAAAGCGCTCCGCGGCCTCCAAAACCAAGCTTTTCTTCTTTTTCCCTTTCTCTTTCTCTCTCCTCAAAATATCTGAAATTAAAAATATGATTTTCTCTCTCCTCAAAACGAGCTCATTTCCTTATATCTGTGAACTGATCGGCCAGGCCGATATCCACATCGTCCCGGGACGATCAGACCAAATTCTGATCGTCCTGGACCGTTCCCAGGGCTGTTGTCTGGCCGATAATTTCTACAGTACAGATCGGCCTGGACGATCTCAACATCGTCCTGGACGATCCTGTCCAGAAATCATCCAGAAAACACTCCAGAAATCAGCTGTTTTCAATGCACTGATCGGCCTGGACGATCTCAACTTCGTCCTGGCCGATTCTGGGAGGAAAATCCAATTCAGAGAGGAACAGTAAGGGAACGAGATCTCACATGCTAGTAGGAAAAGATTCAGTGGTCATACATATGGCAGTGGTTTTTCTGGAAAGAAGAATATATTTGTATATGGAGACTCCAAGAGGAGTGGACAGTTAGGATCTGCTACAGTTTTTGGTAGTGGCAGTGTGACCAGTTCTGATTCAGTCAGTGGGGCACCGATGTGCCAAACTTGTGGGCGAAGACATTTTGGCCAGTGTTACAGGATGACTGGTCAGTGTTTCAGATGTGGTCAAACATGACATCGGATAGCAGAGTGTCCACAAGCTAGATTTGATTGACGATCTGAGTTCAGATCTGACAGCTTTGTTCGACCAGCAAGAAGGTCGAGGACAGTTCCTCCCCGTACTATTTCTGAAGGATCATATGGTAGAGTTGGTGGTTCAGGTTCTGTGGCAAGGAGACGACCTAGTGGTAATCAGAGGGAGCCTAGTAGTTTTGTAGCTTCAGCTCCAGTTCAGCCACGTGTGTACAATTTGAATCAGCGAGAGGCTTGAGATACTCCGGATGTGGTGACAGGTATGGTTTACATTTCTGAACACCCCTGTCGTGTTTTGTTTGATTTTGGAGCCAGTCATTCGTTTATTTTCGAGCGTTGTTTTGATACTTTGCAACTAGATTTTATTACGTTACCTGTTTCACTTTCTGTTCTTTTGTCGGCTAGAAATAATTTGATAGCCAGAAAATTTTGTTTCTGTGAGATTGAAATTTCTGTCAAGAAGTGGAAGTCGTGTTTGATTTTGTTGCTGATTTCTTCGTATGAAGTTATTTTGGGCATGAATTGTTGAGTCTGTATGAGGCTCAGATTGACTGTTAGAAGAAACACGTTAGCTTGTTTATGGATGGTGAAAGGTGTGTATTCTAAGGGTTAAGATGTCTTTTATCATATTTGATTTCTGTGTTGGAAGTAGGAAGAATGTGGAAGAAGGGCTGTATAGTATTTTTGGCCTTAGTACGGGATACAAATATAGATACTGGTTCTATTTTTGATATCTCGGTAGTACGAGATTTTTCAGATGTATTTCCTGAGGAGTTAGTTGGTTTACATCCGGATAGAGATGTTGAGTTCTATCTTGATGTATTTCCGGGTACGGCTCCAATATCTAAAGCTCCGTACAGGATGACACCAAAGGAACTTACGGAGTTGAAAGTTCAGCTTCAGGAGTTGGTGGATAGAGGATTTGTCTGTCCTAGTGTTTCGCCTTTGGGAGCACCTGTTTTGTTTGTAAAGAAGAAGGACAGGGCAATACGTATGTGTGTTGATTACATAGATTTGAATAAAGTTACAATCAAGAATAAGTATCTTTTGCTACGGATTGATGATTTGTTTGATCAGCTTGCTGGATATTCTATCTTCTTAAAGATTGATTTGAGATCATGATACTATCAGGTGAAGGTGAGAGAAACTGATGTGATGAAAATAACTTTCAGTACTCGGTATGGGCACTACGAGTTTTTGGTTATGTCATTTGGGGTAACCAACGCACTGGCTGTTTTTATGGATCTGATGAACAGAGTGTTCAACGATTACCTGGATTAGTTTGTGATCGTCTTTATAGATGATATTCTGATATATTCTGCTTTTGAGGAAGATCATGCCAGACATTTGAGAAGTGCATTGGAGACTTTGAGACAACATCAGTTGTATGCTAAATTCTCCAAGTGCGAATTCTGGCTGAAGAACATTTTTTTTTGGGCATGTGGCGAGTGGTGAAGGTATTTCTGTTGATCCCCAGAAAATTCAGGCAATTGCTAATTGGTCAAGGCCTACTACGGTATTTGAGATACGTAGTTTCTTGGGTATGGCTGGATATTATAGAAAATTTGTGAAGGGATTTTCTCATATTTCTGCACCTCTGACGAGACTGGCTCAGAAGTCAGTAGCTTTTGTTTGGACACCGGAGTGTGAAGCTAGCTTTCAGAGATTGAAGGATTGTTTGACTTCTGCTCCAATGTTAGCACTTCCATCTGGTACAGAAGGATTTCATGTATTCATTGATGCTTCACTGAAAGGTTTGAGCTGTATTCTGATGCAGCATAATCAGGTAATAGCTTATGCTTCAAGACAGTTGAAACCACATGAAAAGAATTACCCGATGCATGATTTGGAATTGGATGATATTGTATTTGCTTTGAAGCTTTGGCGTTATTACTTGTATAGCGTCAAGTGTGAGATCTTCACGGATCATAAGAGTTTGAAGTACATATTCACTCAGAAGAATCTGAATTTGAGGCAAAGAAGAAGGCTTGAGTTGATCAAGGACTATGATCTGATGATTCAATATCAGCCTAGTAAGGCTAATGTGGTAGTAGACGCTCTGAGCAGGAAGTCTTCTGGATTATCATGTGTTCAGCTCACTTCTGATGAGTATCTGATACGAGATATGGAAAGATTACAACTGGAGGTGATTTCCTCTACTGGTTCAGATTCTGGTATTTTGACTCAGATGAATATTCAGTCTTCTTTGGAAGAGAAGATTCATAAAGCTTAGAAGTCAGACTCTGAATATTTGAAGTTAATTGATCAGATCAAGTCTGGTAAGAAACCTGAACTACAAATTTCCAATTATGGTATTATTTTCTATAAGAATAGACTGTGAATTTCTATGTTTAGAGATCCGAGGAAAGAGATTCTGCACGAGTCTCATTATTTAGGCTATATCATTCATCCAGGATGTGGTAAGATGTATGGAGATATGAAAAGCTTGTTTTGGTGGCCTGAAATGAAAAAGGCATATCGAAGTTTGTTTCGAAATGCGAAGCCTGTTAGTTAGTAAAGGCAGAGCATTAACGACCAGGAGGTCTTTTGCAGTTGTTGCTTATCCCTGAGTGGAAGTGGGACGAGGCAACGATGGATTTTGCTATGGGTTTTCCTCGATCGAGGCAATGACATGATATGATTTGGGCAATTGTTGATCAACTGACGAAGTCTGCACATTTTCTTCCGATCAGACAAACGGATCCGGTGGATAAGTTAGCTCCGACAAGTGCATTATGCTTATAAACCCTTAACAGAGAATGTTGTGCTAATCAAAAGTGAACTTGGTTCAAATACGATCCTCCTCTATGAATGGACCGGAGTTGACACGACTTGAACGACCTAACAAATACACGATCGTAATGCCAACTAGAGTATTTTATTTTATACGTTTATATTAGGCCTTCAAGGTTTATTATAAGAAATATTCACTACTAAAAAACATAAACTCTTGGGATCGTTGCTCATTAAATCAATCAGCATATTTGAATTTTATACATTCATATAAGACATTCAAGGTCTTTTATAAAAAAAACTCATTCATCAAAATACATACACTCAATTACAATATCTATACGACAACTTCTAAAATTAGGAGCTTGACCCAATCCTCTATTTGCAAGCAAGCATAATTGACACAATGAAATCATTATACTCATAAATCCCCGATGATGACTGTATTGACAAAAAATCTCAAACATTTAAAATGTCTCTCAAATTCTTATAAAATACAAGCGACTAGAGTGACAATAAAGTCACCTCGATGATGACTGTGTTGAATATAAATCTCAATCGAAGGGATTAATTCACAAATACCTATTAAAGACTCATAATCTTATATTTGTTGATAAAATTAATATTTAAAATTAAAGTTCAATCATTTAAATAACTTAAAGTAAAATTCATCAACCATTCGCAACAGCTTGCCGAGATGGACAAATATGAAAATCACTTTAGCTCACAAATAACAAATGTTTAGTCGATAATATTATTGGGATTCATTCTTGAATAATTTATTATCAGTAATGGCGTAACACATGTCCTCTAACTGGTGATTTTGCTACCAAATAGCACCATAGGTAAACTGTTATGACCGCGTAATTTTGCCGCCAGACATTATTAAATTACAGTCATGATCAGAGTCCATATGTTCCACAACAATGTTAAATCATTGTGAAATGAATCAGTAAGGTATAATCAATAGGGCATAAAACCTTTTGTTAGTTAAGGTGAACTCAAATATATCCACTTAGACAAACATTCACCCCAATTCTATAAAGTACCCTTGGACAAAGCAACCTATGGTTGTTGATAAGGACCCTTCGATTAGGTTGGGTCGACTGCCTCCTCTAACTAAGAAGACTAAGGACCACGATAGCCCGTGACCACAAAACCTATGACATTTTGACCGGGTTTATCATCATTCCCCCACCATCTGCTTCAGGTGAGCGGTGGTATAAATTTCAAATTTTAAATATCAAATTTAGTTGCTACAATATGATGGATACTATGCATCTGTTGAATGACTAGTCTTAATTGAAAGTTCTCTCTTGCCTTCGGAAGGAGTAATTAACTATAGGGGCTTGTGCCTATAGGAAACCAGAGCTTAGAGCATGAAGTCCTCGCAAATCAGGGCGAAAATTCTAGGTAATTTGTTAATTAAAACACAATCTACCTTCTTAAATATGACTCATAACTTACTCGTTAAAATTCTCCTCGACGCCCAAAAAAAGAAAGGGGTTGTAGATATGTTGATGCACAAATTTTCAGCGCCCACAGGGGTTCTCATACACCACCAATGACTTCTACATGACTTGGCATTTAGAGAATTACCATTAAAATTGTAATAAGATTGATGATATATTCTAAATACTGAATACTTCCTCCTCAAATATTATAATATTCTATAATACTATAATGAATATAAGTTTACAATTAAATTATTTAAATCTTTAAATTGATATTTTATTATTATTTTTACTTATTTTGCTCAGAAGGTTATGATACAGCCACATAAACCCAATGAGCCGTTCTTTTTTTCTTGCGCGTGTGAATTTTTTTGGTAGCGAAATTCACTCTTTTTTTATAAGCAGCATTCGCTTGCAGATACATTTGTTCTTTTTTTAAAGTGAATAGTCATTTAGGTACGATAGCAGCAACCATGCAACGTAAAAACCTTCATTATTTACATGACTGTTATAAATTGAACACTGAATTAAGTGATAGTTTCAAGAATTGATAGTTAAACTACGTACTACTATGAATTGATAACATGGCGGTTTAAAATCTTAAATGCATTCGATTGTGATTTTCTGCTTCATACTTAACCTCGTCCTGCATTAAAATTGCTCCATTGAGCAGAATGGAAACTCTAATAATATCCAGCATTCGTAAGTCATACAAATCAAAGCAGAAAAAAGAGACCAGTGAAAAAACAAATTGTTTTGGGGAACTAAAAAGCTAGTTTGAATCAAAAGAAAGAAAATAACAGAAGAGTCTAATGAACACAATGTCTCACAGAAAAAAAAGGCTGCTAGTTACAGCTGCTTTCTGTGACTTCCTGCTTAGAATCAAACTTTATAGCCATATAGGATGATTAGTCATCTTCTTCACCAGCTTCTTCTGCTTCTTCTTCATTTTGTTCTTCTATTTCTTCTTCATCATCTGGTTCGACATCATATTGTTCTATCAATTTAAATTAAACCACATACTGCTGTGAAAGCAATAGAATAGAATGATAACCCCTTTCCTTCCTACGACAATCTAACAGCTTTATTAATGCCTTTTTTTTTGCTTTTCTGTATACGCATCTTCAATTTAACCACTCATATAGTACACGGCAGTTGAGAGTCATTTGTAAAACCCCACTAATAACAAATGCAACTCCATAATGTTAGACAAAAAAGCAAACGGATCTGAACATTAGAACATTTGTAAAATATTACCCCCAGACCATTCATCGATTAGCCATAACCGAGACCTAGGAAGCCTCAAGCACAGATTAAAAAAATGATATTTCATTTATGACAGTTAAAAGTACACAAAATTTCAAAAGAAGAATAAGAAAAATTCAAGACCTTCAAAGTCTACACAAAAGGCCACAATTAAAGAAAGACAAGGAGCAATTCAAGATTCCCTCAAGGATGATGGCCAACCATGCATGGCATGATAGGACAGAGTGATCATCTCTTTCAATTATGATGAATACGAGGTCAGTTGCTTACGTGATTTGAATTCTTTCTTTAAAAGTTTGAGTTGTTTACAAAAAGGTCATCCTTTTATAGATACTTATCCTTTCCACTTTCCGTTTCTTCATTCTTATGCGAATTGACCTCACTTTTTCATGAGGTTGATTTCCCCGAGCTGATCCTTGGTGCATAGGTCTTCCTAGCCTAGCATAGTCACATCTAATGGTGGTATTTCCCTTAGGTGGACACTCAATGACGTAGCACCGACTAGGTTTTGTAATTTGACCAAAATCAAACCCAGTTTGATCGTAATCCAATTTGATTCCAAGCATGATAGTACGATCGAACGTCGTTGAGTTAATTTGACTAGATTTGAGTTCAATTTGAACTCGATCGGTTCGATTGACACTACATAACCGTCTCGGGTTAATTGGAATTAATTGGATGTCGAATCATACCATCTGAACTAAATCAAAACAAAATTTATCAAATATGATGCTAATCGAGCCTGATTTTGTCAAGACAACATTAATTAAAGTCAAATCGGCGTCGATCGAAGCACGTTGATGCAAACAACACAATATCGAGTTAAATCGACTCGATTCAAATTCAATTTAATATTAGTTCCTTCGATTAGCCCAAATCGACGTTTTCCGTAGCAATTGAAGTCAAATAGGCGTTGATTGGAACATGTCTGTTAGAGAATAAAGCCTATATACCATTTTACCTTTACACGTGGCATCTTGTTACTGGCCACTGCCTTTACACTTTGGCTATTTAAATGTACCTGTACACGATTAATGAATATAGAAAATTCTTTCTTTCTTTTTATGCTTCTTCTCTCTTGTCCCTATTATGGTACCAGTTCAAGAAAGCTATCATGGTATCAGAGCAGGCTAGAGCATGAACCCTCCTCCTCCCAATCAACCTCCTCCTACATTCATTCCGACTTCGTGAAGACAACTCATGGCCTCATCAGCGGCCTCGTCCGACGCATCCACGAACCCCGCCAACATCACCGGTAACCTTCTTGACTCTCAACCCACCCCACCTCAGCTCAAATTCCTTTTGAGTAACATCAAAGGAATCATCTCCATTACTCTCACCACTGAAAACTACCCCATCTGGAGCTCACAAGTTTTCAAAATATTCAAAGACAATGGTTTGAAGGGTTCTTGGACGGCACTCTTCCTTGTCCAACAGCCGATCACACCTCCTCGAACTCGATCTCCCACCAAACCTGGACCCTTCTTAATCAAAACTTGGCTGCCGCCCTTTACTCGGTAATTTCCCCTAGCATTCTCCCCTATGTTCTTTCTTTAGAACACTGCTCCGACATTTGGCAAACCATCTCGCATCGCCTTCAGTCTTCCACCCGCTCCCGCACAATACAACTACGAAATGAATTACACCACCTGTACATGAAAAATCAAACAATGTCTCAGTACCTTCTTGCTATCAAATCGAAAGTTGACGCCATTGCCGCCGCCGGCAGCCCGCTCGACCCAGAAGACGTGATTCTTTACACTCTTAATGGCTTACCCTCTCAATACCAAGCCTTCAAAACCGCTATACGCACCAACCTACAACCTATTAGCCTGGACGACCTCTATACCCTGTTATGCAGCGAAGAACAAAATATTGTCCAAGAAATCATTAAGGACCTACAGAACCTGCACATCTCCGAACCACCTACTGCTTTGGCTGCTTATCGCGGTCGTGGTCGTGGCCGCAACAACAACAGCAATCGTGGCCGATCATCCAACACGTACCACAACAACTGCTCTCGTTCCGACAAGAACGCAGCCTCTCCCACAACGTACCAGATTTGCTTCAAAACCCGGCCTGATGTGGACATCGACCAGAGATTCAGACATGTGTATCGCCGTAGACAGCGCAGATCGACAGCCGAGATTCAGAGTTTATATTTCTAGTTATTTATGTATTTCTTTTATGCACTGTTCTTTTATTTCCTATTGTACCCTTGGTCTAAGTTGAGTCATGAGTGTAGCCCTGAGGGCAAGAGAGTCAATGTATTTTCTTTTTTTTTCTTTTGGGACCTATATATAGGCCATGTCATGTTGTATTTTGGTGGATGATTTGGTGAATGAAAATTTCTATCTTATTTCTTCTTCTTCTTGCATGAGAGCTAGGGAAGGGAGATAGCTTGGAAGGAGCAAACCGCAAGACCCACCAATCGTTGGAAGAGTCCTCGATTCGTGGTTATTTCTACTATCGTTGTGATTGTATTTCATCCACTGTTCTTCCTTGAGTACCCAAATAATTTCCCCAAGCCATTGTGCCGCCGCCCCTGGGAAGTTCACCGCCAGCCAAACCCAAAGCCACGGCCAGCCGCCGGCCGGTGAAGCCCCACCCGTCCAATCCCCTTTCCTCTTCCAATAGTTTCCACCTTGAAATTTGACTTTTCAAATTTCAAAATCTTTCCTAATTTGGATTTTCAATTTAGGAAAGTTTTCATGACGAATTCCAATTTAACTTAAAATTAAATTGGAATCGTTGTAACTTTATTTCCACGTCATCACTCTAAAATTGGAAGCCAATTCATCTTGATCTTCCTCTCTCTCCCCTTAGCATGCCGCCGGCCTCACTATGGGAGGAGCCCCATTAATGCAATCATTAAAGCATTAATGACACCTTGATTTGAGACTAATTTCAAATCCTTTTCCCTCCTAATTTCCTTCCCAAAACTGAAATCAACATCAGTTTCTTTGTTTAAATTTCTCCCTCTCCCCTCTACATTAACCGCCGGCCACTACCTATTAATGGGCTCCATTAAGGGCTCATTAATCCCTCCTTGATTGCACTTGAAATTTGAGAGGAGTTTCAATTTTTCCCTCCAAAATTACTAAAAACTGAAATCAATTCAGATTTTAGTAAATAATCCATCTCCATATCTACACCTAAATCCCTCTCTCTCAGTCCACCCGCCCCCTCTCTCTCTCTTCCCCTTGGCCGAACACCTACTCCCCGTGGGAATCCCGCCGATTCTTCTTTCTCCCTATGCGTCTCCTTCTCCAAGCGCTAAGTCTACTCCTCGCCATCTCCTAATTCTCTCTTCGTGGAAGAGTTCCTCAATATCAAGCATGTATGGCGGACCCGGAGCTTGAGTGGGGTCTTGTATTCGATGCCAACGGAGAAGTCGATCTTCTTAGATCTCCGTGTTTCGACGTTGGATTTAAAGACGACGCAACCCTTGAAGATTGCTTGGAGAGAGTTACTCCAATCATTGTGAGCGTCATCGACCGCCGATTCTCAAACGCCGATTGGACCGTCAACAATCAATCACCCTCATCCTCCTCCACACCGGCAATCTCACCGTGGATCAAGACCGTTGGTGTGATCACCATCTTCGTGGCATCCTTGAGTATACTAAAAGCCTTCTCCCGCTAAACCCGACATTGAGTGTAAGTGAGCAAGGTAATCGTAGTGAAATTTCTTGATATTAACCGTTGGATTCTATGTTATTTTCCGCATTCGATTATTGTGAAACTTTTAAGATCTATCCATAATTGGGCTCAAACAACTAGCTTGTGATTGATTATCATAACATTTTGATAACGGATAATTTCTTTAATCTCAACTTAAGATAATCTAATCTTATAGTGGTAAACTTTGTAATTCCTAAATAATTTCATGTGCAATTCTTGAAGTTTCACATCATATTTGGTATCAGAGCATGGCTAGCATGCTTGACTTGTGCTAGATGCATCCTAGGGTCTAGCTTTTTATTGTAGTTTAAAAATTGGCATGCATATCATTGCTTAGTTAGCAAATTTCCACTGTTTTAGCCACTGTTTTTTTGCATTTCCTGCACTGTTCATGAGCATTTAAGTCGTCATAGTGTGTGTCTAGCTGCTGCCTTTGAGTCCGTAGTGTTTCTACCTACTTGGGACTTTTGGATTTGTATTTAGAACTGCTGTCCCATCATTTCCAGCAACTGTGAACATCATTTAGGAGAGTCCATAGGTGCTGTTTTTTTGTGCTGTCCACACCCAGGAATCTGGCCGAAACCCTTAAGCAATTCTCCCCCCTTGTGGGCTTGCTGCTGTTGGCTTTCCAGCTGCTGGAACCACTTTTCCAGCAAGTTTTTCTGTGACTTTAGCTGCTGTCCTTGACTTAGGAAGTCTTCCTAGTGACCCCTAACACCCAACCATGGATCCTACCCATTTGCAAACCACTTTAGACATGATTATGGGTCAATTAGGAACACTTACACAACAAATGAAGGATACCCAAACGAGTGTAGCTGAACTTAGACGACATACGGGAGAAAGACTAGATAACATTGAAAGAATAGGTCACCCCGCTCTCTACACTCCCTCCCGTCCACAATCTCCTTACGGCGATGATAATCGAACGGACTACGGACACCATCGAGAGTTTTACCGACCTAACCCCCGACCCAACCATGATCAGGTAGGAAGAGAAGCCCCTTGGAGAGACAACGATGCCCAGCTCCTTAAGAGCATTAAGATAGATGCCCCGACTTTTGACGGAACGTTAGAACCCCAAGTTTTCCTCGATTGGATTAAAGGGATGGACAGTTACTTTAAATGGTATAACATTTCGGAAGAGAAGAAAGTTAGGTTCGCCGAGATGAAATTGACGGGTAGAGCCAACCAATACTGGACTAACGTGGAGCACATGAGAGAGACCCGAGGAGAATACCCCATAGCTGACTGGGGAGCGATGAAGCAAGAGCTGAAAAGGAAATACCTTCCTCCCTCGTACTACCCAAGGGAGTAAACCCGTTAAGGAATACATCTCCACGTTTGATGAATTTTTAATCCGTTGTAACGGGGAGGAGACCACCACTCCCACACAACTTCTGTCCATGTTTAGAGCCGGATTAAGGGAAGACCTAAGAAATGAACTCTTTGCTAGAGGGATAAACACGTACGAAGCTGCCTGTAGTCTTGTGCTAGATCTGGAAGAATCAAGGAGTCACGTCTCTATGACCCAAGACTCTAGACCTAATCCTTTCAAGTCCTCCTCTAGCCAGCCTTACAACAAACCCACTGGACCCTCAGGTAGTCGGCCTACTCCTAGTCAAGCCCAACCTCGATCCGACTATAAGGGGAAAACACCCGACCGAGAGACTCCCAAGACCACTGCCGGCACTAAGTGTTTTAGATGCCACGGGTACGGACACATTGCTTCTCAGTGCTCCAGCCCGTTTAAGGTCACCATAATTGAGAAAGTGACGGAGGAAGAAGGTGAACCTGAAACTGACTTAGTCCACCATATGGACGACGATGAAGAATTTTTCGACGAAGAAGATACTGCCGTTGTTCACTGCCTCCAAAAGATGAACCGATTGGATCTGCAAGTTGTTAGGTGTGCCTTTTCCCAACCTAAACCTAGCGACGACTGGCGAAGAACCTCAATCTTCTACACTTTCACTAAGATTTGAGACAAGAATTGCAAAGTCATAATAGACAGTGGAAGTTGCATTAATGTCGTATCTTCTGCCATGATTTCGAAACTGCAATTGAGAACCACTCCGCACCCAAACCCCTATAAAGTTGCGTGGATAAACTCGACCACCTTGGAGGTAAAAGATAGGAGTCTTGTTCCTATTGAATTCGTTGGATACAAAGAGAAAATCTGGTGCGATGTTTTGACAATGGATGTGGGTCAAATCATCCTTGGCCGCCCTTGATTGTTCGACAACGATGTGCACATTTATGGGCGATCAAATACCTGTGTATTTGAACACGAAGGCAAGAAAATTAAACTACTTCCCACTCAACCCAAGTCCACCAAGGAAGAAGTTAAACCCAACTCCCTAAAACCCAATGCAGGCGTGAATCTTTTGACTGCTAAAGACTTAGGTGTGGAATTAGATTCAGGAACCCCTCTGTATGCGTTAGTAGCCCGGGAAGTGAATGTAGATCAAGAGGAACCGATCCCCGATGAAGTAAAACCACTGTTGAAAACTTTCTCTGATGTTTTCCCTGAAGACTTACCTTACCAATTACCACCCCTGAGGGATATTCAACATGCCATTGACCTAGTGCCTGGAGCTTCTTTACCTAACTTGCCCCACTACCGGATGAACCCTACGGAACATGAGGAACTCAAGAGGCAAGTGGAAGAGTTGTTACAAAGAGGATTTATTAAAGAAAGCCTTAGCCCATGCACTGTCCCCGCCCTTCTTACCCCTAAGAAGGATGGGTCGTGGAGAATGTGCGTTGATAGCCGTGCTATCAACAAAATCACTGTCAAGTACCGTTTCCCAATTCCTCGATTAGATGACATGTTGGACATGATGACAGATGCCACGCTTTTCTCAAAAATAGATCTTAAGAGTGGCTACCACCAAATAAGAATCCGCCCCGGGGACGAATGGAAGACAGCATTTAAAACCAAAGATGGGTTGTACGAATGGACTGTGATGCCTTTTGGATTGAGTAACGCACCTAGCACTTTTATGAGAGTAATGACTCAAATCCTTAGGCCCCTCCTTGGAAAATTTGTTGTGGTTTACTTTGATGATATCTTAATTTACAGTCATTCGGTGGAACAACATTTGAATCATCTAAGACAAGTTTGTGAGATCTTAAAGAGGGAGCAGATGTAATATTACGATCTGCTCCAGCATCGTCCAGGACGATCTGGGATTGTCCTGGGACGATCAGTTGAGATGTTGCTCCAGAATTTGCCCAGAAGTGTTCCAGGTGATTTCCTGTAGTCATCGTCCAGGCCGATCGAGGACATCGGCCAGGCCGATTGCACTGTTCACAAGTATCGGCCGGATCATCGCCCTGTGAGCTGTCCAGGACGATCAAATTGGTCTGATCGTCCTGGACGATCTGGCGATCGGCCAGACCGATCTGAGTATGATTTAAGGGAAATCTGTCATTTGAAGAGAGAGAAAATTTTATAAAAAAAAATATCTGATTTTCGGATCCGAGAAAAGAGAAAAAAAGAAGAAAAAGGAAAAGTTGTATTCGGGAAGACGCGGAGCCGTTTTCGTTCGAAGGGACTGTTGAGGATATTGCTGTACGCGAGGTAAGGCACATTCCGCCTTTCTCAATTTTCAGAACCGTCGTATTTGGCGGTATTTTCTGTCCGGATTTTGTTTCCGTTAGTGATTTTCGTCCGTATTTTTTGATTGGTTCAGTTTTTACCGCGTAAGTTTCTGTATATTGTTGACGTGCCGAGTGTGCACATTTTGGTTATTTTCTGAAGATTTTTGTCCGGGTATTTTTGATTCGACTGTGTTTTTAGTCGACTGAATTTTTCCGTGAACTTGGAAATTTTCTGTGCAGTAGAATAAATGTTCTGAAATGTTGATATCTATATTATGTGCAAGTTTGGTGAATTTTGATTTTCAGGAAAATTGTGTAAATTCTGTATAATGTCGTTGTACTGCCCGATTTTTGGATAATTTCTGATTTGTCCGGAATTCTTCTGATTTGATATGCTATCTGTATATGCTATAAAAAGGGAGTTATAAGGGGCCTGGATCCTATGAGATTCAGTTAGTGTCTGGGAAATCTGAAATGAGCTCAATATGAAATCTGATATCTGTTCTGTTCCGGATCCAAGGAAATTTGTTTAGGTGCTATAAGCACTATATATGTATTCTGGTGCTATAAGCACATCTGTTCTGGTGCCGTGAGCACAAAGGGAGGCATAAGGGGCCTGGATCCTATGAGATTCAGTCAGTGTCAAGGAATTTAGCTATTAATTAAATATCTGATATATGATTCTGATATGATTCTGATACGATTTGTTCTGTTCCGATATGATCTGTACGATTCTGATTCTGTTGATCTGATATGTCTGATCTGTTATGTTTCTGTTTTGATACGACTTCTGTTTCCGTAAAGTTCTGTTTGATTTAATATATGTCCGATTCTGTTTTAATTTCTGTACGGATTTGTCTGATGTGTTGGTTTTGAGATTCTGAGGATTTTGATTGGAGGTTTGTTGCTTTACTGAGCTGTTGAGCTCACCCTTGCTTTCTGGTGGTTTTCAGGTTCTGGGAAAGGGAAGGAAGTCCAGGATTAGTTCAGAGTCTGATCAGTATAGGTATTGTTTTGTACCTTTTGATTTTTGTACAGTCATGGCTTTTCTGTTCTGTCTTTCTTTCTGTCTAAAAGCCATGTACTGTATTTGTAGATGATTGTTTTGAGGAAAAGAAATGATAGATGTTTTGTTCCGCTGCATTTGATGTTTTTAGTAGCTCTGTGTTTGTTTGTCTGTTTTGTTTAAATTATTTGGAAGATTCAGTTCCGAACCAAATTCCAAAGCTAGATCCTGGTTAGGCTTCTCTGTCGCGGCCCGGTGCGAACGGGATCTGTCTCGTCTCGGGTCGGGTCGTGACAGCAGATGTATGCCAATCCTAAGAAATGCACTTTCCTCGCAAATCAAGTAACCTTCCTTGGATTTATCATATCTTCCCAAGGCATATCTGCTGACCCCGAAAAGGTGCGAGCTATAAACGAGTGACCCCAACCCAAAAACATTAGAGATGTTCGGAGTTTTCACGGATTGGCCACGTTCTATCGAAGATTTATTCGAAATTTTAGCACCATAGCAGCGCCAATAACGGACTGCCTTAAGAAAGGTGAGTTTCTTTGGACCACAACGGCGACGAGAGCTTTTGAAGAGATTAAGAAGCTAATGATGGAAGCCCCTGTAATGAGATTACCTGATTTTTCTAAAGTTTTTGAGGTAACTTGCGATGCATCTGGAATTGGTATAGGTGGAGTCCTGTCACAAGAAGGACACCCAGTTGCTTACTTTAGCGAAAAATTGAATGACACTAGGCAAAGGTACTCCACCTATGATAAAGAATTTTACGCCATCATTCAATCCCTTAGACATTGGCGTCACTACCTTCTACCGCAAGAATTTGTTATCTTTTCGGACCATGAAGCTTTGCGGTACATTAATTCTCAAAAGAAACTCAATGCTCGACACGGCCGCTGGGTTGAATTCCTGCAAGAGTACACGTATACCATTAGACATAAAGCAGGATCTGAAAATAAGGCTGCTGACGCCTTAAGCCGTCGGATGATGATTACTAGGAAGATGACGACTGATGTAATAGGCTTTGAGAGACTCAAAGAAGACTACCCAGACTGCCATGATTTTAAGGAGACATACGCTGCGTTGACCACTGGAGACGAACGGATTATAGGAGATTTTATGTTGGAAAATGGATACTTGTTTAAGTCCCAACAACTTTGTATTCCCAATACGTCTCTTCGTGAATTTCTTGTGTGGGAATTACATGCTGGAGGTTTAGCTGGTCATTTTGGTCAAGCTAAGACCATTGCCGCGGTTGAAAATTGTTTTTACTGGCCGAGCCTTAAGAGGGACGTTAGCAGATTAGTGAGGCGGTGTCACACCTGTCAGTTAGCCAAACAGCGTAAACAAAACACCGGCCTTTACACACCTCTCCCCGTGCCTAACCAACCTTGGCAAGATGTTAGCATGGACTTTGTCTTAGGTTTACCCAAGACCCTTAGGAAGCATGACTCGATTTGTGTAGTCGTAGATAGGTTTTCTAAGATGGCCCATTTTCTCCCGTGTTCCAAAACTTTTGACGCCTCTAGAATAGCCAAGCTGTATTTTGATGAAATTGTGAGACTTCACGGCCTACCCAAAACCATTGTGTCAGATAGAGATGTGAAATTTACTAGCTACTTTTGGAAGACTCTATAGCATAAAATGGGAACCAAATTACAATTCTCCACTGCTTTCCACCCCCAAACAGATGGCCAAACCGAAGTAGTGAATAGAAGTCTAGGAAATCTTTTAAGGACCTTGGTAGGAGAAAATCTTAGGGAATGGGACTCTAAACTTCCGATAGCTGAATTTGCATACAACAACTCTGTGAACCGATCTACGGGTCTAAGTCCTGCTGAAGTCGTGTATGGTTACCTACCTAGACAGCCGATTGATTTAATTCCTGTAAGTCCTAAGATTAGGGTGTCTGAATCTGCATCTGCATTCGCATCTCATCTTCAAGAATTGCACAAAGAAATAAACAAAAGAATTCAACAAAGTAATACTCGCTATAAGATTGATGCTGATCATAAGAAGAGATTTAAAGAATTTGAAGTTGGAGATTTTGTTATGGTACGGATTCGTCCGGAGCGGTTCCCCCAAGGAGCCGTTAAAAAGTTACATGCTAGAAGTGCGGGCCCCTTTAAGATAATCTCGAAAGTAAACAATAATGCTTATGTGTTAGACCTTCCTGAAGGCTTTAATATGAATCCTACGTTTAATGTTGAAGATTTAGTAGCTTTCGAGGGACCCGAGTTTAACCCTGATAATCCACTTCATGATAAGCCTTGTGATAACCTACCCAGTGAGATCCCCAACCTACCTCCACTCCCCAAATTACCCCATTTACCTACTGCGGAGAAGGTCGAGGCTATACTTGAGGATGAAATCATTTCCACGAAGGAAGGTGGTCGCCAAAGGTACTTGGTACACTGGAGAGGGAAGCCGGCGACTGAGGACACGTGGATAGAGCGAGAGGAGCTGCAGAGATTGGATCCAGATCTTCTAGAGATGTACGAGAGCTCCAGATTTCTACTCGACGGGGTCAAGCTCTCTCCCACCTGGGGAGAATGATGTGGACATCGACCAGAGATTCAGATTCAGACATGTGTATCGCCGTAGACAGCGCAGATCGACGGCCGAGATTCAGAGTTTATATTTCTAGTTATTTATGTATTTCTTTTATGCACTGTTCTTTTATTTCCTATTGTACCCTTGGTCTAAGTTGAGTCATGAGTGTAGCCCTGAGGGCAAGAGAGTCAATGTATTTTCTTTTTTTTTTCTTTTGGGACCTATATATAGGCCATGTCATGTTGTATTTTGGTGGATGATTTGGTGAATGAAAATTTCTATCTTATTTCTTCTTCTTCTTGTATGAGAGCTAGGGAAGGGAGATAGCTCGGGAGGAGCAAACCGCAAGACCCACCAATCGTTGGAAGAGTCCTCGATTCGTGGTTATTTCTACTATCGTTGTGATTGTATTTCATCCACTGTTCTTCCTTGAGTACCCAAATAATTTCCCCAAGCCATTGTGCCGCCGCCCCTGGGAAGTTCACCGCCAGCCAAACCCAAAGCCACGGCCAGCCGCCGGCCGGTGAAGCCCCACCCGTCCAATCCCCTTTCCTCTTCCAATAGTTTCCACCTTGAAATTTGACTTTTCAAATTTCAAAATCTTTCCTAATTTGGATTTTCAATTTAGAAAAGTTTTCATGACGAATTCCAATTTAACTTAAAATTAAATTGGAATCGTTGTAACTTTATTTCCACGTCATCACTCTAAAATTGGAAGCCAATTCATCTTGATCTTCCTCTCTCTCCCCTTAGCATGCCGCCGGCCTCACTATGGGAGGAGCCCCATTAATGCAATCATTAAAGCATTAATGACACCTTGATTTGAGACTAATTTCAAATCCTTTTCCCTCCTAATTTCCTTCCCAAAACTGAAATCAACATCAGTTTCTTTGTTTAAATTTCTCCCTCTCCCCTCTACATTAACCGCCGGCCACTACCTATTAATGGGCTCCATTAAGGGCTCATTAATCCCTCCTTGATTGCACTTGAAATTTGAGAGGAGTTTCAATTTTTCCCTCCAAAATTACTAAAAACTGAAATCAATTCAGATTTTAGTAAATAATCCATCTCCATATCTACACCTAAATCCCTCTCTCTCAGTCCACCCGCCCCTCTCTCTCTCTTCCCCTTGGCCAAACACCTACTCCCCGTGGGAATCCCGCCGATTCTTCTTTCTCCCTATGCGTCTCCTTCTCCAAGCGCTAAGTCTACTCCTCGCCATCTCCTAATTCTCTCTTCGTGGAAGAGTTCCTCAATATCAAGCATGTATGGCGAACCCGGAGCTTGAGTGGGGTCTTGTATTCGACGCCAACGAAGAAGTCGATCTTCTTAGATCTCCGTGTTTCGACGTTGGATTTAAAGACGACGCAACCCTTGAAGATTGCTTGGAGAGAGTTACTCCAATCATTGTGAGCGTCATCGACCGCCGATTCTCAAACGCCGATTGGACCGTCAACAATCAATCACCCTCATCCTCCTCCACACCGGCAATCTCACCGTGGATCAAGACCGTTGGTGTGATCACCATCTTCGTGGCATCCTTGAGTATACTAAAAGCCTTCTCCCGCTAAACCCGACATTGAGTGTAAGTGAGCAAGGTACTCGTAGTGAAATTTCTTGATATTAACCGTTGGATTCTATGTTATTTTCCGCATTCGATTATTGTGAAACTTTTAAGATCTATCCATAATTGGGCTCAAACAACTAGCTTGTGATTGATTATCATAACATTTTGATAACGGATAATTTCTTGAATCTCAACTTAAGATAATCTAATCTTATAGTGATAAACTTTGTAATTCCTAAATAATTTCATGTGCAATTCTTGAAGTTTCACATCATATTTGGTATCAGAGCATGGCTAGCATGCTTGACTTGTGCTAGATGCATCCAACAAATCACAATAGGTAACAGACAACAACTCCCGATTCAGAATTCGGGCAAAGGTATTCTACCCACTCCCTCAGGTAATCTGCATATTCACCACTTGCTCCAGGTTCCAAATCTCTCTTTCAACCTTATATATATTCATCGGCTAACCAATGATAACAATTGCACTGTCAAATTCTCTGCTAATGACTTTTCAATCAAAGATTTGAAGACGAGACGTCTTCTGTTCAAGGGTCTATGCCTTGACGAATTATATCCCCTCCGATCAACTACCCCGCTTAACAACCTTGCGCTATTTTCGGCTCAAGAAATCCCTCAACTCTGGCATAAGCGGCTCGGACACCCGGCGGTTCCCACCGTTCAACATCTACAACGGCATATTCCCTCTCTTTGTAATAAGACGCATTCTTTACATTGTAATACTTATAGAATGGCTAAAAGCCATCGGTTAGCCTCTCCCATTTCTACTAGTAATACTACGACACCATTTTCTTTAATCCATTCAGACATTTGGGGTCCGGCCCCCATTACCTCTGTTCAAAGATTTAAATTCTACGTGCTTTTCATTGACGATTTCTCTAAGTTTTGTTGGATCTATCCAATGACTAATAAATCTGAAACGTTTTCAAAATTCTACGAATTTAACAAAATGATCAACAGATAATTTGACACCAAAATTAAAATCTTTCGTTCGGACGGCGGCGGAGAATTAATCAATTCTCAATTTAACTACCTTTTCAAACAACTCGGCATACTTCACCAGTATACGTGCCCCTACACTCCCTCTCAGAACGGAACTGCGGAGCGCAAACATTGCCATCTCCTCGAAACTACTCGGAGCCTTCTCATCGAAGCTAAACTACCTCAATCTCTACGGACAGAAGCTCTTATCACTGCAGCCTACCTAATAAACCGTCTACCTACCAGATCGCTCCAACACCCCACATCCTATATCACCAACCCGCCAAATACAATCATCTTAAGATTTTTGGCTGCTTGTGCTACCCCTGGCTCCGCCCATACCACACCAACAAACTCTCCCCGCTCTCTACACCCTGCATCCTCACCGGCTACGCCTCTGCACATAAAGGATACAAATGTCTTGATCCTCAAACGGGCAAAACCTACGTCTCTCACCACGTTATTTTCAACGAAAATATATTTCCTTATTCTCAACTAATTCAGCAAGAATCCTCTCAATCACAGCTCACCTCCATCCCACCGCTTCTCATGGTACCTATCTCATCCTACAACACCAATGCACCAACCGCTTCCACTGCACAGACCCCTCCTCAAGAAATACAATCACGGTCCAATTCCCCCACACAACACTCCACTTCCAAATATGCCAGCCAGCCCGTTCAACCAACCACAATCCCGTTGGCCCCTCGCCACCCTATGACGACCCGATCCAAGTCTGGCATAATCAAAATCAAAACAAATCTTTAGTCTCCTTCACACCAACACCAACCACGACCCGACGTCGTACACGGAAGCGGCTCGTTACGAACACTGGCGCACCGCCATGTCCCAAGAATTTCAAACATTGCAATCCCAAGGTACTTGGAATCTTGTACCGCCCGATCCTCAACAAAATGTACTCGAATGCAAATGGATCTTCCGAACCAAATATCGCGCCGATGGATCTATAGCACGATACAAAGCTCGTCTAGTCGCCAAAGGATTCGATCAAGAATACGAAATTGACTACCAAGAAACCTTTAGCCCCGTCGCAAAAATACCAACCATCTGTATTCTCCTCCTCGCTCTTCATCACGCCTGGCCAATTCACCAACTAGACGTCTCAAACACCTTCCTCCACGAACAGCTGCATCACACCGTATACATGACCCAACCTCCAGGCTTCGTCGACAATCTCCAACCAAATCACGTCTGTCAACTGAAGAAAGCCCTCTACGGTCTCAAACAGTCGCCTCGTGAGTGGTTCTCTACCCTTTCAGGATATCTACATACACTCGGCTTTCAATTCAACACATCTGACAGCTCACTTCTCCTCTACAACCACAACGGCACTCGAATGTACTTTCTTGTTTACATGGACGACATCCTTCTCACCAGGAATTGTCCGAGAGCAATCAAACAACTTATAGACAAACTCAACAGCCGATTTTTCATGAAAGATCTCAGTCAACTGTCACAATTTCTCGGCATCCAAGTTGCTCACACAACCTCCGGTCTCCACCTCAGTTAAGGCTCCTTCGCACAAACGATTCTCTCCCGTGCAGGTATGTTAAACTGTAAACCTATTTCAACTCCTTCTCAGATAAAAAACAACTCAACTAATCAATTCTCTCTTGCTTTCGCAAACCCTATCCCTATACCGTCAACTGACCGGATCATTGCAATACCTGACACTAACGAGACCGGATATAACCTTCGCCATCAACAAGGTCTGTCAGCACATGCAAAACCCGACCAACCTGCACTTCGAATCCCTCAAAAGACTACTGCGGTATATCCACGGCACCCTCCACGTCGGCCTACCACTCTCACGCGGCAATCTAACCCTCAGATCCTATGTCAACGCCGATTAGGCTGGCGACACAACCGACCGAAAATCAATTACAGGATACTGTAATTTCCTTGGCTCCTCACTCATCTCATGGAGCGTCAAGAAACAAAACGTCGTTGCCCGCTCCTCCACCAAAGCAGAATACCGGGCCCTTGCTTCCGCAGCTGCAGAAGTCACGTGGATACGCCGCCTTCTACAAAAGCTAGACTGTTTGCAACCCTCCGCTACACCACTATACTGTGACAATACTTCCGCCATTGCCTTGGCGAATAATCCAGTCTTCCACGCTCGTACCAAGCATATCAAAGTCGACTGTCACTACATCTGCAACTGCATCAAAGAAAACTCCATACAGGTTCATCACATCTCCACGAAAGATCAAATCGCCGATCTATTCACCAAACCCCTACACCATCCCAGATTCAAACTTCTCTCAAGAAAATTGATCAATCCTCCGGATACATCAATTTGAGCGGGCATGTTAGAGAATAAAGCATGTATATCATTTTACCTATACACGTGGCATCTTGTTACTGGCCACTGCCTTTACACTTTGGCTATTTAAATGTACCTGTACACGGTTAATGAATATAGAAAATTCTTTCTTTCTTTCTATGCTTCTCTCTTGTCCCTGTTACGGTACCAGTTCAAGAAAGCTATCAACGTAAACACAAATCGACGCGATAAACATCAGTTCTAATTAGCCCAAATTGCTTATTGTGAGCCAGTTGAAACATAATTGACATTACTTAGTTTAAATGGATAAATTCAAGCCATTTAAATTGAAATTTAAATGTAAATGCGTCTAAACAATAAACAAATTTTAGTAAAATCTGCTTTATTATCTCTTAAATTTAATTAAAATAAAATTTGGCTTTCAATTTGTCAAAATTAAAGCTAAAATAACCATTCCTCCTCAAATTCGAAAAAAAAAAAAATCAAACAAAAAGTAAGATAGTTTTCTTGGTGTCATTTCACGCAATCAAAAGAGGCAGTTAGGGCTCGTTTCATGCATTCTGCGCATCCCGATTTCCCTCTCTAGCTTTGTGCATAACACTCAGGATCCCGCCTCTCTTCTCCCTACGTGAACCCGTTAGACCCGCCTACGCATGATCGAACTCCTGCCGGCTCCCGCACACCAAGCAGGCCTGAATTCACACAACCCCGTGCGTGAAGCCTCTCCATTTGTTCGGCCCATCCATTGCCTGCCCGGACCCACATCCCACTACTGCCTAGAATTGCCCGCATGAAAGCCTCATATGAATTCTCCTCTAGCCTGCGTGACAAAGCCCAGCATCCTTACAACAACCCACTTATGTCACCTGTAGCTTTTCAGCAATATAAAAGAACTCATTACAAAGAGAATTATATTCTTCACTCAGAATTTAATCTCGGAGCAAACTTCAATGCACAAGTTATGGAAATTATTTATTATAAATCTGTTGTCATTCTTTAATAAGAATTAAATTTAGCTGCAAATTTGAATGCACGGTTCTGACTTTTTATTTTATTTTATTCACAATTTATTTAAATAAAAGATATGAAACTTTCTAATTATTCCTCTTTCTAAAATTTACCCTCTGTGCAAGTTAATTTGAAATTTATCTAGTTTTCTCCTTCATGAAGTGATTAGTATTCAAAACATAAGTACAGATTTCGTTTGACAAAAAAATTAACCTTAATTATGCTTCAATCTAATAGTAATTTGCACTAAAAAATTATAAAACAACAGTTAAATTAGTTAGTGGATTGCATTCTCTTAGGATTAACATATATAGGTCATTGCAATAGCAGCATTTAAATACCTTTTCTTTTATATATTTGCTGCTAATCGATCATTGCTATACAATTAAAATGTTCACTTATTGATGCATTGGATTTGCACTTTGTGAATATTTCATTGAATTTGTTTTATCGATTATCAACAATGCGGCGGGGCTTCGGCGACGGGCACTCCAGCGACGATTTTCCGACGAAGAAATTAGTGCGAATCTAAGAGGACGATGAGGGGAACCTTAAGGTACAATTGTTTCGAAACGAATATCTCTAAATCTCAAGTATTTTGGAAAAGAAATTTCTAGAGTTTTTCCAAATTCTCATTTTCTTCCATTTTTTCTTTAAGAAATGAATAAGGATTAGGATAGAATCGAAAAGTTAGGGTTTTCACAAAATTTTATTTCCTCAAAAATGTTTTTACAAAAATTATTCCTAAGGACATTAGGAATGTTTTTAAAACATGAATTTGGATTTTTAATGAAAATTTTGTTTTTATAATTATATAATTAATTTAATCCGAAAATTAATAATATAATCATAAATATATGTTAAGGATTAATTTTGGAGCAATATTGATGAAATTGA